>CM065590.1:540156916-540904416 GCA_033119425.1 Bufotes viridis | reverse complement strand
AGCTTATCATAAAAGCAAAGCAAATCCTGGAAAAAATATGTTGCTGAAAGTATAAATGCAGTCTCAGATTTATAGTCTCAATACTAGGTAAACCTCCGCGGCAATAAATCCCTGGCACGGATGCTAACTGGCTGGGTAAAGCTCAGGTGATTTTGTGATGCTTCCTTGCAATAGTTGCTGAGTTTAGGACACATGCGCTTCAGGATTTAATTCAGTGGGGTTCATGGGTCACTATTTGGATATGTCACAAAAGCACCATGGCATGTTAGAAGCAGAAGACATGATGCCAGCTCCTAACTGAAAGGTAGCAAGGAGCACTTTATACTTATTCACCCCTTTGACTGTTACTAGTGGAGACCATTTAATGGATGCAATTGCGGACCCTGACTTAGACTTACAATGTTGTTAGATTCTGATGTTGTCAATCTAATGCAAGGATTGACCTACTACAAAGCAACTGCTATGAAGTCCAGCTGAGGAGCCCAACTGCATTGTTGAAGGAGCCTCAAAAGTTAAGAGCAGTTATTGATCAATGTGCTTCTAACGCTGGAAAAGTGTGTGACCCATTTCCAAGTTTCTATATGCACCCTAATTGTTACACCATTGATTTCATATCTATAGAGGCTGCCAGATATACAGTTTTGCTGTCTGGCCCTTGTACCAGAGATATCTCATAGCCACTAATTCCCACCTGCCACCATAAGCGTCAGTGTGCACCTACAGCCGAATTTTCACATGCATGTTAGTGGAGGTCAGAGGTGGTGTAAACTGCTGGTCAGTGACCTTTCTTACAGTGGTTAGGTAACATGACCATTTTATATGTACATGTTATTATTGTCTTGTAATCATTTACAACTGGTCAGTTTGTAATTATTTTATCATGGACTGATCTCGGAACAGTAAGAGAATATCTCAATTCTAGGAAATACACAAGAGAGGTATTAAAGGGATTCTATCACCATGATAATGCAATCCAATCTACTGACATCAGAGTAGGGGGGGCTGGGCAGATTAATATATTGGATCTTGGGATTTGATTCAGTATAACATATTATTGTAAGTGACTGAAATCCCTGCTCCTTCTGGACTCAGGACTCCAGTCGGTAGTCTTAATAATTAGCATACAGAGATGTGAAATCACAGATAAGGCTCACCCACTGGACTCCTGAGCAGAGTTCTATAGAAATAACAAGTTATCCTCTTTACCCATAAAACTATATATCAATCTACTTTGGTCATGCTCTAACATACTGATGGCATACTGGACTGCATTTTTAAGGGTCTTTAGTGGATTCTGCTCTTGTTTTTGGAGTAGACATTTTTAGATTCCATTCCAAACGTAAGTGTTCTTCCATGTTTTGAAAACTGGAATACTGCTCACTATTAAGAGATTGTGGGTCTACTTTGAAAGGGACAATTTGGTAGAGGTTTAGCACGAGGAGCATTTCAAAAGTAAGTTTTTGCAGAGGTCTGCATTGCCATAATTTGGGACAAAGTTTAATAAATTGGGTGCATCTGTAAGTCTAAAGGCCCCTTTATACTGGTCGAGCATCAGCCAGATAATAGCTAACAAGCATTCGTATGAACGCTCGTTAGCAATTATCTGCCAGTGAAAAGGTATTGCCGATTACCCGATGAACGAGCGTCACCTAAATCATCGTTTGCCAGCAGCAGATCATGGCATCTAATCACGCTCTACTGCCGGCAAACAATCATTCTATATGGAGATGAGTGATGGCATTAGTAATTGCTTCTCCCCATACTGTGGAAGAGATCACTGCATGTAAATGCAGCGGACTCCCGCACTGACAAGCAGGCGTTTGTCAGTGGAGACCAAGCAGTTTAAAGGGGCTTTAAGGCTGCTTTCACACAGTGATTGTGAGCCAAAACTAGAAGCGGAGCCTGTACACAGATAAGGTATAATGGAAAGATTTGCACTTTTTCAGTGTTTTTGGTCTGCACCAGGGTTTGGCTCACAATCACTGATGGAAATGATCAAACACTGACTGTGTGAAAGTGTCCTAATCTGTCTTGAGATTACTCAATTTTCTACGTTACCCTTGGAGTAATATTGCAAGAATTTTTGTGACTTTTAGATAAGTTAAAGGTTATGTACCCCCTTGTGGACAACTTTTTTTTTTATTATTGCATTTTACTCATTTGGGGCTAAAAAAACCATTTTTTCGATTGGTCTTTATTAAAATATTGAGACGTTCTCACACAAAGGGTTAACTGTTTTTCTAGCTGTGTGCATCTTACTTTCACTTACCCTTATCTCTAAATTACTTATTTAAGCCACATTCTTATCAGTAAGATAAGGATTGAGCTTTGATGAGTGGTTATAAGGTCTGAGAGCAGAGATAAGGAGTCCAGTCAGCTCCCTGCCTGACGGAAAAGAGAGAAAATTTAGATCCTGCTAATAGAGCATCTCAGCTCTGTACAAAGAAAAGGACTCCATATTATAAATAAAGCCAATTTAAAAAAAAAAAGATTTTTAGCTCATAATAAGTGCACTGCACTAATAAAAAAAATTGCCACCAAGTGTACATAGCCTTGTAATCTGACTGACATCAGCTTGGCATGCTAATCATGCACACTTTTTAAAACTGTAGTAAAAATGCAAAATATAAAAAAAAATAAACCTAAACCTAAAGAGTTTACGACTTATTGAAACCAGAATTCTGGAGTGCAGGGCTTTGTAAATCCTCTCTTCCTTTGTGCAAGTTTGATGTGTTTAGATATTGGGCAATTGTGAACAATATGAATGCACTTACCTGCAACAGCTTCTCTCAGATTGTAAAAACTAGATGCACAGCAGTGATTTTTTTTAAATTACAATCTGAATTATTATTGCTATGCCAAAATGTCTTTGAATCTGTCAAGTAGAACATACATTTTGACAGTCTATAACTTGAGCACTGTTCCCTTTTCTCTTTCCTTTATTTTAATCCAGAAACATGAATTATCCCAGCAGAGGGAAACAGAAAAGAAAAATGTTTTCTCTGGAAAAAAAAAAGAAACAAAAAGCTGTGACTAAGCCCTGTACCTGGTGGTGGAATTTCAAGTCACAGTCGGCAGTTCTGATAGCCTGAGCTGAATCCTTGTTTGTGAATTTGTTTGGATTAGCAGCAATTTTCTAATTATTCTTCGGTTAACCAAATCTCTCTTTACTAATGGAAAATAATTAGCTAATTGGTGAGCAAAGAATTCATGTTTTCTATTACAGCTCTCCCAGGGCCAACAGCAGGTTAGCACTGTTGCGATGCAGGGCTGTGGTCCTGGACTGTATCCAGCCAAAGGCAACGTATGCGTGGGGTTTGTATGTTCTTCCCATCTTTATGTGGGTCTCCTCCAAGTACAATGGGTTCTTCCTACACCTGTACTGATAGGTTCATGTGGAACTTTGTTTGTGTCCCAGAGGGGCAGTGAGTGATGACAACCTCTGTGTAGTGCTGCAGAATATGTTGGTGTTATATAAATAAAATAAATATACATAAGAGGCATTGTAAGTAGCATGATAGTAAATGGTGGATGATGGGAGTGTGATTAGGTCAATCAGGTTGGCCACAGATGCCGGACAGCTTTCTCTTCCCTTCCCAAAAACATGCCTAGTTGACCATGTATTACAATTTTAATTGTAGACAAGCTGATGCCAGCAGCAACTCTGACAGCAACTTAGTGTCTGCATGCTACATTGAAAATGCTGATCCCTCCTTTCTGCTGATATTTGCCATTGTAGGGTTCAATAAAGGGGTTGTCTCACTTCAGCAAATGGCATTTATTATGTAGAGAAAGTTAATACAAGGCACTTTATAAGGTAATATACCTTATAAACCAGAGAAGGGTCTTTATTGTGTACCTACCATGGAGAAAATTTATACCCAGATGCGACAAAACCAGCTGTATATAAGATGCAGAGAGTGTAACACTGGTGCTAAACACAGGATGTTAGAGGTGCAGGATGCGCATCAATTAGATACTAGTATGTAGTAATCCGTTATAGTCTATGATAAGGAGAAACAAGCTGGGTTGGTGCAAGCTTGGTAAACGACTAAAATATTTCATATCTGACATTAACAGAGCAAGAGCTGAAAGTGACTTATAAAACATTACATAAATGTATCACCAACACTAGCACCATTTACAAGTATCAATTAGGATAAAGTTCAATCTGTGCATAGTATAGAGCAGGAAGAGCTGAGCAGATAGATATATAGTTTATAGAACCAGTATAATCTGCAATTCATTCATTCCTGCTAATTGTACACTTAGGAGGCCAGTGGGCGGTCCTACTTACTGATTGACAGTTATCTATGTATGCTACAGTGAAGGCTGTCAATCACTAAATACTACCGCCCACAAATGCCTCCTAAGCTCAGAGTGAGCAGAGATTTCTGATAAAAAGTAATGAAATACAAGCCATATATTCATCTATTCAGCTCAGTTTTTCTAAAACATGGTGCCTGCTGACTAAATTGATTTTTAACAAGATATGTTCCCTTAAAAAAAAAAAAAAGGGTTTTCTATCTGTAATAAACCTCCTGATTTTCAACAAAAATAATTAAGCCAAAAAGTGACATCAGTAATAAAGTTTCATTCATCTTCATACGCCAGGAGAAACATCCAGCAATACAGGGTACAACATCAACCAAGTAAGGCTACTTTCACACTTGCGCTTTCCCGTCATAGGATCTCAATAGCGGGGGAAAACACTTCCCTTTTGTCCCCATTCATTGTCAATGGGGACTAAACTGAACTGAATGAAACGGAGTGCACCAGAATGCATTCTGTTCCGTTTGGTTGCGTCTCCATCGCGGACAGAATAACGCTGCAAGCAGCGTTATTCTGTCGGTGATGTGCGGATGTGTCAATAGGGACGGATCCTTTTTCACTGACAAAATATAAAAGCATCTGTCCTTCATTGACTTTCAATGGTGTTCATGACGGATCCGTCTTGGCTATTTTAAAGATAATACAGTTGCAAGAAAAAGTATTTAAACCCTTTGGAATGATATGGATTTCTGCACAAATTGGTCACAAAATGTGATCTGATCTTCATCTAAGTCACAACAATAGACAATCACAGTCTGCTTAAACTAACAACACACAAAGAATTAAATGTTACCATGTTTTTATTGAACACACCATGTAAACATTCACAGTGCAGGTGGAAAACGTATGTGAACCCCTAGACTAATAACATCTCCAAGAGCTAATTGGAGTGAGGTGTCAGACAAATGGAGTCCAATCAATGAGATGAGATTGGAGGTGTTGGTTACAGCTGCCCTGCCTTATAAAAAACAGACACCAGTTCTGGGTTTGCTTTTCCCAAGAAGCATTGCTTGATGTGAATGATGCCTCGCACATAAGAGCTCTCAGAAGACCTACGATTAAGAATTGTTGACATGCATAAAGCTGGAAAGGGTTATAAAAGTATCTCCAAAAGCCTTGCTGTTCATCAGTCCATGGTAAGACAAATTGTCTATAAATGGAGAAAGTTCAGCACTGCTGCTACTCTCCCTAGGAGTGGCCATCCTGTAAAAATGACTGCAAGAGCACAGCGCAGACTGCTCAATGAGGTGAAGAAGAAACCTAGAGTGTCAGCTAAAGACTTACAAAAGTCTCTGGCATATGCTAACATCCCTGTTAGCGAATCTACGATACGTAAAACACTAAAGAAGAATGGATTTCATGGGAGGATACCACAAAGGAAGCCATTGCTGTCCAAAAAAAACATTGCTGCACGTTTACAGTTTGCACAAGAGCACCTGGATGTTCCACAGCAGAACTGGCAAAATATTCTGTGGACAGATGAAACCAAAGTTGAGTTGTTTGGAAGAAACACACAACATTATGTGTGAAGAAAAAGAGGCACAGAACACCAACATCAAAACCTCATCCCAACTGTGAAGTATGGTGGTGCGGGCATCATGGTTTGGGGCTGCTTCGCTACGTCAGGGCCTGGACGGAATGCTATCATCGAAGGAAAAATGAATTCCCAGGTTTATCAAGACATTTTGCAGGAGAACTTAAGGCCATCTGTCCACCAGCTGAAGCTCAACGGAAGATGGGTGCTTCAACAAGACAACGACCCAAAGCATAGAAGTAAATCAGCAACAGAATGGCTTAAAAACAAGAAGAAAATACTCCTTCTGGAGTGGCCCAGTCAGAGTCCTGACCTCGATCCGATTGAGATGCTGACATCTGACATCCCAAGAATATTGCTGAACTGAAACAGTTCTGTAAAGAGGAATGGTCAAGAATTAATCCTGACCGTTGTGCACATCTGATCTGCAACTACAGGAAACGTTTGGTTGAAGTTATTGCTGCCAAAGGAGGTTCAACCAGTTATTAAATCCAAGGGTTTACATACTTTTTCCACCTGCACTGTAAATGTTTACATGGTGTGTTCAATAAAAACATGGTAACATTTAATTCTTTGTGTGTTATTAGTTTAAGCAGACTGTGATTGTCTATTGTTGTGACTTAGATGAAGATCAGATCACATTTTATGACCAATTTGTGCAGAAATCCATATCATTACAAAGGGTTTACATACTTTTTCTTGAAACTGTACAACTGGATCCATTCATAACAGATGCAGATGGTTGTATTGTCAGAAGGGAAGCGTTTTTGCTGATCCATGACGGATGCAGCAAAAACGCTGGTGTGAAAGTAGCCTAAGAAACATGATGGATCCTAAAAATTTGTAAAAAAATAAATACAAAAAAATTAAAACTGGTGGTTCAATGCAAATGTCAAATCATTAAATAATAAACTATCATCTAAAACAGCAGCTTTCTCATATAATGATATGAGTGGAAACAGTCCGTCTGGCCAGGAGATACAGTAGTGTACTGTAGATACTGTACAGAGGGTAGAGAGGTAGCAGTCATTTAGGACCCTGACATACCCATAATAAGTGGCCCATGGTTGGTGCGGGGTCTCTTCCAAATTTTGCACTGTGGCTTCAAGTAAGGTCTCTGATGGGACAGTGCCAACAATAACCCGTAGGGCTGTTAGGACAGCCTTCGCTCAAAAACAAGCAAATTTAAACCTGCTTATTTACGTGCAGTGATGTACATAAAAAAGATGAGGCCTCATGTAAAACAATTATGTTGGGTTTTGCCATTGAGGACAGAAGGGTATCCGTATACATGGAAGCAAATTTGTAGTCTCCAATGACTTCCCATGATACCCGTGGGGCATCTGATGAAGTATGGCACAATTCTCATCTATAGGGTGGCACATGAAATATGTCTATGCTCACAGAGTGGCACAAGCAGGCATGGAAAGCACAGGATAACATTACTGTCGTAATCCAGTCAGGAGCACTGGGCCTAACATGAAATTAGGGAATTGTAATCTTTGTTACAGTGGACCGGACATAGAGTTAGCATATAGATAAGTCCTAGTGGGTCGTGTTTAATGGCCCCAATCAGACTATACTACAGGTACCCTGTAAGCTTGTTTGAGTTAGAAAAAAAAAAAAAAACACTCAGGGAATAATGGACGTTTCAATAATTCAAAAAGTCTCGTAAATGTCCTGGTGAGTGCTATAAAATATGTAGCTGAACAAACCTATTTAAAAAATCATAAACCCTACAACACGGAGGGAGGATTTTAAGTGTGTGCGCTGGGATAATCGGGCCATGGTTTTATGAAGTCAGTCTATTTTTAAAAGGCTCGATATTTATTAAAAGGCTGTTATCATCTAGTGGGTGTGAATGTTAACGGCAAGTTTCTTAGCGCCCATAACGCTGTGAAGTCTTTATTCTGTTAACCCTTTACCCTGTATCTGCCAAATATGGTGATAGACTATTGCTGTGATGGCTGACCTCCGGCACTCCAGCCGTGATAAAACTACGACTCCCAAGATGTACACTTGTTTGGATGTTCTAAAATCTCCATAGAAATAAAAGGAGCATGCTGGGAGTGCTGGAGGTTAGCCATCACTGCACTATTGCTTTCATCATTTGCCCCTTGCCTCTCCTTTTATTAAATCCTTGTATTCTACATGATGTAATTTTAGAGCAACTTTTCCTAGAAATCTGCATTGAGCCGTTACTCTGTTATTCCTTCTTCAAATGTATGAGTAAATTGACAACTGGAAGTTACCATTCTCTATAGGTATGTCCCTGCTCATTGTCAGCACTTACTGGACACGGGCTATGTACATGTAGTGATTTTGTCATGTAGCACGGCCTACTCCGAGGCCAGTGACATCACGCTCATCGGTCACATGACCTGTTTGCAGCTCAGTCAGCAAGAGAATGGGTCTGGGCTGCAATACCAAGCACGACCACTATACAATGTACAGCGCTGTGCATGTTAGGCTGTCAGGGGGCCGCGGTGCTCACCAGATTGCTGCAGACTCTTCAAACAGCCGCCGGGGGCAGGTAAGTATGTTTCCCTCCACAGGTCTGGCCAAAAGGGGGAATCTGCCAAAAGACCCCCAGAAGATTAATAACCCCTTTAAAAAAGCACCTGCCTCCTTTCTGAATTTTCTGCGTCCCTTACAAAGAAAAAAAGATTGAAGATGCTTAGTAATTTACATTATCTTTATGTATCAAGGATAAAATTTTTGCATAAAAAGCTTGGATCTCTCAGACTAAAGAAACAGCTACTCCCTGCATCCAAAGCTATGTAGAGAGATGAATTCTATCACATTATTTCCTAGCACTGCACTGGGAGTTTCCCAAAGATGGCTGCTGATTTCAAGAGACCCATAAATATTAGTAATGAAGCCACAAGCTAAGATGGGGGGCACCAGGCAAGTTCCTCAGCAATTAATTGTGTATTGTAAACCAAGCACAAAATAAGTTACATAAAAAATATAAGAAATATTGACTATGTAATGGAAAACTGCATCCCTCGCATTTGTGAACAGACTGTAGATGAATAGGAGTAAATGACAAGAGGACTGAAGTCATATACCAAATACTGTATGAACGGCGTAACAACATTTCCATTAGTTCATCACCTCCGTAAAACTAATTTGTGCAATGCTTAGAAGGCTGGAGGACTGAGATAAGCATTGACTATGATAACAAGGCACATCATTATGGCACATTTTATTGTACAACCACTTTATTTTACTATGGCCTGCATGATAATGTACATTACGCAGCTGGTTTTGCTCCATTCATATGATAAAATGGCAACAACTAGATGCTGGATTAAAGGAAAGGTATAAAGACTATTTTTGACCTGTTTACAGTAAAATGCTGCAGTAAAAAACTAAAGTCGGCATATTTATACCTCAATTATTAAGTAAGTAAGGAAATACTGTGATGCAAAGAAAAAGACACTAAAGCTGGCTACACACTTGAGACTAAAGCTAATTCGGCCTACAGCTATCTTTGCCAACTCATAAACATACAGGCTCCACTCGGCCGAGCGTGCATGTTTTAACATGCCTTCTTTCACCCAGACACAAGAAATTGTAGGACAATTTTATCTTAATTGTATGTCCAGGTTGAGTTAGTTCTAAGATGCAGCTCTGTACTAAACTTACAGCAAGCAGTCAAAGATTAGTTTGAACACATATACTGTATATGGAGCAAGATGGAATTCATGGGGCATTCCCACCTAAAAAGTTTGTAGTGTTCCATCAGGATATGCCATAAATGTCTTATAGTTGCGGTCCCACCTCTGGGAGCTGCACTTTTCTCCAGTGCAGGATTCCTCTGACCTCTGTTTCGCCTGATGAGGCGACTGCCATGTCCAGGTGAAAAATGAAGGGAGAGGTGACCATGCATGTCCATGGCTCTATCCACTTGCTTCTATGGGAGTCATGGAAACAGTCAAGCTCCGCTGTATAAATCCCACAGATGAATGGACAGCACCTCTTACATCCATGGCCACCGCTCCATTCAACTTTCGCCTAAATGGGAATAACTCTATCAACATTAAAGTTTGGTTCATCTCCACAGATTAGTCCAAAAACACTTCTTCAATATACAGAATTGCAGGCTATCTAGGACCTAAATAAGTGCCTGAGATCAGATGAAGCATCAACAGTAGATGGAAAGAACATTCCATGTCCTGCAATGATTGGCCAAGTTTAACTTCTCAATTGTCTTAAATGGAAAATTTTCAGCCAAATATTCTTATAAAGTTAAGATTATACCATTAAGCACCATCAACCTACAATACGAGGCTGACCAATGTGTGCTATAAGCAAGACTAAAAGATAATAAATCAATAAAAAATACAGAAAAATATAAATACTAAAATATTCAGCCTATCAATTCACTAGAAACTTGTGTAACCCTAGAAGCACCTTAGCCCCTGTGAACTTAGAATCTAAAGAAATGATAGGCTACGTGGTATTCTACATAAGAATAGGTCACCTTCAAAATGATCCCAGTTGATGGGTACAGTTGACGAGTTTATGTTTTTATCAAATTTTCAGGAAATAGTTAATTTTTTCTCCTTCAACTTGTGAAACCAACCAAGCTTGTTTGAGTGTTAATGTATATAATAGTATCTACGAGTCATCTACAACTATCCTTTAACCACTAACAACATAGGTTACGTTAGGCAATGTGGTTCTGGAGCACAGCTAAGGGTTAGGTATCTCGTTCTCTGAGTACAGCAGTTCACAGCTAATTGGTTTTATACCTCTTGTTTCTGGGGCCGAGTCCACGAAGCCTGCAGAGAACAGATATAAAAACACAACAAACACAGAAAGCAATAAAACATTTTTTGTGGTTATTGTATGTGCCGAGTTATGCTATAGACAGCTGTCCGTGCACTGCATGCAGTTATGTGAATAGCTTGGGTGAGTCTTCTACAACCTGGGGCCCTCCAGCAGGAATCAGACCACAATTCCAGCATGTAACACCAACTGGGGCATGCTGGGTATGTTGTTAGGCAGCTGCTGAATGGCCCCAGGGTGCTGACAACTGGTTGAAGGTTATGACACATTTTCTCAACACAACAATTAGTAAATTTCACATGAATGAAGAACATAATTTTATCATGTTTATAGGTAAAGCAGCAGTACTTTGAAGTATTAATGTGGCAACTGTAAAATTTCCGATCAAAATATCCAAAAAAAGCTCTCCTTCCCTGGCAAGAATTTCGTTAGGTGATCTTTAATGGGTCACCATATGGTAGAATAAAGTACAATGAGCCTACTACCCATGGTGCTTACATGAAAAATATGACGTTGTTTCTCCAAGAACACATCGTTACCGCAAAGGAATGTCCATAAGGTCCCAGGAAAAAGTAGATACCTTTCAGACTCCTGGAAATTGCCTATCTCAGTCTTAACTGTGTGTGGCACAGCCCCAGAGTTCAAACACACAGTGAGGGGATAGTGCCAAGTCACGTATAGGGGAATGGCCTACCTTAAAACGGGTGCAGCTCATAAAATGGGGGATGTCTAGGCTGGAAAAAAAATTCACTCTACTCTACCTTAAGGTTCTTACATAGTTACCAACACTGCAGTTTGTAAATTAGAACCAAATAGATCCCACCCTTATAAAGGTCCCCAAATGGAGTGTTTGCCAATCTATGGGTGGGGCTTATGCTAGTCAAGACCATTTTGGCCCAGGTCAGCCTAAACTTGCTAGGACAGTCTCTGCACATTCGCTCTTAGAAGACGTTGGCAGGTATGATCTTAAGTGTACGGCCAGCCTTCCTTTTCAGCTATCTTGTACAGTATGTGGTTTTATGACACATATACATGAGGCTTCAAGCACTCCGATTCCAACTAAAATAAAAACTGTGGGCTGAACCATGCAAACTATTCTGGTGCATCTCTGTTTTCTATTGTCAAATGATGGAAGTCCTTAGACAAACAAGGTCGGCTAGAAAATGTTGGGCTTTTGTCAGTACTGCTGCTTTATCTGATGCTTCATTTAATCCATTAATTTAATGGGTTAAGATTGCAAAGATTAAAATCCCACATCCTGACATGATGAGTTATCGAGACACATTTTACACTTGAACATGCACACCCAAGCAGTTATTGGTCCCATGCACACAGTGGGGTTCAATGTACACAATGATGTCACGTCTTTCCACATTACATGCAGGAAATGCAATGGATTGTCATTATTGCCGTAAAAAAAAAAAAATCTATGTTCAATCTACAAGTAGTTTACTAGGGAGAAACTCTCATCAGATATAATAAAGGGAAGGCCTCTGATCGAAAACAAAGGGCACCTATAATAGGCCAATAGGAAAAAAATGTGTAGAAAAAGCTCATATGATCAATAAGCATAAAACAGGCCTAAAACACACAGGCTGTCCTCATGATGTGTAGCTAGTTGTAGTCTATGGACGCTTGCTTATTATCTTTAGCTTTGACTCGGATAGTGTCTGCCTTTATAAAGAAATGTAGCAGCTTGCTTCTCAAATGCTTTGGCTATACAAATTAGACAGCTGACTCCATCATAAAAGTGTTCATTTTAAGCGGGGAGGGATACAAGCTGAGGCCAGATACTTCTGACAGTGGTCTGTGTCCCACAAAAGAAAAGGATCAGATATGCTGGAATTCAACATTTGCCATCTGAGGACACTTAGTTGGTAGATCCCACTGTTCTGCCTACTGTACATTATTCTCATGTAAATGGGCAGCTTAAAGTATTACATTTATTTCCCCTGATAATGATATCACAAAACCAAAATAATGGTCTGTGGCATCTAAAAGAATGGTTGAAAATTATGGGAAACATCTACAACTGGTTCCTGATTAACTCATACCATTACTTCTATGAGATGGAAGAATTCTTCGGATGCGTTGTATTCAACCAAATAAGGTTTCTTAGTAAAACTGCTATGACTTTACTCCTAATTATGTATGATAAAGGCCATGAATGTGAGGTAATTGTCGGCTGAATGCTTATTCACCCAACAGCTACCACCACCGACACACCCAATCACATACATGCTCACCCCAGCACGTACGCATTGAGGATGGAAGCGGGGAGAAGGCTGCTGCCAGACACTTCTAGTAGGCAGCTTATCTCTCTGTGAACAAAAGGATCAGGCATTGAAATCCAACATGCCTGACCCTTTTCCCCCGTAACATCTGCCATGGGAACGGAGTCACAAGACCCTCCATACACTTTAGATGGGTGGACAGTCCGGCAAAAATCAGCCGGTTTAAACGACATTCATCACAAAGACACTAAATAAAATGAATAAAAACAATGCTGAGAAGTCTCAGCAGCAAATTTGCTCCTTTGTATTTTTATCTATCAGCCATGTTTTGGCGGGAACACAGTCATCGTGACAGAACTCACAATTAACCTTGTAATATACTTTATCAGCCTCTGACTGCCTGTCTTCTGGACTGATCTTGCTGATCATGGGGAAATTTCTCTATTTATTACAACTGCCCATACGGTCTGGAGAATACAAAGAATCCCGGGGCCATAAAGGAACCTGTACATAATGTGCATAAGGAAGAAAGGATATTTCCACCTTGGGTTTGGTCTCCGAGCTCCGATTTTCCAACAATATACTATAAAGTGACAGCGGAGATTCTCAAAATGACATTTATCACCTCTAAAGAACAGATGATATATGTCTGATCGCTGGTTCCCCAGTACTGTGCAGTGGTGGCCGCACTTGGACCTGACACTCCAAGCCTCTTATCAAAGTCTAGGGGACTTACAGAGACAGTCTAGAGCAGAACTTGGCTGTTTTTGTCATATTATAAATGGAAATGAGCCACTCATGCCACTTGATTTAATCTTCTTCTGAATATGGTTGTACAGTGAGGAGGATCAGGGGGTTTAGGACCCCACATCCTAATGATCCATGGAAGTCGTAGAAGTGGGGCCCCAGCAATCAGAGTTTTTTTTTAAATCAGAGGATAAGTAATACATTTCATATGTGGGAAGCCCCTTTAATGCAAAACTCATGCCGAGGAATTTATAATTCCCTTCAAGGCAGTTTTCTGGCAGAAACAAGCTGCAAACAGTGAGTTAGAGACTTTTTTAATGCGCAATTTTTGGGGGGTAAGTGCTGTTTCTCCAAAACCCTTGCCTTTTTCCCAAAAAGGGGTCATGGTGAGGCTAGGGAGTTGGCTGGGCCAGCAGGCCAGACACATTTTTCTTCTTTTATGCCAGTTTTCGGGGGTAAATGAAGACTGAAAGGGGCTGGTATAGATTTCCTTTTAGGTGCACTTACTGCAAGAGATGTGCATAATTTACCAAATGTTGGTCTATGATAAATCCTCCCTTAAAATCTACTCTACCAATAGCATAAACAGCCTAGTAACACCACTAACATTGCAAAACTATACTTAATACACATCCTGACATAAACTGTCCAGAATTATCTCTTAGTATTCTGATTTTCACTGCAAAAACAGGAACTAACCTCCATCCTAATGAAAATGGCTTTTTCTGCAGGAAGGAACAGTTGCCTGTAGTTCAATGGCTTCTATTTAAGTTTATCATAACTACAGTAATTATAATGCTGCTGTAATTTTTTGGGCCTGTGGCTGATTAAAGAGACACTTTGTTCTGTTGGGGGCCATGATACTTAAGGCATTTTACAGAAATGCTGTAATGTGGAAGACCGATAGAAAAATATGAGGATGAATATTTATGCCGTGACAAATGCCATTGGAAGCTCACGGAAAAGGCTTATTTAAAATTCAATTAAATTTATGTTTTGATATTAATGATTATTAAATTGAATTGACAATTTTAAAGAAAATTAACTCAAAATGAAAAAAATCTAAATAAAACAAAAACAAAACTGTAAATTAACATATTGGCTATTGATGCTAGTTGATCCAATTATATAATACTCCTAGTAATGCTTCCTCTGTATTGAATTTTTATGCTTATGTTATTGATCATTTTTGTACCAGAAGTTAATTTTTACTTAATCATCTGAAATGAGATGCATACATATCTAGTGACTTTTTGGACATCGGTTTTTCCAAGAATCCATTGGCAATAGTCATAAGCAGAATAGAAATGCAACAACAGCTCTCACTAGATTTAAACTAAATGCTTGAAAGAATGACTTTGTCTATGACTGATCAAGAACTTAACAAATAAATCTACAAAAAAAAAAATCCCACCCCTCAAAATTTATTTTATAAGAGCTATTTAAAATTTTTGAAATTTACAGTGGATTGCACTTGGTAAGAACATCAAACAATGCCATCTACTAATTTTTGTGAATGTGTGGTATCAAAAATCCTCTGTACCAAATAGGAAATATCCCGTTGTTCACCAAGTTTATTGTACTGCACATTTTTGTATCAGCAAGAGGTGTGCGGCCCACTCACAACAGAACAGAGTGGAGGCAGAATCTGCTCCCGTGTATGGGCTTTAGACTACTGCTGATTAAGAGAAATACTCTGCTTCAGATTCTGTTTCTTTTAAGATATTAGAACTCGAAGGTCAACTGCTGGGATGATCTTAGTTAAGATCCAAAGGGTTATACCCATCTCAGACATTGATGGCATACTGTTAGGATATGCCACCAATGTGAGACAAGTGAAAGAGAGCACACCGCGACTGCGTGGTTTGCTCACCATTTACAGCTATGGGAGTTCTGAAAACAGCAAAGCGAGTGCGCTTAGATATTTTTAGAAGTCCGGCTACTTTCACACTAGCGTTTTTGCTGGAACCAGCAGGGTTCAGCAAAAACACTTCCGTTAATGATCATAAAACCATCGGCATCTGTTATTAATGGATCCGGTTGTATTATCTTTAACATACCCAAGACGGATTCATTGAAAGTCAATGGGGGACGGATTTTTTTATTATGTCAGATAAAACGGATCCGTCCACTTTGACTTGCATTGTGGGTCATGACGTCTTGCTCCACATCCCAGGACAAAAAGCAAACCGTAGCATGCTGTGGTTTGCTCTCCGATATGAGAACGGAATGCATTTTGGAGCATTCCATTCTGTTCAGTTACATTTGTCCCCATTGACAATGAATGGGGACAAAACGGAAGCGTTTATTCCAGTATTTCTAATCCTGGAAAATCTTAATGCTAGTGTGAAAGTAGCCTTCCATACAAGTGAATGGCAAGTGCACCGCGCATGCATGGCCACCTCTCCGTTCACCACTATGAGACTGCTGGAAATAGCCTCCTATAGTGGTGAATGGATGGGTATGCGCTCGCGAGGTGCACTCTCCATTCACTCGTATGGGACTTCAGAATATATTGAAGCGCACTTGCTTGGCTATTTTGGGAACTCTTATAGCGGTGAATGGATGGTGGCTAAGCTTGCGTGGGGCAATCTCCTTCACTTCGGGACTGGCACCTATCTGACATTGATGGCATATCTTAACAATATGCTATCAATGGTCTGAGATAGGAATATCTGTTTTATTAGAATTTCAATACAAAAAAACTAAGGCTTTTTACAGGGGGTGGTTTCTCGACGCCCATACACTGTAAAAATGTGGACCAGTCATTTGACAGACATCATTCTTTGCAAACCTCTGGTTTAATCTTCCAAAGAGAGCTGAGAAAATGGCATGACGTATCAGATTATAAAATTAGGTCTTCTTTGTCCCCAGGGTCGTCTTCTTTTTGAAGAGTTCAGCTAAATGGTACCTCAAAGTGATTAGCAAATAGTAAACACGTGCAATTACAGGTTGACATGTTTGATGGGACAGCCACTCAGAAAACACAGTACGCAACAAGACAACCAAACACGGATACTGCACAGACAGAGAAGCTGAAGCTGGACCCAACAAAATAAAACCTTGATGTCATAATAGTATGTAAAACTGTAGTTTCCCCAAAGTAGTATAGACAAAAGCCAATAAAGTGTCTACGCTCATATGGTGGACCGTGTTAACACAATATTCACTGTATATAAAACCCTCCAACACCAATCACCTTTTATTCAATCTTTTAACACAAAATAAACCCTCATAATTTAGCTCAATGTAATCACCCATCAAAGTTGTCTTCTGTTCTCTTGGTATCATAAAATTGCTATGTAGTATTTTGTCTACTTTTAGAGTAAAAATGGTAGGTGTGGGCACAGCTTACATTCTATGGAGGAGTACTGATACATCGTCTTTAATGGATACAAAAAATTTGCATCTAGAATCTTTGACTTATCAGTCTTATTTTTTTCATTTTTTTTTTTACTATTATTATTGCTAGTTGAGAAATGATCTTATATTGTGGCTAAATCTCCCTCAGTATACCGGAAGAACACAATCCATAGCACCATATTTTATTACCTAGAACACAAATACTGTATATAAAGCTGTACATACAGTAAGATGCACATAAAGCCCATATGCTGTATAGGGTTTATGGATGTTATAGAGGGGAGTGGCCCTGAACTGAGAGACACTGCTCCTGGTGGGAGGACCCAGTGCGTCCATGCATTACACTGCCTTCTCCCTTCACCTGTCGCTGATAACAATACTTTGGGAAACCATGGACATATAGTATTAAAGCAGATGGTGACCATTCAAATAAGTGGACAACCATGTAATACATTGATGGATCCATTACAAGAGAGTTTTCTATGGGTCAAACATACCAGGGTACACAAGCCCCTTTTAATGACCCCATACAGAGCCCTAAATCTAATGTAATTAATTGAATTAAAGTAATAAACAGTGTTCTAATTTAATGGGGTCAGTGTGACCCACTCAGGAAACAGCTGTAAGGAGGACGGGATTTAGGAATAAGATCCAACTACATGCTGCTCAACTCCAGTGCAATATTTCTAATTGGTCTTCACGGGGGTTGTACATTTTTAGGCATTAGTTCAATGACCTAGTCTCTCGCTGAAGTGCTATCATCGCAAGCAAGTCTGGATAGAGCAAAATGTATGAATGGGCAGGGCTGCGGAACCAGAGTTGAAGCTAGTTTTGGATGGAGTTGGCAGAAATGAACTCTGACTCCAGGTTAGAAAATTTTAGCTGTTTTTATTATTATTGTGTAATTAATTTATTAACTTTCATCTAAATTTAGAAAACCTTAGAAATGTTAATCATAAATATATTTGATGTTCTATCAATCTAAGACCCTTACTTATAATCAGTTCTCACCTTTCCTGTGTTCTCTCCTGTCCTTATACTATAAACAATGATAAGCAGGGTGTTCTTGTGGTGAAAGAGAATCAGTTCTCACCCTTCCTGTAATCTCTCCTGTCCTTATACTTTAAACAGTGATAAGCAGGGTTTTCTAGTGGTGATAGAAAATCAGTTCTCACCTTTCCTGTGTTCTCTCCTGTCCTTATACTATAAACAGTGATAAGAAGGGTTTTCTAGTGGTGATAGATAATCAGTTCTCACCTTTTCTGTTTTCTCTACTGTCCTTATACTATATACAGTGATAAGCAGGGTGCTCTAGTGGTGATAGATAATCAGTTTTCACCTTTCCTGTGTTCTCTCCGGTCCTTATACTATAATCAGTGATGGGCAGGGTGCTCTAGTGGTGATAGATAATCAGTTTTTACCTTTCCCGTGTTCTTTCCTGTCCTTATACTATAAACAGTGATGGGCAGGGTGCTCTAGTGGTGATAGATAATCAGTTTTTACCTTTCCCGTGTTCTTTCCTGTCCTTATACTATAAACAGTGATGAGCAGGGTGGTCTAGTGGTGATAGATAATCAGTTCTCACCTTTCCTGTGTTCTCTCCTGTCCTTATACTATAAACCAGGCATCCTCAAACTGCGGCCCTCCAGCTGTTGTAAAACTACAACTCCCACAATACCCTGTTGTAGGCTGATACCTGTAGGCTGTTCAGGCATGCTGGGAGTTGTAGTTTTGCAACAGCTGGAGGGCCGCAGTTTGAGGATGCCTGCTATAAACAGTGATGGGCAGGGTGCTCTAGTGGTGATAGATAATCAGTTTTCACCTTTCCTGTGTTCTCTCGTGATGGGAAGGGTGCTCTAGTGGTGATAGATAATCAGTTTTCACCTTTCCCGTGTTCTTTCCTGTCCTTATACTATAAACCGTGATATGCAGGGTTTTCTAGTAGTGATAGATAATCAGTTCTCACCTCTCCTGTGTTCTCTCCTGTCCTTATACTATAAACAGTGATAAGAAGGGTTTTCTAGTAGTGATAGATAATCAGTTCTCACCTCTCCTGTGTTCTCTCCTGTCCTTATACTATAAACCGTGATATGCAGGGTTTTCTAGTAGTGATAGATAATCAGTTCTCACCTCTCCTGTGTTCTCTCCTGTCCTTATACTATAAACAGTGATAAGAAGGGTTTTCTAGTGGTGATAGAAAATCAGTTCTCACCTCTCCTGTGTTCTCTCCTGTCCTTATACTATAAACAGTGATAAGAAGGGTTTTCTAGTGGTGATAGAAAATCAGTTCTCACCTCTCCTGTGGTCTCTCCTGTCCTTATACTATAAACAGTGATAAGAAGGGTTTTCTAGTGGTGATAGAAAATCAGTTCTCACCTTTCCTGTGTTCTCTCCTGTCCTTATACTATAAACAGTGATAAGCAGGTTGTTCTTGTGGTGAAAGAAAATCAGTTCTCACCTTTCCTGTGTTCTTTCCTGTCCTTATACTATAAACAGTGATAAGCAGGTTGTTCTTGTGGTGAAAGAAAATCAGTTTTCACCTTTCCTGTGTTCTTTCCTGTCCTTATACTATAAACAGTGATATGCAGGGTTTTCTAGTGGTGATAGAAAATCAGTTCTCATCTTTCCTGTGTTCTCTCATGTCCTCATACTATAAAGTGGTCCCTTATACTATAAACAGTAATAAGCAGGGTTTTCTAGTGGTGATAGATAATCAGTTCTCATCTCTCCTGTCCTCATACTATAAACAGTGATAAGCAGGGTTTTCTAGTGCTGATAGATAATCCGTTCTCAACTCTCCTTTCCCTCATACTAGGTATCTTTATGTTGTTCCAAGGCCCTTAGTTAAAATGCCTGAAACTATGCTGCACAGGATAAATAGTAAGTTTCTCCTCTAAAGACCAGAGGAAGAAGTTCACTACTGGGCATGCCTACAGTCATCTCATTAGAGATCAACTGTAGACAGAACAGGAAGACAGCATTGAATAGGTTGTCGGGTTAACAAGTAACTTTTCACAGGAGCCTGCAGCCAGCCTCCGCTATCGAAAGAATCATACATTCCTACTCCCCACTGCTCTGATCCTGCGTGGTCCTGTCCCTAGTGGACATGTCTCCACTAAATCCAGTCTTTGGCTGCTGTGGAGTAGATGATCATGCCCATGCCGGAGAGACAGTAAGCAAGCCAGTGGCAGCCAGTGCGGAGGACCGCAGCTGCAAGGATCAGGTACATATGAATTTTTCCACAGCGGAGGCAGGCTATGGGCACCTGTAAAAAGTTATTTATTCCCAGACAACCCTTTTATGGCGAGCACTGAGTATAGCAGCTACACATTTTAGATGTTTCTTTTATTTAGATGTTTCTACCCATATAGACTTGCACATTATTCTCTGCATTTCCAGGACATAGATATAGAGCTTTTCTAACATTTTCTGAGGACAAATTAATGGATTTCTTACAATTATTAGTGCATTGTATATTACAAGAATTTAGAAAATTGTATTCCAATAAATATGGTTTCAAGGCTATGTACACTTTCGGGGGCAATTTTTTTTATAATGGTGTTTTACTAATTTTCATTATAAATAATATTTTTTCAATTTGTCTAGCTGTGTAAATCCTGTTTTCACTTTTGGTCACCTAATAAACGTTATTTCTAAATTACTAAAAGGTCACAAACACTTATTAAGCCACATTCTTATCAGTAAGATAAAAATTGAGCTATAATGAATGATATAAGATCAGAGATCAGGAGCCATCAGCTAATCTGCCTGACAGAATAGAGTAAAAATATAGAGGCTGCTACTAGAGAATCTCAAGGCTGTACAGAGAAAAGGGCTTAAAATGTTTAATAAAGACCAATTGAAAAAAATATTTTAGTTCAAAATCAGCACAACGCAATATTAAAATAAAAGTCCCCAAAAGTGTACATAGCCTTTAAGTTCGAAGTAACCTGATTACTTATATGATAGTAAGCCTAATGTTACCATTTTACTACAGTAAATTTGTTATTGGACACTTATGTGTCGGAGTGTGAGAAAATGCAGGAGTTGGTGTTAGAACTTTGGTTTACTGACTCTATAGCCCCGAGAATAGAAACTACATTCCCCATAGTGAAGGGTGCATTCAAGGTGGAAACTGTACAACGTATAGATGCCTTTAATGATGACATTTTGGTCTGGAACGCTAGAGATTGTGCTGTTCTGAGGCAGGTGCATAAGCTACACATTACCTACTGAAATAAAAGGGCACAGTAATGATGCAAAGAAAAAGTGGAGTTGTCCATAGCAACTAACCAAATTGGCAAATGAAAGCAGCAACGGCGCTGGTTGCTATTAGGTAACTACTCCAAATTTTCCCCACTTGGTACTCAGAGCAAAAGTCATTCTTGATAATATCTGTACCCTATGGCTGATACATTAGGGTCCTGACTAGGACTCTCTTAGATAGGGCACTAGGAATGCCCTAATGGGACACTCAAAAGGAGGTTGCCTAACCAAGATTCTTTAAAGCTGCATTCACATCACGTTGTGATCCTTCCGTCAGAACAGCATCCTGGACTTAAAATGCATACCTCTGATGGAAGGCTCAAATGTACTCCACTTTACAGTCCCTCTCTATGGCACTGTATTGCACTCACTACTTCCTCCCCCACTGAATTATTTTGTGGAATTTAACTCCTTCTACCATAATCAGTACATCCTTAGGCGATGAGGCAGAGCCTCCACCTGCGCTGCTTATGGTGGAAGGGGTTAATCTATCACAGAAGCTCTCTGAGACATCAGTTTAATGGAGGCTAGTGACAGATGTCATAGAAAGCCACCCTTCACCCATAGGCTATTATAACCTCCGATAAATAGATCCTGTTGTTTACAGGACACAACAGGTTGGCATAGCGCAGTCTACTATGCTATCCCATGCTGGTTACTGCAGTATACTGATGTATACCAGCCAGATAGAGGTCTCCTGATACTCCTTTGATCTCCATCTGACTAATGGAGCCCTATACAAACATTTAACTAGTAGGTCTGGAGATTTCCTGAAGTACATGCTAAAAGTAGGGCAAAGACGTAATGTGAACTCAGCCTAAGACAATACCATGACTGGGCATCTAATATTGATTCCTACAGTCAGCAGCATTCAGAGTACCTGTATGTAATAGTATCTGCCTATACGGCAACTGCAAACTCTAATACTATAACCACTAGGAATATAGATAAAAAAAAACATTCACCTACGCTGTAAGACATCACAGCTGACTGTAGACCTCTGGCTGTCGGATAATGACTATGGACTATGGCTAGTTATATATTGGGTCTCTCTCTCTCTATATGTATATATATATATATATATATATATATATATATATAATGTATCATATATATATACTATATATATAGAATGTCACTGCTTGTCCGATGTCATATAGTCATATATAACGTTTTAATCTACAAAATAAAATGAAAAAATCTACAGTTTGTCCTTCTTTTAGACTTTACTATGAAATGCTATCATGTCTATTAGAAATAAGCCTTTTCAGCCTGGAACAGCCTTCAGGTCTGCCTTCTGTCTACTAGTAACACAGCCGCTCGCCGCAGAGAGTACAGGGAGTGATAGCCGTACTGTAATTACAGCTCTGAAGAGATATGTATGGTATCAAAGGATGCCTAGCATTTTATAAACGTGTGAGCTAAAACACAAGGGACTGTAAAGTGAAAGACCACAGACAGTAACTCAAGCAGAACACAGAGCAACAAGCACTGTATATAGAGAGATCGCATAGGTACAGCGTTCTGCCCCACAATTACACCTGACATGTGGTCAGGAAAACAACGCCAGACAGGAGAGGTGAGAGTTTCAAAAATAGTCAGCAGTTTTGCAGATTTGCATGGAATCTGAGGAATCTTCCAGCTTACTGATTGTTTCCTATTTTACGACTTGATGCATATAACAGTTTAAAGGGGAATCCTTCCGACAAGAGTGTTCACTGTTGAGGCAAAAGGTCCCTTATGTACATGAACATATATTCAATTGAAACAGATTTATTCGTATTTTATCTTTAAAAGTAAACTGCTCTGCCTAGGCACAGAAATACTCTGTAGGCAGGTGTTCCCCTTTAAGGCAGACTGCTGTAAAACAAGTGCCATGCCACTTATATGTTTATAGCGTAACCTATTGCCTGCAAGAAGTCAATAGACAGCAATGATCTCCTTTTCTTGGTGCAATGAAGGCTGACATGCTCCCATCTAGGTGAGTATAAGGAGGCTCTAAATACGATGTACAGGGAAGTACAGGGCAGGGAAGGGATCGACTGGAAGCACTGTCAAAACTACTGATTATTTTTGCCTTTGTCACAGTGACAATCCATCCGCACACAACTGCTGTGGTGCTTTCAGTGTATACTTACATTTGTTTGCGCAAACAAATGGCGGCCATTGAAGGACACCAAGCTCATATCGCTCCATTCTCAGTCCAGCGTTCAGACACCAGCTTTCCCCTCCTAAGACCCAGTGATGATGTCACTGCACACTGATTTAATGTCATTGGACAGACCCAGAAATGATGTCACTGCACGCTGCCTTACTGTCATTGGTACTAGTTACATAATCTGAGCCTCAGGAAGGTATTGGATGCATTATGAAAGCATTTCAATAATGAATATGCACCCACCAACAGTGCTGTATCTGCCATGACAATCACTGTAAGGAGATTGGGGGGCCAGGAGGGTATGCCAAGACAGGGAATGGTGTAAAATAAAATTATTATTATTGTACTTGCCCGCTGCTCCAGTGCCAGCATTTCGGTCCATTGTTTACAGGGCTGCAGCGCTGACAACATGGTGACAACATGCAACCACCGCAGCCAATCAATAGCCTCAACAGCGTATCTTTGAGGCAGGGAGGAAGCTGGGAGAGTTTTGAAAGGTAAGTGAGACTTTTTTTTCCTTATTTTACACAATACCTTGTCTGTAACCCAAAATGTACTACTCTCTGAGAAATCCAGTAAAAATAGTCTTTGGATCTCCCATAGACGCACATAGTAAAGTCTGTGATCTCCAATGGCCATTCATTTCCAGATCGAGAGTTCTCCACAGAGTGCTCAAACCTCCTTGGCACTGCTCAGAGAATTCTGTCAATGGAAATCAGATACAAAATTCTGCGCAAACCGCCATTGAGTTAAATGGACATTTCTGGTTTCTAGATATCGATCGGTGGGGATCCGACACCTGACACCCCCACCAATCCGCTGTTTTCGGCTGCAGACAGTGCTGAAAACAATACAGTTGAAGGAGCTGGAAGCAGAAAGCTCCATCCACTATCACGCATCTAAACAGATATGTCACCACTTATGTTGCACTACAGAACTAGAGTATGTGTATAATATGTAGAGGCTGTATGCTGTATGTTTTCTACAATTTGTCCACCATGACCTGAATTTCGTTAAGGGCTCAATACACCATCAAATAAAAAAATTGTTATTTCCGTTGTTCTGCTCTTATAACATTTTTTTTTTATTTGATGGTGTATGGGGCCCTTAACGAAACTCAGGTCATGGTGAACAAATCGTAGAAAACATACAGCATACAGCCTCTACATATTATACACATACTCTAGTTCTATAGTGCAACATAAGTGGCGACATATCTCCACTATAATCAGTGAAATCTGTTGGACAACTTTGGTGTCCGTCATGTAAAGGAGCAGGGCTGCTGTTATTTCCGTTGTTCTGCTCTTATAACAGCAGCACTGGTCCTTTACATGATGGACACCAAAGTTGTCCAACAGACTTCACTGATTATAGTGGAGTTTGTCCGGTTTCTGACTTGGTGCTCATTATTAATTTACCAGAAAAAATAGTACAGCGTGCTATGGTGCTCTTAACGGAATCTGTGATTCCTAGTGGATTCTAGACGGTGTAAACTAAGCATGTATACATTTTGTAACATGGAAGCCCATCGTGATGGATGGATTTCAAGCCACACAACTCAAGATATGTCAAGTTATGGGAGTATACATCTGTACAAGACGCCATGACACATGGCTCTTAGGTGACCCATAGTCCTTTAACGACCTATAATAGTTATGTTCAATGTATGGCTCATTTCTGTAAATTAACTTAACCTGTCAGGTTTTCAATGCTACCATATATTATGGGGAGAGGGGCTGAGCTTGGGGTATATATTATATTATGACCTGATTCCATATTTTCATGTGAACATTTTGCTGGAAAAAATCCTGTGAGTCCACCTTCTCCTGCCCAAACACCATTGACAGCGTTCCTGGATGAATGTGTGCACAGAGAAAGCTGTCCATGAGCAGCGTGTGGGCAGCGGAAGAAGGAGGCACAGCCATTCTGTCACGGGGAGTAAACAATATCATTAACATCCAAACATTCCTGAGGCTTTAGTAATGATATCTAAAGCGCTTGCTAATGTATCTTCAATATTTAATCTTGCAAACCAGCTGTCATCCAGTGACATCATAAGCCAGAGATCCAGTGACATCACAAATCAGCGCCCCATGGGAAATAATCAAGATAACCATACCTTGTCTTCCTCACTGATGTTACGTGTGGCTGTTCTCCAAGTGATGCTGGGCAGAGGATCTCCTGATGCCTCACAGGTCAGGGTGATCTCATTATCCAGCTCCACGGCAGTCTTGTTTTCGACATAGGTAATCTTAGGTTTTGCTAGAAGTGACAGAGAATACAGTATATTATAACTGCTAAATTATGGAAACCCAGACAGTATTGAGATGAAAATAAATCGAAACCGGCCATTGAATTTCTGAAGACTGGAATGAAAAGGGTTTTATGAAACTTAGCTATTGATGACCTATTTTCAGGACATGTTATCAATATGATGTTGGTGGGAGTTTGATGCCCAGCACCACCTTGTTTTGGGAAGCTGCTGGTACTGGAAACTATACAGTGAACGCAAGGCCTGTTTATTATGTAGCTCCTGGCAATGGTGTACTGCGCTTGAATGTGATGTGAGCTGAAGTTTCCCAGCATGCCCACTACACAGTGAAGGGACCCAAATCCTTAAAAAGTTTAAAAATGATTGTTTGCTTGCAGCAAATCGTGGTGTCTAATAACAATCTGCTGCAGGCAAACAAATGGACACCATGGGGACGAACGCTTCCTTCCAGGCAATGGCCGGCCGAATGGGGCTGTCTAGTACAGCTTTCAGTTTCAGGGGCCAACTGTGGTGGTGCAGAGTAGCAGACCCCCTCTGGTCCTGAGGATAGCCCATGATTATATAAGTACTAGAAACCTCTTTACATTATACTATCCTGAAGTGGCTGCCATATAGATGCCATCAGAGGTACATAAAGATCTGTAATTGTGGCCTACTAGTTATCAATGCGTTTTGAAACCTATGGGTCCTGTTACCGTACCACATCTAGATATTTTGGCCTTCAGTCCTTTTTCAGGCTGTAGATAAATGATCCCATGCTTACAGTGCCTGTCTGCTATTAGTTTTTACCCCAGTGTGCACAAAGGCTAAGATACTTCTGCACAGCAGCAAATGATCCTTATCTCACACCCTCTATTAGCACGAGACCCGCGCCATAAACCAAAACACCCTCTCTGTTTTACAAACCATATTAAAATTCCTGTCTAAATACATATTTGTTCACTAAAGCTTTGGACTGATAGTAATTTGACAATAGAATGATGAGTCCTCACCATAGACCTTGAGAAGAATGGTGGCTTCACTGTCCCCAGCTTTATTCTCGGCGATACAGTTATATTCGGCCTCGTCGTCTTTCTCAATTCCATGAATGGTCATCTCTGACATGTCATCACTGAAGGAGTACTTGTCATCTCCATCCTCTATAGTTTCTCCTTTCCTGTAGCAGGAAAAAAATTCTAGTTATTCTGTAAGCTAACATGAAGCTTTTTACTGTTACCTGAATCATGTCTATTATAGTGAACCATATTAAATCCAAGATTGGCTGAACGATTGATTGGGCGACAACTATCTCCAACTCCCTCCCAACTCCTCCATACATATCCACATTCAGCTCGGTCAAACATGTATGTGTAATGTCCCGGAGTGCCATTACCACTCCTTAGCACCTCACTACCATTTCCTATAAGCTAACATAAATGTCATCTAATGCAATAGTGCACTTATCTTCATCATGTGCATATGTATTTCCTGTAACTATATGGTTCAAGTGTACTTACCTGGTCTACCAGCGGGTGGCAGCAAATCTGTGCAGAGCTAGTTTTTCTGGAGAGGAACCTGAGTCTAGTTCCTTCCCAGCCCTCTTTAGAGAGGGAGGAGTTTAGTTAGCCAGTAGGATAGTCTAGCCTACCCCCTCCCGGGGAAAGGTTGTGTGTTGGCTAGCAAAGCACTGCCTGCTCTGCTAGGCCCCAGAGGCCCTGCCTCTGAAGTCCTTTATGGTTGCTTATCCTGGGCTTGCATTGCCTCCCAAGCTAACAGAGCTTGATGCCAGGACAAGAAGTTCCTAAAATTAAGGATTAGAGTAAGAGACAGACTACAGCTAAGCTAAGTTCCAGCAGAAGAGGAAGAGTTTCCTATTTACCCAGCCAAGCATAGCTGTGCTGAGAGAGCTACCCCATAGCAGAGCTGAGAGTGCTGCAGATAATTGTTTACCTACACAGATTATGCCGATACCTGATGATGACCAAGATAAAGTGAGGAAATTGTTTGTGTTACCGTTTATGCCAAGTAAAGCTATGTTTAATGTTACTACACAGTCTTGCCTCCATTTATTCTACCTATCCATCCAAGTTCAACTACCCTTTTTGCACTGCTTCGGACCACATCACGTCTGGGATCCAACCGTATCCAGGTAGGAACACCGTGACATGTGTATACAACATCTACATAGACTGTAGGCCTGCCTGCACCACTCTGGCAATCCTACCCCTGGGTACCAACATTACCATCTACAAAGGGGACTCCAAGTCCTCGTTGCTTAACGGCAACTGGCGTCACTATTACTTGCTCTATAAGAGGGACATATTTCGTAGAAACCTAAGGGGCAAGGGCGACACCAGGTGTGGCCAGTGGGCTTCTTACATATGTCTACTCAGTAGAGGGAGAAAGCTGGTGCCAAACATTTCCGGCGGTGGCGTATGTCCCAGGAGAACAAAACTATCAGGAGAAAAGATTCACTTGCCTCGATCTCTTTCTTCCCCAAAATGAACCGTTTGGGGGAGAGTAAGGAGCTTCCCACACAAGTTAAGACTGTGAGCTGAACCCACCATTCTAAGACTACTTTCACATCTGCGCTTTCCCTATCCACTACTGAGATCCGTCATAGGATCTTAATAGCGGGGGGGGGAAGTTTCCGTTTTGTCCCCATACATTGTCAATGGAGTCAAAACTGAACGAAAGGAAATGCATCAGAATGCATTCCGTTCTGTATGGTTGTGTCCCCTTCGCAGACAGAATAACACTGCAAGCAGCGTTTTAATGTCTGTGATGTGGTGCGGAGGAAGACGGATCCGTTATCACACACAATGTAAGTCCATGGTGGCAGATCATTTTTCTCGGACACAAATGGGGGACACAAGTCAATGGGGACGGATCCGTTTTCTTGGCTATTTTACAGGTTATACAACAGGATCTGTTCAGAACGAATGTAGACAGTTTTTATATGCACCTATTATTGTTGATTAATTAAAATATACTACTATTTTGAGTCAACAGCTCGTATGCAGATCTATGTGTTTCCATGGTTACATGCTACAAACAAACCCTGATCAACTACTGGATTTTTGTTGTCAGTAACTGTGGAGACACATAGGTGGGCATTTCTTATTTTTTGTGGCGTATTAAGTTAGTAGATTTTTGTCGCGAAGATAGTCTGAAAAGCCATGAAATGCTATTATACTTTTTACTGTGACCTGAGGCAGAAAGCAGATGCCCTCTAGACTTCCCTAGGTGTAGCATGTTGTTAGACTAGTTATTTTTAAGAGAGGCCATGCCTTTGTGTGAGTTTCCTGGCATATACAGTTATTGTGTAAATTACATTCGGCCCTCACTTACTTTGTCCAGCTGATTTCAGGCTCGGGAAATCCATCAGCCTCGCAGCTTATAGTCACTGACTCTCCCATGCTGGCGGTGGCATTGACAATCGTTTGTCTAGCGCGTACAGTTGGTGGAACTGTAGAGGAGAAGAAAAGACGAGGGGGTTATTGAATTTGAAGTGTTCTGTATGATTCATGTGTTGAGTTTAATTTTGCCTGAAAAAAACTGAGATGGTATGACTGATGACTTTGATTGCATTAGGTCCCAGCTTCTCTTACCCCAGTCTACCAGTCACAGAAGCCCGCTTGCTAAATATTCACATAATGCGTAGCATTACTTGCTGGGCCATTTAAATGAACCTATGACCATGGTAGCACATGGATGGGCCAGATGTGTATGAGCAGGGAATTTGCTTAGGAATTTTCCTTAAATAAATTGATTAGAAGTTATCTCACCGTTCACTACGACTTGAATATCTTTGAAGTTTATCTCTCCTCGTGCTAGGATCCGACCCTCACACCGATAGGTCCCCTCATCTGTTCTCTTAATGTCCCGGATTTGGAGATAATTATTGGACAGCATTACAAAGCGGACTGTGGAGAAAAGACAGGAGAAGCGCTTCAACAAGTTAATGCCTTCATTGTTTCAATGTGGAGGGCAATGACTGGAAATGAACCTTTCATTCCTGATTATTGCCAGATCGTTCACATATTCACATGCAGTAATCATCCCCTCTGTACAGAGATACATTAATTGTTTGCTGGCAGTGTATCCTTGTTAAAACAGGGCAATGTGCTGCCGACAAAAGGATATTTTAGCTGCCATATGAAAGATGCAATAACTCGATGAACTTGGGCTGCTCCTTTGTCAGGTGATCGGCAGCACTTTAAACATCCCTGATAAATGCTCTGATCCTCAGCCAGTGTAAAATGATCCTCAGCCATGAAACATTAGATAAATTTCTCCTAAACCATGACATCCTCAGACACTGGAACGCAAACTCCTTCAATGGAGTTCAGTGGGGGGAGATAAATGAAGAACCGTCCTCAGTTCTCACACATTTGATCAAAATGAAAATTTTCCTGTTAGGCTAAAGTTGGCCAAAAACCTAATAATATAATTGAAACTTTATGAAAGCAACCAATTCTGACCAACAGAAATCTACTCTAACATAGGGAACGAGTGTTTCTACAAACATACATCCCCGATAATTGCACTGATTGTCAGCCAATGTAAAATGACCCTCAGCCATGAAACATCAGACAAGTTTCTCCTAACCCACGACATCCTCAGACACTGGAAAGCAAACTCCTCTAATGGAGTTCAGTGGGGAAGATGAATGAAGAACTGTCCTCAGTTCTAACACATTTGATAAAAATCTGAATTTTAATATCAGGCCTAAAGTTGGTCACAGACCTAACAACATAATTAAACCTTTATGATATTCACTAAAAGTGTATGTTGCGAAGATCAGACTTTGATAAATCCTTGTTCTTTACATAAAACAGGTTGCCCACTCACATCTGACTGTCATCCCATTGACTGAAAATACCTGACTCTAATTTCACCTTCAAATTATTGTCTAATTCTGAAAGTTCACATACTTTTACCAATCACAGACATGTGATACTGCATTATTTTCCTCAATAAATAAATGGTCAAGTGTAAAATTTTGGACTCATTTGTTTGGTTTGCTTATCTTTACCTACTTTTAGGAAATGTGTGAAAATCTGATGTAGTTTTTGGTCAAATTTATGCAGAAATATGGAAAATTCTGAAAACTTCACAAACTTTTAAACCACACTGTATACTGTCTATCATGATACGTCATATAACACGTTATAACGATAAATATAATATATATATATATATATATATATCTTCAATTTATAAGCTGATTTCTTACCATCCTTCTTGAACTGCACGTCTTTCCCTTTATGCTTCCAGATGATGACCGAGGGCATTGAGCTAGATACATCACAAATGATAACAGCATCTGTCCCTTCTGTGAACTCCTGCGGGGTGGGGGCATTCTTAAAGGTCAGCTTTTCTGTAAAAAAAAGTAATTGTATAGAATGAGATGTGTGTCAGGAACCTGCTCAGACAATTTTAAATGACCAATGTAGCCTATATGACCTGCGTTGTGGGGTTTGTATGCACTGTATGGTACAACGGAACATGTCTATTCTAGTAAAGTATTCTTCAATTCAACCCCCTAAGCAAAATCAGCCGGCAGGGGTGTCAACAACGGATCACAGCTAATCTCAGAGAGAGCAACCTTAAAGTTACAAATGATTCCCAATATAACTTCTAAGGCAACTTGATTGGCTACAGATAAGTTCTATTGGAATACAGATTTAGCAGTACCATATGAATCTACAACTTCTTATTTCCTTAACCAAACAAACTAATGTACTGTTAAAGGGAGTCTGCCAGCAGTTTTGACCATGCTAAACTGCTTAAAGTATTAGGAAGAGGGTGGGAGAGCAGGTCAAACATACATCATCAGGAATGGTGTGAAAAGTAACTTTTATTCTGCCAGATTTTGCTCCAGCAAGTGCTCCAGAGGGTAGATGTTCACTGTGAAGTGCTTCCTGCATCAAGTTGCTTCACAGTCCCTCCCCTCTGAGTGACAGCTGCAGTGGTCTCCTGTGCGTCCAGTTATCACTTAGAGCAAAGGGGAGGGGTTGCTCCAACCCCTACCTACTGCTGGCAGCAGTTTATCTTGGCCAAACCTGCCGACAGGCACCCTTAACCCCCCCCCCCCCCATGACATTTAAATTTGAAAAACCCTCCTCAAAATGTCACTTTTTTATTGAAGAAGTAAATAAATAAATATATATAGTTGGAATTGTGGGATTTATTTTTGCTGCATTCACTTTATGGTGTAAACAATATCATAATGTTATGCTTTTAGGGTTATGATTAAGCCAAATCGATTTTTGTGTGAGGGCTAATATTAGATTCCTCTCTAATGATACTCCTACTGCAGGCACTATCAGTTCTCCCACTGCCCCCTCTCCTCTTCCACTGGCTGAGATCACAGCCAGCTGAAGAGGAACGGATACTTCAACTCTTCATATCTTGGACTCTGTAGATGCCTGCTTTCACTTTATGCTGCTGTCACTCCTGAACCAATTTCTAAAGGCTATATTTCCTGATGCAGAAGAGATAATGTTGGGATTCTGGTCTTCTTTTAAAGATTAGATTGCGATTTCAAATAAGACCATATATCTGTCTTTAAAAGAGCCTGAGATATTAAGACTTAAAGAATAACTGTATTTTCACACAAGTTTAATAACAAATTTAATAAAGAATAATGAAAATCACAAATTTCTAAATCACTTAATCATTTAAAAAGTATTTCTGCATCCACCTGAAAAAAAGCTCTAAAGTTATGTCCACTATGGGTCTCACTTCCACCTAATCTGCAGTTCTTGCTGTCAGGCAAGATCGGAGCCTACTAACAGAGACTCAGAAGACGGTTAACAGGACATGGGGATGTGTCAGAGGTAGCTGAGCTTCTGAAACTAATAAAAGAACTGCTTCTACACTGCTTCAGTAGATCACAACCACATTCTGTGTGCCTGTAGTCTGATGTCCCGCTCCTTATCTGCTCTGTGAGCTCTAGAGCTGAAAATAAACATAGTCGGAAGTAACTACTGGCAGATTCCACAGAAGGGAGACAATCCCTGCTTGTGAGAGAAATGCATCTAGCTGTGAATCTGTATAGGGTAATAATAAGGCTAAAAAAAAAATAAGGAAAACCTAAATAGACCTATTTTTTGCAGTTATGGTTATACAAAGAAGCACAGCCATTATGCAAACCTTTTTTGAGAACTCAGGTATGCTTTGAATTAGACCTCCCCCCATCACCTTGCTGCCCAAGTTCCCCTAGGCTGAACTCTTAGGTCCTTTTCACAACTGTTAGTGGTTTACAAACATCACAATGGAAAACATAAAAAACACTATCAACAACGTATTGCTCTACACATTATTACAGTTTCTTTGCTTCTATCTCCCCGCAGGGCACAATGGGAAAGCTTACGATATATTTGGAGTCTAACAGTGCTTTCTGAACGTCCTTCTTCAGGGTTGCTGGCAATGCATTTATAGGTCCCGGCATCTTGAATGCTGGCGTTGTATATAGTAAGTGTTGATGAATAGTCATCACTCTTCACTACCGAGATCTGCTGTTGGTTGGTTAACCTTTCACCGGATGGCGATTCCCAGTAGATCTCTTTTGCTTCACCAATGACTGAAACACAACAAAAAACAAAGTAGGGGAGGTCAATAAATTTAGTTTAGCCAGGGAAAAAGCAGGGGCCATTAAAGAAATAACCAAAACAAAGAAAGAAAGAATTGTACCCAACCTTGGATTGTCCGGGGTCAAAACCCATTAAAGAACATGGACTTTGTAGGCATAAAAGGGGAAAAAGTCCTTCCTCAGTAGTAATCAGACTAAATTAAGATGTAACTATTTTATGTCACATTTACGACATTGTCTTGCTGGACTTAGAGGCAACAGACTGGCATTGCATACTGCTATTTTATCTGTGAGCTAAACATACAGATGGCTGTTCTTCAGTAGCCTCTCTTAGTGTACAATCTATTAAAGGTAAATTTGACTACTTACAGTATTATTGATCCCACAATACAAAACACCTATATTATTTTCTTTTAAACATATTTTATCATTGATTACATGGATATTTACCTTGGCATAGGAAGAATTTGGATTCCCCTAGGCTTATTTCTCCTTGTTCAGGAACAATGGTAACTTCTAGAGCTGCTGTAAATGGAAACAGTAAGGAAGATATTACTATCACATCTCAGCTTACAATGATTATACAATGTTAGGGAGTGGTATTTATAACATTACAGAATGCAATTGGAAAAAAGGCAACAGGCACATGAACATCATAATCAATATAACTGATATCAATATCTGAACAACGGTTCACAGGAAGATCTGGCTGCCGTTCATGTCCAGTTTTGCACTGTTACCCATTTGGTGCTCATCCTACCAGATCCCAAATAGGTTCCGATCTCAGCTATCCTTTTATTTCCTAAATTTTGAAGTAAAATGACCATCATAATGTGTATAAGGGAGTCCTGACTTTCTCTCTATAGCAGATATTGGTGAAAAGAAGGATTGGGTTGTTGGGTTTCAGCATGCATGATCTTTTCGTTCTCAGGAATCTGCCAGTAGCTATATCCCCCCGCCTAAAAACACAGACGTGTTCGGCCAAACTTGGCATGAATGTGAATTGTAAACGGGAGGGGGGGGTTGTGGCGGGATAGGTGTTGGCCGAACAGCTGTTCTATCGCGTATGGCCAACTTAAAGTGGATCTGCAATTTACAGATCTGATAGGAGATAAGCCAAATATAGAAAAAAAACGGAGATGTTGTCAAGTTCCTAAAACATAGCTGATTTACCTGCATTTGCACCTGCCTGTAAATGGGGAGGGAACAAGTTGGTAATCCAACAATTTTGTCCAGAGGTGAACAGGTCAAATTTACCAGAAATCACTTTTACTTCAATTACGTCAGTTCCATAGGCACAGGGACATCCATGTCAACCAACACCAGAGACCCCAGCTTCTTCATGTAAGAAGTTGGGAAACTTTATTTTGGTCAAACCTCCATTTTCATATTTTCATTTTCGATCTCTGAGACAAGTGCAATTAATCTTCCTCGTCAGGCATAGGCCTGTGATTACATATATGGACCATACATCTGCTATACACAGGCTCATCTTCCTTTAGCCAATGTGCGGCGCACAGACCACTTTTTAAACTTTCCCTTGTAACCACAGTGACCTTAGATCTCTATGCATACTTTCCTATACGTGATTAATAGCTGCCTCGTGTTGTAAATGGTCGGACTTTATGAATTTTAGCGAAGTGATCAAGAATTCCCTTAACAATAAAAGACTATGAGCAAAAAGCAAATTGGAAAATCAAAATGATTTAAATGGTTCACAGAAATTCATTTTGTAGAAATGACTCTGAGCCGGGTCACCTTTTGTGACTCGTCTACATCTGCTTTAATGAAAGTGTACTTCTCCCTGTCCTTCACTGGATAGAGAGGAGAACTGTTACCAAGTACAATTACAAAGGCATTTTCTATTAGCACGCTACTGGGGTTCATAAGAGAAAAAGGGAAAAGGTTTAATTCGGTGCCAGCTAAAGTCCCAGTTTTATGCTTTTCCTCTGCTTTTAACTCCGAGATAAAAGCAATATACAACAATATTCAGCTGACGAGTTACCAATAATTCAAGCATTATTCTAATTCTAATCCACTTTCTCATCTACCTGCTTCTTCTATGCTGCCATTTCCCTATTTACTACCCAATACAGTCCATAAGAAGTACACTACGCTCCTCCGGGTAGCCTTCTGTCACCTAAGGGTGCTTTCACACTTGAGTTAGTGTGATCCGGCAGGCAGTTCCGTTGTCAGATGCGGGTGCGGATCCGTCTACAAATGCATTGCAAGAGCGGATCCATCTCTCTGCTTGTCATGCGGATGGACGGATCAGTCCCTCAGTCGTTTTGCAATGCCGGATCCGGCACTAATTGCAATGCAACTCAATGGGAATTAATGTCTGGCATTCCGGCGACTGAGCAGGCATTTTGGACGGACATAATACCGCAGCATGCTGCGGTATTATGTCCGTCCAAATTGCCTGATAGTGACTGAACGGAAGGCATGCAAACTGAATGGATTTCTATCCAGAATGCATTGGGATATGCCTGATCAGTTCTTTTCCGGCATAGAGCCCTTTTGACGGAACTCTATGCCGGAAAAGAATAACGCAAGTGTGAAAGTACCCTAACAGACTGAATGAGTTATGTTCTTTCTGTTCTGTAAGAAATAATGTAAAATAAACAAAGCCCAATACATGTTATACAATGTATAGGTACATACAGAGATGAGATAGATAGATAGATAGATAGATAGATAGAAAGATAGATAGATATGATGATAGATAGATAGATAGATAGATAGATAGATAGATAGATAGATAGATAGATATGATGATAGATTGATAGATAGATAGATAGAATATGATAGATAGATAGATAGATATGATGTTAGATAGATATGATGATAGATAGATAGATAGATAGATAGATATGAGATAGAAAGATAGATATTAGATAGATAGATAGATAGATAGATAGATATGATGATAGATTGATAGATAGATAGATATGATGTTAGATAGATATGATTGGTAGATAGATAGATAGATAGATAGATAGATAGATATGAGATAGATAGATAGATAGATAGATATAATGATAGATAGATAGATAGATATAATGATAGATAGATAGATAGATAGATAGATAGATAGATATGAGATGGATAGATAGATAGATAGATAGATAGATATGAGATAGATAGATAGATAGATAGATATAATGATAGATAGATAGATAGATAGATAGATAGATAGATATGAGATGGATAGATAGATAGATAGATAGATAGATAGATAGAGATAGATAGATAGATATAAAGATAGATAGATAGATAGATAGATAGATAGATAGATAGATATGAGATAGATAGATAGATAGATAGATACATATGAGATAGATAGATAGAGGCACAGTTATTAAGATAATTGTTTTAGACGCCGATCTTAATAAAGCCCTGCGCTGGCGGTGAATTGCTGGAGCCATGCAGAGACACCGGCCTCTTCATAACTTCGGCGGATCTAAATGTAAGCCAGCTTCCTAACTGTCTTACTTTCAGGCCTTTTTCTATGCCTGAAACAGGCGTAGTAAATAGTAAATGAGGCAGGCCTCCCGGACCATCCCCCTCCCGCCCACAATTTTAGACCTGGCCTGAGCGGGGAAAAGTTGCAGATGGTTAGTTGTGCCGCCATCTGCGCCTGAAATATGCCTGATATAGGTGTATTTCAGTATAATAAATGACCCTCATAATGTGGCATAAAAAGGTTTAGCCGTTTTTGAAGTTAGTGCCATTCTATTTTAGATTTCGTTTAGTTCTCCTGACCGGCAGTAATGTCAGAATTTTGCTTGCGCTGAGGTTGCTATAGCAGCAACCATAAAATTCTGAGTACACACAACCTGTCATGTGACCTCCACTGACATGAAATGATGTCTTTCCAGTACCATGGCAACAAGCATAGCGCTTACACAACGGCAGTTAGTAGATAAGGAGAGGTGCAAAGAAATTAGATGAAATTAGATAAATGTCAGAAAATTACCTACTGTTTAAATCTAACTTTGGTGACAACACTTCCTGTTCTGTCGAGATCACTTTCCAGCAGTCATCTCATTACTATTACATGCAGAATGGCAAGAAAATGTAACAACTATATATAGATAAGATCCTCCATTTATAATAGGTGATGATCACAGCACGCCTCCTCCCCCTCCCTGCACAATGACCTCTGCACAGGTCACAGAACATGCCTAGAACACTGTTCCACAAAAGTCAATGAGTCATCTCCTGCCTACAAGTTCTTATGTCGATTTGACTGGCATATATCTGAATGCTGTTAATAAAAACTCCGGCAAGAAGTAAAAAACTAAAACAAACAATCGTTACATAAAAGAGTAGAGAAAAGTGAATATAAAAATATACTGGAGATAAATTCTCACACGAGGTGTTTTCGTTACTAAGTTTTTTAAAGGTGTTTTCCGTTACCTAGATATTGATCACCCATCATCAGGATAGGTTAATACATTTCAGATTAATGGGGATCCCACACCCCAGCACTACTACTAATCAGCTGTTTCGGGTAGTGCATGGAGCCTGAAGCACAAGGTTCCATCAACTGTGTATCAATCTGTAGAAAAAAAGACATGGACCTCACATATACGTGCCATGTACTAATCTATTGCCTCGCAGCATAATTTATAAACATCTCTATTGAGGCACTTAGTATGCATTTTCCTCAAAACGCATAGGCCCACTAACAAGGTCAAGATGGCCTCATGAGTGGGTCCCTACTCTGACAACTCCTACTCAGTCTCAGTTTAGGTTTCTGAGACTACATGAGGGGCAAGTTTTCAAGATCTGTTCACATTGTGCTGTGTTACGTGGTGGCTGTTGCTGCAGTGCCTGTGGGTTGGTGGAGCCCAGTTCCGTGGGGGGCTTAGCCTCACAGCAGGGGTGTTGTTAGGATGTAGGGTCTCTCCACCTCCAGGTGCTGTGTTGCGATGGCGGTGGTTCCCATGTGGTGCTGCGTCAAATTAAAGTAGGGACCCACTCATGAGAGGCCACCTTGACGTGGTGGGTGGGCCTATAGAGATGTTTACAATCCACGCCTTTTTTTTAATACAGATTGGTATACTTCATCAACTGTGAGGTGACGGTACCAGGGTACTATGGCCCAGCAAACATTTAAGTGAATGGGAACAGAGTCTCAGCAACCCAGCACCATACAGTGATGGAGCCTTCTAACCACTGTATAGTCTCAGGCACCGGTGGCAGCCTAACACAGCTAATCAGTGGAAGTTCGGAGTGTCAGACCTGCAGCGGTCTGATAATGAGCTATGCTGGGGAAAGGTCATCAATTATCTAAGTACTGGAAAAACCCTTCTAAAGATACATATCCTAAGAATGTTTTTAGTGGGTGAAGGAAAGTATCTGAAGAACTTTTAAACTCTAAGCTGATATTGCTTTGGTTTGATTTCTTCTCACAAGGGGGTAAGCAGTTTAACCAATGAGCCATGGTGCTGAATAAGTTATTCATAAATTCACTGAGTGATCCCAACACAGAATACTAGTTTTGACTGACTTTAGACCGGTGAAGTCTGTAAAGTTTCCAACAGAATAGGCAAAGTGATACGGCAGATCAAATGCAAATAATGAGCACTCTCAGAAACGGAAAATATTCTATGTGACATTGTCATGCAGATGAAATATAGCTGTTCGTCAAAACTTCAAGAAAGCCGTATAAGCGACTGTATAAGCCGTATAAGCTTCGACATTTTCCTTCTTCTTGCAAAGGCGGGGAAAAAATGAAACAATGCACACTTTCTGAAGACAAATTCAACCACAAGACCTCTGAACTGAATAGACGTGAAATAGATGTTACAGCAGGTAGAGGAACAAAATGACTCATCAGTAGGATCTAACTAGAAGGGAGAGGATTTGGACGTGCAGAGTGTAATGAACGCGGTGTCAGCCGGGGAGCCCCCCCCCCCCTTAGGTCTGAATAATGGGGATCACCATGGAGATGGAACATCGAGGCAAAGGTTCTGTGTCTGCTCTGCCTCTCTGATCTCATCTCGAGCTGACTGCAAGTAATTAAGGTTGTACCCTGTGGGATGCTGTCGAAATGACAATATCATACACACACAGCTCCTGGGCCCTCAGATCTTTGCAGGAGAGAAGACATGATATGCACAGGTGACTCCCAAATGAAGGAACATAACCATTATCCGCATTCAGGTCTGTGATGAAGCCTTAGATAGATGAGTACAGGTAGATTTAATTGCAGAGAGGCGGTGGAAAGGGAGAGACACAAGCTGTTGGGATGCCATCAATTTGATGGCATGTCAGGCTGGGTTTACACATTGAGATTTTTTGATGCCAAAGCCGGGTACAGATCATAAACTGAGGACACGCATTTAGAAATCAAAAAACTTGAACGTGAAAACCCAACCTGCAGGCAAATTATTAACTGCATGTGGAGTTCGCTCGGCACGGAGAAATATTAGCTAATAAATGTTTGTAAGGCACAAGCCGAAGCATACTGCGTACAGTACGAGAAGGAAGGATGACAGTAATAAGCCTACTACACACTTGCTGGGATGATCCTGCAAAACGGGGCACAAAGGGGAGAGGGTCAAACAAATCCCTTTCAAAAGCGTCCATTTTGGCGAATTCTCATGGCGGAGCCTAAATGTCCTGATTTTAACGGTTTACATTTTGGTAAGCTTATTATATTTTCATGGCATAAAAAATTAGTAAAAGGGAATCGCCTATTATTTAAATTAAGTCTTTATGTTAAAAATATTGTCTTTGAATTTTTGATTTTTCCATGCCACCATCTACATCTTTTTTTAAATCTAAAATCCTGCAGTTTTTGAACAGCATACTAGGCCGGAGACTTCATATTTTAAACATGTCACTTTTCAGCAGTCATCTCATTATCATCACAGGCAGAATTACAATGACAGGTATGGCACATAGATAACACCACCATGTGTCATGTACATTGACACCTGCACAGGTCACACAGCACGTCTAGAAAACTCTCCCATCAAAGTCAATGAGGACAGATCCAGTTTATTGTCTCTATCGTCCTTGGAGGAAGCTGAAAAGCATATCTCTAAATCCTGCTAACAACAGCTTGGGCAAGATGGCTGCCAACATAATCCTGCATAGAAAACATTACAAAAATCTACAAATGACAGATAAAACAGATGAAAAAATATGTCTCACTATCTGGTTTAAAAAAAATATATATTATAAAATCATGTGACAAATTCCCTTTAAGGAGTCTGTGATCTGATAGGATTTGAACCATTCAGGCTGTAATACCAGACACAGCCATAACAAAATGTACAAAGCGGTGCCTGATAAATGATGAAAGGGAGCGTCACTTTAGTCAGACCCCCACTGATCTGATACCAATGCCCTATTCTTAGAATAGGGCGTCACCACTATATCATAAAGGAAATACAGTACTGCTTTTATTTCTGATGCCATGGTTTCATCCGACTGACTTTTAGAAAGGCTGGGCAACAATTCTGATTTGTCCCCAAATGTCGGCTGTAAAAGAGTTGTACCGTGATGGCTGCTTTGACACTCACTGAATAAATAGTCCTACTACATGGTGAACAACATGGAGGCCACGCCAACTGGCTGAAGGACCAACCCTTCTGTTTACCCTGACCTCCCGAACACCACCTCTATCTATCAATATTTTTTTCTTTGGGGGAAACTGCTGGAACTACCACATAACTACTTGTTCCAGGTTCCGCAATATTGTACCCTCTAATTTAGATCATCGAGAATTAGACAAAAAGGAGAAGACTGTAGAAGTCAAGAGCTTCATAGACCAAGGCCATCACTGAAGCCTCGGTGCGTGTGTGGTCACCATGTTTTTTAATCTATGCCTAATCTAATCTAATCATTCTGCGGTCGTGTTAAACATCCAATCTATTGTGCGTGGGGGGAAGCGTACACTCCATATCAGTCTTTAAAAGCGCTGCTGTAAGCATTTAATTGAAGTTCTGGGAGAAGGGAAGAGGATTCAATTATTCAGCTATTTTTCTGTTAAAAGTAAGTTCTTGACCGAAGGACAATTAAAGCTGATAAGATCAGGCAGGCAATCCCGTGGAGCATGGACTAATTTGAAAGTTGCTTTGCCACTCTACTACTAAAAAAGCAACCTGCAGAAAGACGATCAATGTTGAGACAATGGGTCAAATCTCTGCAGCAATGTGATTGATTAGTTAATGAGTTACTTGAGACAAGTCTCCAAAAACACATGCAGATCATTTGTGATGCGCCTGACTTAATTAGGCCATAGTAAACTCTGCTTCTGTGGATGGGAAATGCTTTGTGTGGCCCACCTTCTGCACAGGGTAATGAGGAATATTAAACATGTATGGGTTATTAACCTCTGGGACCCACACTCACCTGTAGACCAAGAAGCTTTCTGTATACTAGACCTAGAGTACGAGCTTCCTGCATATTAGACCTAGAAGCTTTCTGTATACTAGACCTAGAGTAGGAGCTTCCTGACTATTAGACCAAGGAGCTTTCTGTGTACTGTTTTATTGTTAAAGTAACCCGCCAGTTTTCTATAAACTTTGAACAGAAACTGGTAATGTATAGTTAATGTACCTGGTTCCCTCCTTTTTAGTGCTTCTTTTCCAGCTTTGTCGATTCCCAGTCCTCTCCGCATTTATCTGCAGTGGCAGCCCAGCTTCTCAGACTACCCTCAGCACACTGTTCACTCGTAGTCTGAGAGGCTGCCCTCGGAGTGGCTAGTGCGGCCAGGGCTGGCACGTCCTATATGCGGAATAGGCAGCCGCGTAGAGCGCCCCTTGGAATAGGGCGCTGCTAGGAGCGCCGGCCCCGCCTCATGCTGCAGCCGCCCGAGAGCTCTATATAGAGCCTCTGGCAGCTGCAGCACTGCCTGTTTACCGCAGGCGCAGTGACGTCACGACTAGTATCACTGGCCTTGGCGGGGTTAAGCTCTGTTCACTTGAATGAAGCTTAGCCCCACCCAGGCCAATGATACTAATCGTGACGTCACTGCGAGAAGGCTGAGGCGCTACTGCCAGCGCCGCTGCCTTCTCAAACAGCTGATTGACGGGGGTCCCGGGTGTCAGACCCCTGCCGATCAGTTTAAATAAACTGCAGAACCCCTTTAATATGGCAGATCATATGGGTGGGGCATTGTGATGTCACATGGGGGGGGGGCGTCAAACTTTTCTTTTGCCTAGGGCGGCAAAAATCCTTGCACCGGCCCTGAGTGCGGCTGATGTCAGCAGTCCAGAACAATGTCTGCCCACATGATAAATCCTTTTCTCACATACTTCCAATTTTTAAAAACATCCATATCCTTTTAAATACATAGACATGAGATAAGCCACTGGTGGATGTTCCAGACATCGCATGGCAAAGGTGTAAAAGCTAAAAGAGTTGTCTGGGTTCAGAGATTAACCCGGACATATCCCTTTCTTCCCACACTCAGCCCCCGCTGCTCTCCTTTGCTCTGTGCTGAATCACGCAGGGCAAAGGCTTTTTTTTTGGAGATCTGGTGACGTACTGGTCTCTCCACAGGTAAAGCTGGGGGGGTCTTTTGCCTAGCAATGTTGCCGGTGACGCCACCCGCACTAATCGACAGGCTTTAGCCTCACAGGCTGATTTTAATCAGAGTAAGTATAAAGCTGTAACGTGCTCTCATTGTATTCATTGGAAGCCATTTGGCACCAGGAGAAGTATAGAGTGGGCTCAGCATGCATGCTGGTACCTGCATCCCTGGATCTAATGAAGGCCGTTATGGCACCAAAAATTGTAAAAAGCAGAGTGGACCCAGCATGCATGTGAAACCTGCACTCCCTGAATTTTATGGTGGCCATTATGGCACATTGCAGTCAGTATTTAGTCTTAGGTTCCCGTTTGATAGAGATCGCCTTGACGTTTGGCAAACGGGCCCAAATAATTTTGTACAAAATGTATTTGCCAAGTCTCTAATTTCCTAAATAAGTGTAGAATTAGCATCAGAATGTTTTCTATAACTATGGCACTGTTGTACTTTATTTGTGTCTGCACAGTGCTGTTGCATTGTCCTTTTTTTCTTTGTGTTTCTAGCGATGGCACATTGGGATGTCCTGACTGACCCCCTTTTTTTGCAGCTGTAAAGCGACTAGGGCAGCACTAAAGCCCACCCATCAGTGCCGGTGACGTCATCGGCAAAAAAAAAGTATACATATACGGATGGGAAACATGATGTGAATCCAGCCTAAAACTAGCTTTTTTTTAACCCCAATCTTAATAACAAACCCCACTGGTGTGCAATTCATAAAAATAATTAAGAGGTAATAATCGTGACGCATCTTTGGGAATTATAAACATTAGAAATCAACGCAGGTCGACCGAATCTTTGTATGTTCCATTTTGTTATGTCAAAGCTCAAAATATAAAACTTAATAAAAATTTTAGTTGAAAAAAAAAAAAAAAAGAAATGAAATCAATGCTAGCAAGGGAACTGGCATGGATTGCAGGTGTAATGTGCAAACATTGGTAAATGTATAGGGACATGGGTTACACACTGCAATACTCTGACTGGGGCTGTTTATATGTGCCTATAAGTGGTCGCCCAGTGGGTGCTTTGTGAATTACAGACTGTCAAGGATTTGCATGCGAGACACAGTAACATACTGCCTTGTATTGTAATACACTGGAGTCCCTAAAGGGAGTCTGCCACCAGGAAATTCATTGTTAAACTATGGTCAATGCCTTGCAGGGTTAATTCAGGTAAATGTAATGATATGTTTCACTTATGTTGCTTCATTTGAGAAAAAACACACTTTTAATCTACCGTATATGCAAATGAGAAGTTAAGTGCCCTGAGAGAGGGCCGAAGTCAATCTGTGCACCCCTGCTTCCTCTGCCAGCCCCTCCCTCTCCTTATTGATTACTAAGACCAGATTCCTTGCATAGTCAACTTCACAGGAACTGTCAATCAACAAGAAGAGGGAGTAGCTAGCAGAGGTGCAAGGGTGCACAGAGTGGCTTGGGCCCGCCCACAGTGCACTTAACTGCTCATTTATGGATTAAAAGTAAATTTCTCCCGCATGTGCTATGCAAGGCTTTAGCAGAGCTCAGCATCGCACATTGCTGTTCCTGCCGGTGCCCGCTCCGCTAAATTCTGACATGATAGCACATCGGATGTGCTATGCCAGACCTTAGCAGAGCGGGCACCGGCAGGAGCAGTGATGTACATCGTTCGCTGCGGCCCCAGAATGGAATCTGCACACCCGAGCGGTGTAAGAATGTACGGATTCCAAAGTGCTATAGGCACCTGAACTTCATATGCCAGGTCACTAAAACAGCAAATAAAGAATATTACATAAATAGTTTTTAATCCAATTATTGAAATGGTTAGGTAAATTATATAGAAATGTAAGGGGACATCTGTATAGTCCCAGTATGTATTTTATGTATGTGTGGTGAACAGTTGTGTATGATTGTGCCAGTTCCCTATGTGTTTTTAAGGCCCAAGGGGTAGGTGGGCATTTCAGATATTCTGTACCCACTGTCCTCACAATTAATACAGTTACAATATATGTAAAAGTTCTTGATTACTGCCATTGATGGACAGCACAACTTTCTCATTTGTGGTTTCTTGGGAAATTTATAGGGATCTCCAATCTTAGAAAAATCAGACAGCAAAACGTGACTTCATTAGCAGAAGTCAGAGATTCCCCAGTTGTGGAGCTTTCCTACAAAATCCAGCATGTCAAAGATTTATAGGTAGAAGTGACAGCGCTTTGTGAGTGTGCAAGCGACCTGCAAATGAGATCATTATATCAGTGACCTCTGGGCAAAATGAACATCACGACTTCAGGGTTAAACAATATGGATTAGGAGACTTGGAGCACTTCACATTGAAATATGTCAGACACGGGAGATGACCAGCATGGACGAGGCTGATAGCGGCAATTATAAATGATCAGTGAAGCACAGTAGGCACGGCGCTCTTCTCGTATGCCATCCTGCTCGGATATAATTACAGTTTAGATGAAGCTGTGTAAATGGGAGGTGATACCACCGATCTGGATACAGAACATGCAGATGTAGGTGACTTCTAGCCATTATATGATAGTAATTGCTCCACAACTTTCACTCATTACCATGCCAACCATTATCCTTCTACTGCTATTTTTTCCACAAGATATTTTCCATCTTTTCACTGTCTACTGAGACGTGGGATAATGAAAACTACCCCTGGTGAATTCACAATGAAGACATTTAGCTGCCATTTCAAAAATTCTCCATGAACCATGCCATCTTTTCTAAATACCTTACTGCTATGATATGGAAAATCCTGCTGTAGCAGGCATCTAAAGAACCCCAACTCCTCAGGCAGTAGATGTATGGACACTTTGGGGGAAAGGGGGGAAATTGTCATAGTCCTTGGTCAGTACTCCTAGCCTGGCCTGCCTTTGGTCTTCCGGACACTAGGAGGGTCTACAACTGCAGTATTTCTCTACTCCAGAGACCACATATCCCCAACAGAAACATTCACGACCCAGCCTCGTGTCAGCTGCACCCCCTCCCTAATGCTTTATCATTCCCCATTACACAGGCCCACCCATATGGCACATTTTAAAATGGGATATTATCCTACCCTTATACATCAGGCAATCCATGTCTTCTAGAATATGTGTACAATATGCTTTTCTAGTGCTGAGAATGTTAAAGCCTTCCATTAAAGAGGAAATTCCCATCTCAGATATTGATAATCTATCAGTAAGATATGCCATTAATATCACATAGGTGGGGGTCCCACCTCTGGGACCTGCTCCTATCTCCAGAACAGGGGCCCCCTAAGTGATATGTCCATCAATGTCTGAGATGGGAATACCCCGTTTATTTATATATATGAAGTCTAGAGAGACTAAACCTGCTTTCTTTCTCTTTTCGTTCTGTAGCTCAATGTCATTTTACGGTTTCTTGCTCGCAGCCAATAACAAGGATAAAGAGACATTGACAGTAGTTTTCCATTGCGATTACTGAAGTCCATGTCCTTAGGATCTGTACTTCATTTCACATATCTGACAACTCCAGCAATGACATCAATCTGTGCGGAAGATATAATTCAATAAGCCACCCTTATATAAATGTGATATTCTCTATTTTTCGAGATCAGTTAACATATTGCACTAATACAACAGTTGAATACACACGACGCATACATTTCCCTTCTATGCATCCCTTTCCTCCTACAATTTGCTGCTTAAATACTAATTGTGCTCTTCCATCTTTCGCATGGTGCAGCTATCACCTTGTTTTCCTTGGACATTTTTATCTGTGGCTGTTTTTCCACCTGTGGCCACCAGAGGGCAGTATTGAACCACTGAGATTTTGTGTTGTCTGACAGGCTAGCAGAAATCTGCAGTAATACGGCTACTCTACTGTGAGCAGCAGATGACAGAAGTACTAACATCAATTCTTAAAAAACAGGCTTTGTCAGAAATAGAGAGATCTGCATGCAGTAAATGCTATTTCTGCACTATAACCGATGCAGAAATGTAACTACTGGGGTTCTTCCCTGCTCTACATGTATTTTAATGATCATATAAATTTGAGTCAATGTTCAGCTTTAGCCTTTCCCATGATTGATTATCTCAGCATGTATAAGTGGGTCAGGCACTCTCGGTATTTGAATGTTTGGCCATCGACAGTAGCTTTCAGTCATTCGGCCTGAGCTCCAGGGAAGGAAATCATTTGCTAATTCTTCTCTGTTTGCAGCTTTCCATGAAATGTCAGGTGTGACCTGGTAACAGCCCATCCAGTTACATGGCTCTAGCTCATAGGCAGTCCTCGGCTGGAGTCTCCATATTACATTTTGGCATCTTGTGGAAGAGAGAACTGGGTAGTAAACACATGCAGTAATGAACGGGCAGTGTTCAATTCATCAGATTGGGTCATATAGCTAATTGATGGAAATATGAAGGCTTGGATTACATATGAAGACATACGTCAATGCTGAAAGAGCGTTTATCTGATGGTACACGAGTAAATGATCGGTATGAATGAGCAACGAACGAGTCGTTTCTTGGTGTAGTGAACCTTTCAACAATGACCCTTTAGACGCGAATATTATTATTCACAAAATTGTAATTTCGATCGCATATTCCATTGTTTGTAAAGCAGACGATTGCAGTTACACAAAGCGATAACTTGAGTGGTGTGCTTAAACACACCCACGCTGTAATCTTCTGTAAAAGTGCGTGCCGTGAAGGATTCCTGTTTACATGAAATCGTTAACGTCCAACGATGAGTTTTGTGCCCACACAAAAGATCAAACCAACGAGGAATCTATAAATTGTCGGTTGTCGCTCTGTCGTTCATTGCTTTTCCACTGCTCAATAGTTGCGCAGTTTGCTTGATTTAATGATAATTTACACGATAATCGGCTTGTGTAAAGGTACCTTAAGTCACGTTGGTGTATAAACTATAGGCAGTTTTAAGAACCTCGAGGAACTGGATCTCCACATCTGTGCCTCAAGGCCATTCAACTGAAGGGTTGTTGCCACATATTGGTATCAATACCACAGAAGATAGATGTGGTTTTTGTGAATGTCTTTGGGCAGTCAGGGTTTGTCTTTCTTCCAAGTAATAGCTCCAATACCAATACAAAACTGTCTGAAATAAGTGCAATCCGATATTATCTGTAGTTTCCTTGCCTCTTGTGTATGGCTACAAATACTGGGTGGAACAAGCTCCTGATGGACATAACACATGGTGACACAGATCGTGAAGAAAGGAATTCACTCTACGTATTGTCTGAATGAAACACACATCGTCTGAGATTTATCAAAACTGGTGCAAAGGAAAACCAGCTTAGTTTCCCATAGCAACCAATCAGATTCCACCTTTCATTTTCCAGAGCTCAAAAAAACGAAAGGTGGAATCTGATTGACTGCTAGGAGCAACTAAGCCGGGTTTCCTTTATAAAAATTTTTAATAAATCTCCCCCGTTTATTTTTCTGATTAGAGTAGGTGTCCAATGGTAAAATTTTTGCCACTTGTAGGAAAATTAAGTGAACAAGTTGTATTTATTTACTACCATTATATAGTGCCAACATATTCTGCAGCGTTGTGCAGAGATTACCATCACCCACATCAGTCCTGGTCCCCAGGGGTCCAATAGTCTAAATTCTCTTGATTCAAGCTAGGACCCCAGCACTGCAAACGTCTACTGATCTAAAACAATCAGCTCTTCAACATGCTGGGCCCATTCGTGGTCCAGTCAGAAGAATTATCTTCATGTTTATCAATTTAATAGTGATCAGAAGGAAAAACTGGCCAATTCCTCCAACAACTTGTATGCTCATCTTCTACATATCTCAATGGCACAGATCCTATAGAAGAATACAAGACTAACCCATCCATTTGTTTCTCCTTATAGTAGATGGGAGTCTTCAGTTTCTCTGATAAACGCAGAGCTAGATTTCCACCACCAAATATCTAACTGTTGGGTTTTCATATACATTAGATTCAAGTCATCTGAACGTGACAATTTTGGCAGGACTGGGCCACTACCTAATGTCCACGGAGGTTGGCCAAGCAGGTATATAGGAGAGTGGGAAGGCATAGTTGTCGGCCAAAGGGACATTGTGCCAATAGCTATCTTAAGGCATCTTCAGTTGAAATCATCTTCTGTATTCTTTTTAATGACCTTGAAGAATGACTCATTTGTTGGTTCTGGGGAAAAAAAAATCTCTGTAGATTTGTGTCTCACCAATAAACAGGGTGACTGACAGCAGTAGCTTGGAGCAGTGTGAGATGTTTTATGATGTGATCTTGCCAAGCAAAGGCTGATGCAGTTTAGATTGTACTGTTTACCAAGTTTATTTTCTGAAAGTAGCAGCTTCTACTCCTCCTCATAATCTGGTTCTTCTTCTCTGTGTTATTAATTGGTGTCTTAAATACTGGCAGGTATACTGGGGGGGTAGGAGTCTATCAATGTCTATGAATTGTATTTTCACCCATGACCCCGCTGTACTGATCTCAGATAACAGAATTTCTGGAGATTTGTACCCCCTCTCTGCAATGTAATATGGTCAAAATAAGCCTGGAGGAGTAGTAGATACAAAGTTGGACTACAAATAGACCATGAATGGTGGGAGAATAAAAGGTATAGAACTATCCATTGACAGATAATCTATGTAAATGAAGTATGATGATTTTCGCCATATGTTGAATAACAATAATGAAATTCATTATGTTGACAATTTTGTCAAGATTTTCCCTCTTAAAATCTATGTTCATAGAGTATTAGTTCTCTTTCCTTGAGTTGACTGGGGTTTTTGAGAAGAAGGCTTGCATCTAATACACATACAATTTCCCATACCATTGTTTAGCATAAAAAACTTCCAATAACCAACAAATGAAGTGCAAAGCTGCAGAGTAGAAATATGGCACTGTGGTTGGTTTTGCTGCATTGGGCAAGCACTACTGAAGATAAAACATAAAGCAGAGTAAAATTAAGTTTACTGTGCCAGCATTATCTGTTCTGAGGCAGTATGAAACTTAAAAAAACACAGCCTGGAAGAAGCCCTGGAAGATATTTCAGTTAAAGTCGAAAAGAAGACCTGGATGATAATATTAAGTTGCCTGAAGGTGAGAAACAAAGTGAGGCCTACAAGCAATCAACGCACTGAAGACATGGTGTTCATTGGAATGATAAGAAGCTTACCTATCAGCCCTGTAACACAACTACTGACTTATCTTTGTCCTGTTTTTGACAGGTGCAGCTATAAAACTTACATCACATGAAAATACTAAGTAGCAGTCACAAACTCTGAATCTACAAGCAGATACCCATTCTACCTCCACATGATCTAGAGTACGCGGACCTTTGCTATATACATTTCTTATGTACAGTGCAAGCAGTCTCCAGGTCTGGGCTTCAAAGTGGCAGCCAGTATGGGCAATCATTTCGCCCACAGGTAGAAGTAGTAAAATTGGCAAAAAAACTGAATCAGGCAGCCATGCAGCGACCATACCGGCACCGACGTAACCACCGGGGCGGCAATAATAACAGGAGGTCCATCTGTACTCAAAGGTGAGGCACAATTAATAATCATTATAAATGGTGAAAAGGAGTGGAAGCGGTGGTGGAAATGTAAGGAAATAAAGGAAAGGAGAACAGAAACACAGGGGACGAGGAGATTAAAATATTAAATTCACTCACTGCTAAGGTTGCTATGAAGAACCCCAATTCAATGAACCATGAAAAGAAAAACTTGGCCTCATCCAAGGCTGTATTTTTACAGGGTTGTTAATTAATTTTATGTATACATTCTGTTTGGTTAGAAAGTTTCTACATATCTTGATCACAGATGAATGCATTTATAAAAAAATGAACAAAAGAAAAGCCGCAGTATTATCCTGTACTAATACATGGATTCCAGGGGCGTGCTTACCATTTAAGTCAATGGCATGAACCATTATGGAAAATAATTTGCTTGATTACTAAATGAGCCACAAACCAGGCCTCTTAATTATGTTTTTCACCAAGTTTTTATTCAACTATGTCTAGAAAGGAATGTGTGGGAGTCCTGCCATGAGTTAAACTATTCTCTTGGGTGAAGGTTTGACAATCAGTGCAAATACCCTATTATTTCATTTTACAAAATACCACCAGATATCATTTATCATTAACAAATAAAAGAGTTTTATAAAAATAAAGGGAAAAAGGGTGTTTGTAAAAAAAATGTAAAGGCAATTTATAAATTCAGTTTATTGAGATTAGACACGTAGACCGATACAGAGAACGATATATAGTTAGGTACCTGACAGTAAGTATAGAGTTTACTGTCTTAATATTTTCATTTTCAATAGCCATGGGCAATCATAATTCTGTTTCTGGCCTTTTAACATATAAACATTAACTTTTATTGTTCAATCTTTAAAATTAATTTATATAGAACAAAAAGTGCTCTTTGTGATATTAAAAAAGCTCAGATTGTACTTAGTTATATTTTATATTCTTATATCTTCTGAGTGGTATAAGACTAGAGATTGTTACTGAACTATAGTGAGGGTATTAACATTCATACCATCTCCACTATTTCAGTCTGTAGCTATTTGTATCTTCATAAGAAACATGAAATCTTCATTTACGATGGAAAAATGGATAAGGCTATTATCTGTAACATAGCCAAGACGGATCTGTCATGAACTCCATTGAAAGTCAATGGGGGACGAATCCATTTTCTATTGTGCCAGATTGTGTCAAAGAAAACGGATCCGTCCCCATTGACTTACATTGTGTGCCAGGGCGGATCAGTTTCGCCAAGCAGACAGCGAAACGCTGCAGGCAGCGTTTTGGTGTGCGCCTCCAGAGCGTAATGGAGACTGATTGGAGGCAAACTGGTGCATTCTGAGTGGATCCTTTTCCATTTAGAATGCATTAGGGCAAAACGTATCCGTTTTGGACCGCTTGTGAGAGCCCTGAACGGATCTAGAAAACGGAAAGCCAAAACGCGAGTGTGAAAGTAGCCTAAGTCAGCCCTCTTTTTAGTAATGACTTACAATTTATGTATTTATATATCTATAAACGGTTAAATAGTGGAGAGTGTGGAGAACACACACAAATAAATTAATTTTAAAGATTGAACAATAAAAGTTAATTTTTATATGTTAAAAGGCCAGAAACAAAATTATTAGCCCATGGCTATTGAAAATGAAAATATTAAGAGGATATTTTGGGCCATAAAGGGTCTTTTTGAATTTATAGTAGTTTATTGTCATGCTCGGTAACTATTAATACAGTAAAGCCACCACTAGGGGAGCTCTGAGCTCATTGCAAAGTGATTTATTATTGATTTCAACAGGAGCAGTATGCAGCAAGCTCCCTCTAGTGGTGGCCGATTGCAGACAGAATTAAACAGATATTCTCTTCAAGAATATTATCTTTGTTAGAATTCTAAAAAGATTGTAAAGTAGGTTGATGGTCAAAAGCACTAGCCAAGATCACTTTTCCTATAGAAATTTAATGTTTTAGCCTAAAATATGTGCTTACAATTCTAACTCTCCAGATATTAGCTTTCGAGTGTTTGAGCTTGTTCAATAAAAGGAACTGATTTGAACTTATGTTTAAAGCAATGTAAAAAGCAGGCAAAAAAAAAAAAGATTTCAATAATTTCAGAAAAAGGAATATTGATGTTTCAGAAAAGGAGGAGAAGAGACTGATCTACAGGAAGAGCAGATTGTAAAAAGCTATGGACGATGTGGATGTTTGTTGAGGGCTATGTACACCGTATTGCCATTCTGTTCTCATAGAAACACTGCAGCAATCTCCTGGAAACCAAAGAGTGGACACAGGAGGGATAATTGAGAAGTGAAATACAACCTTTTAAAGTCACAGTGGAGAATGAGATATGGTGACATATGAGGTGCAAAAAAAAAAAAAGAAAAGACATGCAAATCTGAAGTCCAACTACATTTAATTTTTATCTTTGGGGTGAACCCATTTTTATGGGTCCCAGCATATCACAAAGGAACCAACAGAAAACACTCCTGAGAATTGTGGCTATAGCTAAGGGAGGGCTTATCCTTCTTCCTGCAGGATATATGGTGAAATGCCTAAGCGACCCCACAGGACAGATTTTTCACAGCAGATTCCATGCAGATATGTTAAGGATTTTGCTGAAGATTTGGCCCAGATTTCATCCTATGCATTGCAAAGGAACAAATTATCATGCTATGAGTTTCTGCACTGTTGGCCAATTTATGCTGCAGATTTTTTTTATCTCTGTGTGTTGATGAGATGTCTTAAAATCACATCCATTTTGCTGCTACAGTTGCAGCTCTGTCGCACACAAACCCACATGTGAATCTATCCTTAGGATTGCTAATATTGAGCAATTCTGTATCTCCCCAAGCATGATTACATTAGGACAAATCAGTCCCTAAGAAAATGTTAAAGGCTATGGACACCTCTGTGGGCTCATCTGATAGCTCACTCTCCAGTCTCTCTCTTCTTTAATTCATGACCAAATCAAAGTTCAATTTTTTTTTTCATGATAAATAAGCTTAGAAGATCATTCAGGTGAGGAGAGAGAGGAACTGGAGACTGTGAATGGCATTCTGCAGACTGTTATGCACTGTGATACATAAAAGCTCCAACAGCCAGCTACACCATGCAATTAAGTAAGCAAAAACATCCCCAAGGGTGCCCACAGCCTTTAAGGTTACAATGTACAATTAAAATATACGTCCGTATTCTCTATGCAAATTCAATGTAGAAGATCATTTGATGACCTTTCAATCGATGACTCCTATGAGATAACATGAATGCTGAAATCAAACTCAAACTAAATGGGAACTTTCCCTAGGGTGCTTACTCCTGACACTATCCCACCCACAGTCACTTGTTAGCAGACCGCTGTCCCATCTCATCCATTGTTCAATAGATAGACGTCCACAGGTTGAAACCCTTCCCCCCTGTTTAAGGGACCAGCAATGGTTCATAATGTCACTTCAGTAGCTGAAGGAAGCCAACCCATGTTTAAGCCCCTCCACTCTACAACAGGGTTCCTCAACTCCGGTCCTCAGGGCCCACCTGCCAGTCATGTTTTCAGGATTTCCTTAGTATTGAGAAGGTGATATAATTACTGTCAGTGCATCAGGACTGATCACAGGTGTTCATTCTGAGGGATATTCTTAAATCATGACCAGTAGGTGGGCCCTGAGGACTGGAGTTGGGAACACTGCTCTACAAGCCTTGAGGCACCCACAATGGCCGAGTCCATGACCATTGATAGAAGGGTGTTACTGTCTGACTGCTCAACATGTTCCCATTAGGATCTGTAAGATCTGTCTTCTCTACAATCCTTCAAGAAAGCCACATTAAATAACAATCACCTAATATAATCTAATTATAGAATAATCCACTTAGCGTTGGGAGCGCTCCAGTAATAACACACGTGTTGAGTTCCAAGCAGTTGCCTGCAGACCATGATCACACTATAAATTTCTGGTTTAATATGCCAAATCCACTTTGTGCTCTACCATGTGATACAGATTATATCATGTGAACAATAGCAGTGGTGCTTATAAAATGATTGCCTACGGATGGCACGTGCGGTCATAAATAGATTACACATTAATATAATAAATATAATGTCTGAGGCTTCTTTATAACGGCAGCACGCCCGTCTCGTGAGACAGTAACTAGTTTAACAAAAAGCAATCGGTCTGCCTTAATGCACAAATCCCAAGCACACTGAAGACTTGAACACATAAATCAATGAGGTTTTTGATGGTGCCAAAGAATCTGGAGTGTTATAAGCTTCCAAATGCCCTCCAACCATCGCCTGATGTTAGTGCATAGCATAGAGATCGAACCTTGGAGAAGGTCTAGTCTTTCTCTTACACTGCAATCTATTGTGCTATGTATATATCAGTGAGGCCATCTAAAAGGCTTATCATTATGATTATATGTCACACGAGGGAGGGGGGGGGGGCTATCAATGAAGCATCCTAAGTCATCTTCTTCAAAAGGTATAACTACTTAGGTAAATATCCGCTATTAATGTTGTACACAAAACCCTCCATTGGCATAACCAATAAAACGATTATAAGGTCAATAAAAACATGAGCTGTTCTTTAAAGGGATTATGCACTTTTTGGAATCCATTATTGTAAGAAGAGTCCAAGAAAGATAAGCAATCACAAGGTGTCCTACTGCTGAACCTCGGCAATCTGCTGTAATCTGGTGGACACCATGTAGTAAAGCATTAGAAGGAACTGTATGTCCATATAGGTAGGTCCACCAGTTTGAGAGACATCTTTGTTTGCACTGGCCAATTGATGGAGACTTCCCTCAGAAAGCAATAGGGTAGTTGACATTAGGTTTTGTACACCACAGCTCTATTAAAGAGCACCTCTCAGCAGGATGAATCCTATTAAACCAGGCTTACTGTCTGGTAAGGTTGATAATACTGATGAAAACCGGTTGCAGTGTTCTTGATAAAAAAGAAAAAAAACATTTAGGGGGAGATTTATCAAAAGCAGTGTAAAGGACCACTGGCTTAGTTGCCCATGGCCACCAATCAGATCACAACTTTGCTTTTTTAGAGCTTCGTTAGAAAATGAAAGGTTGAATTTGACTGGTTGCGGTTTTGATAAATCTCCCCCTTGGTCTTTGCGCAAATGAGAGCATCAGTGCAATATGAGGGGCAGACTCTATACCTCTGACAGAACTTCAGCTTTTCATGCTGGCCCCGACCCTCAGTGCACTGAAGCCCTCATCTGCATAAAAATAAAAGTTTTCGGAAATATTGCAAACTATTTTTACAACACAGGCATAATTTTAATCCGCAGAATAAGGCTTCTTTCACATTAGGCTTGCCTGACAGGGTGTTTCGGCAGGGGAACAGCCTGCTGGATCCGTACTAATGCTTGCACACGTGTGCTACCGGAAGTCCGGCCCGGCCCTATTCACTATAGTTGGGACCGACGGGAGATGTGGCCGCAGCACGGCAAACATGCAGAGAGGCGGCTGGACAAAAAAACGCAAAAACTGCTGACAAGTGATTTTCAGTATTGCTGGATGTGAACCACAAGGAGGTAGTTGATCACTCAGTATTATAGTTTCTCACACCTTTCCATGTGTTGTGTCTGGTAATGCAGCTCAGTCCCACTTTTAAAGACGTTCAATGTGCATTTGTAAAAAAAAAAATTTAAATCTTCATTCCATAAAATCAGTCCCAGAGGATTTACCATAAGAATGTATCAGTACCAGAACCTGCAGCCCTGTGATGATTCAGGATTTACAGCCTGAAGTAAGAATATAAAACTATGTTTATACTCTACATGATATTAATAAAGCTAAATGGAAAAGCTGCATAAATAAACCCTAGTTGTGGCATATGATAAAAAAATTATACTATGTGGCTTGAAACATCAGCAAGAAGGAGAATTCCCCAAATAAAGGGATTTCCCTTGCATGAAACAGGACCAGGAGTACCAGATCCTAATGGTCCAACAAGCCGATACAGAGTTGGTTGATACTTTGAATACATGGCAAAAACTAGCGCGTTCACCTCATAGGAGAACATAATGGGAGATCGTTCTCCAGCTGGTTCCTGAGATTTGTCCCACATTGTTCTAAAGTGGCTCGTCAACTGGCTCATGTGGTTAACCCACACTGCCAAAATGTAATGACTGCTGTTGAGTCAGGAAGCTTTTAACTGATGACACATGAGAACTTCTTATGTTGAAATGTTCTTGGCTCAGCTATCTTTACAGCTTCTGCTAAGACCTAGTCTTTGCATCTCTTACTTTTGGGCTCATGCATCACCAACCATCATTTCTCCACTGATTACTATGAAAAGCTGGTGTTTAAAAGATATACACAATTTAAAGCTCTCAAGTGGAAAGATAGCATCTGTCATGGTCCTTACGAACCTAAGCAGACATTATCTTGCCACTGTGCACCCCTCGCCAACAATTAAGCGATTGGTGTGAGATCCTCTTATTGCACATGGCAGCATGAAAAGCCTGTGGAGATCAGGAGAGTAGACCTCTTAATTGCGTAGTGACCTGGTAAGGGGAACTGCAAGAGAAGAGCTTTAGGACAGCCTTGATATTTCACCAACTATTAATAAAAGCTAAGATGTATGAGTGTATGAGGCAAGATCTTGAACTCAATGGCCCTGATTTATGATGCCTTCATTCCAGAATTCTGGCTTTAAAAAGTCTCAAAAGGGGGCAACTTTTTGCATTCTTACACTACTCACTACAGTTTTGAAATCACAATCTCACTCCAGTAGATAAATGGATTAGGAAAGCTGGAGTAGCTTTTCTAGACAAAAGTGTTAGTTTTAAGGATGAGACAAATTTATCTAAGAACATGAGCTATTTGATAAAGTATGCCAATGCAGACTCAAGCAAAACTAACCAAATATTCTCTTTATGATACATTTATCTCAGTATCTGTAGGTGAGTTATACTCAATAGAAAAATAACCATACAGTAAAAAAAAAATTATATAAAATAGTAATTGTGAAGGTGATGCTTCTTGGTTGCTCAGTACAAAAAAAGGAAATCCTTGACGTTTCCTGGTATAAAAAAAAAGTAATGTGGACGTGGCCAGCTTCTGTCTGTATTTTTAGATACATTTATGAAGCTGAATCCACAAGAAAAAAAGAAAATGCTGCCGGTTAGACCAACTTAGAGTTGGTCTAAAGTTTTTGGACAGATTTTTGGTGCATTGGGACAAATTTTTGGCATAAGCTTAACCAACAAATGGGTGGTATAAACTAGACAGACTAACAATTTGCCAGATTTATCATCCAGCACCACCAACTGTGATAAATTTGGCAAATTTTAAGACGAATGTTTAAGTCTAAGGGGAACATTTATCATTTTTATGTCAAAAGTCTGGTTTTGCATTGTATGGTTGCACCAAATTTATAAAATGGTGCATTGTGTTGTATGTCTTAGGATAGTTTCACACTGAAGTCTTGCCGGCCCCATTAAAGGGATTGTCTCACCTCAGCAAATAGCATTTATTGTGTAGATAAAGTTAATACAAGGCACTTACTAATGTATTGTGATTGTCCATATTGCCTCTTTTGCTGCCGTGGCCTTCTCGCTGCTTTTTCTTGGTCAGCAACGACATGTTCATCGATTACGTGAACGTGGCCTGGGAGCGGATTAGCCCCGTTTAAGTGAATAGGGCTGAGTGCAATACCAAGCACAGCCGCTATACAATGTACGGCAAATGTGCTTGGTGAGCTGTGAGAAGGCAGCGGCGTTCACAGGAGCAACGCTGCCTTCTCAAAACAGCTGGTCGGTGTGGGTCCCAGGTGTCGGACCCCCACTGATCAGGTACTGATGACATAGCCTCTGGAAAAGAAATCCTGGAATACTCTTTATATGATAAATGCCATTTGCTGAAGTGAGGCAATAACTTTAAGGGGCCACTGTATTTTAATAGGACTCATTTTAATACATCATTGCTATATATGGTAGGAACAGATATACCGTATATACTCAAGTATAAGCCGAGTTTTTCAGCACAAAATTTGTGCCGAAAAACACAAACTCGGCTTATACTCGAGTCATATACTCAAGACTGAGCGGGAGGAGGAGCTGGGGGCGGGCATTTGCGGCGGGGCCGGTGCGCTCACTGCTCTCCGGCCCCACCGCTCCTGTAAATGTTCTAAATACCTCCTCACCTGAATACTCCAGGCAGACCGGGCGGGTGAGCGCAGCGTGACTGACTGATGTCACGTGCCTGCCCGGCCTGCTTTATGAATGAAGCAGGCGGCGCAGGCACGTGACGTCAGTCACGCTGCGCTTGCCCGCCCGGTCTGCCTGGAGTATTCAGTGCAGCATGTGAGGAGGTACAAGGAGGGGGCAAGAGTAATTTAATTTTAAAACTTTACAGGAGCGGTAATGTGGGGAGGGCTGTGGATGGCACTGTTATGGGATGGGGGCTGTGGATGGCACTGTTATGGGATGGGGGCTGTGGATGGCACTGTTATGGGATGGGGGGCTGTGGATGGCACTGTTATGGGGGATCTGTGGATGGCACTGTTATGGGATGGGGGGGGCTGTGGATGGCACTGTTATGGGATGGGGGGGGCTGTGGATGGCACTGTTATAGGATGGGGGGGCTGTGAATGGCACTGTTATGGGATGGGGGGCTGTGGATGCCATCCACAGATCCCCCATAACAGTGCCATCCACAGATCCCCCATAACAGTGAAATCCATTTCCACCTCGGCTTATACTCGAGTCACTACTTTTCCCAGTTTTTTTAGGGTAAAATTAGGGGGGTCGGCTTATACTCGGGTCGGCTTATACTCGAGTATATACGGTATATACTTTTAAATAAACAAAGATACGGCTTGAAGAGAAACGCGTATGTGAATGGGAGAAGATAAGATGAGACGCCGCCATTTATCTGTTCTGGTTCCTCGGATTCCAGAACCTACGCAGGTTACTGTCTGTGTGTGTCACAACGCTTCACCAAGCTAGAAGCTGAATTGTTCTCTTATTATATTCTGCTGGCAGCCTTGTGGAGGAATGGATTCAGGAGCTGCTATGCAGACACTTCAGTGAGATATGATGATTGCTAGGTAAACCATCTGTGTTAGGAATATGCGCTGCTTTCTGTATACTGTAGATTTGGCTTCATAAAAGGCAGTTACCGGCAATCAGGTGAGGTCATAAAATATAACAAATGAGCAATCTGTGCACTACAAATATCCTGGCCTATCAATGAGTCAGTTTGCAGAAGCCATAAAGTCAGGGCAGTGACTAATGTACGGTATTTAGACATGAAATGCTGGTACGGAATATGGAAAAGGAGCATTTCTGTAAAATGATATCAGGCACCATTTTATCAGCACCTTGGGGAAATGTGATGATGCAGTATATTAAAGTGCCGTGGCTTATAGTGGCCATTACCTCCGAGATTTTTAATTAACCAGTTCTCATTGTTCCCTGCAGATGTTACGGTGTTTTAAAGTGCATGGAAAAAATAATCATTTTTTAATGCATCAGTGTTTTGTTTTATAGGTAGCATGAGTGTTTTTATGGTGTTTTAGTGGTGTTTTTTTATATAGTGTCATTTCTTTTACACGTACATGGTGTACTTCAAGTCCTGAAGAGGAACCTATGAGAAAAATGACAGAAAAAAAATTGCCACACCTACAGAATGCCACAAACAGAAATTCTTTGGGGGAAGGCTTGCTCCACCAGTCTTCATAGAATACGCTAGTAAGATGTGGCCAATTAATGAAGAGTCTGTGCACTACAAAGGTGGCAGCTATCATTTATGCCAGTTTCTGGTGAGGATTATAATAAATCAGTGAGAACACTGCAGGTCACCAACTATAAGTAAAAAGTAGTGTGAGCAAAAACATTTGCACAAACAGAGAACGGCTATACAGGTCCTGATGAATTCTACCCATCATGCATGTTGTGCACATTATAGGTAGGAGCAGATTTACTAATCCTAGCACACACCTCCCAATAAATTGGTGGCCACTAACCACAAACCCTTGCTCTGGTTATCCTAACCAGTGACTGACAGTAAGCCGGGATGCACAGTCATAGAGAGAAAAGCTGCCAGTCACTGATTGAGACCGCCCACTGGACTCCTAAGACCAGTAAGAGATGGATTCTAGATGAATAAAATACAAGTTTTGCTGAACCTTTTCCCACAAACTATATATCAATCTGCTCAGCTCGCCCTTCTCTATAACCTGCTGCTGCTGGAGCGCACTGACCTCAGGATAAGTCATCAATATCAGAATGTTCACTTGAATGGGACGAGCAGTTGTAATTACACTGCACCACTAATACCAGTAACACATCATGCAGTTCAAAAGTGAGGAGGCCACAGAGCTCGCACAAGCGCCACTGCCTCTTCAGCTGATTGGCGGGGGTGTTGGGAGTCGGACCCCACCGATCTAAAATCAATGACCTATCCTACTACTACTAATCTCTATTTATATTTCTCTAACATCTATGCCCATGAATAACTAGTAAAAGCTTTGAGGTCCATCATGTTCCCCACCATGGTGCACACCTGCCGCTAGGTAATATAGGAGGCAGAGCCTCATTTTTTTTAATACAAACTTAAGGTCCTTCTACACGGACCAGTGATCTGGCAGATTATGGGAAAAGAAGTGGACATTCCTGATAACTGCCTGGTCATTAGAGGAGATGAGAGCTGCATTCACATGTAGCAATCACCTCTGCTGTATAGGGAACAAGCGATCGATACAACGATTACTTGTCCCCACAGAAATTCATTGTTCCTGGACAGCAGATCCCTGTTTAGACAGAACGATCTGCCTCACAGGAACAAGTACTTTTTACACAGGGCAATTATTTGGAACGAGTATTTATACGAACGCTCATCCCCGATAACCTGACAGATCATCGGCCCATGTAAAAGCACATTAAGAGCTCAAGAACATGCATTTAGGGAAAAGGATCTGATCATGTCTCCAGCCACTAGTTGTAATATAACCATGTCCATGGAGCCTGAAATTGCTGTTTGCGATGGGAACATTTTTTCTATGCTATTATGCCATAAAAGTAGTGCGATTGTATTGCTAAATCTCTTCATTATTGGATCCATTCATTTTAATGTGGATAACAATAAACCAACTAGTCTCACGATGCTTCCTGTTCACTGTCTAGACAAGCACATGATGTTCACAAAGTCAAGGTCTCATCTCTGGTGGGATTGGAGCCTCCTGCACGAGCCCTGAGTCGCCACTTTCGGAGACATGACTATCCTGCAAGTTGCAGGGCACTTCTAATTCCCAGAACACCCCTGCAGATAAAGGCTGTATATGCCATTACCTAAAATATTCCGAAAGTAGAGAATCCCTTATGGAGGATCTGTCACCTCCCTGACGTGTCTGTTTTAGTAAATTCTTGTATTCTCCATTAAATTCAGAGACATCTTTCATTAGAGCTCTACATTATGCTGTCCCTCCTAGAAATGTATGAATGAATTGGTAACTGGGTCTCTAGACCCTGACACTGTCCAATCACGCTACCAGCGTCATTGTGTAGGGACATGTCTGTTTGAAAAGGAACGGTAATGTCCAGTGGTCAATTAGGGCTCCATTCAGACGTCCGCACTTTGGTCCCGGATCCGATACGCAATGATGCGGAACGGGAGTGGATCTATTCATTTTCAATGGGGATGGAAAAGATGCGGACAGCACACAGTGTGGTATCCGCATCCGCATTTCCGGTCCGCGGCTCCACAAAAAAATAGAACATGTCCTGTTCTTGTCTGCAGCTGCGGACAAGAATAGGCATTTCTATTGAGGTGCCGGCCCGGTGTTTTGCGGATACGAAAAACACTGCGGAAGTGTGAATGGACCCTTATTCATATCCTTCTGGGAGGAATAACAGAGGAAAACACAAGAAAGTTTTAAGGGAAGGTGCTCCGGAATTTTACAGAGCAGTATCGGGGCAATGATTCGCACGTGGTGTCTTACTGTACCTATGTTTGCCTCTTATTTTTTATACAACGCTTCCATGTGAATCATGGCGGTGGCTGTGTGTATAAAGCAATTCTCTATTAAAATTGCTGCTTCCAAGGGCAAGTACCGTATATACTCGAGTATAAGCCGAGTTTTTCGGCACAAAATTTGTGCCGAAAAACCCGAACTCGGCTTATACTCGAGTCATAAATTGAAACTGAAGAGCGGAGTGGGAGGAGGAGCGGGGGGAGGAGCTGGGGGCGGGCATTTGCGGCAGGGCCGATGCGCTCACTGCGCTCCGGCCCCACCGCTCATGTATAGTTTTTAAATTTGATTATAATGTACACTTATTCTTACTATAATTCTTGCCCCCTCTGTACCTCATTACATGCGGCAGGCGGGCAGTGAATACTTCAGGCCGGGCGGACGAGAGCAGCGTGACTTGCTGATGTCACGTGCCTGCCCGGCCTGCTTTATGAATGAAGCAGGCGGCGCAGGCACGTGACATCAGTCACACTGCGCTCGCTCTCCCGCCCGGCCTGAAGTATTCACTGCCCGCCTGCCGCATGTAATGAGGTACAGAGGGGGCAAGAATTATAGTAAGAATAAGTGTATAGTATAATCAAATTTAAAAACTATACATGAGTGGTAATGGGGGATGGATGGCATGAGGGGATGTGGATGGCACTGTTATAGGATGGGGGATCTGTGGATGCCATCCACAGCCCCCATCCCATAAGTGCCATCCACACCCCCTTCCCATAACAGTGTCATCCACATCCCCTCATCCCATAAGTGCCATCCACATCCCCCTTCCCATAACAGTGTCATCCACATCCCCTCATCCCATAAGTGCCATCCACAGCCCCCATCCCATAACAGTGTCATCCACATCCCCTCATCCCATAAGTGCCATCCACATCCCCCTTCCCATAACAGTGTCATCCACATCCCCTCATCCCATAAGTGCCATCCACAGCCCCCATCCCATAACAGTGTCATCCACATCCCCTCATCCCATAAGTGCCATCCACAGCCCCCCATCCCATAACAGTGTCATCCACATCCCCTCATCCCATAAGTGCCATCCACAGCCCCCCATCCCATAACAGTGTCATCCACAGATCCCCCATAACAGTGCGTCCTCCACAGATCCTCCCATAACAGTGCGTCATCCACAGATCCCCCCATAACAGTGTCATCCACAGATCCCCCCATAACAGTGCGTCATCCACAGATCCCCCCATAACAGTGTCATCCACAGATCCCCCATAACAGTGCGTCATCCACAGATCCCCCATAACAGTGACATCCATTTCCACCTCGGCTTATACTCGAGTCACTACTTTTCCCAGGTTTTTTTGGGTAAAATTAGGGGGGTGGCTTATACTCGGGTCGGCTTATACTCGAGTATATACGGTAACTTTTTTATATAAATCCCCTGCCTGGCCAAGCTATTGCGGTACATGGCTGAGGGTATGTTCAAATCAGCGTCAGAAATCCGGCAGGCTGTTCCGGCCGGCATAGCCGGATACTGCCATTTACTGCCGGATCCCCATTCACTATAAGGGGATCCACTGGGTTTCTGGCTTCGGCTGGACAAATACCACTGTATGCAGCGGTTTCTAATGGAGAATATTTGTGACATACAACACAGCTCCATCCAGGGGTATAGAGTAGGAGATGCTCCATCTGCCGCCAACACATAGATCTGAATTAGGCCTTAGAAGGGTTCGCTCATCTGGTAAAGCATATATCATTAGGATATGCTATTACTTTATGATGGGAGGAGGTCTGACCTCTGAAGAATGAATGAAGGAGAGACAGCCCTGATGCAGAACTGTGGCCTATTTAGTCTTCCCCTTCGCTCTCAGAATAAAGACCCCCACCCAGTTGTCCTATTCTCTGGATAGGTCATTAGTATCTGATAGGTGGTGGTCCAAAACCCGGGGCCCCCCGCCAATCAGCTTTTTCTCTCTGCTCACCAAGCACAGCACTGTACAGCGGCTGTGCTTGGTATTGCACTGAGCCCCATTCACTACAATGGGCTGAGCTGCGCCTAGGCCCTGTGACCAATAAACATCACATGACACGGCCTAGGAAAAGCTGTGAGAAGTCAGCGAGTGTCGATGCCTTCTCAAACAGCTGATTAGCGCGGGTCCAGGAAAAGAGGCAGAGCCTGGGGTGCAACAGCACCACCCTTGTTGCACCCAGTGTCTAATTAGCATAGAATAAAAGGAAACAATTCTCAAGAATTAGGCCACCCATCGAAATAGGACCCAGACCATTATGTTTTGTACTGATAAGCGTGCATCTTGCATGTAAAGTGGATTTATAATGACGTATCTGGTGACAGATTCCCTTTAACCTCATCTCAGTCTTCTGGGCAAATGTTCTTTACAGTGTAATGACACTGCCTACATGTAGGAACCCCCTTTTAAATAAATGGTATATAAGTAATAGAACTTTATTCATTCACCTTTACTAGGGATGCATCGGATACCAAAATCTCAATACTTTTTTGATACTTTGATACCCGATTCGATACGATACAACGTTAAAGGGAATCTGTCACCTGCATATTACCCAAACATTTTTTTCATTAATCCAGGTGTAATAAATTACCTTATTTCCATATGTCTTCTTCTTTTAATTGTGTGCCTTGTCTTTTCTTCAAAAAAACGCTTTATCCGATATGCTAATTAGGCTGTAAGGAGCCCAGAGGGGCGTTATTCCTTTTCCGAGGTGCCCAGGAACGCCCCCCTGATGTGCCCGGCCCGCCTAAATTTGAAAAAAGAAGAACGCCTCCAGGATGTAAAATCGCCTTCCAGAGGCAAGGCTAAGTGCTCCAAGAGCCTCCCCCAGGTCCGCTCTAACATCCCCGATCCTCCTCTCGCACGGCAGCCCGAAATCCCGCGCAGGCGCAGTGCCGCCGGTTGCCTGCGTGATGGTACGGCAACTGAGGGCAACAGCCTTAACAGCGTCACTGCACCTGCGCGGGATTTCGGGCTGCCGTGTGAGAGGAGGATCCGGGATGTTTCTAGCAGAGAGCGGACCTGGGTGGGGGCAGAGGTTGGAGCACTTAGCCTTGCCTCTTGAAGGCGATTTTTCATCCTGGAGGTGTTCTTCTTTTTTCAAATTTAGGCGGGCCGGGCACGTCAGGGGGGTGTTCCTGGGCACCTTGGAAAAGGAATAACACCCCTCTGGGCTCCTTACAGCCTAATTAGCATATCGGATAAAGCGTTTTTTTGAAGAAAAGACAAGGCACACAATTAAAAGAAGAAGACATATGGAAATAAGGTAATTTATTACACCTCGATTAATGAAAAAAAAAATTGGGGTAATATGCAGGTGACAGATTCCCTTTAAGCATTTTTTAGATACTAAGCTGCGCTATTGCACCACTTAGTATAAGTACCTATCAGGGAGGAGGGGTAGAATAGGAGGGCACGGGAGAGAGAAACTCACCATGGTCCTCGCGGTGCTGGATGCTGATAAGTAAATGACCTCAGTTTTTATACAACGCTTCCATGTGAATCATGGCGGTGGCTGTGTGTATAAAGCTATTCTCTATTAAAATTGTTGCTTCCAAGGGCAAGTAACTTTTTATATAAATCCCCTGCCTGGCCAAGCTATTGCGGTACATGGCTGAGGGTATGTTCAAATCAGCGTCATAAATCCGGCAGGCTGTTCCGGCATAGCCGGATACTGCCACTCACTGCCGGATCCCCATTCACTATAATGGAATCCATCGGGTTTCTGGCATCAGCCGGACAAATGCCATTGTATGCAGCGGTTTCTGTCCAGCCGACAACAGGCATTTATGCCAGCACAGGCCCCAGAACAGGCTGCCGGATGTCATAACGTATGAACTTAGAGTAAGGGTACGTCTGACCACATTCAGCCAAGCGCCCACCTTTGACAACCAATGACTGAACAGGTTTGCATGGGTGGGCATGGCACGGGTAGGCGTGGCAGCCCGCACCCATAGGACTGTGTGTGCCACTGTACATTCTCCTGTACAACGCTCTATAGGGGTGCGGCTAACCACATTCAGCCCCGCTGCGTCCCCCTTTGACAACCAATGACTAAACAAGTTTGGGGTAAAGTTGTGCGCCACTGGTTGACATGGGTGGGCATGGCCTGGCCAGATGCAGCCAGCCACTACTTGTGGCCACACCCATAGGTCTGTGCGTGCCACTGTACAGTCTCCTGTACAACGCTCTACCATGTACATGACACCACATTCTCAGGACTGAACCAACTCAATACTTTACACCATTACACAAGCGAGTGCCACGTTTCTGAGAGAATAGTCGCCCAATGGGTTAACCTCCTTTAATTATGGCAGAGAAGCAAGAACAGCTGCATAAAATATTCAGTTCTGATGCCTTCTGAAGCCTTCATAACTGGCTTAGCTTAACTCGGGGTGATTAATCAATTATTTACTTAGGGTAGACCATTTCTCTGTCATATAAATTACATTTAATGCCGATCCATTACTCTCCATTATGAAAGTGCAGTTATGGCTTCCTGGTTTGCTGGTGACAGGCATTAATATAAATATATGTGTATATGAAAAGCACAAAATACCTCCGCCACATCCTCACACAGCTTTTGTTCCCTTTTGTAGGAAAATTACACGTTGGGAAAAGGCATATTCTACCCTGCCAATCACGGCATAAACTAGAAATAGGTCAATGCATCGTCTGCAAAGGAGTGCGCACACATTTCGCATTTCCCATTCATTCGCGGTGGAAGGTGTAGGTTAAACCACTCCAGGCGAGGAAGGCTGCGGTGTAAGTGGGTTAAACCGTGTTGTGAAAAAGAGACTGCAACGCGTCCTATATAGGTCAGTGATCGGCTGCCAGCAGGCGGCACACGGTGGGGCGGGGTGGATGACGTCTAAACCATGCACTGCTGGAATGGCTTGTATGCATAGACAGAGCAGATCTGGAAACTGCATTAACAGCAAATCCTTAATATGTTATCAAATGAATCATTTCCATTAGCAGCAGCAGCAGGAGTGATGCGAATATAGAGCAGCCGGGGGAATAGACTGGGAGTCCGGGCTCTCAAGCAGAATATGGCGCGATTATTGCTACAGCTTTATTTTAGGAAATAGTTTTAGTAAATATTCATAGAGCTGTTTCTATCAAGAAGCAGACGTACAACCTGCACTTGTTTTTTTTTAATTCATTCAATTTCATGATCGTATAGTTAAAAACAGTGCCACTAATGTCTGGCACTGTACCACACTGCACAGACACAGCCCATGGACAAGACTAGTGCAGCTTATACAACATGGGAGCGCACCATGTTAAAATGCAGTGCAGTCTGCAGGCAGCGTCTTATAGAGCAGGAGGAGCAGAGCATATTGATACACAGTTTTGTTAAAAGTGACGGTCATTTATTAATGTAATCTCTGCTCATTCTGGACTTAAGAGTCCAGTGGGTGGTCCTACTCAGTTAAGTCCTACTCAGTGGACAGTCCTACTCAGTTAAGTCCTACTCAGTGGACAGTCCTTCTTAGTGAGTGGTTCTACTCAGTGGACAGTCCTACTTAGTGAGTGGTTCTACTCAGTGGACAGTCCTACTTAGCGAGTGGTTCTACTCAGTGGACAGTCCTACTTAGTGAGTGGTTCTACTCAGTGGACAGTCCTACTTAGTGAGTGGTTCTACTCAGTGGGCATTCCTACTTAGTGGATGGTTCTACTCAGTGGACAGTCCAACTTAGTGAGTGGTTCTACTCAGTGGACAGTCCTACTTAGTGGGTTTGTTCTACTCAGTGGGCAGTCCTACTTAGTGGGTGGTTCTACTCACTGGGCATTCCTACTCAGTGTGTGGTTCTACTCAGTGGACAGTCCTACTTAGTGGGTGGTTCTACTCAGTGGACAGTCCTACTTAGTGGGCACTCCTACTCAGTGTGTGGTTCTACTCAGTGGACAGTCCTACTAAGTGGGTGGTTCTACTCAGTGGGCATTCCTACTCAGTGTGTGGTTCTACTCAGTGGACAGTCCTACTTAGTGGGTGGTTCTACTCAGTGGGCAGTCCTACTCAGTGTGTTGTCCTACTTAGTGGATGGTTCTACTCAGTGGGCAGTCCTACTCAGTGGGTTGTCCTACTTAGTGGATGGTTCTACTCAGTGGGTGGTCCTACTCATTGGGCATTCCTACTCAGTGTGTGGTTCTACTCAGTGGGCGGTCCTACTCAGTGGGTGGTCCTACTTAGTGGGTGGTCCTACTCAGTGGGCGGTCCGCAGTCAGCAGATTGCGGTAAATCCAGTTACCGAAACCTCCAACAATACCTTGTTATCACCAGGGGAAGCAACATTTTGGCCACCGGAGGGAAATTTGTAATTTTCTACTGGTTTTGCCTGAAATCATTACCAACAAAAGGGTTATGATCTTAGTTTATAGAACAAAAGTCGTATAAGATCAACAAGTTATTCCAAGTACTGAAATTATTGCTATTCCATTTTGTCATATTCAGTTTTCTCTATTTGTCTTCAGACTTGTCAACTCATGTTCATCATTTCTGTGACTAAATCATTTATGGACCATCTTTGACTGTCCTCTTTCACCCTCCCTCCTCTTCTAATGAATTAAGAATACTCCCATGTCCAAAATAAGATGGCCTCAGTCCTGATATTTGGCCTCTGAATGGAGTAATAATTTTAGAGTGGTCAAGGACCCACTTATTTGGTTTTGGGGGGAAAAAAACATGCTATATGACACTGACTTTTGAAGCATATCCCTACCACTTCTAGGGTAAATCAGTATCTCTTTAATTGATGTAGTATTATTTGGCACCAAAAAAAATAGATTTACGTTATAAAGAATATGGTTGACCATCCGTATCAATATTGTTCTACATGGATTGGATAACTAATTAGACTTCAGCTTAGCAGTTTCCTTAGCGTTTCCTGTATTGGAGTGTGACAAAATCAGAGTTTAAGGATGTTGACTTGGCACTAAATGGGTTATATTAAATGCAACCCACTTCTTCATGACACATATAATTTATCAAAGATCAAATAAATGTATGGTAACCGAGCCCTGAACCTATAGAGTAAAACCAAGTTCATAACAAACTCCTACTCTGAAATAATTGCTTCTGTCCAGTCCACTGGGTCTATGTGCCAGTATATCAGCCAAGAAACACTAAATCTTAACTCAAAGGTCAGCCTGACACCAAAGCATTCATTTCCTCTTGTAGAGTTCCCACCTTGGGAAAGAGATGATCCTAATGAAGCGTGGAAGAGTGATACACAGTAGAGAGCACATTGAAAAAAACAATAATTTACAGGGGAAACGTGAAGATGATCCACGCCTCGGAGTTTAATATGCTGACTAGGTTCTCAGTATATGCACTGGAGGGACGAGGACAGATGTCTGCACCCCATAAAATTAGCATGTGTTTATTTCTGGGCTGATCACATGGCCAGTCTATTAATCTAGATCCCTGCTGGTCCTTCCTCTAATTACAAGCCTTCTGATTATGGCCTGTAGGCTCCCAGAACATAGAACAGCTGTAGTGATGGAATCTTACCAAAGAAAACCCAGACTCCGCACAGTCGCTCAGAGCAAACTTCACTTAGTGAAACTCATGAGAGCATAATGATTTCACTTCGACCACAAAAGTAATATCACCAAAAGCTATTAAAAACTGACAGCTCGTGGCTAGATATATTTTTTAATTATTATATCCTTTACGGATATCAAGCAAGGAGGCTCCGGCTCAAAAAACATTCCTTTGCGCTGGTACAGTTGAACCCATGAAAGCCCACAGCTGTCACTAGGATAAATTATACCCCCGACAGCTGCAAGTTTTGGGGAGGAAAGCAAGCAGTCTACATGTGGAATAAAGCTGTACTGACTTATAAAAGCATACATTTTTAAGAAACAATAATTAGTAATTATTAGTAAGTAATGATTACAGCACAAATGTTGGTGTCAACCACGCTCTTATCATAAAAAAAGTAAGGTTGTCAAAGTAATCCTAAAGTAGTTCCTAAATTAACAGAGTGATCGTGCTCAACTTTTTTTCAGAACTCCCATAGAAGTGAATGAAGAATGCAATGTGCAAGTGCGGCCACCTCTCCAGTCACCTCTGTGGGAGTTCTGGAAACAGCTGAGCTCACTCATGTGTGGCTGCTCTTCCCTCACTCATGTGTGGCTGCTCTTCCCTCACTCATGTGTGGCTGCTCTTCCCTCACTCATGTGTGGCTGCTCTTCCCTCACTCATGTGTGGCTGCTCTTCACTCACTCATGTGTGGCTGCTCTTCCCTCACTCATGTGTGGCTGCTCTTCACTCACTCATGTGTGGCTGCTCTTCCCTCACTCATGTGTGGCTGCTCTTCCCTCACTCATGTGTGGCTGCTCTTCCCTCACTCATGTGTGGCTGCTCTTCCCTCACTCATGTGTAGCTGCTCTTCCCTCACTCATGTGTGGCTGCTCTTCCCTCACTCATGTGTGGCTGCTCTTCACTCACTTATGTGTGGCTGCTCTTCCCTCACTCATGTGTGGCTGCTCTTCCCTCACTCATGTGTGGCTGCTCTTCCCTCACTCATGTGTGGCTGATCTTCACTCACTCATGTGTGGATGCTCTTCACTCACTCATGTGTGGCTGCTCTTCACTCACTCATGTGTGGCTGCTCTTCACTCACTCATGTGTGGCTGCTCTTCACTCACTCATGTGTGGCTGCTCTTCACTCACTCATGTGTGGCTGCTCTTCCCTCACTCATGTGTGGCTGATCTTCACTCACTCATGAGTGGCTGCTCTTCCCTCACTCATGTGTGGCTGCTCTTCCCTCACTCATGTGTGTCTGCTCTTCCCTCACTCATGTGTGGCTGCTCCTCACTCATGTGTGGCTGCTCTTCCCTCACTCATGTGTGGCTGATCTTCTCTCACTCATGTGTGGCTGCTCTTCCCTCACTCATGTGTGGCTGCTCTTCCCTCACTCATGTGTGGCTGATCTTCACTCACTCATGTGTGGATGCTCTTCACTCACTCATGTGTGGCTGCTCTTCACTCACTCATGTGTGGCTGCTCTTCCCTCACTCATGTGTGGCTGCTCTTCACTCACTCATGTGTGGCTGCTCTTCACTCACTCATGTGTGGCTGCTCATTCCTCACTCATGTGTGGCTGATCTTCTCTCACTCATGTGTGGCTGCTCTTCCCTCACTCATGTGTGGCTGCTCTTCACTCACTCATGTGTGGCTGCTCTTCACTCACTCATGTGTGGCTGCTCTTCACTCACTCATGTGTGGCTGCTCTTCCTTCACTCATGTGTGGCTGCTCTTCACTCACTCATGTGTGGCTGCTCATTCCTCACTCATGTGTGGCTGATCTTCTCTCACTCATGTGTGGCTGCTCTTCCCTCACTCATGTGTGGCTGCTCTTCCCTCACTCATGTGTGGCTGATCTTCACTCACTCATGTGTGGATGCTCTTCACTCACTCATGTGTGGCTGCTCTTCACTCACTCATGTGTGGCTGCTCTTCACTCACTCATGTGTGGCTGCTCTTCACTCACTCATGTGTGGCTGATCTTCACTCACTCATGTGTGGCTGCTCTTCCCTCACTCATGTGTGGCTGCTCTTCCCTCACTCATGTGTGGCTGCTCTTCCCTCACTCATGTGTGTCTGCTCTTCCCTCACTCATGTGTGGCTGCTCTTCCCTCACTCATGTGTGGCTGCTCTTCCCTCACTCATGTGTGGCTGCTCTTCCCTCACTCATGTGTGGCTGCTCTTCCCTCACTCATGTGTGGCTGCTCTTCCCTCACTCATGTGTGTCTGCTCTTCCCTCACTCATGTGTGTCTGCTCTTCCCTCACTCATGTGTGGCTGCTCTTCCCTCACTCATGTGTGGCTGATCTTCACTCACTCATGTGTGGCTGCTCTTCACTCACTCATGTGTGGCTGATCTTCACTCACTCATGTGTGGATGCTCTTCACTCACTTTGGCTTTCCCATTCTGTACACAGGTGTGAGTCCCAGAAGTGGGACCCGCACCTATCTGACATTGGTGGCATATCCTAGAGATATGCCACCAATGTCTCAGATGAGACAACCTGTTTCAGATCCTGACCCGTAACAATATTTAGTAAACATAAAGAAAATGTCAACAAAGTCATGGCTTTTCAGTTTCTCTACCACTAACCAATATCAATATTCAGTAGAATTTCTCCTGGCTGGCTCGCCAATTTAAAGGGAGATATATTAATTTTAATAAATTAATATTTAATAGTTAATATTAATCACTCCTGTCACGCAGCTCAATGGAGTTGGAGAGTGTGACTAATTTGAATGGGGTTGTCCAGTCTTTTTTAGATGATCACTAGCTGTTTGGTGGGAGTCTGTTGACATTGTAATGGACAGCACTCATCACGGCATGGCTGCTTCCACTGACTTCATTTCTGCAGTGACGAAGCTGGTTAAAAGCCTTGATATCTTAATATAGTCAATACGTTTCTAAACTACATTCTTTGAACACTAAGCTCACACTAGCAGGTATTCCTTCACATGCCATCTGTACCCGTTAAACAGCCAGAGTTAACCCATGACTGAAAAGGAGTACAAGACTACAATACTAGGCGGGTCAAATAAGAAAAAAGGTACTTCTTAAACCTGTATATCTCACCCATTTGTTCTGTAACCCCTCTATAGACCCTTCTGAAAAGGAAACCTGCAATTGGATGTCATGGGTGAGGTTATCACTGGGATTTGCCCCCAGAAATGCACCCAGCCCACACACCAGTACATCAAGGCAGCAGCTACTTCTTGTAGTGGCTCGCACTCTTTTACATCTTTATGCCCTAATAGCATATGTGCGGAGTGTATGGGGGCTGTCTGGTTGGGACTATTTATATGGAAATTGGACAGTGACACAAATGTTTATATGTCTCGTACCGATTTACATACACAGGAGGCAAATTATTATATTCATGCACATACTGTATTAGCGCCATTCTTCCAGCTTTTATTGATAACTACATAATGACCTGGATAGCATCAGCTGAAGGATGACTTATTCTAGGACATCTACGCTGTGTAACCAGCTGCCTATCTCCTCTGGTCGATAAGAAATAAGAGGAATTGGCCCGACAATGACAGCGGACAGTTCAGAGCTGAGTGTGATTTAATGGCGGATATGCCTTGCTTTTCTTCTACTTGTGGATTCACACTTTATTCCAAACATCGGCTCACCTGGAATGAAATCACACGACCTTACAATAAATTATTCTGCTTGGCTTTTCAGCTGAGGCAGATAACAGAGAGAGGGAGACGGATGAGTATAGATAGATGGACAGGAGATCTGGAAGAGGACAGAGGCTGTGCTACTCAAGGTCGACTGATAAAAGAAAGGACTTAAGAATGGAGAAGAGCCAAAAGTATTATGGCAAACCTCCCCCACCCCCAGCATCCTCACACTGGAGAACTAAATGTCCAAGGATTAAAAAAAAATCAGTTTTTACTCCTTCTGAGCCACTATTTTTTAGCTGGGAAACAAATATTCCCAATCACTACTATTCTACCAACCTAAGCCCCATATCTCTGCTTTCGGGAACCCCCTGAAAATGAGTTTCAGTCATTAAAGGAGTTGTCAGAGTGTTTAATACTGATAGCCTATCTTCAGGATAGGTCATCAGTATCTGATCAGTATCTACTCCTGGGACCCTCAATAATCAGCTGTTTAAGCACAAGGTGGTGCTCTGTGAGCACTTAGGACTAATCCTAGGCCAGTGACGTCACATCCATCAGTGATATGACCATGCGCGTGGCTATAGGGGGTGCAGAGGAAGCAGTCGCTACCGGGTCCAGGAGCCTGAGGGGGCCCAAAGACCCTTGTGACGCATAAGAAGACACAGAAAGCAATGAGGGAAGGGGGACCCAAGCTGAACTCTTGCACCAGGGCCCATGAGCCGTTAGCTACGCCCCTGAATATGACCTAGGCTCAGCTCCGTTAAACTGAATGGGGCTGAGCTGTAGTAACAAGCGCAGCCGCTATCCAATAGACGCCCCTGTAATTGATAAGCTGCAAGGAGGCCTCAAACAGCTGATCAGCGGGGTGCCAGGAGTCGGACCCTAACCGTTCACATACTAATGACCTATCCTAATGACAGCTCATCAGTATTATTATAACATTACAATGGAAAAAAGAATATTACAGCTATTTCTAGGCTACACTATGCATTCACAGTATACATACATATATGCACAAATGCTCACAATGAATTCCACACATCCATGCCGTCATCTATGAAGCCCTATAGAAATTTTATCTGTGGAAGTAGAGGAACATTAGATCTGGCACTCCAAACTAGCTATAAATTATGATGAACGCACTAGTACAAAAACACTATAAAATGTGCAGTAAAAGCCAAATCCATCATGGTTTTATACAGGCAGAAAAAGGTATATCCATCATAATTTAAGATGAAGGCTTTGTAGGCAATATTCTATATACACCTATATTTCCCATACAGACTTAGAAATATTACCTACAGAGATGAAACCATTACCATTAACGTGAACCTCTTGCCAGATATGTTCTCAATAAGCAAGGAAGGGCTCTCTTTAAAGGGGTTTTCCGGGTTATAGATCTTGATGACCTATCCTTAGCATAGATCTTCGATATCAGATCAGTGAGAGCAGAATGGCCGGCATCTCCACCGGTCATCTGTTCACAGCATCCACCAGCGCCGGAAGAACAGCTCCACCCACTGTGTGATGGTCGCGATAGGTTATGGCAGCTCAGCTCTAATTTACTATTGCAAATGATCCGGCAGTATTAGGGTGAGGCTATATGGTACATGGTACATGTATCGCAGGACATTAGATCTAATGATTTTTTAATGGTCTTTCAATACGACATGCCGCAACTGCAAAGCAACAGCCGCAGAAAATCTGGACCTGATGGATTTTGTGCTGCAGGTCACATGTGCCTTTTTCTACACTGAGTTTAATGGGGTTCTGTAGCTTTTTATTATCCAAAGGATAGATCATCAGCATCTGATTGGCGGGGGTCCGACACTCGGAACCCCTGCAGATCAGCAGCGAGAAGGCAGCAGCTCAGCACTATTGAAGTAAACTGGGCTGAGGAGCGCTCCGTCCAGTGATAGTAGTCGTGACTTCACTGGCCTGTGAGAAACAGCGAGAAGGCCGCGGCGCTACTGCCAGCGCCGCTGCCTTCTCAAACAGCTGATCGACGGGGGAGTCCCGGGGTAGAACATCAGTAATAAAAAGCTGCAGAACCCCTTTAATTTAAGTAAATCGTGACATGTAACTAATATGCAATTTTTTTGTGACTTGGCTGTTTTTACAGCCCAATCGCAGCTCTAAAATAGTCGCATCTAGATACATCCACCCCCAAGCTTGCACCGTCTAAATGTTAGGATTAGTGAATCGGCCCCCATGTGTAAAAAATCAGCCGCTGAGATCAGGCCTAGGGGACCATGACAGATGGAGGGCCGGTGTTTGTGGTCAACATACCTGTGCATATGGAATACCTACAATCAGGGGTGGACTGGGGACTTAAAGTGGCCCTGGAAAAAATAAGTTGTGGGCGAGTCTAAAGTGACAGAAGGCGGGGAAAGATAAGTAGGGACAACAGAAGTAGGCAGGGCCAGCAATATTGCAGTGCAGCATTAAATACCGCCCCAGCAGAACCGAATACCACAGTGCAGCACGAAATACCGCCCCAGCAGAACCAAATACCCCAGTGCAGCACGAAATACTGCCCCAGCAGAACTGAATAACACAGGACAGTGATACAGTTAAATACAGGAGGGCACCTGCGGCTGCATTATTTAATGCTGAGCGCATTAGATCGCTACCTGGCCAGCAGCCACGAGGAAGGCTCAGGTGCCTATCTGGTCATCGGCCCATCGGATATTCTCTGTGTAGAGTATATTGCCAGTCTGCCCATGCATACAATCTGTAGATAGACATCCATTTACAGGGTTCAGCTAATATCTGGACTGTGGATGGAGGGAAGGGGGGGGGGGGGTCTGCAATCTAACTTGGCAATGGGTTTCTATATTTAGTGCCAAAGCTTAATACTTTATGGAACACATTTATACAGTTTGTGAGCATGTAATGCAGCAGCACTGTGTAAATGATGGAGTGTGAAGATCAGCAAGTTATACCAAGAGCCAAGTCAATTTGGCATGTTAGAGAAAAAAGTTCAACCTCCAGAGCAAAGTTCATTGCCAGATAAATCAAGAATGGAAATCCTGCTGTGTGACCGCTGCCACAGGTTCCAATATACCACTTATTAATAGCAGACATCAATAAGGTCTGGGACAGGCCGGCAAATGAACTAAACTATTATAAAGGAACTTCAACAGCCCCTCCAACGTGGGTTTATTTTGGTGAACTCCCTCCATATATGAGCAAGAGGATTCAATACTGGAGCAGGAAAGCAACAGGGAAATGACATGCCTCAGGCATTCTCTGCCAATCCATCAGAAGACAATGTGGGAGATGTATCAACACGCCAGGCTTCATCTCCATGCACTCCATGTGAGCGCAGAAGCCTCCTAATAAATCCGCCGCATCTCTGCCCTGCCGTCCGCCAGTAACTGAAGGTAGACTTCAGCTACTGTATAACGTCCGCCATTCTCTGGCAATAGTTATAATACATGCAGCGGGTGGTGCGAAGCCACACCCCTTCCACTAAGCCCTGCCCATTTTCCTCAACACATTAGAAAAGTGGCGAGTCTAAAGAGTCGCACAATATGGCTCACATATGGTGTGCGTCATAATGCGCAACTTTTTTACGCCACAATAGTGGCGTAATTAGCTTAATAAGTGTCCCTTATTGACTGTTTTATGTTGGCCTGCATAATATGGACAAGAGACATGCCCTATGTCTAGCACGTAACCAAGGAATATCCATTATTCAGCTGGAGTCCTGGGGAATCATTTTAATTTAAAACTTGATTGGGAGGGTAGTAAAATAACACCATCAATACTCCCCTCGCTGATCACACATCGCTGCTGTCCGGCCACTGCTTGGGTCCCAGCTTCTCTCCACTTCCGGGCGCTAGGCTTGACATGCAGGAAGTGGCTTGGACCGCCTGCACAGCCAATCACTGGCTGACGTGAGCCTACAGCTGTGGTTAATGATTGGCTGAGAGGACCTTCCATTTCTTGTGTGCTGAGCCCCAGACCAAGGAGCGGGGACCAGACCAGTGGCCAGGGATGAGGTGAGAAATGATGGTTTGTTATTTTAACTCACTCCGGACCCATTTTTAATTAAAATTATTCCCATGGAAAGCCCCTTTAACATAAAAGATACCAAACACTGAAGCATAAACATCCACCGCCAATTCATCTAGAAGAGACATGATCTTCCCTGAAGAGCTTACGATCTAATGTAAAATGCAGTAGGATTGTCTGCAGTCTTATTAAAGCTACAGATGTAGCGGATATATCATCATGAGTTTTGCCAAATGATAAACTCAACTCTGCTACATATAAAAAAAACACCCCATCACCTTTGGTCCATGAAGTTCATGGACAATCATTATTCTACACCCCATATTCCATGAGCAGCTGCCCGTGTAAGACTGATCGCCCCCTTTACACGCATCTGTAGGGTCCATCTGCTCCTGCAGCAACTCTCCCAGCTCCGTCACACCTCTATTGTCTTCTGCCTCCAATTTTTTGTGAGATTCCAGATCCTTTATTAGATCGGTACTTTCTGAATAAAACGGGTGTGACAAATAAATACTTTGCGGTCATTCTCACAAAAAAACTGTTATAAAACCTCTTAGATACCTGATTACAGAGATTTCACATCACATACCCCACGACAAACATGGATCACCTATCCGATCGCTGGGAATACCACTGAGGCGCCTTTCACCCAATATAGGGTACTTTCACACTAGCGTTAAACTTTTCCGCCATTGAGTTCCGTCCTCGGGGCTCAATACCGGAAAAAAATGCTTCAGTTTTATCCTAATGAATTCTGAATGGAGAGAAATCCGTTCAGGATGCATCAGGATGTCTTCAGTTCAGTCACTGAACGGCGTTTTTGCCGGAGGTAATACCGCGGCATTCTGCGGTATTATCTCCTTCCAAAATTCCAGAACACATGCCGCAATGATGTGAAAAAAATAAATACCGGATCCCTTTTGCCGTATGACACCGGAAAAACGGATCCAGTATTGCAATGCATTTTTCTGACTGAACAGGCATTTTTCAGACATGATCAGTCTGAAAAAATGCCTGATTAGTCAGAGAAAATGACATGCGTTTGCAAACGGAACTGCCTGCCGGAATCAAACAACATAAGTGTGAAAGTACCCTTAGATATGGATTGTGTCAGGATCTGTTTTGCTTGCAAGTTCAATCAATTTTTTCTGCGACTGCGTTCAGCGCGTGCGTTTTTTCTGTCCAGATTGTATGTGGGTTGCATGAGTTTTTCATGCACATGAAGTAAAACTGAAGAATAATGATCTGGCAAACATCATTGAAAAGAGCATTACATCTGGATTGCCTTTTCACGCACGCCCCCATTCATGTCTTTGGAACCAAAGCTGCATGAAAAATGCACAATATAAAAGATGCTGCGATATTTCCTGAACGCAAAGATGATGCGTGAAAAACAAATGAATGGGTGAGGATCAGTATGGATCGCTTCTGTGAAAGAGCCTAATGGACCCTGAAATACCCAAAGGCATTTAAATGGGGTGGTGGTCATGCATACACCCTGCTATCTCCATCAGTCCCATCAGCAGCAAGGCCACCATCATCCCTTTTGAAGGTTTGAGACCCCCTTTCTAGTGAAAATTCAGGGTCCCAGTGGTCGGACCCCTAGCGATCAGACATTTATCACATATCTATTTGGCCGGTAATGAATATGGGAGAACCCTCTTTAATAACAGACACAGCCTGGTTATGTTGCTTCTGGTAACCAGTTAAATACTGGGACATAATGGGACTGGGACATAATAGTCAGGGGTGCACCACCAATGAGGCCAGGTGAGGCAATCGTCTCAGGCAGCACCAGGTGGGGGCGAGAGGGGGGCAGCGGAAGGGCTGTGGGCAATGAGCGCTTTCATTGTGGGGAAGGGGTTAGGTTAAGAAATTGATATGGGGGTGGGCACCATTTTAGTTTTTTCCTCAGGCAGCAGAAAGGCTAGGTGCACCCCTAATAGTTACCATGTACAATACGAATGATGAGATTTAGGGCTCATTCACACGAACGTGGTTTGGTTCCGTATCCAAGCCACATTTTTTTGCGGCTCAGGTGCGGACCCATTCACTTCAATGGGGCCACAAAAGATGCGGACAGCACTCCGTGTGCCGTCCGCATCCGTTGCTCCGTTCTGTGGCCCCGCAAAAATTATGAGTCATATTAGTCATATCCTATGTGTCCGTTTTGCAGACAAGAATAGGCATTTCTATAAAGGGCCGTCCGTTCCGCAAATTGCGGAAGGCACACGGGCGGCATCAGTGTTTTGCGGATCCGCAATTTGCGGACTGCAAAATACGGCACGTTCGTGTGAACAAGCCCTTACGCTGAGGCTACATGGCGACATGCACGGCATCCAATGATTGTCAATGATGTCACAATGCCATGTGACAGTCTCAAAAAAATCCAGACCTGCAACCCTTCTGTGACCTGTTCGTGTTGTTCAAATCACCGCTCTAAAATAGCCTCGTGACAGCAAGTGGTAGACAGGTCACACATATTTTTGTCACATGAATTTTCTGTCACTCGCCACGCGTCACCCTGTAGCCCCAGCCTTACAAAATCCCCCCATTTCTTTTCTTCCCCCTTTTGCTGTGCACCTGGCTCTTCTCTTTGTGGGCCGCATTAGCATCTGAAAACAGTGGTGAACCTCACAGATGCAAAGTGCAGACAATAAACACCCTGTGCGCGTCCTGGGATACACAAACAGCTTTCCCTTTGTTCGCTCCACCACCACCAGCCTGCCCATTGTTATTCACCAGGCCTCTGCGGCTTTCCTGTTGCCATGGCAACTCTCCAGCATCCTCCCATCAGAGGTCTCAGCCGTAAACCGGCTGCATCATAAAAGCAGCGGGGAGGACTGAGACCTGGGAGCGTCTTCATTATAAGGCCTTTTGCTTTTAACGGCATTTTTCTTCTAATTGCCTGCTCATTGCAGCTGAGTTATTTTAACGGCCTGGCTGGGAAGAGTAACAAATGGCGGTTTACGGTGTGCACAGCCCCCGCCCTACTGCAAAGGCCAACGTACTTCACCTTAACACAAGCCGTAAGAATCAATATAATCTCATTGCTCACATATGAATTTCATGTGGAAGCCAATTATTCTGATTGTTATTATCTCATCATAGCGGCGAGAATAAAGCAAGACGAGGTTTAATGGCCTCCGAGGTTACATGTAAAATGGCTGCGTTAGCTTTGTAATGGTAATTTGTGTTGTTTCATAGACAAGGTGCCAGGCTCCGCGTCTATATCACGTCTGGCATAGTGACTATACTAGATAAGGTTTCCGTCCCCGCACTCGGAGGCATCATCCCCTCAGTATGGAGCGTTCAGCCTTCGTGCACTTCTATACAGGCGCACGGGGCTAATCTCCCCTATAGGCCATGTATGCAGGGGACAATATGGCACCGCCATCTATACTGACACTAAGGACACATTTCAGAACGTTTTAATAAAAGTAAGCATTTCTCAGGATTAGAGGACTTTCTGAAAAAAGGTATGGTTCTGTTTCAGGGCATTTACCCTACATGGCGGTATGCTTACTTTGAAACTGATTTTGGTGGTGACAGACTCATTTTAAAGATGTTTTTTACAGAATGGGGAATATGTACTAAGACTAGTTTTACACTATCGGCAGGACCGATCCGACAGGTTGTTCACCGGATGGAACAGCCTGTCGGATCCGTCCTGCCGCTAGTGAATGTGTGCCCCTGGACTACCGCTCCGGCCCCATTGACTATAATAGGGGCGGGGTGGAGTTCCAGCAGCGCGCGGCGGGAGGCTGCCGGAATAAATGTCGGACATGTCATAGTTTTATTCCGGCAGCCTCTTGCCGTGCGCTGCCATGCCTCCGTCCCACCCCCATTATAGTCAGAGGGGCCGGAGCGGTAGTCCGGGGGCACACATTCACTAGTGGCAGGACGGATCTAACAGGCTGTTCCGTCGGGTGAACGGCCTGTCGGATCGGTCCTGCCGCTAGTTTAAAAGTAGCCTAAAATAGGCATAAATATCAAAGCAAATAGTCTAGCAAACTGGCACAGTGGTACATGTAGTGCTAGAAATGAGGGGCCTGAGCTGTTCTGATATATCCTCAGGATAGGTCATCAATATCAAATCGGTGGGGGTCCGACACTCCGCTTTGCCATAGACATAGCAGCAGGAAGAGAGTCGGGAGACGGCACATGCAAACTGTGCGTGTCTTCCCTTCATACATCAATGGGGGTGCCAGGTTTTGACCCCCGCCGATCTGATATTGATGACCTATCCTGAGGAGGCTTGACAAAGGCTATGTATTAGCCGAAACGTTGCTGTCTGTTTTCATGGCATACTTTCTGTGAAGTCAGTCCAATAAAGAAGTCACTGGAGATGCTGCCGTCATCTGTCTGTTTGCAGTATCCTGAGGATAAATCACCCATATTAAAAGCCCGGAGACCCCCGTGGCACTCCGGTGAAGGCTGCAGCCTCTTTCTAGGCCAATGGCGTCACGTTCATTGGTCACATGGCCTAGGCGCAGCTAAGCTCCATTTAAGTGAAAGAGCTTGAGCTGCAATACCGAGGCCGCAGCACTCACCATGCACCATGGTCTCAGCAGACCGGCAGGAGGTGTCAGACGCCAGATATTGATGACCTTTCCTGAAGCTAGGCCATCAATACCGAGCTCCTGGAAAATCTCTTAACTCAAGAACATGAGACCTCTAACATGGACAGTGCACATGCTGCATATGACCGAGGTGGTGCACTCTTGGTAAGAAACTACTGTCTTGAGACAAGGATTAATTAACTGTTTCTGCTTCCATCCCAGTCTTCACCTTGTTAATACTGGTGGTTGCATTTATCCATATTTCTGTCAGTTTGTCACTCGTCAAATCTTGGAGTTGGAAACCGAGTGTTAATTTAAAATGACTGATCGAATTATACCCTGCATATTGAGACTTCCATCCACTCGCTGTAATTTCCAGATCATGGTGTGAAAATGTCATATTATGTCATGTAATCTTACACACTGAAGAAGGAACGCATGCCGCGCTCGTTGACTTGGCAAACTGGCTTTACACTGGATAAATTCTATAGAGCTCATTCTGTTTAATTGACTAGCTTAAAGAGGACACGCTACCATTTGGTCGGCCAATACGGTCTGCTTCAGTGAGGAGTTTCCTGTTACACATGGTGGTAAATTTTTATAAAAATGAGTATATGACAATAATCGTATGTTTTTTCTGATCGTCCAGTCCCCTTGTTTACACATCTGCTCAATTTTACAGGATAATCACTCTGCGTACAAGACCCTTAACCTTTGACAGGCTGTCCAATCCCCAAAACAATGTTACTCATGGTCTAAAAAGTGCTCAGCATGAACAAATCCACTTGCCTAGTCAGTTTCACTACCAGTGGTCCTGTCCATCATCACGTGCACCGCTGCAGCCAGTCACTGTGCCCCCATGCAGCATGTGACTTCTGACTGCAGCAGTGCACGTGACGACAAGCAGGACGTCACACCTTTGGTCCATGGGGCCACAACCTTCGACGTTAGATTGGAGGGACAGTGAAAAGGTAAGTAGCTTTTTTATGCTAAGCACTTTTGGGGCCATAAGTAAATTGCTTTTGGGGTTGGACAACCCCTTTAAAAGATAATATGCTGGCTACCTGCAGCCACTACTAGGGAAACTTTGAAGCTTACTGCCTAAAGGAAGGTTTCCCATGATTTATCTCCCCAAACGGCTTGGTAGGGCGCAAAACAACATGCGTAGCAAGTACTCAAAACAGAAAAAAAAAGCCATTTAACTCCCTGTGCAAATTATGTGGCAAATGCCTCGAGGGTGGTCCCAATCCCACCACGTATTCTGGGTCTCTCTTGCAAAAGTCTGCCCAACGCTTCTCCCCTTTGCTCTGATTGAGGCAGCTGCCTTTTCCGACATCATACTGCGCATGTGCCGAATGGAGTGGAACACATATAAACAGCTTGAAAGTTTGGGAATTCTGGCTCCAAGATATAACTTCAGGCTTTTCCAGGCATCAAGATACCCTAGTTCAGGGATGCCCAACCTGCAGCCCCCCAGCTGTTGCAAAACTACAACTCCCGGCATGCCCAGACAGCCTACAGCAGGGCATGGCAGGAGTTGTAGTTTTACAACAGCTGAAGGGCCGCAGGTTGAGCATCCCTGCCCTGGTTTATATTGACTGATATCAGTTTAAGGATCTAAGGTCACTTTAAAATCTCCAAGGCAATGAGTAAAATTCTCTAAAATACAAACTGAAATTGTCTGAAGCTTTAGTCCTTATGCTTTCAACTTTTCTTAAAAAAAATAAAATAAAAAGATACCCCAATCCCGTAAAAAAGGGTCATTTTTTTACAGTGGTTATGTCATTCCGCTCTGGATACCGAATCCATCCAGACATAGAATGGTGCACCTGTGGCCCTATGATATTTCACTTATGTTGAATGTGAACTTATTCACACATTTCCAGGCGGAATAAAAGAGAAACATCACAATGTAGAGCTCTAAAACAACATGCTCCAAAATCGCTATTTCACGAGAAAAGCAAGTATTTATTAAAACAGCCCTGTCAGGAGGGGCGACAGGTCCTCAGGGCTAGCACTAACACATGGCTAAGAGCTTCCTTGACTTTCATAGACACATTTTTCAGAAATGGCCTTATATAGCCGCCATGGATTAGCAGCTATGAGAAGTTCCATTTGGAGACCTTGTTACAAATCTCAGCTTTCCTCTCCAAGGTGAAAATAAGTAGTAATTTATCTTAAGTGCTAAATTTGTTGAAATTAATCTATCTTCACAGACAGGCAGTGCGATGGGGATGCATCATTTACTGAATATTTCTAGCATTGTTCAGTAACATTATTGTGGCACCGAACACGAACGTGCACTAGTCACTATGGGGCAGGGTCCACCGCCCAGCCATCTTGGATGTCCCAGAAGTCATCATTTTGCCATACAGAATAGAACAGGATCTCCTGACTGGTTTTCATTGTTTCGGACCCACAGTTTGTGTCACAATCCTGAGGTCCCAGGGTTGTCACCACCGGAGAAGTAAAGAAGGATTGTGGACCTTATTAATCCTCCTTCCTTCCTATACTTCAGTGACGAAAAACATAATATAAGTCACACAGTGTATAAAAGTAACTGCTAAAGCTTACGGCCATATACCAGCAAGGAATGAACTAATTATGGAAAGGGTACAGTGAAAGATATGGTTGTATGCAGCATCATGAAGTCCGTTGGGCCCTCCAGAGGATTCGATTCTGAGGGCCCATCCTCTGTATACAGGACACCTATAAGTCCCACTGTCATTTGTGTTTTTACTGCACTTGCAGGACTTATCAAAAAAATGTATGTGGATATCTGGTTGGGAGGCAGATATACAGTAGATACAGTATAGTAAACATGTGTGTGGGCCCCCTGTATGTACATAAGAGAATGGAAGGCCCCCGAGCTACATTTCAAGTGTCTGAAATACTAATATCCATGGGAAATTTTAGTTATTCCTTTTTATCAAATTTACAAACATTTTTAAAATTCTGTTTTCACTTTTTTATTTTTACCCAAGGCCGCAACGTAACAAAATGTGAAAAAGTGAAAGGGTCTGAAGACTTTTGAATCCATTGGATAAAAATGGAGGGTTTTAATTAACCTATGTGTGCAATGTCACCTTATATGTTGAATAATTTATATAATAAAACTACATGAAATAGGAAAAATAAAGTGAGCCCCCCCCCACCCCCCCCCCAGACCTCTCCTGTAGGAAGTAATGGCCTTAATATATAATGCAGTATTGAAGTCTAATAAGCCTCACACACAGTCTCACTAAACCTTGAAAGATTAGCACTCAACCTTATTAAATTCCGCCACCGTATCTTATATAAAAGGGCAGCTGAATTAATTTCTACGCCGTATCGTACAACTAGAAAGTTCAGAAATGTATTAAATTTAGCAGAATCGACTCCATGTACTACTAGGATCTAAAATTAAAATGGATCAATATACACTATGCTCAGGAATGGCAACATGAGGCTATTATACACCAGAAAGGATGATTATGGTAACTACTAGAGGCTGATGTAGTTCTGCAGCAGCAAATTGAGAATTTCACTTCTAGGATATATAGGGCATGCCGTAAATAATGATGAACGTGCCATGGCCAATGGCCCTGGTCGCATCCTGCCCCTGGTCGCATCAAAAGTCAAAATGGTATTCAAAAAGTCACAAAACCGTGTTTTATGTGACTTTTTAATGCTAAAAGAAGGCATAGGGGAATGATAAATTTCCCCCAAAGAGTCAATTTACAGACGGCCTAACATCAATAGGTGCTATCCCCTCATTTCTGTTACAGCTCGGCACACTACAGAGTTATGGTGCCTTACTGTACCGCCAGTCTTATAAAGAGCAATGCAGAGATTTATTCCATGTATAATTTGTATGAAGAGCTGAAATGAGAAGAAGATGGAATTATAAAATGCTGTTAAAAAGAAAATAGATTAAAACTGCTTTATGTGAAAAATAAAATGTATCTTTATTTAAAGAACAAAACAATGTCAAATAGACAATGCGCTTTGGGGTTTAATCCCTTCTTCTTCAGGTCAAAAAATGCGCAATAACAGTTGTTTTTTTACCAGCATGTTATATTATTCTATCCAGAAGGGGTACACCATTTCTGGACCTTTTTCTTCTCTTTTCTGGCTTTCTCTGGCTTGAAATTATTCTTTCAAGTGTTTGTTCTAGTGGTTGCAGCACCCTGATATCTAGGCCAAACAACCCATCGGGGGCTGGCAGAGGACCTCTCTATCGAAGTTAGGGCTATTACCAAAATAAGTCTACAATATCATGCTAGGCAGTGATGCGTCTGGTTTTTGTTTCCTACATATGTTGTAAGAATCCACACAAAATGGTGCCAAGTTCTTTTAAATGGCATATTACAGAGGTAGTCTGCCCTAGAAACCTCACTGTAAAGTGGGAGCACACAGAGGGACCATGTGGCTACCTGGGGAACTCCGCGTGCCTCTGCCCAGCACTACCCATTATATTAGAAGCACCTGAAGCAGGCGACTGGACAGGGCAGGAATGTCATCCCTCTTTAGAGAAGACTATGGTTTATTTAAAGGGACACTAATCATGACAATGTTTAATCACATATTAACAAGCTATATGTGATTACTCAGTTTTTTATAATAAAAAATAAGTGGTTGTTTTATTTGGATAGCACTCCATATGTACTAGTCCCTGTCCTGCCTCTTCAATGTCCTCTTTGTATGAAGTTTTAGCATGGAAGGCAGGCTCACGTAACATTCTTTGTCAGACCGGTGAGGGGTGGCCCCCATACTACCCCAATAATGTGGCTGCTCAGGGCTTTTCACATTATATTAATCAGTGACCTGCTCCCTTTCTGGACGGTTTATCAAGACCTATGAAGAGAACAAAAGAGCTGTCATTCTGTCAATCATTTCAGTCCTTCACCTACTATTCTAATAAGGGTTACCTTGCAGAGAACACTTTCCTGTTCAGCAGTGTCATAAACATATCTTGAAAATGTCATACATTTGACGTTTCTTCTACCACCCGAATTGACTCCGGATGCTATACTGTATATGGATTACTGTATAATGACAATGCATTTCTTGTGAAGACCTCAGGACCTCCCAACTATGTGATCTGCATTTTCCAGCTGTCACTGACTGACCTACTGTATTTTGCATCATGTGCTTGGTGGTAAAAGTAAGTGCACCAGACACAACCAATCAATCACATTAATTGTCCTGTAGACAGTGTGGTGGGCACCTCCACGGCCTCAGCTCAAGCAGACAGAATGCTGAAACCTTATCCCCACAGCTTGCTAATCCGCTCCAAAAAACAGGAAATCCTCCTCCCTCTTATATTTTAATCTGCTTCGAGAAGTGCTTAGCACTGGAGTTTGTGGTGATTGTGTAGTGTACACTTAGCCATGAGGGATATTTACTACCGCCCACCTGAAATGAGGAGCATTAGACCCTACAGCACATAAGTCGACCTGTTTTATGTATGTAAACAGTGGGCAGCTGGTGCCATCATGTCCAGGCCCCGATGCTTCATGGGCATACCTGGCCACATGAAAAGCATAGGTGTAAAGACGTCCATATACACATTAGGTTGATGTTGGGCGATCCCTTTTTTCTGCAGAGTCGGAGATGCCCCTGACATGTGATGTCGAGGGAAAGAAGGATTAGCATTATTCATTCATAATCTTTTCTTCGGAAGAAATAGTTGATGGCCAAACAGCTGTTCAACAAATAGCTACAGAAGGTGTATGACCACCTTAAACGGTCAGTGCAGAAGAACGGTCAAGTGATGGAGATTACAAGGCGTAACATCAGGATCTACTGCACATGTAACATCCTTGATGCTTTCATGGAGCGCCCAACGATCCCAGGAAAACTAAACCCACAGTTTTACAAATTGTAGGGTGTGATGTCATCTTACAAGTCTAGTCATATCAGGACTGTGTTTTTTTTTGCTATAAAAGTACCCTCCCCTTCATCTTTGCTTCCTTCTAAATGACTCATCTTAAAATAAGGTATTGATCCATATGTGACGCAAATGTGAGAGAAGTGGCTGAAAGCTTGCAAGACTCCTGTAGCTGCTGTTAACCTGAGACGCCTCTCCGGAATAGCACAGAATGCAGACGGCAATGTCAGGCAGGATAGGTGCCATTTACAGCTCGGAGTGCGGTATCGATCTCTAAATCTGCAGCAAAATTAATGCTTCTCAACGTAATTAAACTTCAGTGAAAAAACACCAACGCACGTTGTAAAGCATATCTTCACATACACCGCCATCAGAAAGACACGTTAAAGGTAAAAAAATAAAAAAAGTAGAAATCGGCGTGTATGCTACTGGAGTCCCGCAATCTGAGGGCAATACACAGATTTTTCCTACTCACTAAAAATAACATAACCCCCTCCCTCTAGGTCAATAAGATAATGGTGACCCCCTGAAGGGACAATGTACCAATACTGTCAATTAGTAAGACAGCCGTAAACGCGCCACATTTACCACTGCGGATGATGTTTGATGATAAATCTGGATGAACTATAGACTGCCAAGACTAAGTTTACACCAAATTGTTGGCTTAGTTCTTGCCAAAAAATGTGGCAAATTTGAGGGTACTTTTGTAGCACAATGTCTAGTGTGTTCTACCGTTTAGGGAAAAAGGGGTCTGTCTGTATGACGGCCCCCCTACAACAATACCCAAAAGGGGTCGTCCATATTTTACGATTCTTCTTTTTTGGAAGAGTCTTCTGGTGAAAACTGATCACAGGGCTTCCTAATGATGTGACCACTAATGATGTAATCGGTGCAAACGGTAGGAAAACCTGGCAAAAACTCTTCAATTTCCCTGCAGCGCCACCAGAGAGAAAATTGAGTATTACACGGTTCCACTGAAATCAACGTTCTGCCAATTTAACAAAAGTAGAACTGTTTGGAATATCTGGGCATAAAAAAAAAAACGTACTTTTTTAAATTCCAGGTTTGATCTTATTAACTGGGACCGCTATTGATCATAAGAACCCTGTGCCTATGTTTGTGAGACTATGGAAGTAACCGAGACAGCCCAGTACAGCACTTCACTATCTTTAGAGATGAACAAAGTTTTCAGCTGTTTTGCAGAATTTCACATAGAAATTTGCTTCATGACGAATTACTTTGTCAAGAAGCGCATTTCTTTGTAAGTAGCAGGCGCAATGACGAGAAACAGCGATTGTGCCAACCCTGTCATTGAAACCCTCAGATGCCCCATTCATCGCTGATCGTGGCATCTAAGATAAAAAATTAGGGCTTTCGGGCTTAATCAGTTAAAAAAAAAAAAAACACTGATCTTATCCATCTGAGCACAAAGAGGCTGCCGTGGCCACCTTGATTGAAGATCCCACACGAAATGTTGCGTGGTGTGTGATGATGTCATACGTCATCACACACAAGATTTTGCACGGGAACTTTAATCAAGATGGCCACGGCAGCCTCTTTTTGTTTAAATGGATGTTCTCTTTTTTTAACACCATTTCAGGGAAAACTGATTCGTTACCACAAAGCACAAGAAAATTTAGCTTCGCGGTGAATCAAATTATCCCTGAAATTCGGATCAGAGTCTACTTTGAATCACTCAACCTTAATTACCTTCAGTCCCACTTATTATTAATGGAGTGACAGGGTGCATGCTCAGCCCCCATTCTTGCAACCAGTGAGGGTCCCAAGTGTGCTTGGACACTTATCACCTATCCAGCAGATAGAATGTAAGTGTCAATCTTGGGACAACCACTTTAACACAAGGGGAGCTGCCTCATGGAAAAGAGCTGTAATGGGTGCAAACCATTTACACAGGGATGTTGACAGCCTTGATACATAAATTCAGTTTTTTCACTGTAAACTTTAAGGCCCCTTTCACACGAGCGAGTATTTTGTGAGGGTGCAATGCGTGATGCGAACGCATTGCACCCGCACTGAATACGGATCCATTCAGTTCAATGTGTCTGTGTACATGATCGTTGTTTTTCACGCATCACTTGTGCGTTGCGTGAAAATCGCAGCATGTTCTATATTCTGCATTTTTCACACAGCCCTGGCCCCATAGAAGTGAATGGGGCTGCGTGAAAGTCACATCGCATCCACAAGCAAGTGCGGATGCAATGCGTTTTTCAATGATGGTTGCTAAGAGATGTTGTTTGTAAACCTTCCGTTTTTTATCAAGCGCGTGAAAAACGCATCAATGTGCATTGCACCCGCGCGAAAAAAATGAACAATTGGACGCAATCGCAGACAAAACTGACTGAACTTGCTTGCGAAATCGCGCATTTTTAACTAAACGCAACCAGACCTAATCCATCACTTTCATCTGCAAGGGGCCTAATAGGATTATCCACAAGAATTATTATTATTATGTTTTTGTAGTTTTACTTCATACAGCCTCCAGGGTTACTATATTTTATGACAAGTGAAGTAACTCTGGATTTGACCCTGCAGAACTAACACGTAGACATGGCTTATCATCAGTGAGATACAAAACCCATAATTCTCCCCAAGGTGAAATCTGGAATCCATTTTGGTGTATAAACAGAAAACCAAAGGCGTTTCTGCCCCGACCCAGGTACATCTATTTTTCACCAGTGATAGAGAACATATGCTACCTGCGTGTGACGTTAGATCAATAAACCCCGACGTGTTCTTCAGTGAGAATTCAGCTAATTAACCTCACCCAAAGCCAGGCACATACTGTTTAACGCTGTGCACACAAGAAATTGCAGGAAAACAATTCGAGCAGAACCTTGAGCAATGTAACCATGACATTAATGAGATTCCTATACTGCTATGCACATTCTATCTGCTCTCAAATCGAAGCATCGGCCCATGAAAGAAATCCAGTCGTATGTTAATTACGGTCTGCTTACACATGTAACACCGTCAGCAAAATGTATTGGCCTGAACACGTAATATTCTCTTGTAGCTTAGACCATAATTGTCTCCAGGCAGTATCAGAAAAGGTCAGATCACATACATACAGGTATGGAGAACACAAGCACTGACAGTACGGGGATATACTGGGATCTCTCTGGTTTTGGATGGTGATTCATGACATACCAAACACTTTATACAGTATATCGGACTCAATAAAGCTGGAAATATGCATTAGATGTCCCTGCCTTCCCCCATACTTATGTCTGCTATGCTGGATGAGTGTGAATGAGGAAAGAGGAGAAAGCTGCTGCTGTACCCTATCATCCCAAGAACAAATTTGAAAAAAATATATTCAGGAAGCACCACTCTCAGCTCTTTAGCAATAAATATGTGGCGGTGCCAGCGGCGTCGAGTTCCAACCTCAGGATCTCCCCAGCTCAAGCAGTAAAAGTACAGATGCCACGGCACTCCAATAGATGGTTCTTCAACTTTTATTAGTTCCCGAAAAGATAGCTATCTTTTCGGGAACTAATAAAAGTTGAAGAACCATCTATTGGAGTGCCGTGGCATCTGTACTTTTACTACATCCCAAGAACAAAGGGATCGAACATGTTGAAATACAACTGCTTGGTCCTTAACTACCCTGACAACTGCCATCTCCGTACTGTCTGCTGTCAAGAGCAGCATGCCACCACCGCCCCATTCAAAGTACTGGTCAGCGAGGAGAAACTGGACTCAATACTGGTGATTGTGGGGGTCCCGGCAGTGGTTCTGCCAGCAATCAGGCATTAAAGGGGTCGTCCCACGAAAAATATTCTACAGTTTCCAAACCAGCACCTGGATCTGAATAATTTTGTAATTGCATGTAATTAAAAATTTAGCAAAGCCACTGAATTATTTAATAAAATGTATCTGTACAGCGCCACCTGCTGTTTGGTTTTTTTCTTATTTCTTTGACCTGGTCACTGAGAAGGCTGCACATGCTCAGTTTCATCCTTCAACTGCCTCCTGAGCTGTGATAGGGAGATATGACATGCCTCTTGAGCTGTGATAGGGAGATCTAAGACACGCCCCCTTAGCTGCAGCAGAAAAGACACTCCCCTTGAGCTATCTGCTTGATAGCAGCGCAATGAATGGGGAGGTCTCTGGATCCATGTGCGGTACAGGGTTGGTTCTAGATTTGTTAGAGATGGCCATGTACTAGACGATGTCTGATTTTTAATTTTTACATTAGTCATGGGATAACCCCGTTTCTCTGCACAGGTCGTCTCTCATGTTGGTGAAGAGTAGAAAACTGCATCTCAGCCCCATTACCTGTACTCGCACAGTGCTGGAAAGGGATGAGCTCTGTGTAGAGAAAATAGGGAAGGAGCTGCTCTGTGTTTCATGATCAGTCAGGGACTCTTTGGTCGGAAGTGAAAAATGGAGCACCAAGGCCCCTTCATGTTATCATTCAATGTGGGTTTCATCAGTGGGGCCTATTTTATAGCGTTATGTCCTCCCTTGCACGCCTCGAAAACCTTTTACCATACTGCTGCCACAGCAAATAATTCTAAACAATTGTAGAATTATCTTTACATTTACCGATAAACCTGTTTAATGAGAACATTTTTCAGCATGTCCAATCACTTCCAGCTGAGATCGCACAGATAATCATCAGTCAAAAACATGACCGTGATCATAGGATGCTAATAAATATAGCTGCAGTGTCAGAAAAACCACTATGGGTACTGCCACCGACAGAAATATGGCTGACCAAGAAGAGAACTGGGGCAACGGAGCTCTTTATGGACGTACACAGGGAGAATATGGGGAAAAAATAGACAAATGGATAGAAGGAGCAGCTAGAAAAGCAACATACAATATAAATGATGAAAACACGTCCTATGTACGTCTGCACGTTGCACATACCAATGTTCACATAACGAGGGCAAGTACAAGTAAAGACGCTTTCTATGACATCTGTAAGAAAGGATGTGATTCTATTACCTAGTTCTCAGAATAGGTATCCATTAGGGAGCACTCTTCATATCTATATGTGATCCATAGTTCTGCTGTCTCTGCATTAAGAGCCTGTTTTTTTTTTAAATCACTTCCTCAGTTACACCGACGAGTCTTTATCACACAGCAAGACTGTAATTACAGCCATTAAGAGCACATATTATTCTTTATGTTGGACTGTATTTCTTACTATACAGAAAGCTGCAGAAAATTACACTACATGTATGGTTAATGGCATGGGAGTAAAAAGTTAGTCGCAATATGGGCTCTTTATTTCTCGCTATAGGAGCAGCGCATAACTGACAGGAACAGTCTAACAGGTCCCACCGACTATAACGGGATCCGTTTAGTTTCTGTTTGTGAGAATGCTTTTTTAGCTGTGAAAAAGGTCCTGCAGGCAGGACCTTTCTCTCGACTAATTTTCATAAAATCTGTGACGGAGGCCCTACATAGAGCAAAGTGAACAAGCCTTAACTTGAGATAAACAGAAGAAATTATTCACTTTGTTACATCTGCTAAAAGCAATAAACAAAGTACGGCGGTGTATCCTGTTCTCAGTCAAATCTGTCAGACGAGTTCTCTGATGGCTCTGTCTACAGTACCTCTATCTCCTCCTCTCAGTGCTCCTAAATGATCACTTAAAGGGGTTTTCTGGGATTACTATAGTCTTTAACAGATATGTTCATGTAGTTGCTTACCTCTGGTATGCCTTCCCCCCACACTTTTTTCAATTTGGACCCATTTTCACCATTTACACAAATCATTTTGGTTTTGTAGCACTTCCTGTTCCTATATCCAACCAAACCCATGATGCACTTCTCCTTCCTCTGCCACAGCTCTAGCGCCGGCCCTGACAATACACAACTAGTTTAAAGCAATCCCCCCCCCCAGCTAGTTACATAGACACTCCCCTATCACTGCCCCTAATAACACCCTGATAGTTTATAGCTCCTCCCACCCAGCTGGTTATATAGACACTCCCCTATCACTGCCCCTAACATCACCCTGCTAGTTTATAGCTCCTCCCACCCAGCTGGTTATATAGACACTCCCCTATCAGTGCCGCTAACATCACCCTGCCAGTTTATAATAGCTCCTCCCACCCAGCTGGTTATATAGACACTCCCCTATCAGTGCCGCTAACATCACCCTGCCAGTTTATAGCTCCTCCCACCCAGCTGGTTATATAGACACTCCCCTATCACTGCCCCTAACATCACCCTGCTAGTTTATAGCTCCTCCCACCCAGCTGGTTATATAGACACTCCCCTATCAGTGCCGCTAACATCACCCTGCCAGTTTATAGCTCCTCCAACCCAGCTGGTTATATAAACACTCCGCTATCACTACCGCACCTATGGACATAACATCATAAAAAATAAGGAAGAGCTGCATGGACATGGTCCTATGACCACAGCCCATAACGGTGGAAAGAAGCAATAAAAGTAAAAGAAATACAATGCAAAATTTCAGCTACCAGCATAAATGATAATTTTAAAGGCATGTTGATGCAAACCAGAAAACTCGTTTATGCAGAAATTCTGATCAAACTGACCAGAATTTAACTTCAGTGAGCATTTATGAGCACTCAGAAAATAGAGAGAGAAGCTACAGCCTGAGCCATCAGAGAGATCGAGTGATTTCACAGAGAACAGGACCGAGCAGCCTGCAATGTATGTGGAAAAAAAGCTGCGGTCCAGAGTCAAAACGATTGACTATTTTTAGGTATCCATAGCCACACGTAGACCAAATACTACAAAAGATGAGGGAATTAACATCCAACCAAAAAAGGTTTGATCACTGGGTATGACAGAAAAAGGTGGGATAAAGATCCTCCAGGAGTAAAATATGCAGTACACTCATGCGTTCTTTTTGTAGTTGAGGTTTTTGACCATTAGGTTTGGTTCAAAGTAGTTGTCTTTTTTAATCGTGGCATGTTCGATGTGTGGCATGTATTTGTAGCATTTTTACATGACTTTTTACCAATACACTTTTTTTATACTGCTACAGAGGAACTGACATTTCAGGGTAGTAGATACTTAGCTATATAAAAATACCTAAAAAACAAGGTGCTCACTGGTCACCAAACACAACAAAAAAATACAACAAATGCCACACAAATGTGTTTTATTGAGCAAAAAAAAGAAAAAAATTTACAAAAAATGTTGTGTGGCAGCATCCTAAAGGATGTGATACATTTCCTGGATAGAATTACTGTGCTCACCCTTGAAGCCATACGAGACAACAAGGTAAATCCAACCCTTTCTTTCAAAGGATGGCCAATGTCAAAATGCTGATTCTACAGTATAAATCGAAGCAGAGCATTGCACATCATTGTCCTCTCTGAGTGATTTTACTATTTGATAGACATATTAGGCTGCAGAATGTAAAAGACATCCTGAATGTTATCTCATTTCAGCCATTACAATGAAACTGACCCAAAGGAGGAAATATCAATAATTGATGCCTAAGGGAATAGACCTGCGTCACCATGAAGAAAAGCATGGTGCAGCTACATAGAGCATACAACGTGTGACAGCAGGTCCCCTTACTCTGATTTGGAATAAGGTTTAAACAGCCTCTGCCAGCATAAACAATCCTATAAAACCAGTCATATTGCCTGGTACGGTTGATCATGCCGAGTAAAACAATATATTTCCTTTTGTTCTATAAATGAATAGTTGCGGGAATATATAGCGTTTTATATTTATGCTAAATAACCTATTTTGAGCACCAACCAAGGGACTGGCCATAGCGCTAGGAGCACCACTAGCCCTACGCCGTGTGTTCTGTTTACTCCCTCATTCCCTGTGATTGACCGGCCTGGACATTACAGTTAGCCCTTTGCTCTCGCGCCAATGCCAAGTCAGCTTAGTGACTCAGCACCTGCACAGTGGATCTGATGAGCGCTACTTTCCATCCTTATCAGATCCACTGTGCAGGCGCAGAGTCACTAAGCCAACTGAACAAGAGACTTCTTCTCTATGATCTCTATGATACACAGTCTTTTTAGGGAAACATGGCAGCAGGAAACATGAGAAGACACACAAAATACTGAAAATAGTGAGACCAGCGGGTCTCACTTGTAGAAACCAATGTCAGGGAGCTGCTACCAAGGCAAATAAGATCATGGGATGCTTGATAAGAAGCCTAAATGCACATAATGAGAATAAGGTAAAGGGACCCTGTAACCTCCAGAACCCTCCAATATTACAGTAATCACTGAACAGCTTAGAAGATGCTGACCCCAAATATATATTAATCTTTGTGCTCTTGCATTGCCCCAATAAACAATTGCAAACAGGTCAGGTCCTGCATGGTGATGAAAGAATCCTAGCAATCCTTCGAAGTGCGCCCTCACCCCCCCATCATTGGTGGCAGCGGCTATAAACATAAGAAATCCGCCGCACAGACCTGTGAGTTATCAGATGAAGGAGCGCCCGGCGGCCACACCGCATGGAAGTATAATGCTGCTGACTGACTGACCATGGCAGCCAGGACTTCAGTAGTGTCCTGGCTGCCATGGTAACCGATCGGAGCCCCTGACAGGGAGCTGCCGTCTGCGCAATTAACCCCTCAGGTGCCGCAGATGGCAGCGCCCTGTCAGAGGTGTGTCCCCATCACCATGGGAACACCTCGGGGTTAGAGTATACCCTCAGATCGGAGTGTATGTGATGGAAGGAGGAGGGGGGCGTGTTTAAGTGGGGAGAACACTGATTGGTTGAGGTGCAGAAGCTCGTTCATGAGAGGAGCTGAATGCATTGTGGGTAGTCAGGGCAGGCTGGCTTAGCCTCAGGGTGAGGGCATCGGCGGCCATCTTAACAAGAGAGTGAGATTGCAGTTTTGTGCAGACTGGTTGCTAAGGGCTGAATCTTATTAAATATGGGGTAAGTCTAATAGGTATTGATTCGGGAATATCATGCTATTAGTAACAACATCTGAAAATTGAAATTCGGGTCTAAATGTGACAGTTCTCCTTTAATTCTCTAACATTGTATTTTAAAATCAGTTTTCTAAATCAGACAGACCCAATGTAGTGGCAATGGTTGTGGAACCACTGTCCCAACCGACTGGTTTGACTTTGGGTTAGACCTAAGGGCATTATCCTGGCAGTCCCTTAGTATTTACCCTTTAACCCTTATACAGGGATCTGGACATCACTGCATGGGAGCCACCCGACCGCCACCTCTTGAATGCTTAGGAGCAGCTTATTAGCAATTGGACACAGCCATGCAGCAGCTCACAGAGCAGGAAATTAACCCTGACATTGCTGACGACAGATGTACAATGAATACAAGCCTTAGTTCCCACACAGGAAGCAGACGCCTGTGCGCACAGGACAGCGGCGGCCATGAACTGCCATTCTAACCGGGGGCCCCCCCCCCCCCCCCTTAGGCTTCTTTCAGTTAAGTGTTCTTATAATAACTTATTATAAAATAGCCATTCCAAATTCACATTAAAATACTGCCATATCTCCATTCGAGAAGGAAATGGTGGGGGTTTACATATCATATGTATCTCTGGGCCTATTTGTGAGGGGCTATTTTTTGTGCAGAAGAGGAAGGGGTTAACAAGCAAATTGCAATGCATCCTGGGAAACGCAGGTACAGTACTTAATAAGCTACTACCCACCCACAGAAAGACAAGCAAGTCCTGCAGATATGTGAGTAAAAATGGTTGTAATGTGTGGGCTAACACCTCTCCTTCATGTGGCACTTTGTCATTTGCTTATTTTACCTATTTCTTAAACTATAGGCTTTAAGAGCTTGAGCATTTGTAGGATATGGAACATATTCCCTTTTTCTCTCCTGCAGTTCCACATTATTATCTCCTTGGGTGGTGTTTGCGTTTGCAGAAAGTAGAAAGGAATAAACACATGAAAATACAGGACTATTTGTAATGTATCTTAGAAAGCCAGCTTCATACCTTCTCACGTTCTTCTGATTACATTGAAGAAAAAAGATGCTAATTATACCCCCTGCACCGTTACCTTCAAACACAAATTCTCCCATCCAGAATACCGAGAGACGCACTCACAGGTATATCGAACTGATAAAGCACTGCTAATTGCGGGCTTCTTACACCTTTAATGAGCTATCCAGGAAGTGTCAGGGGCCGTTCAGTGAAAAACTGATGGTTTTGTCAGTTGTGCCAGTTTTGTCTGTGATAGCATTCCGCGTTTCAGTTATTTCCATTAGTTATTGTGACCCAAAAACAGTAAAGAAGCCAACTCAGAGACCCGGTGTAAAGATCTGCACCTGTTCTGGGTTTTTGACCCACACTTAGTTTTAGCTTACAGTAACTGATCAAAATAACTGAAGTGTGAATTCGGCCTAAGGCCTCTTGTACACGACCGTTGACCCGCTGTGGACGCATTGCGGGCCGCATACGGCGGTTCCGAAACACCAGGCCACCGACCCTGTGCATTCCGCATCACGGATGTGGACCCATTCACTTGCGGAACTTGTTCTATCTTTTTGCGGAATGGACGGATCGCGGACTCTATTTAAGCGAATGGGTCCGCGTTCCACATGCTGCTGCCCTACTGTCGGTGCCCGTGCATTGCGGGCCCTAATTTGCGGTTCGCAGCACGGGCCCGGCCAGCACACGGTTGTGTGCAAGAGGCCTAAGACTAAATGCACACAACCGCCCAGTGTTTTGCAATCCGCAAACATGGAGGCCAGCCGGGTGCATTCCACAATTTACGGAACGGATCGCCCATTAGCGAAATGCCGCAGATGGCAGCGCCCTGTCAGAGGTGTGTCCCCATCACCATGGGAACACCTCGGGGTTAGAGTATACCATCAGATCGGAGTGTATGTGATGGAAGGAGGAGGGGGGCGTATTTTTTTATTTATTTTTTGCTGGCCACAGAACGGAGCAATGGATGCGGGCAGCATGCGAAGTGCTGTCCACAGCTTTTGCGGCTCCATTGAAGTGAATGGGTCTGCATCTGAGCCGCATTTGCGGACCAAAACAACGGTTGTGTGCACAATGCTTAACATCGGTTTTTTATGCGTCTGAAGAAAAACTGAAGAATAACATACAGCATCTCCTAAAAACCATCAGTGAAAACAGAATGCATCCAGAAGCCTTGCTTGTGCTGTCAGTTTTTTATATATTTTTTTTTTTTCACAGACCCACTGACTATAATGGACCAGTCCTGTGTAAAAAACGGATGAAGATAGAACATGCTGAAATTCTTCTTATTCTTCTTATTCTTCTTATACGGACAGATGATGAATAAAGATGCTCATGTGCATATAGCAATTGAAATGAACAGGTTGTGGCTTAGTCCGTTTTTCCAACCAACAGCATCCGGAATGCAAACAATGGAAAACTCACTCATGTTAAATTAGCCTGTATTTGGGTCTAGAAAAAAAAGGAGTAAAAAAAGTATGTGAAAAAGAAAACAGTGATTTGTAACTCAATCCCCAGTCCATGCAACGCAAAGGAGTTAGATATAAATGGGCTGAAATGTAATACAAGAATAGCATCGATTGGGGGAAAACAGACAATTTTTTTTAGTTTATTTTTTCTCTCTGATAAGATCTGTATATAAGAGTTGGCTTATGAAAGGTATTAGCGGCATATCATTAGTGTAGGAGGTATAACCAATGTGACCCCTGCTGAACGCTACAACCAAGTGAAGCTGGCATGCCACTTCATCTTACGTTGGGTCCGCTCAATGTTCTCCCTGTTAAAACCACCAAGCAAAGTCACCTGCAGATGACACGGCACTGTCCTGTTCTGGGTCCAGTTATTGGGAAGTCTTAGGCTAGTTTCACACTGTCATAGTGTTATTCCGGCGGCCTCTTGTCGTGCGCTGCCGTGCCTCCGCCCTGTCCCCATTATAGTCAATGGGGTCGGAGCGGTAGTCCGGGGGCACACGTTCACTAGCAGCAGGATAGATCCGACAGGCTGACGGAACAGCTTGTGGAGGTCCGTGCCGCTAGTGTGAAACTAGCCTTACAACAGCTGAACCTCCACCAGTCAGACCCATGGCAGAAACCTGATGGTCAGCCTCGAAATCCTACCATAGTTTCTGCAGTGAATTTTTCAGGTGTAAAATAGTCCGCTCCCTTCCTTCTCCAGTCCATTCTCTATGTACCATAAATGGAATACCTTACAGAGAATACACTCAAACCATAAAAATCATGTATTATTCCTCTTACGAGTCATTGTGACCATATGAAGAGTTCTCTAGAGCGCGGTGTCCTTTTTGGGTCTTGATGGAATCGATACTTTTCTCGTCACGTATCTTCACTCTCCAGCTATTACATATTGTTTAACAAAAACACATCCATTCTTGGGAAATTATAATATATACCAACTATACAGCAGAAATCTCCCCAGGAAGCAGCTGAGTCTAGTCGCTCTATTAATAAGTGCCGTCGCCATCTGGAGAGCTCAGGACCATAGACTGCGAAGACTGATCAAAAGCTCAATAAGGAACTGTACGGCATGAAATGTAATCGTATGTTACATCTTCCATTACCACAGCAACTGTTCTACCATAGATGCACTTCAGATATGTGTCCCAGTACATGCCTCGGTTTTCCCGGTGCTTCAAGAAGGCGCGCTGGGCACCCCAGCTGTACAGGTCTGGAATAACCCAGATGACAACACACTGAGAACATTCTCACCATAAGCAACTGGTTGATATATAAAAGGCAGATAACATTCTTGTCTTACGCTTGAATTCTTGAAGCTTACAATGCTGACATCCACTACACAACAGATGCCTTATCACGTCCGGTTTTAGGGGGTGCCAATTTCGGCAGTTGTCCAGTGCTCGTGTTACTGAAAGCCCTTTTACACTGCCCGACTGACCGAGCAATTATGGGGGCCAAAGCAGTTGTTCCCGATGAGGCTATCATCTCCACAGTATGGGGACGAGGAATCACTTGTCCCCATACAGATGGATTGTTTCTGGACAGGAGATCCCGGGTTACAGAGAACAATCTGCTGCTTGGAAACAATGATTTTGAGTGCTGCATCAACTCTGCCTTCACCCAATGAGCGGGCGGGTGATTGGCGGCACCATTATAAGGCAATTATCGGGAACAAGAGTTTGTTCCCCATAATCAACCACGTGAGTTCTTAGTTTATTGGTCTTTAGGAGATTGTGAAGGCAGGAACCTCAAGAGCAAATTAAACCAATTATGTATCATCATAGATGGCGCTTTTTTAGGCACCGTCAAGCTATATTACGTCTTCTGTCCCGTTGTACAGATCCACACATTTTGATGAATGTAAATAAAACCTAGATTCTAAAATGGTATTTGAAGGAAGCGGCTGCATGTAAAGAGTTAATATCTCTGGCTGCTCACAAATCATGTCACGTTCCGAATATGTTGTTGCTAGGTAATAGACTTGCCTTGAGGCTAGCCCTTATGTGTCTTGGGTAACAGATGAAATTGTCAGGGCAGAGCGGCCTCATTGTCTTCTTACTGTTCTTCCTAGCAGAGAGCTCCTATAAATGCAATGTGTATTGGAGAAGGACCAGGGGCTCAGGGGCTATCACCAGCGTCCTGCAAACCGCTCGCACATCGCTGCATATATACAGCAAATAAGGATTTCAAAACTTTGTGAAAATGATGTTATCAGTCTTTTTTATGGTCTGATCACATCATAAATGTCCAAGGAAATGGTTGTGACTCCAGAAGCTAAGGACTATGTCCACCTTCGCAATATATATATATATATACATATATATATACTCATACACACACACACACACACATATATATATATATTTAGTTTCATTAGAAATTCAAAGCCACTTTGCAAATACTCTTGATTAAAAGTGTGTCTGTCAGCAGGTCAGACCATGCTAAACTGCTGACGGTCCTAGGGAGGCACTGGGCAGAGCAGGACAAACATACCTTGTGTGGAGCTTTTCTTATCAGGAGTAATAAAAATATTAAGTTTTATTCTGCTGTTGCAGAAGCCCAGGAGGGAGCTGGTCTCTGCACTGAACTGCTTTACAGCCCCTCCCCTCAGGTCTGAGTGGCATGTGAAGCATCCAACCAAGAGACGACTGCAGCTGTCACTCAGAGCAGAGGGGAGGAGCTGTGAAGCAGCTCACTGCAGAGGGCATTTCACAGTGAAGCTCCGCCCTGGCAGCCTGCTGGAGCAGAACCTGGCAGAATAAAAGCTCATATTCACACTACTCCTAATGAGAACAGCTTCACATAAGGTATTTTTATCCTGCCCTCCCCAGTGCCTACCTGTTTAGCAAGGTCAAAACTACTGGCAAACTCTCTTTAAGAAAGTAGTCTTGATTAATGTTTTTTTTTGTGTCTACATACAGAACTATGCATCTCCGGAACAAACCTTACTAGGAACAAACCCCGCATAGTCTGATACCGCAGTCATATTCCCCTCCATGGACCCATTCTTGTTACTAATCACCGTGAACATACACAGGTAAGCACAGGAGCTGTAAACACAAGGGAAGAACGTAGTCTATTAACGTCTTCCCATGTATGGGCAGAAGTACACCCTCTATGTGCTACATGGAAGGTCTTGTAGATCATTCTAGCGGTGTAACATGGTGACCACCATCCTCCCCATTTCTTGCCAAATTGAAACAGTGTGGATTATTTTTTATTTTTTTTAACTTATTGATTTTAAAGGAAATGCATCACCAAAAATGTTATCTGACAGTTAAAATCAGACAGTAGCACATTTACTTTTGGTATCTGTTCCTTTTTTCTGATTGTAGATTTTTTAATTCTATTATCTGATATTATTATGGGGGCGGCCATTTTGCCTGAGCTGTTCTTAACAGCATTTAGAGAGCATTAAGAAAATTGCTTTTCGGCAGCCCCATGGGCCATAGACAATGGTCAGGAGGGACCCACATTGACTTCTATGGGACAGTTTTCTATGTGACCTGTGCAGAGCTCATTGTACAAGGAAAGGATAAGCTCTGACAGTCACCTATTGTGAATGGTGGATCCTGTCTTATCTATATACAGAGGTGATATCATTACAGGCAGGATTAGAATGATAGATATGCAGGTAACTGCAGTAAAGTGATCTGTACAGACCATGAAGTGGCGCCAATTATTAGACATAGTGTCCAGTGCAAAAACTGCAGGATTTAATGTTTTGTTGATTTAAATATATGGAATTCATGGAAAAAGAAAAACAACATCAAAAATTATTTTAAAACTATGTTAAATATAAAAAAAAGTTATTTAAACAATAGATCATTTTCTGATGACACAATCCTTTGAAAGTAAAGGAGGTCTCTGGAAATAATTACCAGAACCCACTTGTTCTAGACTTTGATCGATCTACACAAAAGGAAAACTGGCAAGTATTCCAAATCTTTACCTAATACTATGAGGACAATTCATAAAGTAAAAGCATGAAGTAAAATCCTGCAGAACATCATGTTTTCTTATTTGGTGCAAGGCTTTATTTTGCCAGCAATGTATTCTGCCAGCAGATTCTTTTTATCTTACAAAAATGTAAAAAATGAGAAGCTCCCACAAAACATAAAGCACAAAAGCTGCAAATTTAATAGGTGCAAAAGCCAAATACAATGTAAATAGCAGAGTAAACTGTCCTAGAATAAAAATGTTGAGTGCTCGAGATGGAGGACCGCTCCGTGATATCTGAAATGTGCGGAGAAAGTAACTATTCTGCTTTATGACTCATCTAAAACTCAATGGTCAAAGCAAAAGAGACAACAGAAAGCAAAGAAAAAAGACTGAAAAGACAGAGAGGGAGGCATCTGTGTTGGTCCCATGTTCACATGGGCCGCATTGCTGAGAAAAATGATGTTTTGATATATGCAAATGAGAATCTGAGGGCTCAGCTCTCTCTGCAATGGCAACGCCCCTACTGCTCCTAGAGGCTCATTTCTATATATTAAAAAATCATTTTTCTCAGTAATGCGAGAACATATGAATATGGGACCAACACAGACTCCTTCAGCTGCCAAGTGAACATGTAACGGGTCAGCCAGTGCCATAGGGACAAATCTGCTGACAGATGCCTGAATATGAGCCTTAGTAAAGAAACCGATTTAACAATTTCAGCTCATCGCATTGCCTAAGATGGGATTGGACAACATTTTGCAGTATGGTATCTACTATTTCTAGAGCCTGAGATAGCTGATCTGTTGGGGGCCAACAGGCACATGTGACCCCTGGATGAAGCTTTCAAATGCCCGTTTGTCCGTATAACGGCCCCCGCAGTCACTTACTGCACTTTCTCCTCCGTCGTACATGGCTGCGCTGTGCTCCTCAGCTCCACTAGGGTATGTGTTAGCTCTAGAAGGGCAGATCGTTGACAATCTGACTTATGTGAAAGGTGGAACCCTACAAAGGCGTCACACTCAGAGCTGCAGAGCCCTTCAGTGTGGTCCGCCAATCTGATGTGAGCTACATAAAGTGGACTGCTGTATGCTCGCATGGGTGGACACAAAAGTGAGGCTTATTGGAGCATGTTAGGCCAGCCATATACATCAGAAAGATGCTGGCCGGACACTCCTGCAGCTGACAGCTATCTCTCCCGGCCCCTCCGTACATGTGCTCAGCACTGCTCCCCAAGCCCCTCGGTACACCTCCACTCCTCAGCTTTCCAGTGTGACCATGCTCCTCGCTGCACTGAAGCCTTCAATTACCTAAAAAATAAACGTTTTTTTTTTTCTGGGAACAAGTCAACCGATTTTCACAAGACAGATAACCATTTCAATCAGTAGCATCAACTCTGACAGGGTTGTTCCTGCTGACAGGTGCTTTTTAAAGAGAACCTGTCACCGTTCCTGACTCAGTAAATACTTTTCCCATACAATAACAATTCTGGGGCATATTTTTGTATGCCATCCCTCTGTTATTCCTTCTAGAAATGTATGAATAAATGAAAATGTATTCAGTAATAAAAAAAGAAGTGTGCCCCTACACAGTCTGACAGCACTGATTGGAGAGAGATAGTGTGATTGTCTGGCAATTTATTCATTTTGTAGTAACAGAAGAATAGAACAGAAGAATTGTTATATTATGGGGCATACAATTAGTCACTAGAACAGAGAAGCCAGGAGAGCGTCTAGGTCAGGGATGGGCAAACTGCGGCTCTCCAGCTGTTATAAAACTACAACTCCCAGCATGTGAGGCCTGCTTACAGCTATCAGCCTACAGCAGAGCACAGTGGGAATTGTAGTTTTACAGCAGCTGGAGACCTGCAGTTTGCCCATCCCTGGTCTATGTCCTCTTCATCCTGGATATTTACCACCACAAGTGAACACACAAAGTTCTGGCTGAATAAAGAGCCTCTCTGACCACTGGGAGCTGCCCACTACAGAGAGCATGTTTCATTGTCTTAAAGGGGCTGCAAATGAGATGTATAAAAAAAGAATGAAAACCAACTCATCTTGCTTATAAATCAGCCTGTATAATTATGGAATATTTCCCCACTATTTTCCTGCTTATCAATTCTCTTTGCTACATATCTTGGCTCCGGCTTGAGGAACCCTTGGCCTTGGCCTACAGTAGCATCCATGAGCACAATCACTCAACTGTTTGCAGCTATCCCGGTGACGTTGGCCGTGTGGAACTTATTCTGCCATGTCACACTGCACCAGAAGCTGCATGGCACATTCAGTTTGACCTACTTCAGAATAAATTGAATGTACAATGATGTATTGTTCTGGTATGCGACAACACACTTTAGATATAAGAAAGGCATCGCAAGATGGGTCTGTATCAACCGAGCAATGTCCTCCAGATTGTGGCATCGTGGCCTATGGGTCATGACCTAGAACATGATGTGCAGTCATTTATAGGATGCCTTTAAAATTATAACCTCTAAATAGATTATCTCCATAAAGATAACTGTTGTGCGACATTTTATAATTATTCAGCTTCCAATGATTTATAGAGATCGAAAATTGTAACCTTGAAATGATTAACCTTACAGTCTAAAGAGTTGCAGATGCCTCAAAAACAGCGGAGAGAAAATTCCCGCATGTGGGACTCTTTTCTCTGATGAAAAATCAGGATTTCAAACAGAAACTGAACTGACCCCATTACAGTCCTGTGGGGTCTATGCCAAGTCCACTCCTGGTGATCAGCTGTGAGAGAACCTGGCAGCAAGTGTTCCATTTCCCTGCAGCGCCACCGCAGGAGAAATGAAGCATTACATGGGACCAATTGAATCATTGGTAATGTATGGATTGGCTGGGTCCTTCAGAGCCGCTCGTTGTAGCCTCTCGCTACTCCAAATACCTAAGGTCCCAAATGATTGACCCCTGATTCGAACAACCCCTTTAAAATAGGGAGAGGGAAAATGTCTCAACGAACACATAAGTACAGAAGTCACGACATGGGATTTGAAGGCATGCTACAGCCCTTCTTCTCAAGTGAGTGAAAATGCTGGATGTGTATGAAACCACGGGGTGTTGTCAGCCTGCCAAAATATGCGGGCCAATGCTTAGGAAAGAATGCGGCCACAATTCATTAGGAAGTCCGTTACATGTAACAACAGATAAAAAACGGTAAAAACATGCGAAAGATATTTATTACGTATGGTATCAAGAAACGGAAGCCTTTATCCATCCTATGCCATGCTTTATTGCTACCAGACAAAGTGCTTTTATCTACTGAGAATACATTCTTCTTGATCCCATTAAATGGGTCAGTAATAGCGTAAGCAATAATCCATGCACTCCAACGGATACCAAGAAAGCCAAGCGAATGAATCTGCCAATAACAGATGCAATGCATCTCCCAGACATTATAATTTGGGGAAGCGTTGGTGTGTGAGAGGCAGCACTTTGCACGCTGCGTCCGCTGCAGCTGCTTTAAATATTTTCATCTCGCAAGCTGAACACCATTAGTCTTTTTCTACAGTAGAAAGCAATATCCCATGCGGTGAGGTGCGGTAAGTAAAAAAGACATGACCCTGCCTCCAGAAAGCGCCAACCTGATCTGTAACCGTAAGGTATGTTCACATACAGAATACCCTCAGGGTACAGACTTTCCATTGGAGATTTGCGTGCCTGCAAAGTGAATGAAATTTTAGCAAATCACGTCCACATGGCGCGGAAAAAAATCCACAAAGGAGTTTGCACACAGCCTGACCTGCCATGTGGTTTTAAATGAGCAACAAATCCATTTCTGCTGCGGATTTTATCCTTTGCCATGCGGAGGGCATAACCTGCATCAGACGCGCCTCACGCAATGAATCTGAAAGGCGATCCATTCAATTAGGACAAAGGTATATTTCATTTAACTACCAATAACACAATTGCCAACAGTCCTGAATTTGCAGGGACTGCCCCTAACTGGGGCATAAATGGGCAGGCCTGCTCTGTTCGGGCGTTCCCTGGGCGGGACCTATTTGTTCCAAATTTGCCAACTGCAAAGTCGGTAAGAATGCCAGCATATCCGACAAAACATTCTAGATGGATCTTCTGGGATTTTATCATCTCTGCAACTCGGCACCAACCTACGTGCTTGTTATAAATCGGTTTGCATTTAGCCCACAACATATAAGCATGTAGCTGGAGGGGAGGCTACATCTTCACCAATGTCACAGGACACCGAGGTGGTCTGAGATTAGGGGAAAAAAGTATTTTTGTCCAGAAACAGCACCCCTCTGGCTGACAGGTGGTGTCTGGTATTACAATCCAGCACCATTCACTTGGAGCAGCTGACGGTATAACGTGTATAGTGGTTTTCTGGTTTTCGCCAATGCAAGTTGTCGTGGGAAAGAAATATAGGATATATTGGATTGTCACATGTCCGATCCTTTTCTTCTCGGGGGACACAGATAACCCCCAGAGATGGCTGCAGCGTACTCACCTCTCTCAGTCTGCACATGTTCAGCCGAATATACACGTGTATTGGGGGGTTGGATCAGGAACAACAGTCGGAGACATCTAAGGTGTTTTGCTACCTTTAGGCTCTGTTCACACTAACATCGTGGCTCCATTTAATTACAGGGCCATGACGAGCGTGAGCGTATTAGGTCCGGATGTGTTCAGTGAAAATGTTGCGGATTCGTAAGCAAGTACATTCAGTTTTGTTTGTGATCGCGTTCAGTTGTTCAGTTTATATCACGCGGATGCAATGCGATTTATTGCGTTTTTCACGCGCGTGATAAAAAACTGAATGTTTACAAACAACATCTCTTAGCAACCATCCGTGAAAAACGGATCACATCCGCACTTGCGATGCGATTTTCATGCAGCCCCATTCACTTCTATGGGACCAGCATCGCGTGAAAATCGCAGAATATAGAGCAGGGGTGCACAACCTGCGGCCCGGGGGCCACATGCAGCCCTCGATACCATTCTGTGCGGCCCCGAAACATCTGGTAAAAGACATGTAGGTCTATATCTTATGGCTTCTTACATGTATCTTTCATGTATTCTCCTATTAGATGGGAGTCCTAGAAGTGTAACTAGACATTTATAGTATATACTGTATGTTCAATATGCCAAAAATACAGTATTTCAGTTGGTAATACCCCTTTAAGTTTTATTTTCGGCCCTTGGAATTGGTTCAGGCTGACATTGTGGCCCCCGACCAGAAAAGGTTGTGCACCCCTGATATAGAGCATGCTGTGATTTTCACACAATGCAAAAGTGATGCGTGAAAAACATCGCTCATGTACACAGACCCATTGAAAGGAATGGGTCCGGAATCCGTGCGGCGCAATGCATTCGATTCACGCATTGCACCTGCGCGGAAAACTCGCTCGTGTGAAAGGGGCCTTAGGCTTCATGGATTCTTGAGATTTAACAATACATCAAGGGGATTTTATAAGGGCTATGGGCTCCACTTGAGCTGCACAGAGAAGGGACCACATTATTTTTCTATGCATTTCTTGAGGTTTTAATGTAAAATTCATGAAGTTCCAATATCATTACCAATGCAAATGTAGGAGCACTGCATGCCTTGGAGCAATCCATGTGCACATTAATTTCCCTTGTGGTGAGAGACCTGTCTCCACTGCTTTACCTAACAGGCATCCAGAGGACAACCCAATGAAAGGTCAGCAGCGGCCTTCTTGATGAAGCCTCTGGTACAATGTAGTATTTAAGTATTCTCAAGACTTTCCGTACCCAACCCGCCACATGAATAATCTAGGTTTTTTTTTTTTTTCGAATTGTTTAAAAATCCGGTAATTACCATACTAGTAGCTGGATAGCCTATGCAGGAGTTATACTTCTTTCTTTGCCTTAAAATGCAAATGAATTACTTTACTTTATATATTTTAAACAGGTTTCTACTATGAACCCAAAGTAAAACTAAAATAACTGGTTACCATGGTAGTGATATTGGATCCCCAAGTGCGATGATCTGCGCTGGGAAGACAGTGACCACCCAACAGTATTGCCATTCATGTTACCTACTCTTTCTGATACTTAAAATATTGGTTGATATACTATCAATGTCATGAATCTTCATATCATTTTGTATTTTTTGATGAAAATAAGTCCAAAAAGTCTGTCCTTTTCTGATACCGAGCTTCCAAGCCTCTGCAGTCATACATTTATAAATTTCTGCCACCACTAGAGGGAGCTTACTGCATACTGATTAAACTCTGAGCACGTATTATTCTAGACCTATTGCTCCATTATAGGAGCAGAAGAATGAAAACAATGTAAGTACTGGATTCGGCACATACCTGACAGGATCAGAGCCTAACGGACCCCTGTTCGCTTCAGGATAAAATGCATGACTTTTGGACGAATGAAGCCTCCAACACAGCTATGTACACATTTGGGGGCATTTTTTTAATTATGACATTGTATTCATTATGAAGTAAAAATATATATTTTTTTCAAAATATGGAGTCCTTTTCTCTATACAGAGCTGAGATGTTCTACTAGCAGAATCTAAATTATCTCTCTGCGTTGTCAGGCAGCTAGCGGACGGTCTCCCATCGCTGACATTATAATCACTCATCAAAGCTCAATTCTTATCTTACTGATGATAATGCGCTGTTTATGACCGCCTTATAATTTAGAGATAAGGTTTATTAGATGACTGGCACAAGCTTAAGAAAGGCTCTATTGAAGGGCCGAAACGTTGCTTGTATACCACATGGGGGAATACATTTTATTTTATTTTTTCATCGGAAGTGCTGTCCATATTCTTTATATATATATATATATATATATATATATATATATATACTAATACAAAAGGGATTAGCAGCACACAGCAAACAGTTGGTGGGTGCAGATCCTCATACCACTGACAAAGTGGTTCCAATATCCAGCAAATCCAAAGAGAGAGGCCGCACACCAAAGTTAAAGATGAAAACGTATATATATACTGGAAAACTGGTCAGAGTTGAGGGAAAGATGGATGGTGCTATAGATAGATACACCATACAGGGATAGCAATGTCAGGTGGGGGTGATTACATCTCTGACAGTGGAGGGCTGTGTGGGATCAGAGTCTGAGCTGGAGTTGCTGTGCCTAAAAGACTGAGGACAAAGCGAGGGCCACATACACCCTGTGGGGTTACGGTACTGTGCAAAACCATACCTGTGTGATTCTATAGATACGGGACTTTACTGTTTCTTTAACACCGGCTGCGGCAAGCCGGTCACTGCCGTGTACTGCCTGATTGTTTTGCTTTCACCGCTAAAAGGCTGCTGCTGTGTTCTTATCTGAAGGCTATTATTGGGGCAGATCCCTACTAATATATATATATATATCAGAGAAGAATTGTGCATGTATATAACATAAGATATTTTTCATATCTGCATGCAAATAAAGTAGTAAAGAAAGATTATTTAAAAAAATATCCATTACACTCCTGAACATTTAAAGGCCTCCTCTCTTTCTATATGTACTATGCTATTGTGACCACTGTGCGGTCTGCCATATACACTTGTGTATTAAACTCAGGGACATTGACTTCTCTTAGGCATGGAAATATAATAGCTAAAGAGCAAAAACTCCAAAGTAAATGCTGGAGCCATTAAAATGTGCATCCAAATGTGCAGACCGTTTTCTAATCATTCCGAAACCTCCAGACTTGTACAGACGCTGCAAATAACCTGCAATAGAAGGTGTTTTGCCGGGCAAAGGGCTAAAATCATCCCCCGGTGAACACTGCAGGAGACTGCTATTGAAGTAATACTAGAAGATGACACATGGACCAATCACTTCAATTGCCCGTGCATTTTCCACAAATGCCAAGGTACTTTTGTAGCCATTTAACCAATGAAACTGCTGTTTTCCTACTGAGGGAAAATCATCTAGAATATGTCAAGATAGAGCTCTCCATTCATCTGGCAAAAACTGCAGATTTTAACGTCTTCAGCCCCAGAAGCATCTAGGTTTCAATAAGTCGTAAGCCAGAGTGGATCTAACGCTTATTTAAAAAAAAGGTTTGTCCAGGTTACGGGCACTTTCACACTTCCGGCAGAGTGATCCGGCAATCTGCATGCAAACAGAAAGCATTTGAGGATCCGTCTCTCCACTTGTCATTCGGAGAGACGGATCCGTTATATATTTTTTCACATTTTTACCAGTCTGTGCAAACCGGAAGGACGAATCCGGCATTGCGGTATTTGGATTGCCAGATCTGGCACTAATACATTCCAATAGTAAAAATGCCGGATCCAGCATTCCAGCAAGTGTTCCAGAATTTTGGCCGGAGATAATACCGCAGCATGCTTATAACGCTAGTGTGAAAGTACCGTAAGAATATGAGACCAGCACAGATGCCTTCAGCTGCCAAGTGCACATGTAACAGGTCAGACAGTGTCATAGGGACAGATCTGCTGACAGGTCATGTATTCTGAATGGTAAGAGCTCAGTAAGTCACTGCCAGACATCTCTGGTGGCAGCTTACCTTCCCTGTGAAAAAAAGGATCAGGCATGTGGAAATTCAACAGCCCAATCCTACTTTCACTCAACACAGTTTATGTAGCCGGGAGAAAATTGGGACGCCCCCACATACATTAGCTGGTCCTTTGGCAGTACAATAGGAAACTAATGGAGGAGCCGAGTGCATGCTCGGCCTGCTGCTCCAAGAGAAGCATGGGTTCCTCATTCTCAGGGTTGGTGGGGGTCCCAGTGGTCGGATCAGTTAGTTATCCCCTAACCTGTAGATAACCTTCACACTTGCTCTACCACTTTACTCCAATGTGCATGGGGCCGCTGCAGCCTCTCCTCGGCATGAAATGGCTGTGCACTGAAAGCAGCAACACTAATTTAACCACACAGCAAATGCAGAGATAGACTGCTCTTTCAGTGGTTTCACATTTTTTACACCTCCTAAATGCCCGGCATATCTATACTGAACTAGCCAAAGCTAAATTAGAACAGAACGAGAAGTCGTTAATTATATAGATGTGTTAATTAGCAATTTGCTGTAAACGCCAAGTGAATGGTTATTTCAGTCTTTGACCTAATGTTTTAACCAGAGGATGTCTGTCAAATCGTTCCTTCCAGACGGCTAATCTAACTCTAGATGAGGTCATAGCCATGTCCTTCTGGTGCCTGGAAATAAAACCAACTGTATTACTCTACATCCCAAGCAAGCCAAAAGCAACCTTCCTCCGCTCCTTGTAAGGCAGTCGTTGCTAGGTCCAATATCACTAATTTTACAACTTACAGCCAGCCAAGGCGCGTGATCAAGAGTTTGGGATTACCTATGTCTAGCCTGGCCAGGTGTACAGTTTGGAAAGAAAGTCGTCCAATGCTAATGATCTGGAGAAAATCCTTGTACACAACGCAAGCTGCGTGTTTTATTTCTTATGTCGTGTACAGGTAACATGTTCTGCATTTAGTAGATTCATGGATCAAGGCTTAGGAAGAAGAAACACCTTAATTGAAAAGGAAGGAAAGAAGGAAGAGAGGGAAGGAGGAATGAGAGAGGAATGAAGGAAGGAAGGCTGATTAAGGCTGTGACCTCAAACTAACGGCGCATTTACACGACCGTAGTGTTTTGCAGATCTGCAAAATATGGATAGCGGCCATGTGCGTTCTACATTTTGCGGACCACACATGGCCGACACTATGATAGAAATGCCTATTTTTGATTGCAAACAAGAATAGGACATGCTCTATCTTTTTTGCGGGGCTGCGGAACGGAACTACGGATAAGGACAGCACACGGTTTGCTGTCCGCATTTTTTGCGGCCGCATTGAAATGAATGGGTCCGCACCCTTTGCGGAACGGATGCGGACTCATTCATACGGCCGTCTCAATGAGCCCTAACATTGCATGCTATTGTGGCATTAACACAACCTCTACGTTTTCATATGGAGGGAAAGACATCTGAAACTGGTAAGGGTCACAGCCTGGTCAGAATACCGGCACATTTTTCCTTCATAGGGCAACATTGGGGTCATGCCTGAGTATAGGTAATGTGGCTGTGGAGCCCCAGTTTTGTGGATATCAGTTCAATTGTTAGAGGTATTATAGACTGGTGAGCGGAAACAACCGCATTACCTCCACACAAGTACCGGATATTGACCATTGAGAGAGCGCTGGGTCTTGTAGCCCTGGAGATGTTTGTCTTTGAAGATATAAAAGATAGATAGATAGATAGATAGATAGATAGATAGATAGATAGACAGACAGGACAAAATAAAAAATAAATGAAGTGGCACTGTTAAATACAAGCTGGAGGACTGGTGCGCCAGTAGCTAGGATATGGTCAAACTTCCAAATAGGCAATGGCAAAAAAATCCACGGCTCTCCCAGAGTAGGCTTCAAAGTGTCATTTTTATTCACACATGCAACGTTTCAGTCCTCTTACTCCTTTAGGTTGCATGGGTGAATAAAAGGGACATCACTTTGAAGCCCACTCTGGGAAAGCCGTGGATTTTTTTGCTGATAGATAGATAGATATGAGATAGATAGATAGATAGATAGATAGATAGACAGACAGACAGACAGACAGATAGATAGATAGATCTGGTGTGACCTCCTCGTGCAGCAACAACTGTACGCTAAACACGAATCCGGAAATTTTGGATTACTCCTGCACATCAGCTTAGAGGAATTTTAACCCATTCCTTCAAGTATGTTATGCTGGTGGGTTTTCTCCCATAAACTGCTCGATTTAGGTCCTTCCACAATATTTCTGTTGGATTAAGGTCAGGGCTTTGACCTGGCTCGAAACTTTAAATTTATTCTTCTTTAACCATTCTTTGGTAGAACGACTTGTGTGTGTAAGGTCTTTGTGTTGCTGCTTGACCCATGTTCTCTTGAGATTCAGCTCATGGACAGATGTCCTGACATTTTCATTTATAATTTGCTAGTAAAATTCAGAATTAATTGTTCCATCAATCATGGCAAGCTGTCCTGGCCCAGCAAAACAGGCCCAAACCATAATACTACCACCACCATGTTTTACAGATGGTAGGAGGTTTTTATGCTGGAATGCAGGGTTTTCCTTTCTCCAAATGCAAAATTTTATTTTGGTCCCATCCATTGTTTCAATGGTGATCTTAAGCAAACTGCAGATGAGCAGCAATGTTCTTTTAGGAGAGCAGTGGCTTTCTTCCTGCAATCCTGCCATGCACAACATGGTTATTCAGTGTCCTCCTGATGGTGGACTCATAAACAGTAGCTAATGTGAGAAAGGCATTTAGGCTACATTGGGTTCCTTGCAGACTATTACATATCTTGCTCTTTGCATGATCTTTGTTGGACCCTGGGGAGGGTAATAATGGTTCTGAATTTACTCCATTTGTACATAATCTGTCTGACTGTGAATTGGTGAAGTCCAAACTCTTTACAGTTTTGCAACCTTATCCAGCCTGATGGGTATCAACAACTCATCTTCTGAGGTCCACATAAATCTCCTTTATTTGTGCCATGATAAATTTCCACAAACATGTTGCGAAGATCAGGCTTTGATAGATAGGTCTCCCACTCATATCTGAATGTCATCCCATTGATTGAAAACATCTGACTCTAATTTCATTATCTGCTAATCTTTAAGGTTCACACACTTTTGCCTCTGACAAACATGTGATATTGGATCATTTTCCTCAATAAATAAATGCCAAAGTCGAATATTTCTTATTTCTATCTCCTGTTAGGACTTTATGAAGAAAAATAGAAAATTCTGAAGGGTTCAAAAACTTTCAAGCACCATTGTAGGTAGATAGATACTTACAGTTATCCATCACATTGCTAAGCTTGGTCCCATACATGTAAGTTGTAGCCAATGCTTTACAACGATAGGTACATACTGTGCCCATCATCATAAACAAACTGGAAATCCTGGCACATTTCATGAACTATGACACAATTCATCGTTGTGAACTAAAACCCACATGCTTTGCTTTGGTTCCCACAATGATTCAGCTCCCTCCTGCATCTGCTCTGCTCTTTCCTATAAACCATGTTCCACAGCAATGAGGTAGTGTTTGGCTGCAGGTTCATTCAAGGGAACATCAGGAGGTCATTTACTACCCAGTGTTACATTCCTCCCGGACTAGACTCTGCCCTGCGAACATTTTTCCCTTTAGAATTGGCCTTTGAAAACCTAATGAAAAGCAGCACTTGGAAATGAAAGTCATCTTACCTTTTTTCAGTGATTAATACCAGAAGCCGGACCAGCGGAGAACACACAGGAATATTCGGCCAAGTGAGAAGATTGAAAAGACAAGAAGGGAGGGAAAGAGAGGAGACGAGATCGGATTAGTACTGAACATTGTAGCTCACAATACACAGAAAAATTAATTGTAAGACACGGGGAATTCAGAAATGTAAGAATCTGAACACTTTAACAACGCTGTACAGAATCTTTCCAACAAAAAAGACGTAAGACAATCCTATGTGACCTGCGGGCACCAGAATGTGACTTGCTAGACACAACTGTCTGTAGGTCAACTTTTCCACCAACTTTTTGTCTAGTCCTACTTTGCGTATTCTGTTGCAGTCTTAGGCCTCATGTACACAATTGTATCCGGATTTAAGTCAGCAAACCACAGATCCACAAAATACGGTTTCCTTCCGTGTGCTTTCTGCATTTGTCTCTATCCCGTCAGTAGAAATGATTATTCTCGCCTGCAATGCAGCTCAAAATAGGACATGTTCTATAATAATGCGGAAAGGACACATGGCTGCAGAAAGTACACAGATGACATCCGTGTGTGTTTTGTTTTTTTGCGGACCCATAATAATGAACGGGTCCATGTGTGATCCTCAAAAGATGCGGATTCGACACAGATGCATGAGGCCTTAGATTTTGGTGCATATTGTGGTCAAGATTTATACAAGCTCCAACATGGTCTAAAAAGTGGTGTAAAATTCTGAGAGTATAAAGCCCAGGGGCGAAAATAGTCATCTCGTGTGGAGCATTGTGTCACGTCTTCCCTACCAACTTATGCTATATATATATTACACACACACTGCTTTTTGCAGCAAAATCACAGCTTTAGCCACATTTAGCAACCATACTATATACTGATCATTAATTTAACACAAAGCAAACTTATATTTGGAGGTCACAGCTCTAAGCTCCGCCACCATCACTCGGCTAAGCCCTACTCTCAGCTTAGACAGTTCTGCTACTATGCTGCAGCTAGGAAGGGCCCTTAAACCTAGGAATCCAAGAATTTGCTTGGTTTGCATGGCGGTAAAGTCTTGCCACTAGAAATAGTCTGCCACTTACACAGTAACAAAGTTATCTGAATGGGACATCTCCCCTGTAGTGGCCGCTGCATCGAACTGTAGTCAGCAGGACTTAGGGGTGCTGTACCCCTAAGCACATTGGAACAGCTTCAAGGCTTCACTCTAAAGATGGTCAAACACAGTGAACAAACAATCTTTTTAAGGGAGATAAGTCCCCGCTAGAGGTGTCTGGTTCAGCTTACATCACAAACCCATATAGAACACATGCACGCTCAGCCGAGTGTGCATGTGAATGTGTGCGTCTGGGGGGCGGCTGGGAGACCAAATGTGCATGGACAGCTTTGCTCCCCTTCCCCATTACTATTGAATGTGTATGGCAACAGACAAGACAACCCTTTGAAGGGAGAAACATGAGAAAGATAAAACTTTGGTGATTTTCCTTTTATTGGGATCTGTCCCTGTGTAACTTCTAAAAACAACAACCAGGACAGACTGCAGTTGAACTGTAATTTCTACTTTACATGCTGCCCATTCAAAAAAGAGGGATCCGCAATTCAGTAATAATATTCCGAGACCTAGAATTACATTACGGAGTGCAAATCAATACAAAATCATCAATAAATGACATGGTTGGTGACATTCATCTTTTTGTGACCTGACAGCAATTTTCCTTTCCTCGCACACTTTAGTGAGAACTGTAGCGCTTGTACTTGTGATGCCCGAGGCACAAGGAATGAGCGGCAGCACATCTGCAGGCTTCAGTGGGTTGTTTGGAGACCATGTCTGCAACCTATTATACGTGTTCTACAAGCACCTAGGAAGAATACGCTTGGAACACTGCATGCCTCATATATTACATATCAGCTGTGGCAAACCAGGGGCAACGCTGTCCATGTCAAATAAGAGAAAGGACCAGTGTCCTAATAATATCAGAAATGGAAAACGATATGCAGTCCAGGGACCACCGGCTAACCAGTGTTCATGGATATCATGCTGCTGCCATCTTTCCTGATCACCTCTAAAACTAATACTGTTGGTAATGCAAAATGCTATAATTGTTAAAAAAAAGTTGACAGATGTTGGGAACAGTTCTACTCCAATTTGCTGGATAAACTGCACTGCAAAGCATGAAGGACAATCAGGCCAAGTGCCACGTTCCTCACGCCCCTCGTCACATGTTCCAATATGTTCTGTAAGAGGAAGAGTGCCATGTGTGCCAGTCACACCAATTTGTAAAACATCCCTGCCTATTTCCAGCATAAAATCCATTGGTGAGCTACAGTATGCCAGGTACGCCTTGGATTTCTTTCTGCAGCGCATGGCACATAGATATGTTTGGCATGATGTGCAATACACTGCAGGGGAAATGCAGTATTAAGTTCAGGAATCCAGGGCCCATGTATCTGTCCATATGCCCTAATAAACCATTTGGAGGGGTTATCTTATGAGAAGGAGTTGGTCTGCTACAGGCATCCTATAATGAAATGGGGCTGAGCTGCAGTACCGGCCACAGCCTAAAGAGGCGCTGTTTCGGGGAAAACATTAGATTTTATATTGTAATCTGTTCAACCCATTTATGCAGGATACTCTGAGTTCTCACTCATTTAGGGAAACATATTCATTTTCTTCTGCACAAAACCCTCAAGTCAGCATCCTGGCATTACCCCGATCTCTACCTCAACAACAGTCTCACTTAATGCTCCATTTCCATCTCTTTTAAGTGACTTAACCCAGATTTTTCAGTCTACAAATGACCCCATTAATCTGTTTTCACTGTGACCAGGAATAGCCTCAGTAACGAGCGTTTTCATGTCTTTGTGTTTCATAACTGCTCTGTCCCCTCCCCGAATTAATTTCTGTGCCAAAGAAAGAGCCCTTTGTGCATGTTAATCATCAGCCCCTGGCATCCAAAAGACCCCCATGTTTAGGAAGTTGTACTTCCACTCCGAGTGAAAACTTTGCCAGACAAACCCTCCTATTGTGTCCTCCTCATCGCTCTTGCATCACAAACTCCATGCTCTGACTACTTGCATGTGGATGAACTTGGCTTATATTCTCTGGTATAGACGGGCACACACCAAACATAATAAACATGATAAGCCAACCATATAAAATAACATTACGGCCACAATACTGAAGACAACTGCTTCTTTCTGCTCCATGACTAATAAATGATGTGAGGACCAGTCCTAGCTAGACTTTCCTTCACTTGGGGTAAAGATTTTTTTTTGCTGCCCGGCCATGTATCTAAATAGAATTTAGTCAGGAATTCCACTGAACGCTGTGATGTCTATGGCACCAACGTATTCCGAAGTGCAGTATTACCTGCCAGCCATTCGACAGAGCAGCCGGCATGGATGGCTACGTGTCCAGGCTGCTGCTACCCAACGCCTCTCTATAATGTCCACTAGTCCTTGCAGTTCATGAATTATGCCCCAATATTAACCAGGCACTCCTAGGTCAGCCGTGTATAATGGCAGCGGTCCGTAGGTTCTAGCTTCCGGATATTTTCTATCAGGGTGATTACTTTAGTAATTCCAACATAGTCCACAGCGCTGTACATAGACGGACTCTTGCACCAGCTTTATAATGTGTCCGATAAAATGTACAGAAGATCTTCTGTATGTAAAAACTCAGAGGGTTAAGGTGGATTTACACAGTCCGATGAGCAGCAGATTCCCCTCTAAGATGCCTGCCCCGCGACCCTCCACATACTTACCTGGTCCCCGATGCTGGATCCACCAGGAGCTTTCCTAGGGTGCAGCCAATAGCAGGCCGCAATGCCGACTTGCCCCCTGTCTTGGAGAGATCCTGGAGGAAACCGACATCAGGGACCAGTTAGTATGTGCAGGGTTGCGGGGCCAGGCAGGTTATTGAGATTTGATTAACCCCTATAATCTTTAGGGTATGACCCCATGGTACAGCTGGTTGCATGTGACGGAGCAATGACTACCTGCAGCAGGCAGAGGTGTCAGAATTTAACAATTTTAGCTGCTGAAGGTGGACGTGGCTTGGCTACATGTGGCCAGCCCCACTGTGGGATCGTGTCCCTACAGTAGGAAATAAAACATGAATATCTTATGAAACAACAGAAAACTACAGGTAATTCTGTTACAAAAATGAGGCCAATGTTTCTCGTCCTGCACCTAACAGACGGCCTGTCCCGTACCGCTAATTCTAACTTAAAGACCATTCAGCCGCTGCTTAATTACAAACAATTTAGCTCTGCAGAAATACATCAGATTTTCAATTATGGTACCGAGACTTCCCAAAGATGTGATTTTACACCTAGAATACAGATTGGAGCATTCAGCCAAACAGGAAGCATTCAGAGTATCTATTAGATTGCTATTTTAATGGCGACATGATACTCAGTTGGTCAATTATCTCCAGAGAGGAACATCATCTTTTACCAGTACAGTATATCTGTGAGAAGGCAGGGAAAATACATCCATGACTGGAGTACAATACAGCTCTATATATATGTAGCCGTCTCCTCCGGTGTACTGTCAGTATACAGTTCTCGCTGGAAGTCCCGCACAGCGTCGCCATAAACTTCTGATCACAAACATCGGCCACTGCAAACAGGAAGATTGTTCAGAGGACGACTGTCAGCCCCACATCAGAAAGTCTATAAACCAAGGAGCAACAATTACCTCTGGTGGGAAAATACAACTATATTTGAGGGATACAAAGTACATAAATGTATCCTTCCCCGTATATAAATGTATCCTTCTATCCCCGTATATAAATGTATCCTTCCCCGTATATAAATGTATCCCTCCCGTATATAAATGTATCCTTCCCCGTATATAAATGTATCCCTCACCGTATATAAATGTATCCCTCTATCCCCGTATATAAATGTATCCTTCCCCGTATATAAATGTATCCCTCCCGTATATAAATGTATCCATCCCCATATATAAATGTATCCATCCCCGTATATAAATGTATCCATCCCCGTATATAAATGTATCCCTCCCCGTATATAAATGTATCCCTCACCGTATATAAATGTATCCATCCCCGTATATAAATGTATCCCTCCCCATATATAAAAGTATCCTTCCCCGTATATAAATGTATCCCTCACCGTATATAAAAGTATCCTTCCCCGTATATAAATGTATCCCTCACCGTATATAAATGTATCCCTCTATCCCCGTATATAAATGTATCCCTCACCGTATATAAATGTATCCATCCCCGTATATAAATGTATCCCTCCCCATATATAAAAGTATCCTTCCCCGTATATAAATGTATCCCTCACCGTATATAAACGTATCCCTCCCCGTATATAAAAGTATCCTTCCCCGTTTATAAAAGTATCCTTCCCCGTATATAAACGTATCCCTCCCTGTATATAAACGTATCCCTCCCCGTATATAAATGTATCCATCCCCGTATATAAATGTATCCCTCACCGTATATAAATGTATCCCTCACCGTATATAAATGTATCCATCCCCGTATATAAATGTATCCCTCTATCCCCGTATATAAACGTATCCCTCCCCATATATCAACGTATCCTTCCCCGTATATAAATATATCCCTCCCCGTATATAAATGTATCCATCCCCGTATATAAATGTATCCTTCCCCGTATATAAATATATCCCTCCCCGTATATAAATGTATCCCTCACCGTATATAAATGTATCCCTCTATCCCCGTATATAAATGTATCCCTCACCGTATATAAATGTATCCTCCCATATATAAGTATCCTTCCCCGTATATAAATGTATCCCTCACCGTATATAAACGTATCCCTCCCCGTATATAAAAGTATCCTTCCCCGTTTATAAAAGTATCCTTCCCCGTATATAAACGTATCCCTCCCCGTATATAAACGTATCCATCCCCGTATATAAATGTATCCATCCCCGTATATAAATGTATCCCTCACCGTATATAAATGTATCCCTCCATCCCCGTATATAAATGTATCCCTCACCGTATATAAATGTATCCATCCCCGTATATAAATGTATCCCTCCCCATATATAAAAGTATCCCTACCCATACATAAATGTACCCTTCCCCATATATAAATGTATCCCTCCCCGTATATAAATGTATCCCTCCCGTATATAAATGTATCCCTCCCGTATATAAATGTATCCATCCCCGTATATAAATGTATCCCTCCCCGTATATAAATGTATCCCTCCCCGTATATAAAAGTATCCCTACCCATACATAAATGTACCCTTCCCCATACATAAACGTATCCTTCCCCGTATATAAATATATCCCTCCATCCCCGTATATAAATGTATCCCTCCCCGTATATAAATGTATCCTTCCCCGTATATAAATGTATCCTTCCCCGTATATTTATGTATCCTTCCCCGTATATAAATGTATCCCTCCCCGTATATAAATGTATCCCTCCCCGTATATAAATGTATCCTTCCCCGTATATAAATATATCCTTCCCCGTATATTTATGTATCCTTCCCCGTACATAAATGTATCCTTCCCTGTATATAAATGTATCCTTTGCCGTATATAAATGTATCCCTCCATGGTAACCAGAATACTGACAGAAGGATACATTCAGTTGTGCATTCTGATGAGACAGTTTACTTAACACATTTTAAGATACTAGTCAACATATGGATGATGAGTTGCTCTATATCCATCTTTCCTTCTAGAATTTAAAGTGAAGCTCCACCTTCCAGGGAACCTCTATAAATATACCATACTACAAAGCAGCTGACTAATACATATCTATGACACACATCTACAATGAATTCAGGAGTTCTTCCTCCTGGCACCGGCTCACTGTAGGCTGACCATGGACATAAGATAACACTCATACTGCCAGACCCCTGAGAAGAAAAGGATCTGGCAGGTCGAAATCTAACATGCCCAATCCTTCCTTCCCCTGACATCTGCCTCAGGGCAGGGCCGTGACACCGCCACATTCATTAGATAGCACTGGCCGCCAGCGTTCAGGCTAAGGGCACGTTCATATCAGCGCTAGTTATTTCCGATGTTTTGTTCTATTAGAGGAGCAGAACATTGAAAACAACAGAAGTGCTAGATTCAGCACAAAACTGAAACCAACGGAGCCAAACAGATCCTACTGACTATAACAGGTTTGTTGGGTTTCTGTTTAGATGTTTTTTTTAACAGTTTTTAGTAGAAACTTTTTTGTCCACTCTTTTTAACAGAATCTGTAACAGAGGTCCCGAACGGACCCTCCAACACAGGTGTGAACAAACCCTAACATACGCTGAGGAGGGGCCGTCCGGGCACTCATATCCCACTAATATTATACACTAATTCCCTATTTCCCTGATGAAGCCGCGGCGAAACATGTCGGGAGGGTTAGTGCCTGCTGGCTTTTAGACAGGGACCGAATCGGAAGCATACAATTGTATGAATGAATGTGTGGTTGGTAAGCGCTAAACAGCGTGTATCTGCCTGGCTGAGAAAGTTGGTGTGATATGGCTCATAGTAAAGAGGGGTAAGCAGTGGGCGCCCCCTTTACGATAAAATAGGGAAACCATTCCCTGGTAATTTTGTAGGAATCTATTTCCTCTCTCATGAGCCATAATGTGACAAAGCATGTGTGCACAAACATAGGAATCAGTCAAGTGGTTCCAGCGCCATAATATAAGTGCAGTAGGAGCAAATTGAAATCTGCTCTATTATACAATCACATTGTTGCAACACTGACTTACAATCAGAATCTGTCTGCCAAGAAGCTTCAAAGAATTGGCTACACATTCCAGTGTTGCAACAAAGTTGTAGGTTGCCATTGAGCACAATGTTGAGCAATGAATGGATTCCTGATGGGAATGTAGAAAAACATATACATTAACCTATGGCAGATGCACACATTATAACACAGCAAAGTGAACTGCAGCCATAAGCAGTACCTCCAAGTAAGAGGATTACACACATTCAGTATTGAGTGGAAAAACTGATTCCTTCCCTGATAATTTTTATGGGACTGGGTGTATAAATAAATGTATCAGCTTTTATAAAAATATAATAAAGGTTACGTTTTAATATCTATGTTGTAACCCTAAAAGGATTTAGTACGTCTATGTGACCTTTTTGTAAATAAACTCATATCCCTGGAGCGCGTACAGATGAATTTCCGGCCATGCAATATATGGTGGTGTTGCGTTTGTCGGCCACTGTTCACACCGGCTCTCTCATGTGACCAACAGAATGGGGTCCCAAGCGATGTCCCCTCTCAATGAAGGCAACATGGACTCAGATGGGACAGTATTCTGAGATCACTAGTGTAAACGCCAGCTGTTTTTGGCTAATGGCACCAGGAGAAGAGCCTTAGGCCTTACGCACACGACTGTATATATTATGCGATCCACAAATTACGGATACTATCCATGTTGCATCTGCATTTTTTTGCAAAACGATTGCTTCAATGGATCCATGGTCCGCATTTTGTGGCCAACGTCTATCTTTATGAGGGATGTGGAAATCTCACAAAAAGATAGTATATGGCCACAAAATGTGGAACACAGATCTACTGAAGTTAATGGGTCTGCAAAAAAAAAAAAAAATATGTAAACAGTGCATTGACCGCATCCATATTTAGTGGATCTGTGGTTTGCAGACCTAGAAACGGACATGATCATGTGTATGAGAACCTAAACCCCTGACTGCTGATATCTGAATTACACCAGTTCAAGAAGGGAGCAATCTGGACATGGGCGTAGCTATAGGGGGTGCAGAGGTAGCAGTCGCTACCGGGCCCAGGAGCCTGAGGGGGCCCAAAGACCCTTGTGCCGTATAGGAAGACAAACAAAGCACTGAGGAAAAGGGGGCCCAAGCTGAACTCTTGCACCAGGGCCCATGAGCCGTTAGCTACGCCCCTGAATCTGGACAATACAGAAATCTCATGGAAATTGCTCATACTGCAAGTCCCTAATATACAAGAGTTAAAGAGCTGAAATATCCTGACAGGAAAGAGCAGGACAGCATGGTGTCAACTAAAACCTCCCTCTATATAATGCCTGCCTCTCCACGTACTCCATTCTCCGGTAGTAAAGAACAATAAGTGATGAAGACAGTGGTGTTTGCTCTTTTAGAGAAGGGTATCAGAGCATTGCAGATCCTACTGTCAAATCCGTTCCCCCTGCGGAGCGAAATTTATCCTGAAACTAGGCCACTGTACAAGTGTCCATTAAGCTGCTTAATATAGGCAGAGAGTCTCGTAAGTACCCCAATGGGCTCGTAAGCCTTCCAACCGACTGACAAAGCATGCTGTTCATTTTCTTTTCATAAAAGGACTCATTAAGGCGTATCCTATGTGCTCGCTGATGCCCAGGAACTTTTGCTGCGGCTTTAATAGACTAACACTGTAAATAGGACAGAACTCTGAGCTGATTGCTCACGAACACATATTAGTTGAATCTACACAGAGACATATTTTAGGTTAAAGAGGTTATCCGATAGTACGATATCGTACTTACCCGATGATCCCCAGCACCCGCGTTCCTCCGGATCTCCGCACAGCCACCGTAGAATCTCCCTATTGCGCAGATTAAAACATCTGGTGACAGGGAGGAGCAGCCAATAGCAGGCCGCGACGGTGACCAGCCTCCCTAACATCGCGGGGACCGGGTAAGTATAGTCCTTAGGAGGGGCCCAGGCATTGTGGGGGGTATTTGTACTATTGGATAATCTCTTTAAGTATAATAGCAAAGAAAAGGCTGCTGGCCCCAGGAAGGAAGTGCTGCTATACAGGCCCAAAGCCATGGGCACCTTGGACACTTGGTCAGGCTGTCAACAAAGCGGTAAACCTACCAATGGAGTAACGGCATGCACTGCAAAACATCAATCAATACAAAAAAGACAACGCCATTAACAATAATAAAAAACATACTAAAAGGACAACATCCAAGGAGCATCTGATGAGAATAAATATGCATCTGCCTTATTCCAGTATAAAGAACATAACGCTGCAGTCTTCGCGTATACCGTACATCTAGTAATCAACCCCACATGTAATAAAGTATAAAAAGCAGGGAGCCAAGGACCTGTCACCTCTCCGGACGTGTCTTTCTGCTAGAAATGATGAATGAATTAGTAGCAGTTTGCAATGAAGGTCCAGATGGGTGTTACCATTTGGAGAGGGGGATGTCCCTGCACAGTCTGACACTATCCAATCAGCGATGCCAGTGGTAGATTTAGCAGGAACATACCCCTAAGGCTAAGTTCACATCAGCGTTCGGCCTTTCCGTTCTCTTGTTCCGTTATAGGAGCAGGAGAACAGAAAGGAAGGATTATGCACATAACTGAGCCGAACGGGAGCCAAATGGAGCCTACGGACCCCATACACTATAATGGATTCCGTTAGGTGTCCGCTCTGAAGATGATTTTGGAGCGCAGACAAAAGTTGTGCATGCAGGACTTTTGTCTCCGGTCCAAAATCATCTTCGGTGCGGACACCTAACAGACCCCATTGTAGTCTATGGGGTCCATAGGCTCCATTGTGCTCCCGTTCGGCTCAGTTATGTGCCGAATCCATCCTTTCCATTCTCCTGCTCCTATAACGGAACAAGAGAACGGAAAGGCCGAACGCTGATGTGAACATAGCCTAACTGGTAACACCCATCCGGACCTTTATTGTAAACTGCTGGCAATTCATTCATAACTTCTAGCAGGAATAACAAAGAAACGGCACATCGAGTCATAAGAATGGATGCTCCAGAGTCTCTATTACATGGGGAATGCATGAAGTTACTTAAACAGACCTGCCAGGAGAGGCTGGAGGTCATCATTAATGCGAAAATACAAAATGACGAAGGAAATAATACTAACCCATTGTGGTATAAAAAACTACGGGGATCGCATGCACCCCATCGTGCCTTTCAGCATGCTAGCCGTCATCATGATACGGTCACAGGATTAAGGCGCAAGTACTTTTTGTGGGGAATAACAATATGGCGGCTTTTTTTCTCTAGACGAACACGTTCTGAAGGGGAATACTGAAATGTTCAGGCCAATTAAGAACAATTGTAAACAATGTGATTTCTCCAAGGAAAAGTTTTCATTTGTTATTTTACTAACCAAAGTTCTGTTCATTAAAATAAGGAATGAATGCTGCCAAGTAACTTCTTGGCACATTCCTCATCTGGAGTGACTACGTGGGACGGACTGTTTTTGCAAAAACTGGCACTGGCATGTCTACTGCCTCTGATGATGCCTCTATTTTCTATATTGTATGTTCTAGAAACATTGGCCAGTTTCTAATTAAAGAAATAGGGCTCTGTGCAGATCCGTGCAGTACTGAGCTATATACAGGAGGATCGGGCAGGCTCATAGGATGGAGAAACCAAAGAAGACTGGGATGAGCTGTAAACAAAACCCAGCAAATCCGGCAGTTTTTGCACTGACCACTATGTCTAATAACTGGCATCACTTTACTGCAGTCACCTGCTTATCTATCATTCTAATCCTGCCTGCAATGATATCACCTCTGTGTATAGATAACCCAGGACCCACCATTCACAATAGGTGACTGTCAGAGCTTATCCTTTCCTTGCACAGAGCACGCCTAGAAAACTCTCCCATAGAAGTCAATGAGGTCCCCTCCTGACCATTGTGTCTATGGCCCATGGGGCTGCCGAAAAGCAATTTTCTTAATGCTGTTAAGAACAGCTCAGGCAAAATGGCCGCCCCCATAATACTGTTCAGGAAACAGAATAAACCTGCAATCAGAAAATAAAGACAGCTTAGGAAAATAGGATACATGTTGCTATCAGTTTTTTTTTTCAGGCAGATAACATTTTTGGTGACACAGTCCGATACTGCCTGGACAGTAGGCTCTTTATCTCCCTGTATCGTTCTATTTTCAAAACTAATAGAAATAGAATTGATAAAAAAAAGTCATGTGTACTCCAAAATGGTGTCATTAAAAGCTACAGATTGCCCTACAAGAAATGAGCCCCCGCACAGCTCTGTAGATATAACCCAGAATGGTACAGGGGTCTAATTATGACAATGTGCAGAAAAAAATATATAAAGTTTTTATTTTTATTTTCAGTATTAAATCACAAAAAAGCTATATAAGGCCTCATGCACACGACCGGATGTGTTTTGCGGTCCGCAAAAAAACGGATGACGTTCCATATGGCATCCGTTTTTTTTGCGGATCCGTTATTTTTGTGGATTCATTGTAATAATGCCTATTCTTGTCCGCAAATAGAAAAAAATAGGAAATGCTCTATTTTTTTGCAGAACGGAAAAACGGACATACTCATTGAAATGAATTGTTCTGCATATGGTCTGCAAAGAAATCGGAACGGACACGGGAAGAAAATACGTTCGTGTGCATGAGGCCTAAATGTGTTATCGCTGTGATCATACAGACCCAGAGAACTATGGTAACAGGTGACTTACTGCACAGGGAAAGCAGTAAAAACAAAACCCATAAAACTATGGCCGACTTACATTATTTTTTTTCCCAATATCATCCCAATTTTTTCCAGCTTCTTACTACACTGTATGCAATAATAAATACGGCCAATGAAAATTCTATTAGTACTGCAAAAACAAAATAAAAACGGAAAATCGCCAGGTCCTGAGAGGGCACTCAGCAGAGCGGCATCCCTTATAAACATGCCCAGCGGACGCCAGTAACACTTCATGGACTTCCATGACTTACAATAGGCCCACCTCTGCTGAAGCAGCGCTGACGGAGGAGGGGGGTGAATACTTTTGCAGCCCACTAGCGGGCACAGTGATGAACCCTTTTAGCCAGTACACTAAATCACTTTTGATACCCGCTGTGAACACAGACCGCTCTGAGCTCCTGCGTAAATCCTTTTCTAATATCCTAATCCATGGGGGGGGGATGTAAACTGAGGGTCTGTCAGTTCAATATGATGTACTGCCTATTCCTATCTGAAATAATGAAAATAAATGTCCTTAATCATTTCAATTTTCAACATCAAAGGACCAAAAGAAGCCAAATTTCTTTATTTAGCTCCAACTTGCCTAGAACTGGAGGTGCGGGCTGCCGTTCTTTGTTGTGAGCGGATGGCTTGCCCGGTCAGCAGCATTTCCATGGATAGTTTGGAGGGTGGTACCCTGTGTGCCTCCGTGTCTACCCAATTCCCGTCTCACCTCACAATGCCAGCATGTCTACAGGAAGCAAAGCACAACAGAGGCTGTACCTGCACACTTTATACCTCAGTGTATATGGCCGGTCAGCGGTACCTTCATCCCCTGAATGTAGTTTACATTTCATTTCTGGTATAAAACCAGATGCTTTCTCCAATCATATGTTTCCATGCAGACTAAGAAAGAAGCAGATAATGGGGGTCTGTGCACATCAATATTGTAGATGGGATGATGAGGGACCTGGTGCGAGTTAACTCCATCCAGGCCATAAATGACAGCTGTCTCCTTCTCTTTCCCTGGTGAAGCCTCGGCAGTAGATAAAGGGGTGTCACTCATAAAATAGTATTTCAGGGAGCCATGATAAAGAAATGTAACCCAGCTCCATGGCTATGGGCAATGTAGTATATTTCAAACCAGCACATGAATCTCAATACTCTTATAAAAAGAATTGGTTTAGCTGCTCAGTTATTCAAAAAAGACATCTGTATAGCGCCACCTGCTGTTTGATATTTTCCTTATTTCTCTGTCCACCTTACTGATTAGTTCTGTCCTTCAACTGCCACCAGCCCTACCTAATATGAGTTATAGGGAGAGAGCTGTAGCAGAAAGAGCACACCCCCTGAGAAAGCACCGACCACCCTAAGCAGCTAGTCCAGGGATGGGCAAACTGCAGCTCTCCAACTGTTGCAAAACTACAACTCCCAGCATGCAAAGACTGCTTACAGCTATCAGCCTACAGCAGGGCATGGTGGGAATAGTAGTTTTCTGGAGAGCCGCAGTTTGCCCATCCCTGAGCTAGCCTCAAATAAATCTAGCAGAGCAATTACAACAATGAATGGGAAGGTCTCTGGATCCATGTGAGGTGCAGGGCCGCTTCTTGCTTTATTAGAAATAGATGCTAATGTTCTATACATTTTTTACATTAAAGGAGTTTTCCAATATTTGAATACTGGTGATCTTTCTTCTGGATAGGTGATCAATATCTGATCGGTAGGGGTCCAACATCCGTGTGAGAAGGCACTGGCGCTCCTGTGAGTGGCACGAACTTCTATCAGCTTTTCCTAGGCCAGTGACGACATAGAAGTGAATGGGGCTGAGCTGCGATACCGAGAATAGCCGCTATACAATGTACAGCACTGTGCTCGGTGAGCTGCAAGAGGGCAGCGGCGTTCACAGGAGATCGGCGGAGGCCATCAGTATTAAAATGGCAGAAAACCCTTTATCTGAATATTAATTATATTATCTCTGCAATAAGCACCCGATGCATGTGGACAATAAATGCAATATTTCATGCACGTATCTAAGCTACTGTGAAAACGGCATGGCCACGTCAAACCACTAGAGCGTTATCTGATTCAAGGCGCTGTTAGGGTGAATGTGGGTCATTGACAGGAGGTAATGTTCAATAGGATTACATTCATAAGTGACAAGCTGGAGACCGAGAAGGTATGAACGGCCATAATGACCAGGAACAGCTGATAGGAAGGTGAGAGATTTCAAGGGGTTTTCGGACATTTTTATACAGATGATGTATCCTCAGTATAGGGCATCAGGATCTGATCGGTGGGGGTCCGACATCCGGGATCCCTGCCGATCAGCCATTTCAGAGGGCACCGGTGCTTGCATTAGCACTACAGCCTTCTCGCTGCTTTCCCCAGAACAGTGATGTCACCTTCATTGGGCACATGGCCTAGGTGCTGCTCACCCCTATTGAGGTGAATGGCGCTGACCTGCAATACAATGTACAGCGCTGTGCTTGCTAAGCACGGAAAAGTCCGCGGCACTCACAGCAGCGCCAGTGCCTTTTCAAACAGCTGATTGGTGGGGTCCCAGGTGCCGGACCCCCACCGATCCAGATACTAATGACCTATCCACAGTATCACAATCTCGGGAAAACACCTTAAAGGGCATGCTGTCCGCAGCTTTGTACCTAGGAAACGGGATGACCTGTTGCCTGTGCGCTCCTATAATGTGCAAGCACGGCCACCACTGCTGGATATGAGCAGTGTATAATGTGATGGAAAAATAAATCAAGCCGGCAAAGGAGGCAAAATGGAGAATCAGAATACATGAGTAAGTGCCTTGTATTATCTTTCTCTACATAATGAATGCCATTTGCTGAAGTGAGAAAACCCCTTTAAGCTTATACTAAAACTTATAATAAAACTGTAAAAGGCGTGATCCATATCTGTAATCTGGAAGGTGGGAGACATGACTGAGATTTGTAGCTGGAAGTAATGTCCCAGATAATAAATGAGACCCCAGAGAGGAGACTTGGGGATTGGATAATTCGGGGATCTAACTAGCTATTTCCCATGTGAGAAGGATTCAGCATTACTACCATCTGTTTGATAGCATTCAGAGCAATATCAAAACTGACTAACAAATCTACACAGACTGACATATATCTGCATTGAATCCCACATTCATACGTATCTTCATCCTCCAATAGAACAAGGCCCTTTTTCACTGTGAATTGTAAGCTTAGTTGCATACATGTTTTTCTAAACTATGATAAAATTATACATATATATATATACACACAAAAGATAATATACAGGTAAAAGTAACAGCCAACTTGGCCATGAACCAATGAGCGAGCTCCTGATCAACCAGTTCCCAACATGGCATTGGCCAGCACCCATGTAATACAATGAGAGACGGCAGTAGCAAGACACATCTTACCCTGATGATACATTCCAAGGAATTAGAGGGAAAAATACCTTGCTACAACCGCTCCCAGGGTCGTCTTAGGCCAGGTTCACATCACATTTGTTTCAACTATCAATATATATATCTCCAGAACGGGGTCCCAGAGGTAAAGGAGAGCACACAGCGCATGCACGGCTTCCTCTTCATTCACTGCAAATGAAACTTTTGAAAATAGCCGTGCAAGCGCTGCCACCTCTCTATTCACCGCTATGGGACTGGCGGAAATAGCTGAGCCGGCACTTGGTTATTTTCCGAGCTCCCATACCAGTGATCAGATGGTGGCCACACATGCACGGTATGGTCTCTTCCACTTTGGGAGCCCCGTTCTGGAGACAGAAGTAGGTCCTAGAGGTGGGACCCTCGCCTATCTGACATTGATGGTATATCCTAGCAATATACCATCACCACCTTTAAGGTAAAGGTTAGTTAAAGGGTCACTGTACTTTCAGAAAAGTTTTGATGGGTAGGGGTCAGAGCGCTGAGATCCCCACAGATCTCTAGGAGGGGAGAGAATCGCTCAGGACAGGAAGTGAGACGGATTCAATAGAAAGTCTAGGGGCCCGTCTTGTGCAGTGAGGAGAGAGAGCATGCTAAGCATGGTCTCCCCTCATTCTAGCGCTCTGACCTCCACTGATCCCTAGAACATATCCAAAGGTTTATGAAAGCACATACGACTGACTGATAAGACTGCAGGACGCCAGCTAGAGGCATGACTAACGCTCCTGAGCTCAGACACATGGAGTCAGTCGGCCCATTGCTTGGAATCATTCTCTCCAGCTGCTGCACAAGTCCACCCCATCTTCCAACTCATTTGCTTGTGAGTTACTGTATTTTACCAGAAATTACAATTATCTTTTTTGTCTATTCTGGCAGGCATAAATAAGAGATCTGGAGCAATGAAAAAACACGCCCTAGCCCATCCTATCCTTTTAACATTTGCCAGCGGCATCTCATACAAAGAGATAAAGCACAATTGCCATCTGTTAGTTGAAGCCCTAGACTAAAAAAGTGACTGCGCAGAAGTAAAAGACATGAAATTGTCAGTGCAGTGAGGTGGGTTTGTGAAAAGTTCCATTGTGTCATCTGCAGTCTTAAAGCTCTACAGGTAACCTCAAAGCGGAGTGTATTCCCAGAATCAAAACCTCACCTATGTACAGGGTCGGTGATAAGTGTCTGGTCGTTGGACGTTCCACCACCGATCATAAGAAGGGAGTTCTGTGTCCCCCAAATAAATGGAGCGACACTTGTGAAGCTGCTGATCTTGTGAACTGTGGACCAATGTGTAGACATACATTTGAATGATAACAGTATGCGGTTAGCTTCTGAGATCCGTCTGTTCTGCTCCGTAGGCCAATCAGTAGAAAAGAGCCGACAGAGCAGTACCCATCGCCAGCAGAGCCCAGCCACTGGCATTTTACTCAAAGCCGCTCCTCGTCTATGCGTCTTTTCTCCACCGCCCTCTGTTCCTGGCGTCATCGATGCTCAGTTTGAAATCTCCCTCTGACACACAGAAGCTCTCTTTTCACTTCTGCGCCATCTTTGCCCTTCTGCAGACAGCAGCGTCATCAACTCTACTGCACACGCACCATTAGGATGTGCAGCGCAGACAATCAGAAAGAGAAGATCGGCCAAAAGAAGGACACGGCACAGAACAAAGGGTAGCTGAGCACCTGCACAAGGTTTCAAGCAGTGGATTAATGGTGTTAGGAGAAAAAGAGCCAGGAAAAGCGGGGTGAGATTCAAATGGGGCGTCAGGCTCTATGGGTGACGAGTACTGGCCCTCGGGCTCTTTTCTATTAATTTGCTTATTAATCAAAAGTCATTTTTCAGAGGCAATAAATATTAACAAAAGGATGTAAAGGTAAGTTTGGGATATGGTGTCTGTCCACTACAGGCGCTGGGAACAGTCTGAAGGGTTAATAAGTAGAGAGAGAATCCAACAGGTGAGAAAATGTATTTACGTGTAGCCAGCTATAGATGGCCGTGGACTGCGCCCACCGCTTACAATGCTGGCTGCAGCTGAACACGATACACGTGCAACAAGGCTCTGGTTAGAAAGTGATTTTTATTTTACAACGAAGCATTTTATATATAAAAAGGTCCATCGGCGTCCATTTCTACCAAAGGGTGGCACTTCTGAGGACCTACAGACCCGCACATGCCGCAGCTGTCATAGAAAATGCCTATTGCAGACAAGAATAGGACATGTTCTATTTTTTTTGCGGAACGGATGCGGACTCATTCGTACAGTCTGAATGTATCCTTACACCGTGTTAAACCTGTTGAAGGCTTTATATTTTCACTACCAACCTCTGTGGTTGCACAGTTTGGCTAATTTTAATGTCTTATAAGTTGTTCTTCATGACCATGGCCATGACAAGCATTCCCATGCGAGAAGACTGGTTGTATTCTGCTTCTCCCTATCAACCTGGATCTACTGAATTACTGTTCTCCGATAACGTCCTATGCACATCTGTGTCATACAGCTTCCGTCAGGGGTTCCTGGTTTTTGATGCCAAGAATAGGGAACTCTGTAGGCTATTCTTGCTTTAAAAAATACCTGAACCCTGACAGAAACCTGGAGGACCTCATTAGAGGTCAATGGGGTCTGTCAGGATTAGCTGGGATCTGTCTGACGATGGGTCTGGTATACAGTAGCTGTCAGAGCCTTATACGGTACTTTATTCATTTTCATTTTACATAAAATGAACGGACATAACGAGTTGCCAAAAAAGGGACAATTTTGTGGACATCTGGGGGTAAATGAGGAGTAGCCAGACCAGCAGAAACTACCTTAAGGATGAGACACAGCCATGCACTACATGGAAAGCCAATTGTAACCAGATTCTGGATGTGGAGAAAATGATCCCCTGATACATGACAATTTCGGTTCGGCCACATCTGTCTAGCATACCCATCACCTAGAATGGGTTTGGCCTTATGTACACGGCCGTTGTGCGCCAGTGACCGTATTGCGGCCCACATACGGCAGGTCCGCATTACACAGAGCACCAGCCCTGTGAACCCTGCATCACGAAAGCGGACCCATTCACTTGAATGGGTCCGCAATCACGGAGATGCAGTGCAGAACGGAAGCACGGATCGGAAGCACTACAGAGTGCTTCCGTGGTGTTGCTGTCCGTGCCGCCACACCGCAAAAAAATAGAACATGTTCTATTTTTTTTGCGGTGCGGACAGGTCATGGACCCATTCAAGCTGAATGGGTCTCGTTCCGTCTCGGCCGCCGCACAGACGTTGCCCATGCATTGGGGACCGCAAATTGCAGCCCCCAATGCACGGAACGGCCGCACAATGGCGGTGTGCATGAGGTCTTAAACTGCCAGGAAAGGTTATTAGCGGCTCAGTTGGTCTGGACACAGCTTCATTAAGCTCATTAACAGGATGTTCTGGAGGTGAGGCAGCCTGTAAGGTCATTCAACGCCACTGACAGCTGCACCCAGGAAACTTTTCACCTACTTGTCAGGAGATAACAAGCAGAGAACTTATAATGATATCTCCCTCATGTGCAGGAGAAGGAGAGTATAACACATTTTCTAGACATTACACATGCATCCCTAAAATAAATCAACACGTCTATTGCTTAATTCACACTTACATCACTGCTAAACAGGAATGCACGGGGCATCGACACTGCAAACAAATACAGCAGGGGGACAAAACTGAACTGAACGGGGTGCTCCAAAATGCATTATGCTCCGTTTAGTTCGCAAACCGGAAAGCAAACCGCAACATCAAGTCAATGAGGACGGATCCGTTTTTTCTCACACACTAGAAAACGGATCCGTCCCCCATTGACTTTCAATGGAGTTCATGCTGGATACGTCTTGGCAATGTTAAAGATAATACAACCAGATCCGTTCATAACGGATGCAGATGGCTGTATTATCAGTAACGGAAGGGTTTTTGTTGAACCCTGCCGGATCCAGTAAAAACGCTAGTGTGAAAGTAGCCTCAGATACAGTTTTGTGGAGGTTTTGATTCATTTTTGTTGCATTTCGGAGGCAACACTAGATGTCCATGTCAAAAAAAGGAAATAAAAATGCATGTGTGTCATGTCTTTTATAAATCCACATACACTTACAGCAAACATTTGGAGACAGTATTTTTGATTAATAAACAGCTAAAAAAAAATACAAGAGCTCAAGAAGTATGCATGAAACCAAATGCATTTCGCCTCAGGGGTGCTTATGGGGGAAATTAATATTATGCATCTACTTTGCAGCAAATATCATTGTGGGCATGAAAAGTAGACGGTCAGATCATTGACCGGGGCTGTCAAAATAGATACCCCCCCTTGAAAGGGTTGTTCCCCATCTGCCCCCAGGCCAATATCAATTGCTGTGAGGTGCCCATGCTACAATTCTCCTCCTGATTTTGGTTCCACATTCAGCACTGGCATGTCACAGAGGCAATATGGCCGTGCTGTGTTCAAGTACTGCACGGCCAAAAGGGCCACAGCGGGCTCTAATTAAACTAATGAGGACCGCACTGTTCAACAAGCACCTTCAACACCGTGTGGCCATTAACAATACAGACCCACTGAACAGTTTGGTCTTTAGAAAGTTAATTAGAGCCCACTGCGGCCCACTGAGCCGCGCAGTACTGGAATGCAGCACGGCGGCGCCAAAGACTGCGCCATGTGGTCGCATCCTTAATTTTCAGTTGGTAAGACAAAAGTGTTATGACCGCTTTAGATAGGAGCTTATTATATGTATTTGCTAAAACAATACAAACAATATATTAAAAGGGTGATAAGAAGCGAATGATAAAAAGGTCACAGCCGATATATAACAGCGCGGCCGTCCTAAACCAAATTATCCCTACTATTCCCAGAACATCCATCTCTGTGCATCCTTCCCACACCATTGTGCTATTCCCGGGAGCTGCCTTTCTGTACTTTTATAATGTAAGATAAGATCCAATTAGATTACATCTGATACGGGGAACAGCTGGCTCAATGTTATCCATTAGATATAGCGGTAATGTGACATTGCGCCTGTCTCCAGGCGGCACTCTCTCAGTCCAATGGCAAATGATCACTAATGGCGCGTATCACCTGCTCGGTTTATGTAAAGAGAGAAAACATTCATCTATTTCTACTGTAAAGGGCACCAGTCCCACTGAAAATACAGGGCGCCTGCTATAGAGCAGGAGGAGCTGAGCAGATGGATATATATTTAGAGGAAAATACTCAGTATAACGGTTCCTTTATTCAGTCCAGTTGGCGGTTCTACCCAGAGACTGTCAGCATTTCACTGTAGGACTGAGCATACCCAGATAGCTGTCAATCATGAATAGGACCGTTCCCTCAATTCCTAAGACCAGAATGATGGAGTTACACCACCGATCACAAGAAAGGGTGTAGTGAACCCCAGTATAAATTGGGCAGCAAGTTGTAAATGTCCGACACTCCATCCATTCTCTATAGGAATGCCAGGAATAGCCAAGAGCTGTACTTAGCTATCTCCGGTAGTCCCATAGGGACGAACATGTACAACTCCATAAGAAAACAGTATGCAGCTAGCTTTTAAGCTCCCCCTAGTGGTAGCTGCAGGTTGTTAGCATGTTATTTGTTAAAGGGGTTTTCTGGGATCAGCATAATAAAGCTCTTTCCCCAGAATAGATCAGTGGGGGTCCGACTCTCTACACCCACCAAACAGCTGACTGAAGAGGTTGTGGCGCTCTCTGCAGCATCCGTGTAGTTGCGGCAGTGCAATACCCTGCAGAGCGTGCAGGTAGAGGGGTGGGGGTACACAATGGAGGGGCTGCAGCACTGACCCTGCAAAGAGCTGATCAGACCTAAAAATCACATAATGTTAAAATGTGGAGAATTATATATACTATATATCCTATATACCGGGACATGCATATCTATTATCTATCTATCTATCTATCTATCTATCTATCTATCTATCTATCCATCTATCTATTATCTATCTATCTTGCTGTAAAAGTAACAACCTACATATATAGACAGCAGACTGCACACTGCTACAAAGGGATTTATTATAGACAATGCTGAGAAATCCATTGAAAGCAGTATATTTTTGTGATTGATTGAATCTCAAGATGTCACAGACTTCAAACCCCATGGTGTTCGATCTTTTACCCTACCACCTAGACATGGTGTGCAGCCCATTTGCCTGTTGTATCTGCGCTCTCCTGGGAACAGGCAGAGGCCGGGGCTGAATCCGATTAGCTGGAGATGACAACATGATGTATAACACAACACTCTAACTCTAAAGCACGCTCCATAATGAATTGCCCCCTATGGGACCTGCTTAGCCAGAATGGAGGAAAGGCAGCAAATGCGTACAAGGAGGTGGGTTTGGTGTAACAACCGAATTCAAAAAAGAAAATTAAAGTAAGAGAAATGCTATTGTTTCACCGTCCATTCTAGACAAGAATTACAATATGTTTCCACATCAGCACAATTCTGTATTGTATCCACTTGAAAAAGTTACACCTTAAAGTACATCTACACACAAGTAATCCAATTTACCTGTGCTCATGACTGCTCAGGATTTTGCTTGTTGGTGCAGCAGCTTGTGCTGCAGAGCTGTTCTTCCTACTGTATCTGGGGACATTCACCACCCTTGCCCAGCCATTTAAGAAGCTACTGGGAACCCAACCTGGACACAAGTATATGGACATTTCCCTGTGGTCTTCTCCACATCTATAGGTCTTTGGGCTTTTTTCTAACAGTCATGTCAAGCTATGCACCAGTTATGTATTTTTTTCACATTTTTAAAGCTCTGCGCATGCGTAGACCGGAAGAACGGATCCGTCAATGCGGTATTTTTAATGCTGGATCCGGCATTACGGCAAGTGTTCCGGCATTTTGGACGGAGATAAAACTGCAGCATGCTGCGGTATTATCTCTGTCCAAGACGCCGTACAGTGACTGAACTGAAGACATCCTGATGCATCCTGAACGGATTTCTCTCCATTCAGAATCCGAAGCTTTTTTTCCTGGTATTGAGCCCCGACGACGGAACTAAATGCCGGTAAAGAAAAACGCTAGTGTGAAAGTACCCTTAGCTGTCCTTAATGACCAATTTACTAAAGTGTCCTTAAAGCACATTTACATGAGCGATGTCGCCGAGCAATTATCGGGAAGGAGTTATTCCCTCCCGATAACTGCCTGCTCGTCTGTGAAGGCAAAGAGCTGCATGTACATGTATCAATCTCCTTCACTGTACGGGGACGAGCGATGTCTCGTCAGTCACTTCTCCTCATACTGATTCACGCACAGCACAATCTGCTCTCCAGAAACCACGACTGCACGTGCTGCATCAACAAATAATTCATGCAATCAGCGAGTCTTTTGCTGGTGGCATATCTACAAGGGCCGATTATCGGGAACAGATGTTTACGTTCGCTTCTGTAAAAACGCCTTCAGTTTTGATAAATCTCCTCCATACCAGCGCCATTTGTATTTGATGGTGTAAAGTTGTTACGTAGCGTCCTGCAGAACTCTTCACAATAAAAAAATAATAGATAAAATAATAATAAATAAAATGTATAAAAATAATAACATCCTGGTGGCTGACAATGACTAATGAGCAGTATTATTATGTTATCAATCATTAATCCGGTCAAAACAAACACAAATCAGTGCTCTTAGTCTGTTAACAATTTTTTGTGGTTCTGTGCTCTCCTCAGAATTTGGCTGTGACATCTGTTCTTCCTGAGTTCTGTAACCTCGGTGATTTTATTCCAACTGTTCTTTAACCTGCCGCTGACCTTGAGCAGGTGTGCGGGATCCTGAAAGACGGAGGGGTCAACTGAGCAGGCGCAAGTCGTAAGAAGTCTGCCGCGCTGGTGTGCGCCTCCTCCCGACAGGCAAGCATCTGGTTCTGGCTGTCTGCACTCCGCCATAATATAATAACATTGAAATGTAAGCAGAGAAAGGTCTCCTAAGGTTGTCAAAAAAGACGCCCCCTCTGATTCTTTGTTCCCCTTTGTCTTTCGTTCTGCATTGAAAAGCTGATGGTATAAGGGACCCACATCATTAAACTGCACAGCAACACAGGAGAATGCTGGGAGCATTACAATATGGTGACATCTGTGCTGTCGTTTGCATATCTACCCCCCCTCCCCCCCCATTATCCTCCTTCTAAGGTGACAGAAGCGCAATGAAAATGCCCCATAAGCACCAGGCATCATACGGCCGTACATTTACTTGTTTACATATATATATATATATATATATATATATACAGTATATAACAGTATATTCTGCTGTACAGAGACCATTAAAGGGGTATTCCGGTTGTTTCAAGTTATCCCCTATCTACAGGATAGTGGATTACTATTAGATCAGTGGGGGTCCTTCTCTAAAACGCCCATAGACATGAATGCAGCGGCCACCGCAGTCATTTAAGGAGGAGGCCACCATTCTAGTGATTATCGGGGATCACAGTGGTAGTACCCCCACTGATCTAATAGTTATCCCCTATCTTGTGAATATGGGATAACTTGAAACAACCGGAATACCCCTTTACCATGCTCCAATGGGCTCTCCATCTAATTTCTCCTATTTCAAACACACACATAATGGGGACAATTTCATAAGAAGTCAATTTATCCAATGCATCAGTTTCCTGAGACCCGAAAGCAGAACCACACAAAGACAGGAAGAAGATACAAACGTGTGGATGCTATCCTTGGTGGGATTCACACTAAGACCCTTGTAAGAGCACAAACATTGAGAACACCATGCTATAAAAAAATGCTTTCCAACCGCGCACCCTCTGCTGGTTGCAATGTGAACAGCAGCTTACAGACATGTTACAAAAGGGCAGAGTACAGATGGTCACACACCACTAGATATATGTTGGCTGACACAATGTATTTTGGTGTATGTTTGCCGTATGATGAAATCCCACCGCCCGTTCCTTCTGTCCATCGACACCTTCTACCGGGATCAGGCAGTTGGGCGTCAACATGACCTATCATTCTGTAAGCAGGGCTTTTTATATTCAATCATACACTCAGGAAAATGTGTGCTCGAAATAATGGACTCTAGGATGGCATTATAACACATGGCTGCTATCTTTCAGACACAGCTCCACACCTGCCTCCAGGTTGTGTGTGGTATTGCAGGTCTGGTCCACTTAAAGGGGTATCCTGGCGGCATAACTTTGCTATGCTGCAATACCACACTCAACCTGTGAAGAGGCGTGGCGTTGATACCGGAATAAGTCAGCCATGTTTTTCTAATCCTCGACAACCCCTTTAAATTTTTCATTCAGTAAATTGATTTCATGGAGTCGGTTACTAAACAGAAAAAAAATAAAAAAACACGATTATTAAAAAGAAACCAACTTTATGTCCACAAATCTGGATCAGGCAAACAGGGATTTCTTGAGAGGCCTGGTTATGTGATAAATCATTACAGTGCTGCTCTAATTAATCGTCTACCCTCTAATGGAAGTAATGCATTATAGAGCAGCGCACGGTAATAGGCTCTAGCTGCACCTTTTACAGCAAATGGTTTTTAAAGGGCATATGCATCTAGGAAAGTTATCTCAATTAGGTTTTTTTTATATTCACAGAGGAAAAAACAATATTGCTAACATCGAAAATGGCTCTTGCAGAAGGCCATTGCCTGACATTAATGCAGTGCCTGTAATGTGTCCAGGATATCGCCCGACACTAAGGATAATTTGATAACTGCATCTGCAGATACTATATAATGAGGGGACTAATACAAATACCTCTAAAAACAGCAAATCGCACTGACTATAGAAAAAAGTGCAGTAAACCGCACACCCATTCATGAAAAAAGGGGAAAACTACACTACACTAGTACTTTATGTCCATCCCTAATAAACTGTAATAAATAAACATCCATGATGATGTTCACATTGTACACAGCTCAGACAAATGCCCCTTCCTATACATCATGGGAGACTGCGGATCAAAGGTAGGGACCATTTGTCTCGGCTAGCTGCCACTTCTTCCTTATAAGACAAGAGCATCTTGTAAATCCTTTACTGAACATATTGGAGATTTACTAACCAAAATGTGCCAGAACTTTGTCTAAGGGCTCATGCACATGGATGTTGCTGTTGTGCAACCTCCTGATCCACAAAACAGGGATACCGGCCATGTGCTTCCCACACTGTACGCTGGCCTATTGTAGAAATGCCTATTCTCGTCTGCAAAACGGACAAGAATAGGACATGTTCTATAAAATGCAGAGCAGGCACTGAAAGCACACGGATAACATCCGTTCGCTGTCCATATTTTGTTGTGGCCCCATAGAAATGAATGGGTCTGCGAAAAATGCGGATCAGGCACTGCCCCAATATACGGTCGTCCCTTCTAGGGAATCTGTCACCTTGATTAAGCAGTATTAACTGCAGTACTACAGGGGTAGATGAGGAGCGCTGCTGGAACTGACATCCCCCCACTGTAACACATTGACAGGACTCATGAGCCGCAAGCATATAATGAAGAAGACCTCCTAAGCGGCAGCTCGTGAGTCCTCTCTATGTATTCCAGTGGAGCTCTGTGACAGAATAGCGGTAGTAATAATATATAAAGTAGTGGCAGCAGTACTACTCATGGACTACTGCAGTTAATGGTGCTTAATCAATGCTACAGACTACCTTTAATTTGTGCGGGGAAAAAAAACTGGGCAAACATGCTTGTACATCCCTCTGGGATTAATTACTTTTTATCTAATGCCCACAGCCTGCCTCCTGAAACAGAAGATGCCTACTCACCTGCTCCCTGTCGCTCTGGTCCTCCACGCTGCCTCTGCTGTGTCCATGTCCATGTTCCGGTCGCTGAAGCATTTACATCGGTCCAAGGCAGCGCATCACCACTGAGGACATTGGGTGCAGCAGAGCATGTGCCCATGACCATGCAGCGTCAGATGTAAACACTCCAGGGGTGGGTATTAGAGAAAAGTAATTATTCCCAGAAAGCCCCTTCAAGTGATTTAGACACTTTTTCTACAAGTCCAAAACAGGGCACAGCCAAAAGGGAAAGGGAAGGCTTAAGTTTCACCAGTGTGTGCCAAAAGACGCACCAAAACGTTGTTTAAAGATTCTAGTGAATAATAAGCAAATAATAGGTGGTGTAAGTCTAGTAACTCTACGCCGTGTGTATTTGTGTGTCTACAAATCTACATGTTATTCTAGGCTGTGATTCTCAAACACTATGCGCCCAATTACCAGGGAGTAAAACTTGGGAGGGAGCTTTGACAGTGTTTTCTGCACCAATCTCTGGTTTCACAAAATATCTGCTTCACTTTATACTAGCTGTAGGACCCGGCTTCGCCCAGGTATATTTAATCTATTTAATGTTTGTGTGTGTCGTTAAAAGATATCGACAGTATCCAATATAACAGTGACATCTATATCACCCCGCCCCTTAACACTGACCCCCCCCCCACAGTGCCCCGTCCCTTAAAATGGGACCTTCACAAGAGCTCACCCCCTTAACTTTGACCTTTAAAGCAGCCTTCCCCTTTAACAGTGAGTTTCACAGCACACCACCCCCTTGACAGTGACCTCCACAGGGGCCCTCCCCCTTAACAGTGGCCTTTACAGCAATCTGCCCCTTAACACTGACCTCCATAGCGGGCCATTCTCTTAACTGTGACCTCCACAGCAGCCTGCCCCTAGGGTGGCCATAGGTCCAGTTTTAGGCCGGACAGTCCGGCTTTCAGACTTCATATCCTCCGTCTGGGGCAGGGCCTGGACGGACACAGGGATGTCCTTTTGAACAACTCACTCTCAGACAGCAGCACTGTGCTGTCTGAGCGTGAGCTGCAAGGAGAAAGTCACCCTCACTCCCACCCCTGCAGCTGACAGAAGCTGATTTTTAACTTCCGTCGGCTGCGTAGGGGGAGGGCGCGTTGCCTAATAAGGTCAGAGTTGTGGCTTAGCGGGACCTAGAAGTTGATTTTTAACTTGAATTTTTCAATCCCTGTTGGCTGAAGAGTGGGAGTGGGTGTGGCCTAACCGGATAGGGGGCATGGCCTTATTAACAGCTCACCCTAAGACAGCAGCACTGTCCTGTCTGAGAGTGAGCTGCAGAGAGAAAGTCACCATCCCTCCAACCTCTGCAACTGACAGAAGTTGATTTTTAACTTCATTTTGGCAATCCCTGTCGGCTGAGAAGTGGGAGTGGGCGTGGCCTAACCAGATCGGGGTGTGGCTTAGCAGTACCTAGAAGTTTATTTTTAACCTCATTTCTTTACTCCTTGTAGGTTGAGGAGTGGGAGGGGCGTGGCCTAACCAGATCGGAGGCGTGGCTTAGCAGGACCTGGGGGCGGGCTTTTAGGGGGACTTAAATGGCCACCCCACCTGCCCCCTGAACTGTGATCTCCACACCACTATGCTCCCTTAACAGTGTCATCCACAGAGTTGTTATGGAAACCTCAGGAAATAAGGTACTAAGTGCTGTTAGGCTGCGGCTTTACTTCAATGGCGATTATCCTGGTGACAGTTTCCTTTAAAGCTCATCTACAGCAGTGAGGAAACATGGCTGGGTTTGTTATGGTTACCTGGAGTAAAACTGTGTGTGTGGAGACGAACTGCCAGCCAGCTTCTATTGGCTTCCCGGACACAAAAATTTGTGATTATAAATGCGACAGTGCGGATTCCTTTAGCGGACATACAAACACACATACACTCAGCATTATATATTAGATTAGTTTTAATATTATACTGAATTGGATTTTTTGGACTAGTATTCAGACTTACCCAGGTCTTTATGTTATAATCTGCAGACTACCAGCTACATTTTTTATTCATTTAGCATGGGGAAAAGTCTGTTCTCCTTTTAGCCAAATGGCAGTCCTGTCTGGATAATAGGAGCAATCAGAGAATATACCGCACACAGGGGCGGACTGGCCATAGACCCTACAGGAAAATTTACCGGTGGGCCGATGCCCAGAGAGCCACCAAAACCTTCTTCTTGGCCAAAATCTAGGTACAAAAAGATCTGATGCTCTCAGCATCAATTAATTTAGGCAGTATTCCATGCTGCACTGTGGTATCTGGTTCTGCTGAGTTAGTATTTCATGCTGCACTGTGGTACCTGGTTCTGCTGAGTTAGTATTTCATGCTGCACTGTGGTACCTGGTTCTGCTGAGCTAGTATTTCATGCTGCACTGTGGTATCTGGTTCTGCTGAGTTAGTATTTCATGCTGCACTGTGGTATCTGGTTCTGCTGAGTTAGTATTTCATGCTGCACTGTGGTACCTGGTTCTGCTGAGTTAGTATTTCATGCTGCACTGTGGTACCTGGTTCTGCTGAGTTAGTATTCCATGCTGCACTGTGGTATCTGGTTCTGCTGAGTTAGTATTTCATGCTGCACTGTGGTACCTGGTTCTGCTGAGTTAGTATTTCATGCTGCACTGTGGTACCTGGTTCTGCTGAGTTAGTATTTCATGCTGCACTGTGGTACCTGGTTCTGCTGAGTTAGTATTTCATGCTGCACTGTGGTATCTGGTTCTGCTGAGTTAGTATTTCATGCTGCACTGTGGTATCTGGTTCTGCTGAGTTAGTATTTCATGCTGCACTGTGGTACCTGGTTCTGCTGAGTTAGTATTTCATGCTGCACTGTGGTACCTGGTTCTGCTGAGTTAGTATTTCATGCTGCACTGTGGTATCTGGTTCTGCTGGAATAGTATTTTGTGCTGCACTGTGGTATCTGGTTCTGCTGGGATAGTATTTTGGGCTGCACTGTGGTATCTGGTTCTGCTGGGATAGTATTTTGTGCTGCACTGTGGTATCTGGTTCTGCTGGGATAGTATTTTGTGCTGCACTGTGGTATCTGGGGCCACTTTTAGGTTTTTAAGTTCCCAGTCCGCCCCTGACCGCACATATAGCATATCCAGGGTATCCATGAGGGGAGCGCTCTCCCCACTGGTCTCTAGTCAATTATTGGATTTTTGGGAAAGCACCAGAATACACCGGACTCTAACTATGGAGACAATGTACTGGCTTTCTTCTATAAGTTTATTAAAAGGCAGTAAATTGACCTTCGGACCAATTAATGACCTTGAGAAAACATTGAACTGGCTTATAAACTTCCTAATAATTTATGCATTTAACATTCTCATTCCTACACATGTATCCAAATGAAAGCGATTGATCCTCACAATTCAAGGCACAATACATTTGATGCTGCACTTTTAAATGTATCAATTTATTACGATAGGCTGAGCAATTACCCAACTTCATTCAGAAGATGAATCTGCATTAAGTGCTCCTGTCATGTAGATGAATGGGGTTCATTAACGTGACATCAACACAGGCTTAAGTCCTACAACACCATAAGGGCTTAGTAACATTACCTATCTGGCATCTGTCTGTCTGTCCCTCTCTTATCTATTTATTATCTTTTAGAAAGAACAGAATAAGTATTAGGGATAATAATAGGGCTATGGTCATAATAATCTCATTTAGCATGATCAAAGTCAATCATGTTGATCGATGGCGATTAGGGCAGAAGACGCCACCGGCTCCATAAAAAATCCAATTTAATATGTCAAATAAAAAGCCATTTTACCATTTTGACTTAATTTTAAAAAGCTCCAATAGAAACAAGTTTTGGAAGGTGGTGCAAAAACAAAAACAAAAACCCTGGCAGTTACTGTAGCATGCTACCCTGTGATGTCATTTATATATGGATTACCTGAGTGAAACTGTAAGTGGACGGATATGACGCAAAATCAATGGTTCATTTTAAAAATGTGGGGTGGACACGATACCAAAATTTTTATTAGATTTTGATACCATAAAAAAGTATTGCGATACTCGATACCACGCAGAAAAAATAAAACACCCAAAAAGCCGTGTGCATTCCGCATTTTATGGAACATTCGGCCCATAATAGAACAGTCCTATCCTATTTTTTGGGGGGACAAGGTGACTAAAAAATGGTCAAATGAGTTATTTATTTATTTATTTTATTTTTTTTTTTATGGTTGTTCACCGCATAGGAGATATTTTAATATTTTATAAGTTCGCACCTTTTAGGGCATGGCGATATGTAACACGTTTATTTTTTATTGTTTATATATGTTATATTTAAAATTAGGAAAGGGGGTTATTTAAACTTTTAGTATTTTGAAGCTTTTTTATTTTATTTTATATTTACTAGCTATTAGCCCCCTTAGGGCCTAGAACCCTTGCAGAGCTCTATTAGGGTGAATAGGACTTTACACTGTCCCTGCTGTCCTGTGCTTTGTGCACACAGCAGCAGGGAGCTTACCATGGCAGCCATTGATAGCTTTAGTAGCATCTTGGCTGCCATGGTAACCGATCGGAGCCCCACGATTACACTGCTGGGGCTCCGATCGGAACTGCCACTGCCACCAATGAGGAGGGGACCCTGTGGCCACTGCGCAACCAATGATTATAATTTATAATACTGGGGTTGGAGGGGGGGGGGGCGCACTGCAACACCGATTAATGTAATTAACACATTAATTCAAGTGTAGGCTGCGGGTGTCGGCAGTATTACATACCCCGGAAGAGGGTTTGATCGTGGGGGGCTGACCGTGTGGGTCATGAGAGCGAAGGTCAAGATTTTCCACTTTATTCATTTGTGTGAATTAGGACCTCCATTTTTGTGATTGGTAAGGGTCGGACCCCCACCAATCAGATGCTTATCCCCTATCCTGTGAATTGGGGATAAGCTCTTACCTTGGTACACACCCTTCCAAGATTTTAATACTGATGATAGGTCATCAGTATCTGACCAGTGGGGGTGCGACTCCCAGGAACCCCATCGATTAGCTGTTCGGGAAGGCAGCAGACCTCTCAGTAGTGCCACGGCCTTCTCTTACCTTTCCCTAGGCCAGTGACGACACATTCTTCAGTCACGTGGCATAGACGCAGCTAGGTGCTGAGCGCGATACCAAGCACAGACATTATCCAATGTACGGTGCTATGCTCGGAGAGCTGCTAGAAAGCAGTGGGGCACACAGGAGCGCCGGGGCCTTCTCAAATAGCTGACTGCTGGGGGTCCCGGGTGTCGGACCCCCTCTGATCAAATACTAATGACCTAGTCAGAGGAAAACCCTTTTAATCAATTGAAAACTACATTTTTGAAAGAAAAAATAGGAGGTAATACAAACCACTATCAAAGGAAAAGCTTATGACATAAGATTTTCTCATGTATTACGCTGCACCCATGCAATATTACAACAGAAAGGAATAGCATGCTGATTTCAATTCACAAACCATAAGAGGACTCAAGAGACTGCAAATTAAGTCAGACCAGCTGAGCTCATCCCCATGGCCTCCAAAAAAAAATGCTGCTTTCATTGACTACGTTCAGGACTCCTCCGTAATGAACAAATTCTGGAGTAAACAACCCTGGCGCCAACCAAATCTGGTGTAATACACAAAGGTCCAACATCTCCCAGAACATTACATTATACCTGCGCAGCCCAACGGCTCCGTAACCCAATAACAGGCTGCTGGTAATAACCCCTAGTCCAATAGAAACAAAGGCTGGAGAGAGATTTTTCCATCTCATCTGAATTGGACAAACACAGACGCTCATTAGTATTTCATTATGCTCCTAACGAGGTTACAACATAAACAAAATAAAAATCTAAAGGTAGATCGAAAATCTGAAAATTGAGTATCAGTGCCAAAAATAAATATGACATACATCTGAATATTTCATCCACTATGTGTCATTTACATAGAATTCATAATAGTTTTTTTCTTTTCTCCTTTTTTTAGTTGTTAACGTATTGGTCAACCCAATTTTGGGAAAATTTTAACCCTTTCATGACCAAGGGTCATTGATGCCCCCGTAACCACGTCTAATTTTGCTAATCTGACATGTGTCACTTTATGTGGTGATAACTTTGGAACACTTTCACTTATCCAAACTATTCAGAGATTGTTTTCTTGTGACACATTGTACTTCAGGACAGTCATAAATTTGAGTCAATATATTTTACCTTTATTTATGAAAAAATCCCAAATTAATTAAAAATGTAGAAAAATGTTCAATTTTCAAAATTTCAATTTCTCGGCTTTTAAAACAGAAAGTGATACCTCATACAATATTTATTACTTAACATTCCCCGTGTGTCTACTTTATGTTGGCATCATTTTGTAAATGTCATTTTATTTTTTTAGGACATTTGAAGGCTTAGAATTTTAGAAGAAATTCTTAGAATTTTTAAGAAAATTTCCAAAACCCACTTTTTAAGGACCAGTTCAGGTCTGAAGTCACTTTGTGGGGCTTACACAGTGGAAACTAGGGGTCGACCGATTATCGGTTTGGCCGATATTATCGGCCGATATTGATGATTTGCACAGTTATCGGTATCGGCCCCTAACCAGGCCGATATACCGATAACTGTGCTATAACAGAACATTGCCGCGCTGCTCTCAGCGCGGCCATGTTCCCTCAGCAGCACAGGGGAGAAGGAGGCAGTCCCTCCTTCCCCCTGTGCCGCGCTGCCAGTGGAGACTAGAGAAGAGGAGGAGGAGGGGCTGAGGGCGCACTGGCCACCAATGAGAGCAGAGGAGGCGGGGCTGAGGGCGCACTGGCCACCAATGATAAGGTTTAAGATATTACAAGCACATTGCCCAGACCCTGCCTCTGATAGAGAGCTGCGATCCGCGGCAATTAACCCCTCAGGTGCCGCGGATCGCAGCCATCTATCAGAGGCAGGGTCTGGGCAATGTGCTTGTAATATCTTAAACCTTATCATTGTGGCCAGTGCTTCCTCCCCATCCCCCTCCTCCCCTCCCCATCCCTTCAGTATTGATATCATTGGTGCCAGTGGCCACAGGGACCCCCACCTCCTCTCTTCTGATCGGAGCCCCAGCACTGTGATGCTGGGGCTCCGATCGGTTACCATGGCAGCCAGGACGCTCCTGAAGCCCTGGCTGCCATGGTTCCTGCTGCTGTGTGCCCATAGCACAGGGCAGCAGGGACAGTGTGAGGTCCTATTCACCCTGATAGATCTCTATTAGGGTGAATAGGACAAGGGATGTAAAGAGCCCAGGTTCTACCCCTAGGGGGGGAAATAGTAATAAAATAAAAAGTAAAAAAATTTAAAATAGTAAAAAAACACCAAAATATTAAGTATAAATTAACCCTTTTCCAATTTTACATATAAAATATATAAACAATAAATAAAAAAACATATCGCCGTGACCAAAAAGTCCAAACTATTAAAATATTTTTTTTTTAAAAAAGCGTCGGACGCCGTAACAGAAAAAAAAAATCCAAAAATTAAAATGCGCAAAATATCGGTATAAAATATCGGCTATCGGCCTGAAAGTTCACAGAATATCGGTATCGGCTCTAAAAAATCAATATTGGTCGACCCCTAGTGGAAACCCTCCATAAACGACCCAATTGCAGAAACTACTCCCCTCAAGTTACTCAAAACTGATTTTACAAACATTAACCCTTTAAGTGCTCCACAAGAGTTAAAGGAAAATGATAATGCATAAGGGGGGGATGGCAGTCTTTGTTGACACCCACAAATATTCATGAGGAAAATCTCAGAGATTGCTGTTACACGCCCCCACAGCTCTGCATCGGCATGTCAACAAAGGGCCAGAACAGAACTAGTGAAATTAGTAAATTTAAAAAAAAAATTTGCCTAAAACTTGCTTAGCTTATGTATATATTAATGACCATCAGATTAACAGTACTTATTTTTTACATGACTCAGACAACCCCTTTAAATACTTTTATGTTAAAAAGACAAAGGTAAAATAGTAGTGATACCTTTATTGGCCAACCAAAAAAATTCTATTTGCAAGCTTTCAGAGCACAGAGGTTACTTCATCAGGCCGCATACAAAAAATAATTTTTGAATCAGCCTGAAGAAGGAGCCTCGGTGCTCTGAAAGCTTGCTTACAGAAAGGTGTCACTGCTATAATACTTTTGTCTTTTTAACACAAAAGTATTTACCGTAACATCGCATGGCTTCTGTTTAAATATAGATATTGACATGGAAAAGTAAAAATAACATCACTGAAATTCTTAAAAAATATGTTAAGCATAAAAACTTGATTAAAACAATAGGTCATTTTCTGATGACACATTCCCTTTAAGTCAAAAATACATCATGAGATTTAATTGTAAGCCCAATGTCAAGTGTAACCATAAAGGCCCGCAAACCAAATCAATCATGTAACATTTTTCCTGTGAAAGACTGGGCACGCTTGTCTTTAAGGGCTGGGTGAGCATATTTCTCCCCATCTGCCTTGCAGGAATTTTAGGAGTATCAAATTGGTTTTCCAGCTCTTGTTCTCAGACAACAGGCCTCGCATCTGTCGCCTCTCCCAACTGCCAGTTGTGACTAAACGTCTTGCTTTACCATCCCAGCAAAGCGCAGGACCCTCTTACAGCAGACATGGCTCGCAAGGGGGTTATTAACATTTTTGTTGTGGCCAGACGGATGCAGCTTAGCCTTTATCGTCCTGTCTGGCGTGGAGGACTCGCAGTCAATTATGACCAGTCGCTGATTCTATCACCTAATCTCAGCAAATAAAATCAGTCTGGTCAACATTAACCTTTTGCCAGCTCTGCTAGTACGAACGCAAAATCCTCAACATGGAAACTGCAATGTACTGCTGCATTAGAGAGAATGCACCACAGTCCATATGATGTAGTATGCACAGCAGATCTATACTTGGACTCTTTCAGCCCCGGGCAATTTTCCATTCTTGCACTTTTCACTACCTGCCTTCCTGGAGCCATCCATTTTTTATTTTTCTGTTCACACAACTGTATGCGGGCTTTTTTTTTTTTTTTTAAAGTTATACTTTCTAATGACACTATTTAATATGGCATAAATGGGGTGGAATTCCACCACAGTTTTATTGGTTTTGTTTCTACTGTGTTCCCTTCATTCTCCGGGTCAGCGCAGTTACCATGACATCACAGTTATATAGTTTTTCTTGTTTTAAATACTGTAAAAAATTTAAAACTTTCTGTTCATTGCAATATTCTCCCCCCCATAACGTTTCGTCGTTATGTCTATACAGAGCTGTGTGATGCTCAATTTCTGCAGGACAATCTGTAGTTTTTAGAGTGTGTACCACTTTTTGATCACTTCTTAATTAACTTTTTGGTAAGTGAAATAACAAAAAAAATTGCAAATCCGCCATGTTTTTTCCTGTTACAGCGTTCACTGTATGGGATAAATCCATTTGTATTTCAATAGTTTGGGCATTTTCAGACACACCAATACGTACCATGTTTATGTTTCTCTTTTTTTTTAGACATGCACCCCCCCTCCACGGGACTTGGACATGTGATCATTGGATCGCTTCTGCTCTCAATCATTGCAATGTAATGCAGATTCACTACGTTCTTATGGATCCCTGCCACCTATAAGAAAACGAGCTACAATAGCATAAGATTCTTCAGGGAGCTTCCCTGTTCGCTGATTGTAAATGTTGATATTCTGTTATCTGAACTATGGAGGCTGCCGTCCTGCCCCAGACGTGAACAGCATTGAGAGATGTGTCTAACACAGTCATGGGTAATAGACTGGAGGAGACTCATTGGCATTTATGAGATTTCTAGACATGCTCTGTGCAAAGGAGGGAGGAGTAGATACGTTGTGACCATCACCGATTGTGAATAGTAGAGCCCGTGTTATCTGTATGTAGGGGATACCTATGATTATAATCCTGCCTGTGATAATAAGGAGATGACTGCTTAAAAGTCATTTGACCAGAGCCAGAAGTAGTGCCTATTATTTGGCTTAGTGGCCAGAGCTAAATCTTCAGGATTCTGTTTTTAAATAGTGACATGGAAAATTAAAAATAACATCACCAAAAAATTCTTTAAAAATACATTTACGATAAAGACTTGATAGAAACACTAGTGGGGTCATTTATCAAACTGGTGTAAAGTAGAACTGGCTTTGTTGTCCATAGCAGCCAATCAGACTCCACCTTTCAGTTTTGACAGCTCCATTGGAGAAAGGAGGAATCTGATTGGTTGCTGGGGCTTTACGCCAGTTTGGTTAATAGGAGGGTTAGTTATGTTACTTTTGTGGTGTGTATCTGGCGCAGATCCTGTCACACGCCATGTTGCAGCAGAGTCTTCTTCTCTGCTCACCCCAGCGGGGGCGGGGATGGGCCGGCAGGCCCGTCTCATTCATCATTTTCTGTGCTTGGTTTAGATGTAGAAAATGTTCTAAATGTAAGACAGTAAGGAAGTGGTCTTACGTATAGAATCAGAGGTGGAGACGTCGAAGTTATGTAGAGGCCGGCACCTCTACATTACTTCGTCTATAGGGCTTATTAAGGCCGCCATCTAAAACGTCTTTCTTATTAAATGTGCCCTTAGGTCTATTTCTGATGAACGCTCCCTGTTGTTGGCATTTTGTGAAGTCGCCACTGCTCTGCCTTTAGCTCTTTGTGAATTATGTCCTGAGCCCAATACCTGGTTTCTAGTAATACAGAGAGTTAAAAGGCTGCAGCTGTCAAGTAATTTGTCACTAGCAACCAGTCCATCTGAGGTGACTCGGAAGTGCAGATCAAAGCTGTGCTGGCAGAGGCACAAAGAATGGGGGAACCCTTGGCAGCAGTCACACCGTGTCATTTCCAAGTCTGCTTTATTAATAATCATTATAAAATACCGTATTTTTCGCCATATAAGACGCACTTTTTTTCCCCCAAAAGTGGGGGGAAAATGGCAGTGCGTCTTATATGGCGAATGCTACCATTTTCCTATAGTTAAAGCTGATACATCGCACAGCATGCGATGTATCAGCATGGAAGGAGGAGGGGGCGGAGCCTGGCAACACGCGGCGGGCGGCCCGCCGCTAACAGCGTGAATGGTTTCATAACATTTTTAATCTTTAGTCATGTCCCCTTATTCCCTATAATGCCAGTACAGTAGCGCTCTGCTAACCTGCTATACAGATCCTCTAGCAGGCAGAGCGGTGCGGCGGCGAGCTGCTGTGTAACGTCCTCACTGGCGTCATCTGCCTGCTCCTTTCACTTTATGAATGAAGCAGGAGGAGCAGGCAGATGGCGTCAGTGAGGACATTACACAGCAGCCTGCCGCCCGCACGCTCTGCCTGCTGAAAGATCTGTATAACAGGCAGCAAGCCTCTACTGGCATTATAGGAATAAGGGACATGATTAAGGTATAAGTGTTATCAAAGCAGTCAAGCTGTTAGCGGCGGGCCGCCCCATGTATGCCAGGCTCCGCCCTAAGCAGTCACTATGGGCCAGATCTGTGGATAGCACTTTGATGGGGGCATTTATAAATGACACTGTAATTGGGGTGATCTGTGGATGACACATATGGCATAAGATGCTATATATGTGTCATCCACAGATCAATCCATACAGTGTCATTCATAATGCTCCCCATCACTGATGCTATCCTGAATCCCCCATCACAGATGCTATCACAGATCCCCCATCACAGTGCCATCACATCTCCCCATCACACTGCTATCCACAGATCCCCCATCACAGTGCTATCCACAGATCCCCCATCACAGTGCTATCCACAGATCCCCCATCACAGTGCTATCCACAGATCCCCCCATCACAGTGCTATCCACAGATCCCCCATCACAGTGCCATCCACAGATCCCCATCACAGTGCCATCCACAGATCCCCCATCACAGTGCCATCCACAGATCCCCCATCACAGTGTCATCCACAGATCCCCCATAACAGTGCCATCCACATCTCCCCACATAACAGTGCCATCCACAGATCCCCCCCATAATACTGTCATGCACAGACCACCATTACTTCAAAAGCACACCTTTTGGTTAAAAATATTTTTTTTCTTATTTTTCTCCTCAAAAACCCAGGTGCGTCTTATAGGCCGGTGCGTCTTATAGGGCGAAAAATACGGTAATAATTTATTACCATTACCGCCATCCATTTTATTGTATTTTTCATTTTTTTAACTCCTGAAAATGCATTTTGGTAGCAGTGCCAGCTGTCAGAACGCAGAATGTGCGTAAATGTTATTCACAGCACGTATAGTTCTTGCACTGTCAACAAAATTTTCTCCTGGGAATCAAATAAAAGCATGATTTCTTTGTTTTCTAGCTTGAATATTCAATCCCATTAGCAGCTTCACTCAAGCTTTCTTAATACCCTCAGTCAGCCAAAGGCAGAGCGGCCCACTGAAGATACAGCGGAAATAGAAAGACACAACCTCAATAGCACACAAAATGGCTGAATAGGCAAATGCATTAGCCTCAAATTCAATAAAACCCTTCTTCTGTTTCAGGCAAATACAGATAACAGATTAATAAAAGAAAATTGCTATAATTTTAGATTAACCACTGTCAGTAACCCATTGGGCTTATAAAGGTGGAGTAAAAGGAATTGACTGTCTTCCCATGGCGCACTCGGTAGAGCCCTTCAGAAGGTCTATTCACAAGTGCCGTTAGGACGCCTTTATTAGATTTATAGAGCAAAATCAGCTTGGAGAAACTTTATGTGCAGCCTTCGCTGCAAAAGCCAACGTCGATCAGAGGCAAAGGGTTTCTACCCTGCTATGACCATTTATTCATGGTATGTTTCCAAAATGTAAGCCTGTATTAGGCTGGCCAATGGTCGGCCAGTTTATCGTTATCAAGCGTTCACAGAAATGATCTGGCAGCGCAATACTGCCGCCGCTGTTTAATCACGCTCTGCTGCCGGCTAACAACTAGATAGATATGTGATGGCATAACGATCGCTCCTCCCCAGGCTGCATGTCATAGCGCTTCCTTCCCGACAATCGCCCGTAGAATCTGGTGTGTAATAAAGCCCTAAATCACCACATCCACTTGCACGCACAGTGGCTTCTCTCTTGATTCTGAAGGACATGCTGAAGAGCCTGCGCTCAAGCATTATGACGTCACCAGGCGATCACGCTGGAAGTGCGCAGTGACACAATCACACTTGAGCGCAGGTCCTTCAGCAGGTCCTCTGCACATGCAAGTGGAGGAGGTTATTATTGTTTTCTTTTTTAGCTAAAAACAAACATTACAACTGACGAGCACTATGAAGGACATCGGAGGCCACTATGGGGGACATTATGGGCCACTATGGGCGACATTATTATAGTTGGGGGCCACTAGAGGGGGCATTATTACTGCTGGGGGCCACTAGAGGGGACATTATATGTAATGCAGGGGTTGGGATTTAATTTTTTTTAAAAAGGCCATTTTTAATGGCCATGAAAAAGGGATGCAAAACGGCGATTAAAAACAGAGAGACGGCCAGAAAATGGATTAACAAATGGTTGGAAAATGGCCATGAAGAACTCAGTGTGTCGGTCTTTTCCCTGTCGTGTTAAAGTAGCCTGACAGAACATATGGCTGGTGACAGTTGAAGGTTTAAACTGAGCGTGTGTGACCAACTCAGTGAGGAGGACAGAAAAATAAGGAAAAGAAAAACAGCAGGTGGCGCTACACATTTTATTCAATATAATTAAAGGGGTTATCCAACTCCTATAATGACCCCCCAATGCTGTGGACTTTATATAGATTATACTTACTCTGCTCCCCGGCACCCACGTCGCTCCTGATCCCCCGCACAGCCGCCACCGCATCTCCCTGTCGCACAGATCAAAACATCAGGCGATGGGGGGAGCAGCCAATAGCAGGCCGCGACGGGTACGAGCCTCCCTAGCATCGCAACATAAACATAGCTTTATCTACCGCTACATCGGCTTTATTATACAATATATGTTACTACTAAATGATGGTATTCAGGCCCCGTGCATTGTTAAGCACTAGACTCAGACAAGGAGACGGGTCACCTCTTACTGAACCCTCAGATAAGGCCATAAACATCAGGGACTGGGGGATATTGTTCCAGCCTTTGATGTCTGGTATCACTAATACAGATGCTAAGGCTATCATGTGGAACCAAGGCACATCAACCTAAGGGTATTTTCTTCTAGAAATGTCTCACTAAGGCTCGTTTACTCTAAAACATTTTGGCCCCTAAACATAGAATCTGAACAACTGTTCTCTGGAATGCTCCGTCTTTTTCATCTGTCTCCCAGCACTATTTATTACAGACACAGATGGTCAATATCTGCAATAACAGGGTTTTTTCTATTCTTTTTCACATTATCATCGTTATTGTTCTCTATGGTGTGGAGTATAGAATCAGCCGATGCCATGGACTGGAGTTGTAAGCATCTGATGAGTGCAAGATGTCCCTGCTTTTTCTTACTACAATTTAGGGAAATATATCACTGCTGAGATGTAGGTCCAAATCATTACAAAGTTAAGTGTGTGCTGCATAACGTCCGGCATCTGTAATGAGGGATATCTTACAGCTTTTGTGGTGTGCCTGCGCCATTACATGCAGATACACCCATGTACACCGTCTGCTGCAGCACACGGATCAGCAGCATGGATCTATTATACTTTTGGGCCTCTTTTAAATACTACAGAAACCAGCAGAAAGATTATGTATTCATACAGGGCACGGGGCAGAATACAATACAACTCTGTCATCATAACTTGCCCTAATCTGGAATAGAAAACGGCAACCTCCAAGATTTCCACATCGCAAGAGTTTGGATTTTGGAAGTAGGTTTATATTTGGACATTCCAATAAGACCCACAGTGACTGTATATAGCAATAAAGCAGGAGGTACACTAAGTACAGCAAATGCTTACAGGGTTCTCTTTCCTAGAGTTTAAAGAGGTTACCCGACTCTTCGTAACCGAGGACCTCCGGATAGGTCATCAGCCTCTGATCGGTGAAGGTCCGAAACCTGGGACCCCTGCCCATCAACTCCTGTGAAGCAGAAGCTGCATCACTAGCCTAGGCACAGCTAAGACCCAATCAAGTGATAGGATAGGTCAAGATAGGTCATCAATATCTGATCAGTGGGGGTCCAATACCTGGCACCACTGCCATCAGCTGTTTGAACAGTCTCTGGCACTCTAATGAGTGCTGTGGCCTCTTCCTAGGCCAGTGACGTCATGCTCATCAGTCACATGGCCTAGGTGCAACTTGGTCCCAATTCAAGTCAATGGCTCTGAGCTGCAATACAAAGCACAGCTTACAGCTGAGCGTGGTATGCTGTGAGGAGTCCACAGCACCCAACTCTTCAAACAGCTGAGCAGCAGGGTGTTGGATGCCAGATATTGATCACCTATCCTTAGGAAAACCCCTATCCAGGAAAACCCCTTTAACCTTACTACAACCAAACTGCAACTCAACAAAAGAAACCGAGAAAAAACACCACACCACGGCTATTCTTCGGGAGAGCAAAAAAAAAAAAGTTAATAATTAGAATATACGTGAGGTGTCCACAGGCCCAGCCTTAGGGACGTGTGACCTGTTGGGATCGCACAGGGCACATCACCCCCCAGTTGTGAAGAGACTGACACAACACATGCACTTGTTACAGACAGCAGACTGTCAGGCAGAGGTGAACGGCTGCTGGAGTCCCTGACAGCCTGCCCTGTGTGGCTGAGCATAGCACAGAACCTTCTAAACCCCTTCTCAATATCCCTCCTCTCTCCTACACGGGATGCCTCTCCTCCATATCCAGAGCCAGCATCAAGCCAGCCAAGTCCTCTGCTCCTTCCCTATATAGCAGTGAGGAGAGGGCTGCAGTGTTGGGCAGAGCTGAAGGCGCAACTGTATGTACAGTATTGAAAGAAAATAGGAGGCTGCAGGACCTTTAGTGATGTCACAGTCATGTGATGAAGGTTCTTCAGCCAAGTGCTGCACAGGAGGAGGGCTGAACTGGTGTGTGAATACGATAAGTCTATATAGTATGTGCAAAGGGTAGTAAATTATATAGTGTGTATAGGGTTAGTAAACTCTATATAGAGTGTGTATAGGGTAAGTGTAGTCTATATATTGTGCATACAGAGTAAGTAGTTTATATAGTGTGTTTAGGGTAAGTATAATTTATACAGTTTGTATATAGGGTAAGTGTTGTTTATATAGTTTGTGGATAGGGTAAGTGTATTCTACATACCGTAGAATAAGTGTAAGTGTAATCTACACTAGTATAAAGTGTGTAAATAGGGTAAGTATAGTCTATATGGTGGGAGAGTAGAAGGTAAGTAGTCTGTATAGTGTGTATAGGAGAAGTGTAGTCTGTATAGCGTGTGTATAGGATATGTGTAGTTTATAAAGTGTTTGTATAGGGTAAGTAGTCTATACAGTGATTTTCTTTCTTATGCTGGTAAAGGAAGAAGGGGGTGCAAAAAGAAAACTCCACACAAGGTGCCATTTATCCTAAGGCCGGCCCTGTCTACTGCCCCCTCAAAGACTTGAAGTAGGTCCACAGTTAGATAGTGCTTTCATCATAACTGTCACAGATGCTGTTGGATCTACCGGTAATAGGGATTGTCCAGATGCTGACCTACTAAGAACAGCATAAAACTGCTTCCCCACTAGTCTGTCACTCCTAGTCCTGTCTCGACACACAGGTAATGCATGCGCAGCCAATCGCTGACTTTCAGTCAGGTCGCCGCTGCCTCAGCGGGCATTTCCTGCATGCTGACAGAAGAGCAGGAAAGAGAGACCAGCGGATTACCTGGTGTCAGAACGGGACCAAGGGGGAATGGTATGGTTAGTATCCCCTATTTTAATGTTTTCCACAATCTGAGCTGGTTATAAAATGTCTTCAGCAGCTAGAAAACCTCTTTAATAGATCTGGGTTGTTGCTTAGCAACAGAGGTCAAATCCAGCCGGTGAAAACACTGGACCTTCATGCTCCTGTGCAGTTGCAGTCATGTTGTTCACTATATAAGACGTAGTGATGTCCATGACCAGCAATACTGGATACAGGCAACTCGAAGCAGAATATGAGTGTCGTCCCTAGTGATTGGGAATGGATGTTAGGGTTGTTTGTGTGCCTACCAGATTGCTTTCCTAACTTCCAGCAACTGATATAGAAAGTGCCTAATGCAGCTTCTGCTTTACATTTCTGGCAAGTATCCCAGAAGAGATAAGCAATGTAGAATAATTGCCCTACAATTAATTGTCATGGTCTATTCGATATAAATACTTTCTTCTTTGCTGAAGCTTCTAAAATTCTATTGTTTGGAAAACAAAAAGTATCTTGGAGAAAAAAAAACTTCTTTGTTATAGCTCCTCACGGGAGCAATTTAAGCTATTGATTAAAAATCAATGAGAGAGCCGCAATGCCAATGTGAGCACGCCCCGCTTCACAAGAGGAACTGGAATAGGAGTCAGGCTTCTGGTAAAAAAAAAAAAAAAAATTAAAATTGGGGTAAAAGAAGACAGATTTGCCACCAAAATGTCTGTGGCCGAAACTCTGGATAGGATTGATTCTGCAGCGTGTGCATGAAGCTCTCCACTGTACGTTCCCAATTTACAGGACGGCGGAGGCCAGTGGATGAGGCTCGTGGGACCTCAAATAGAGCCAAGGGGCCGGGTACCTATAGAAGAATATCATCATCGTTCTGGAGTCATTAATTGGTAACTGGCAGCGACCTGTCACCTCCACCGTACTTTTGCAGGAGTTTTAATATTTATGCACTAATGTGCTACACATATGATTGTTTCTCACATCCTGTGCACCTTTTACACCTATGCTGCCCAAGACTAACACCGTATAAATCAGCAACACTCGTGATATCACAAACCCACTCAGCATTATAAATGGAAATGCTCAAAGCTAGTGAAGAATTGTACATCTCCAGTAGCCTATTTACAGAAGACATGGGCCCTGACTCTTCCATTTCCAAGTCTGTTTAGCAAGGCCAAAAAATGTGTTTGCTTTTTATGAAGAAAGAGAGTTTAATACAATACTATACAATTCTGGCGCCGCTTATCGTTGGACATAAGAATAGGCAGATCCACCAACGAAATACTCTAGAACATGGCCAGCTTTACTGTGCACTGCTGAAGGCTACTAGGATTCTTTCTCTATTGCAGGGATGGTCAACCTGAGGCTCTCCAGCTGTTGCAAAACTACAACTCCCATCATGCCTGGACAGTCTACAGCTATCAGCCTACAGCAGGGCATGGTGGGAGTTGTAGTTTTACAACAGCTGGAGAGCCGCAGGTTGGCCATGCCTGCTCTATTGCATGCATTACATAATGACATTTCGTGATTCACCAAGATCAAGAGCAGACTGATAAAGTTATTCTTAGCCGTAATCTATTTCAAGGGCTGAACTCTAAAACCACCAGTAGCACTGCCTCAATCAACACACAGACCAGACCCTGGTGTTCACTACAAAAATGTGGTGGATAAGATAAAGCCTTACTTTCAGATAAGAAGACATTTTCGTCCCACTTGCTACTGCTGGCGTGAAGCCCACTTATATAATAAATAACAGATGGGTTTTAGGCACAGAGACCTTTCCAGATACGTTTCAAGTACTAGAGCTGGAAAAAAACCTGCAAAAATAACTCATCCTGGTCAGGATAATTATTTATATTTACAGATGTCAATATGCTGCAGTCACCTGCCGAGCACACACATGCATTTTATGCTGAACGTGTGTATAGGACGCTAATTAGCAGCTTCTATCTGGAGACACAGCAGGTCACATTTGTGCAAAAGCGCTTCTTCCACTTTCCGCGCTGCTCTAATTAATGTGGAAAGCCATGAGCTGCGTTACTGGCACTTCCCAGGCTTTTATGTGGCAGGTGCCGGATATAAAGTGATGATGCAAAATTGAGTTGGATGCAAAAACACAAAAGTGTCAGCGTACAAATTGCCTGCCTACAGTAGTATATTAATGATTATGTATTGTAAAACTCAGATGATGTTTTTCCTACCTTCATCTAATGAGATCTGTCTTTTGTAAGAAATATGAAAAAATGAGATCATGTGAATAGCCCCTAAATCTGCGGAAATATAAGAACCAAAAGGAGCAGCGTCTCCTAAAAATGTAAACCTCGCTTACTTCTTCCTTCACACTGGCTCTCTAGTTCAAGGTGATTCAAATTTACAATTTTGAAGATTTTTCCATTGGGACTTTCGCACTAGAGGGGACTGATGGTCTGGCAGCCATTGAGAGATTATAGGGGCGTTCCCTGATTAGTGGCCCAAGTTTGTTTCCATTGGGGTTGGATCCCCCTATCACGAGAACTCTACAGTTTGCATAAGGCTCCTTCTTTCCTGTAAAAACCTAGGGGGTCATTTACTAACCAGAAATACGCCTACATTAGGCGCATATTTCTGGCGCATATTGCGTATAAATGGTCTAAATGTAAGAACGCATGGAACGCCTCTTTATAACTTCAGCAGATCCACCGCCAGCTATAGGGGATATTAAGACCGGCATCTAAAACACTGGTCCTAATAAATGACCCCATAGTGTTATTCAACATATAGTGATACCTGTGTATATTCTTCATGCTTCTGCTGAGAGTCACACTGGTATTCCCAGTGTATCTGTAAATCGTCCTCATGTAGTTATTTCTTCTCAGAAAATACAAAATATAAATTAAAAAAATATAAATCTTATAGTGTATGGAGACATCGGAGACATTTTTTTTTTTACTGAAATGCATGTATTTTTGGCTAATAATCATTTTTGCAGTTGGGTTTTATTATAGATTTTGCTCTTAAAAATCGCTTTTTGCAGCCTGCATATATTCCCATACATTGAACGCTGCTCAGTCCCATTCAGTGTAAAATCTCTCAGATGAGCTAGCTGATGGCGCAGTCTATAGCCTCTCTGTTCTCCCAAACACAAACCTGACAGAGTTGACATCTTTATAACCAAATAAAATAAACTTACAGTCGTAAGTGTTGTCGTAGTTTTATTCCGGCGGCCTCTTGCCGTGCGCTGCCATTATAGTCAATGGGACCAGAGCGGTACTCCAAGGGCACACGTTCACTAGCGGCAGGACGGATCCAACAGGCTGTTTACCCGACGGAACAGCCTGTGGAGGACCGTGCCACTAGTGTGAAAGTAGCCTAAAGACTTGAATAATCTGAGACGGATTGCTTGCTATCTAGTTGCTAAATTACTTTTCCAGAGCTTGAAGGCTATGTACACATTTGGGGCAATTTTCTTTATTATTATTACATTCTACGAAACTTGGGCTAAATTTAATCTTTACAGATGGTCTGTATTAAAAATTAACAGTTTATCTACAGAAGCCTTCGGTTTCACTGCATCTGCAGACTGTTTCTTTGTCTCCTCACTGAATTCTCCATCTGTATCCATTATCTCTAGTTCTCTTACTGGTCATTAACATTGACTTAAGATTTATTCCTAACAAACTGATAAGAATTTTGTTTAAATGAGTGTTTATAAGCTGTTAGGAGTTTAGAGATAAGGGCTACTGATCGAGCAGCTCTCTGACGGAACTGCAAAAGTCTGCAGATCCAGAAAACTGAATGCTGTACAAGATAGGGTCCATTCACACGTCCGTGGTGATCCACAACGCACGCGGCCGCCACCCCCCATAGAGCTGCCTATTCTTTTCCGCAGCTGCAGACAAGAATAGGACATGTTCTATTCTTTGCGGAGCCGCAGACTGGAAGTTTGGGGCTGAAGCCCGAAAGTTCGGGGCCGTGCTCCACAAATGCAGAAGCGGAGAGCACAGAGTGTGCTCTCTGCATCACGTCCGGCCCTATAGAGAATGAATGGGTCCGGACCCGTTCCGCAGAATGCAGACCCATTTGCAGACGTCTGAATGGAGCCTGAAACTGTAAGCAATTTTTAAATAGATTTTTAACTAAGACTAATTGGAAATATGATTTTCTATTTTTTTTTAAACATCTTTTTATTGAAAAAAAAAAAGGAAAACAAGACATGGGGAAATCAATTACAGACACGGAATCTTATCCCTGCTCGCATCAACATTCAGCCAACAGGGACGGCATTACAACATGACCCCCAACGAGACCTCATTGCAGTATAGCAACATTTATATTCTCATGTTTCCCTTTTTTATTTTTTCCAGACAAATCAAAGAATAAAATAACACAAAAAAAAAAACAGAAACCTCCCTTCCCCCCCCCCGCCCCCCCAAAAAGACCTTGTCGTTTGTAATGAGAGCTCACTCTGTACTCTTATTTATGGGGGCAAAAGAAATGGCAGAGTTCAATAGATAGGTAAAAGTCTAGCTCGTGATACTCTAAATTCCCAATTTACCTAATTTTCCTCCTACTCTAGCCTCCAAGTGCCATGTGGTTTGGGTGAATGGCGACATCAGTTCTTTAATTTCTTCTATCGACAGAGAAGTTTCAATAAATCTTCTCAATTTTTTAACAAAAGTGCGAATGGATTGTTCTTTGTGCCTCTCCATTTCAAACCTTTCCGAATAACGCACCTGCTTCATAATACCTATCACCTCTTCCCATGAGGGGGGTTCTTTTTCCAGCCAGTGTCTTAAGATCGCCTTCTTAATGGACATAAGTGATATATGAAAAAGTATCTAAGTGTCTCAACCAAGTTTTTCAGAGGACGATTGGTGCTCCCAATGGCTGTGGCAGAAGAAAAAGTTGAATGATAGCTGTAGATGGAGGGCACTCAATAGCTGGCAGTAAACGGATAGGATTTGGCGCAACTATTTATTACTTGAAATATATACACAAATAATTTCTATTAACAAACAAATATACAACAATAGTGTGTGGCTACAAAACCAACAAATAAAGGGAACAATGGGATATATAAAAAACGAGTCTAATACACGCAACTATAAAATAACGTGCACAATAAAATAAACAGCAGCAGAAATAGACAAATAAACAAATAAAATCTCCGCAATAAATGACTACAGAAAGCCAGAATAAAATCATAAAAGTTCCAGTGGAGTATCACATAGAAGATATTGCCTGTGATAATAGCTCTGGTGTTTATATTTGTAGGGAGATCCACCTATATAGAGTCACTGGTTTATATTCACTTTGCATTCTCATCATGTATCTTCAATAACAGTAAATGAGGTTGTTATAGAGCAGTGGTCAGCAAACTGCGGCTCTAGGGCCACATGTGGCTCTTTAGCCCCTTGATATTGGCTCTTCCAGGTGTGGGCTCACATGTACAATACGATCGCATTTTCGTTGTCAAAAATCTGCAGGAGGGAGAGGACCAGGAAGCGGTGAAGGCTCTGTACTCACCGCTTCCTGGTCCTCAGCTGTAGGCTGTACAGTGCTGCGCACAGTGTGAGGCGCTCTGTGACGTCACGCTGTGCACGCCAGTTCACAGCACAGCCGACAGCAGGAGGAACACAGAGCGAGGGTGGTGAGGAGCAGCGGCATCCAGGAGCAGGAGAGGTAAGTGCTTTTTTATTTTATGAAACTTGGGGCTGATCTGAGGCAATGGGGTGATGAGAATCATAATGGGGGATATGAGAGGTATCATGGATGATGAGAGGCATCATGGATAATAAAGGGGATGATGAGAATCATAATGGGGGATATGAGAGGCATTATGGATGATGAGAGGGATGATGGATAATAAAGGGGATGATGAGAATCATAATGGGGGATATGAGAGGCATTTTGGATGATGAGAAGCATCATTGATGATAATGGGGATGATGAGAGTCTTCATGGATAATAACTGGGTTGATAAGAGGCATCATGGAGGATAATGGGGATAATGAGAGGCATGGAGCTCTTATCTGAGGTCTGATTGGGGGTCATTTACTTTGGGGTCTGAGCTGACGTCAGATCTGAGGGAGGTCTTATTAACATTGGGGTCTGAAGGTTTTTTCATATTGTCCTCCTCTAAAACCTACGTGCGTCTTATAGGGTGAAACGTTGTGGAGTGAAAGATGTAGTGTCGAGGATTGAGAAAGGTATGTTCAGATGGTTAGGAATACCCTTATTAAGTTAATAACAATGAACCTTCCTATATAGTTTACGTTTAAAAAATTTGGCTCTCAGAAAATATTAATTGGCTGTTTTGTGGATATTTGGCTCAGTTGACTAATAAGTTTGTCCACCACTGATCTATGGGATCAATAAGCATTGTTCTTAATGGTCCCCTTTCTAGCATCAGGCAAAATACCTTTTTTGTAGCCACACACTATTGTTGTATATTTGTTTGTTAATAGAAATTATTTGTTTATAGATTTTAAGTAATAAATAGTTGCGCCAATTATTTGCGCCAAATCATATAAGTAATATATGGACTCCCATCTCGGATACCCTAGACTCCTCCGATTTGGACTGTGATTTCGGTATGTAGTGAAAGATACATTGCACTGTCTTGAGTAATACCTCTATGTCCCAAATCTCCTTAATATATCTTACTCTCTCCGACCACAACTGTTTTAGCCTCGGGCAATCCCATATGCTGTGGAAGACCTTCTCTAGGCAGTCCACGTTTAGGACAATGACGCAGGTAGTGGGAAGGCGTATCTTTAAATGATAGATCAAAAGCATAGGTCGCCCTGTGCATTAATCTCAGTTGCCTTTCCCTCCACTGTTCATTGAATATAGCTTTTCTCACAAATTCATAACCCTCTCCCATTTCTGAAGAGTCAATCTCTCTCCCCCACTTTAGGAAGGCATTGGCAACCACACTTATATTCTTGGTGTTATGAATTTTGTGGTACAATTCTGACCGACGGAGCATAGAGTTATTTACCCCCCCCCCCCCCAATGCCTCAAACCACGCGAATCTATCCGTTTCCCCCAAGCTCTCAGACTGTGCTCTACAGTAGGAACGTATCTGTTGATACAGAAGAAAGTGAGAGGCGGCAACATTATATTTGTTTTGGGGAAATATGATTTTTAGCCTTGTGCCCATGTAGGCAAGGCTGAAGTACAACTGCCCCTAAAGGGGTTGCGCAGTGTGGTAGCAAATGTAATAAAAAAAAATATCTGCCTCCATGATCCGTGACAATCTTTAGCAATGAATTGGCCTCAGCAATCTAGTGACTTACATGCAAGCACCACCACTGAGGCCAGAGATTGTCTGCAGCAGTCATGTGGAAGAACGGCATGTCATCTATGCAGGAAACTAAACATATAGGTGGTGCTGGGGATTAACAGGTGACTTGGTAACCTTTTTTGTATCCCATTTACTGCCGCTAGCCAAATTTTAAAATTGGGGACAACTCCCTTAATTCTACTGATTGGTATGGGACCCAAGGTTCAACCTCACTTATGGCCCATCCTAAGGATGGCATGAGTCTCACAAACGGATATTCGGTCCCCAATACAAACGCATCTAATTATGTGAGAATTTTGAGTGAAAATAATTTACATCTTATCTGGCAGTAAAGACCTTAATGAAGAACTTTTGAAGAAGCTCAGCAACGAGGAAAATAACCAACTTTGTATTGTTGAAAATTGATAATCAGGGCTAATTAGCTTGAAGAGTGGGTGAAACTGATCATTTCCTTTGTGGGATGGATTTTTGCCAAATAATCTTTTATTATTTAGTGCCTTTTCAGCAAAAAGCTGACAGGGAGAAAAATGTTCAGATCTTGGTTTAAGTCCAACAGGAGTAATTGTTCTGCAAAGAGGTAGCGAAGAGGGTCAAGTTTGTTGGTTGGCAGAGAAAAAAATTGAACCAAAATCATTCTAAAAGTATGAGGGTACTTAAAGAGGACCCGTCCTCACAAAATGCAATGCAACATGCGGGCAGCAAGTTATACAGCAGGAGGAGCTGATTGATACATATCTGTATGGGAAAAGAGGCAGTAAAACCTGTATTTATACAGCTAAGGCTACTTTCACCCTCGCGCTTTGGCTTTCCGTTTGTGAGATCCGTTCAGGGCTCTCAGAAGCGGTCCAAAACGGATCAGTTTTGCCCTAATGCATTTTGAATGGAAAAGGATCCGCTCAGAATGCATTAGTTTGCCTCCGATCAGTCTCCACCAAAACGTTTTGCTGTCCGCCTGACGAAGCAGCACCAAGCGTTTCTCTGACACAATCTGGCAAAATAGAAAACGGATCCGTCCCCTATTGACTTTCAATGGTGTTCAAGATTGATCTGTCATGGCTATAGAAGACATAATACAACCGGATCCGTTCCTAACGGATGCATGCGGTTGTATTATTGTGACTGAAGCGTTTTTGCAGATTCATGACGGATCCGCAAAAAACGCTAGTGTGAAAGTAGCCTAAATCTACTCTTTATGACTTCAATTGTACAAGGGGGAGGTGTTATCAGTGAATGATGGCATTCTCTGTGTAAGGGCTTATTCACACGACCATGGTTTTGGACCGCATTCAAGCCGCATTTTTAGCGGCTCGGGTGCGCACCCATTCACTGTTGCTCTGTTCCGTGGCCCCAAAAAAGTTACGAGTCATGGCCTATTCTTGTCTATTTTGGGGACAAAAATAGGCATTTCTATAAAGGGCCGTCCGTTCCCTTCCGCAAATTGCAGAAGGCACACGAGCGGTATCTGTGTTTTGCGGATCCGCAATTTACCAAATACCACAGTGCAGGCCCATATACTGCCCCAACAGACCCAAATACCACAGTGCAGAACAAAATACTGTCCCAGCAGAACCAAATCCCCCAATGCAGCACAATACACTACTCCAGCAGCACAACCTCCCTCAAATACTGTACTGTAAAAGAATAGTGCTGCCAGTGTCCCCAGTATAACTAATTCCCCCAGACTGCTCACAGTAATGTCCCATTACTTAAAGTCTCTAGTAATGCCACCTTTTGTGTCCCCAGTATTAAAAATTCCCCTATAGTGCCACCTGTAATGCTCCCCTATAGCACACCATGTAAGTAATCCCCCTACAGTGCCCCCCAGTAAGTAATGTCCCAGTAAAGTCCCTATAATGCTTCCAGTGACTAATGCCCCCTATAATGCCCCAGTAATTCCCCCTATAGTGCCCCATCTCCGCAGCAGAAATAAGATACTCCCCTTCATCATCTGTGTGCAGTAGTCTGTTCCCCATTGATGCAATAAGTTTGGGAGATACTACATACAGTAAAGGGGTACACTACATTACAGAAATATTGAAGCCAGTTATGCAACGATTCCTTTCTTATTTTATACTATGGGGCAGAAATTACCTTGAATAACCCCTGAAAGGCCTAAATTGTAACCTCAGATGCGATGAACGAGGCATCTGAGGGGCCCAATGACGGGGGCGTCACAATCACCGTTCCCAATCATCTCAATTGAATTTTTCATAACTTGGCTCATCTCCACCCACAATGTTCTTTGGCCTCATTATGCTAAGATGGGGCCCCCATTCTTGTGCGTATGTCCCAGCTGGATACATAGGAATTATATTTTTCCATATTAGATTCTCTATCCCAGTTTTCATATATAGTAATTATCATGAAATTATAAAGAAATTTCCAACTCCCTGAATTAATGTCATGCTCCAGGTTATGTCATTAGTCCTTCTGCATCACCCAGACTACACTGAACTAGAGCTAAAAGTACACGTCTATCAATGGCAATCCAATATGTAAGAGGGACACACAGGAGACTTATGGAGCTCAATGGAAAATCACAATGCTTCTCTGTGAAGTAGAAATTCTGGACAATCAAAGAATTGGAAAATGTAAATAAGCCAAAAACAAAAAGATTGCAGTAAAAAAAATCAGGACTGTAAAAAATATCCAGTTGCAGCACACGTGCCTGCTGTTTTCCCAGTCCCACAGGATGCATCCTCCTGACGCCTGGGAGTGAGGTGCGGACTTCCCAGTGGCGTGATCTGTCGGCATCTGCTGCTCCACTGAGAGATGGTCTGTATGACGTCTACTATTTCACTTCACACTGCATCTCACTCTTGATATGGACTGCGCAGTAAAATCTATGTGGAACTCTCATTCTTCTCTTATTCTACAAGCAGATGATGGGGTTTTGTTATAGAAGATCCGATAATGTTAAAAGCTGGGCTGATCAATCGGGAGACGTCACTGTACAGCTGATGTCAAGCTGAAGAGTGTCCACATCCAGGAACTCGCCCGCAGTGATCATATAGAAGCCCCGCACTGGCCAGGAAGCAATGGCCTTTACTTTCCCTTGAATGGACACTGCACTAATTCTCTTGCTTTCAGCTTTTTCCACTTGAATAGAATTGTAAAAAGAGAAACCCTTTCATATGAACGATGGCAATTCCTCCCTGTTCCTTTCTTATTTTCTCAGGCGTACTATAGGTCCCCTCAGAGCACACACAATGCAAAACAGGAAAACTACTTTCACACACTAATTAATATGCAATGGCAGATTCCTTTACACTTGTCATTTTAAAGCAAAATTTGAAAGGCCCTCGAACAGCAGAGCAGGGAACTTCATCACGTTTCCAAATGTTTACTTTCTAGCAGGGCTGGGCGATGAATCCAATTCATGTGATTCAAGTCGCCCTTTTAGTGCCCGACGATATTGTTTTTAAAGAAATCAAAAAATCAACCTTTTTTCTTCTGGAGTGCTGTGTCAGCGCAACCTGTGTACTCTCTTCAGTCCCTGCTGCCGCACCACTAATCCTTGTGCGGGATGCAGGGACTAAAGAGACCCCGCACAGGCTGCGCCGATAAAATGCTCCAGGTGACCACAGGAGCCTGGCACAAACTGGCACTATGCTGCCACTGTAATAACTCAGATGTCAGCCACTTAAAGGGGTTGTCTGGGTCCAGAGCTGAACCCGGACATATCCCCTTCTTCACCCAGGCAGTCCCTCTGAGATGAGCATTTCATGATCCGATGCTCTCCCTTGTCTACAAACTTACACTGCTGGAAGTTAGGCGGAGGTTTTACAGGCTAGGGCAGCACTAAAGCCCGCCCATTAGTGCCGGTGACATCATCGGGAACACTGCTAGGTGGAAGCCTACAACACTGGATCTGCTGAAAAAGCCCTTTCCCTGCGCAATTCAGCGCAGGGCAAGGGAGAGCATCGGAGCAGACAATAGCACCACAGAGGTTCCCTGTCACCATCGCCCCTCACAAACACAACAGCAGGGCACTGATGCATTGTCATGGCAGCCGGGGGCCTATTTGTGTCCTAATGGTGGAGGTGTGTGGGGTTTCACCGCTTTTGGTTTGATATCCTCATTCCTATCTACCCCCCTTCCCCCATCAGTGGACCAAATCCTAGATCTATCCCTCCTCTTCCACCAGCCCCGTGCCCCCTGGCTCCAGTCCGGTAAAGTGAAGCAAAGCCTCTAAGAGCTCGGGAAGGCTGGACAGAAAAATACATCAGAAAAAAAATTAAAATACCGTTACATTGAAAAAAAAAAAAAAAAAAAAAAAACAATTGTCCTTAAATTGAAAATAATCAAGATTATTATTTTACAGAAATGCCCAGCCCTACTTTCTAGATAATAATCTGTTAGTTTAGGCCAGTGGTGCCCAACCTACGGCCCGCGGGCCAAATCCGGCCCGCGGTGCTCTGTCATGCGGCCCGTAAGACTTCCTGGAAAAAGTCTAAGGCGTAACAATACTGTACGCCTTTAGACTTTTTCCCCACATTCATCAGCGATGTGAATGGCACAGGCAGCGCAGCGATGCTGCCTGTGCCTAAAATAACCAATAACAAAGCTCCTTACAGCAAGGAGCTTTGTTATTGGTTGGAATGAGCGCATACACGTTCAGTCAGAAAGGGGAAGCCGGCGGGAGCTTGAAGGAGGAGGGGCCGGCTCCCGTGGAGGCTGTAGAGCAGAGCATGCTGCCGGAAGACCTTGGGCAACTTAACAGGTCCGCTGGAGAGGTAAAGAGCGTGGACTCATGTGACTGGTCCCCGGTGACCCTGCTCCCCCCTCCTACTATGACCACAATACTGACCCTGCTCCTACTTCCTCCAGTCAGCCCACTAGTGACCCTGCTCCCCCCTCCTACTGTCACCCCACTAGTGACCCTGCTCCCCCCTTCTCCTGTCACCCCACTAGTGACCCTGCTTCCCCTTCCTCCTGTCACCCCACTAGTGACCCTGCTCCCACCTCCTCCTGTCACCCCACTAGTGTCCCTGCTTCCCTCACCTGTCACCCCACTAGTGTCCCTGCTCCCACCTCCTCCTGTCACCTCACTAGTGACCCTGCTCCCCCTCCTCCTGTCACCCCAATAGTGACTCTGCTCCCACCTCCTCCTGTCACCCCACTAGTGTCCCTGCTTCCCTCACCTGTCACCCCACTAGTGTCCCTGCTCCCACCTCCTCCTGTCACCTCACTAGTGACCCTGCTCCCCCTCCTCCTGTCACCCCAATAGTGACTCTGCTCCCACCTCCTCCTGTCACCCCACTAGTGTCCCTGCTTCCCTCACCTGTCACCCCACTAGTGTTCCTGCTCCCCCTCCTATTATACCACTGCTGACCCTGCTCCCACCTCCTCCTGTCAGCCCACTAGTGACCCTGCTTCCCTCTCCTCCTGTCACCCCACTAGTGACCCTGCTTCCCCCCTCCTCCTGTCACCTCACTAGTGACCCTGCTCCCACCTCCTCCTGTCAGCCCACTAGTGACCCTGCTTCCACCTCCTCCTGTCACCCCACTAGTGACCCTGCTCCCTCCTCCTCCTTCTCCTGTCACCTCACTAGTGACCCTGCTCCCCCTCCTCCTGTCACCTCACTAGTGACCCTGCTCCCCCTCCTCCTGTCACCTCACTAGTGACCCTGCTCCCCCTCCTCCTGTCACCTCACTAGTGACCCTGCTCCCCCTCCTCCTGTCACCTCACTAGTGACCCTGCTTCCCCCTCCTCCTGTCACCCCACTAGTGTCCCTGCATCCCTCACCTGTCACCCCACTAGTGTCCCTGCTCCCCCTCCTATCATACCACTGCTGACCCTGCTCCCACCTCCTCCTGTCAGCCCACTAGTGACCCTGCTCCCTCCTCCTCCTTCTCCTGTCACCTCACTAGTGACCCTGCTCCCCCTCCTCCTGTCACTTCCCTAGTGACCCTGCTCCCACCTCCTCCTGTCACCCCACTAGTGACCCTGCTCCCACCTCCTCCTGTCACCCCACTAGTGTCCCTGCTCCCCTCCTATCATACCACTGCTGACCCTGTTCCCACCTCCTCCTGTCAGCCCACTAGTGACCCTGCTCCTTCTCCTCCTTCTCCTGTCACCTCACTAGTGACCCTGCTCCCCCTCCTCCTGTCACCCCACTAGTGTCCCTGCTCCCACCTCCTCCTGTCACCTCACTAGTGACCCTGCTCCCCCCTCCTCCTGTCACCCCAATAGTGACCCTGCTCCCACCTCCTCCTGTCACCCCACTAGTGTCCCTGCTTCCCTCACCTGTCACCCCACTAGTGTTCCTGCTCCCCCCTCCTATCATACCACTGCTGACCCTGCTCCCACCTCCTCCTGTCAGCCCACTAGTGACCCTGCTTCCTCTCCTCCTGTCACCCCACTAGTGACCCTGCTTCCCCCTCCTCCTGTCACCTCACTAGTGACCCTGCTCCCACCTCCTCCTGTCAGCCCACTAGTGACCCTGCTTCCTCTCCTCCTGTCACCCCACTAGTGACCCTGCTTCCCCCTCCTCCTGTCACCTCACTAGTGACCCTGCTCCCACCTCCTCCTGTCAGCCCACTAGTGACCCTGCTTCCCTCTCCTCCTGTCACCTCACTAGTGACCCTGCTCCCCCTCCTCCTGTCACCTCACTAGTGACCCTGCTCCCCCTCCTCCTGTCACCCCAAAGGGAAGAAGCTGAACAGACTCCACGAACTATGATGGGATCCGTTCAGTTTCCGTTAGGGATCCTGTCTTTTTACCGGACACAAAAATGCAGCATACAAGGCTTTTTTGTCAGTTTTTTTGACAGAATCTGCAACAGAGGCTCCAAACGCAGATTTGAAGGCCTACGTATTATGTATTTTAGTAATGCTTACATGTGCCCCCTCACAGTGTTTGCATTTCTTTCTGGCAAAGCTACCTGGTTCCGGCCCGCGAAATTTATACCAGGTCTAGTGCGGCCCTCAGGCGAAAAATGGTTGGGCACCACTGGTTTAGGCTATTGTTATTGATCCAATGCACCGAGGAGCAGAACAAGGGCAGTAATGGGCCCTTCTTCCAATGCTCCTTCATTGTAAAATGAAATATTCCGCACCTTGTTACTATACCTAGAGTATCAACTTCTTACTATAGTCTGAAGTTTATGTCCAACTAAACAGCCATTAACACGAGGGGACAGCGCTTACAAACGTTTGTTCCCAAACACTGCCACAAGTCTAATCGAACGGCAAAAGATAATTCGCACAATTGATCGCATCTTTCATGATGACATAAAAATAATTTTTTTTCAGCAGGAACGGAAGAAATAAATGATTGCACAAAAAAACAATAATAGCACCATGTAAATTAGAGTAAACGAGCACCAACTGACTATAGCGTTTAACAGCTATTGCCATTTTTCTGCCGGGCCGGTATCGGGGGACGTCTACAGCATAATCTGCATGATTTACTGTATATGCGGATTTCCCATGGATTTTACCTTCAGCATTACAAAGGGCCTAAACTGATATTCTGCAATAATCCACGTGAGAGCTCAATTTACGATGCAAATTTTTTTGGCAGCATGTCAATGATTTCTTAATTGCTGGTGTGTAAAATACAAAGCGACAGCAGCAAATCCACCGCACGTATGTCCTAATTAGGGCGGGTTCACGTCACGGTTTATGACTTTGACGTAAACGCAGCACACCACGTTCTTGAATCCTGCACACTATGGTTAAAAAAAATCTATACTTTTTTTTACAATGGAACTCCTCTGTATGGCATCAGTCTGAGGCATCCGTTTAACGTATACGGTTTTGTACACGTTAAATGGATAGGAAAAAATGTGATGTGAGCCCAGCCTTAGGCTACTTTCACATTAGCGTTTTCAATTCCGCTATTGAGATCCATCATATCGTTTTTCTGTCCGCCATGTGGTGTTCATGACGGATCTGTCATGGCTATAGAAGACGGATCTGTTCATGACAGATGCATGTGGTTGTAATATGGTAACGGAAGCGTTTTTGTAGATCCATGATGGATCCGCAAAAAACGCTAATGTGAAAGTAGCCTTAGACATACACTTCAAAGCACCTCATAACAGCTGTACTGCTCATGGATGGATACACTGGCCCAGATTGACCAATGTGTCTGTGGCTAGAATCTGACAAGTGGTGCAACACTGGTGCTATTTTGGCGCAATTAGGGTTTCTCCAATTTTTCGCTTGAAAAGGGGCAGGCTTAGCTGGAAGGGGTGTGGCTTTGCAGGAAGGAGGCGTGGCCTGAGTTGTGACATTCTGTCTCAGAGTAAGCCAACCAATAGATGGTATACAGACAGAAAAGTGTCTATCCTTGCACCGTATGTATCATCCAGCCTGAGCCCCTGTGATAAATCTGGCGCAGGTCTACACAGCCTACGTTTATGCCATCTACAGGCTTAGTAACTGTGCTCCATTGTCTTAGTAGGACTGAGAGGAGTTGCCATTGCTTTAGAGTTTATTAGAACGTTGCATATATTTCCATAAAACAAAGGATGCTATTGAAGCCATATTCACACAAAGCGTGTTCCGCCACGTTCACCACTGCAGTACTATAACATACTGCTCAGAAGTTTCATAGCTGGGAATAAAAAGTTCCATCCAAACCATGCAACTTAGCAGATCTGAGAGTTTGGGCTGCTTTCTTCAAACCACACTGTGTCCTGTAGATGGGGCTGTATTTGGATTTATGTGGTTGGTTTTCCCCACTGACATCACAATGGGGAAAAACACGAGCCTGAATATATCATCTTTTATTTACACAGTAAAGTATCTTCAAAGGGAACCTGTCATTTCTTAAAATCACTAACAAACACGAACCATAGGTCACTACTAGTGTTGAGTTAACTTTTGTTTTTAAGTTCGGTGTACAAGGTTCGATATCGGGTTATCTAAGAATTCCGTTATGGATAAGTTATGGTCGGTGGTAGCGGAATCAATGATGTAATTCTTAGATAACCCGAACCTTGTACACTGAACTTGAAAACAAAAGTTTGCTCAACACTAGTCGCTACAAAGCTTTATGTGAGTATATCACACGGCCAAGTGGAAAGAGAAACTACACCGGTGCATCCAAGTCACCTGTTGATGCGGTAATGGGCAGGAGTGGCAACTGAAATCAGTGTATGACTACAATGGTTTAAAGCTGACAGTACCCCAGGCGGGGTTCCTCTTTACTAGCTGAACTTCAGCTTTATGCTGACCTCACTGAGGGCTAAATAAATTAGTGACAGACGCGCTGATTTCAGCGGTGTGTTACACATGAGCTAAAAATAAGTGGTTACTGAGAACCAGCGTCATAATGATTGCAGCTCAGGTCTTAAAAAGAGTCAAATCTACCTGAGAAGAGTCCTGGTTATTCATAATCTCCTGCTCTCCCACCATCTGCTGATGATTGGCAGTTCTCTTCTAGAGAGAAAGGGAGAAAACTAGGTAGAAGACTGTCAGTCATCAGCAGGTGGGCAGGAGAGCAGGAATTCATGAGTAACCAGGACTCTTCTCAGGTGGCCGGGACTCTGTTCCGGGCCCAGTCTGCAATGATTGGGATGTTGGTTCTCAGCAACCACTTACTTTTAACTTATAAATGACAGACCGCTGAAATCAATTCCCCTGTCTCTACTTTATTCTGGGCAGCGTAAAGGTGATGACAGGTTCCCTTTAAGGTGTTCAAAACACCCTGATGAGATTTTAATCTTGACCTATATGTTTTATATCTTCCACATTTCCAAAGAACTTGGTAGAACATTAAACTTACAAGTCCATTAATCATCTCATTCTTCCAAATCTGTTCAGCTTGGCACATCCACAGTATACTTTCTAGGAAATTAATTGAGCCATTTCCAGAAATAGTAACCATGAATGTCTTCGATAACCTAGCAGTTACAAACTGGTACGGCACTAGTACAACTGTGCTCCATACAATGACCTGCTAAGTGAGCAGAGCAGACACGAGCCCCGGTTTATATAGGAAATGGTCTAGTTGCTGTTATCAGTGACGACAGATATTGTGAATGTTACGTCTACAGACCGTGTGCTCACTAACAGCCTGGGGCAAGTATACAGTGGCAGGGGGTAAAGTATTACTGCTTCTAAATCATAGAAATGGGTTTCAAGTGGAAGGAGACAGCACTCTCATAAGGCACTTACTATATGGCATGATCCTGGGAAAGCTTTGCTATAGCCGATTTGGGAACGGTCAGATATTTTGGTCCACTGGGGCTTCATACAGCACCGTACATAGTATAGTGGCTGTGATTGGTATTACACCTCAGCCTCATTCATTTGAATGGGACTGACTTGCACCTAAGCCACATGATGTATGTATGATGGCGTTACTGGCCTTGCAAGACACCTAAGTACTCACTTGGGGTCCAGGGAGTCGGATCCCTGCCGATATGATATTGATGACCTATCCTGAGGATAGGCCACTATAATCACATTTCTGGATAGCCCCTTTAATAAATACGGGGCATTCTGGACTGCCCAACAGTCAGAAAATGAAATCTAAGCTGACATACATTTGCACCAAAACGTGTGCAATTGTCACCTTTAGTATTAATATATCTGTCTATAGGTTTTAGGCTAGCACCCCTTTTTTTGAGCAATTTGCAACTTTTTCCTGCTTTTTAAACCAAAACAATAAATCCTCCCCTAAATGTCTAGAGCTAGCACAACATACATGCCAAGTCCCACTCAAGTCCATTGTCAGTCCAGGGAACCATAGACCAATTGGCGCTGTCAATATCCAGCAGATATCCGCTAATGATCTGCTTTATTTTGATGAGATCATTAAGGGATTTTTCCTCTACAAAAAGCACAAGGCAAATTATCTAATCATTATCTGTCACTCATTCGGGTTCTGCAGAGATTTCATCTAATGCTTCTGCAGTTCATGTATAATGCACTGTTTTGTCAGATAGACCATCGTGTCCGCTTCAGCAACCTGAAGCCTCCTTCTACCCTCCTAGGAGACGGATCAAATGCACTCCGAAATGTAAATCAGTGACTATGATGTCGGTGCTCTATGTAACGTGCTGTCCTGGGGTTAATTAAAGGGGTTCTGCAGTTTGCTTAAACTGATGATCAGCGGGGGTCCGACACCTGGGACCCCCGCCAATCAGCTGTTTGAGAAGGTAGCGGCGCTCCAGGAGCACCATGGCCTTCTCACTGTTTACTGCCGGCCCAGTGATGTCACGACTTGTAGCAACAGGCCAGAGCGCGGGTAAGCTCTGTTCACTTCAATGGAGCTTAGCTCTGCCCAGGCCAATTGATACTAGTCGTGATGTCACTGGGCCGGTGGTAAACAGTGAGAAGGCCACGGCGCTCCTGGAGCGCGGCTGCCTTCTCAAACAGCTAATTGGCGGGGGTCCTGGGTGTCGGACCCCCGCCGATTAGATGCTGATGATCTACCCAGAAACTAGACGTGGGATGATGATGATGATGGTGTGTGCAGGCTGCGGCCTGCATATTTTCTGTTTTACCTCCCAGCCTATTCTATAGGGTGTGTGTGCTCCCTCTTGGCCTCTTAAAGGGCCAGTGCGCGCTCATCCATGTGTTTCCCCAGCTGATGTCTGGCTGAAAACACTCCCCCTGATAGGAGGGTGCCTGAGCTATACGTTTTTAGTAAACCAGCGAAAGTGATATATCCTCGCCTATGTACCAAACTCCTGCCTGACAACCGACTCTCTCCACACCACCTGCCTTGACCTTTGCCTGTTCTTTGTACTGCTTTTTGGCCGCCTGACCTGACCTCGGATCTGTCTTCTGGTTACGCTACTACTTCAGCCTGTATTCAAACTAGGGTTGTTTCGGGTATCGAACTTTCGATACCCAATCGATACTTTTCTCTGGTATCGCACTCGATACCAGGAAAAGTATTTTATCGATACTGGGCTGCGCTACTGCACAGCCCAGTATAGGAGATCATGGCTGCGCCGCTCTCAGCGCGGCCATGTTCTCCTCGGCAGCACAGGGAGAAGGAGGCAGTCTCTCCCTCCCCCTGTGCTGCCGCTTCAACCAATAGAGGGAGAGGGGGCGGAGCTGGGGGACGGCAGCACTGGCCAGCAATGCCGAGTAGTTTCTTGTATAAATGCAGGCAGAAGACACAGCCTGCCAGCACCTGCCTGTGACCCAGCACTGCAATCAGAGGCAATTAACCCCTCAGGTGCGGCACCTGAGGGGTTAATAGCCTCTGATCGCAGCGCTCGGTCACAGGCAGGTACCGGCAGCCTGTGCCTTCTGCCTGCATTTATACAAGAAACTACTCGGCATTGCTGGCCAGTGCTCCACCCGCCCCTCCCTAGTATTAAAACATTGGTGGGCAGTGTGCCCCTCCAGTATTAAAACATTGGTGGGCAGTGGGCAGTGGGCAGTGTGCCCCCTGCCCCCTTCCCCCAGTAATAAAATCATTGGTGGCAGTGGCCACAGGGTCCCCTCAGCTCCTCCTCATTAGCTCCTCATAGAGCTCTATCAGGGTGAATAGGATGAGAATATCCCAGGTTCTAGCCCCTAAGGGGGAAAATAGTTAATAAATAAACTGTAAAAAAAAAAAAAAAGTTAAAGTACACCAAAATATGAATTATAAATCACCCCCTTTCCCAATTTTACATATAAAATATATAAACAATACATAAATAAAATATTACATATCGCCACGTCTCAAAAGTCCAAACTATTAAAAAATCCACTTTTATGCAGTGAACGCCGTAAAAGAAAAAAAAAGAAAAAGAAAAAATGCATGATTCGCCATTTTCTTTTAGTCGCCTTGTCCCCACAAAAAAGTAGGATAGGACTGTTGTATTATGAGTCGGCGGTTTCATAAAATGTGGAATGCACGCGGATTTTTTTGGCGTTTTTATTTTTTTCGCGTGGTATCGAATGGTATCGAGTATCGCAATACTTTTTTATGGTATCGATACCGAATCAAAATTTTGGTACCGAAACAACTCTAATTCAAACTACGTTGGCTGACTCCTCGGTGCTGCGCACTCAGGGTCAGCCTCCAACCACAATGGGATTAACTCAGAAGGTAGCGGTCGATTGGCTCTTCCACGGTAAAGCCCAGACCTCTGTGCTGAAGGGTGAATACGGGGACTGCCAGTGTCCTTAGGCTTGGTTCACACTAGCGTTAGACATTTCCAGGAGGCTGTTCCGGTAGGGAGAAGCCTGCCAGAGATGTCTGCATCCAGCATGGTAAGACGCAACCTGATACCCGCTAGGGCAGGGATGGGTAAACTGCGGCTCTCCAGCTGCTGTAAAACTACTATTCCCACCATGCCCAGTTGTAGGCTGATAGCTGTAAGCAGTCTTTGCATGCCGGGAGTTGAAGTTTTGCAACAGCTGGAGAGCCGCAGTTTGCCCATCCCTTGCGCTAGGGGCCAGCGGATCTTTAGGCAGCTTCCAGCAATGCCGGATCCAGACATCTCTGGCAGGCTGCTCCCTCCTGGAGATGTCTAACGCTAGTGTGAACCTAGCCTTAGAGTTGGCCCACATTCAAACCGGTTAGTTTGTACAGCAGGTTCACATTCACTGCCGCGACACATCACTTACTTTAATAGTCCCCATTAAGTGGTTGAAATTATAATAACCTGGAGATTTCTACCTTCCACTAGTTGTGAAAAGTCTTATTACTGTCTGCTGTCATTTGGTAATAACAATTTTAGAGAGGGAAAAGAGCTTTTTTACACAGTTTCACACAAGGAGCACGAACCTTAATCTACATAACAAATAAACAAGGACCTTTTGACATTATTCCTCATTATACTTGCATCACAAAAGAGTACTTCTCTGGATAGAGGCCTTTAGTAATGCTGCCCAAGGGGGGTGGTAAGCTACATCTTCCAACATATGACTACTGCCTAAAATCAGAGATTGCAGCATGCCCCCAATGTCTGACTGTTCTGCAGTAGATGATTATTTCATTACTGTTTTTTATTAAAGGGGTTGTCCCATGAAAAATAACATTATTTCAAACCAGCAACTGGGTCTGAATACTTTCGTTTTGCATGTGATTATAGAGTTACTCAATACAATGTGTATGGATAGCTCTACTTGCTGTTTGTTTTTTCTCTGTCCCAGCTCACTCAGGTGGCGCACATGCTCAGTTTCATCCTTCAACTGCTTCCTGAGCTGTAATAGGGAGAGAGCTGCAGCAGAATGGACACACCCCATAAGCTGCAGCAGAAAAGACACGCCCCATTAGCTGCCAGCTTGATATAAATCTAGCAGAGCAATGAATGGGGAGATCTCTGGATCCATGGGAGGTACAGGGCTGGTTCTAGCTTTGTTAGAAGGAGATTGTCATGTACTATATGGTGTCTGATTTACATTTTTTACACTAGTCATAGGATAACCCCTTTAACTTACAATTTATTGATGGTTTACATTTCCAGTTTAGATGTGATCCACATTTCAATTTTTTATGATAATATTTGGTAACTACTCAGCAACTTTAATCTTCACTTTTCTTTTAATTTAATCTTTTTATTTAATTCTGTTTTATCTACCAGATACAGTATTGTCCTTTAATTGTCCTTTCTCACTTCAGCAAATTACATTTATCATGTAGAGAACGTTAACACAAGGCACTTACTAATGTATTGTTATTTTCCATATTGCCTCCTTTACCGGCTTGATTCATTTTTCCATCACGTTATACACTGCTTGTATCCAGGGGTTAAGGCCACCTTTCCATCCTGCAATGGTGGCCGTGGTTGCACAGTATAGGGAAAGGTCTGGCCTCTCTGGTGGAAGGGACCATGGGACACGCAAAAGCAGTCATGCTCCCGTCCTGACCACCCTGTATGTGCACTGCAGAGTGGGCAGTAATACAAGCAATATACAATACGATGGAAACATTTATCAAGCCAGCAAGGGAGGCAAAACTATAGATCAACCAAGTACTCTTTAACCACCTAACTGGCAGGGGGAAAAGTAGCTAACTGGAGGGGGAGGGCCGCTTTAGGTGCCGTTATCTCCTGAATGGCAGCAGCTAGAAACATGCAACTGGTCTTGTTTGAAAGCTGACATTCCAGCAATATGTTCAATACAGGGGAGGATATCACTGATAGAAATCGAGATGCTGTGAATGCAGCTGAAAGTGAAAGTAAAAGCAGGTTTTCCCTGCAATTATTCCCAACTCGATTTCTAACAGTGATTTCTCCTCTGTTGGACTTTAGCTGTAATTTTGGTCTTGTATGAAAACCAGGAATGTCAGCTTTCAAACAAGCATGTTTCTAGCTGCTACCATTCAGGAGATAGCAGCATCTTAAGCGGCCCTCCACCCTCCAGTTAGCTACTTTTCCCACTGCCCGAGCTGGACTCAGGCAAAACAGTTAGGTGGTAAGCTGGAAGTGTTGCAATCCCTGAGCAAGGTCCCCAACTATTTTTCGAGGTGGTGTTTACAAGCATGTTCTGTATGAGAAGCATGGCGCCTCATAGTCTGCATATTTGTGCTGAAAGGAGTAGCACCTGTGTCCAAATGTGTGCTTTCTGTCACTTTAATTTTATTATCCCCTTTGGACTCTCCAAATGACAGGCGACCTATTAGGTGCCATACAGCAACATTCTCTTTACTGAAGACAGAAACCGAGGACGCTCAGCTGGTGCTCACAGGGGATTTACACATTATAAAAGAAGGAAAAGAAGAAATAGCCTGCTCTAAACAAGAAAACATGGAGGGTAACGTATATGCTAGATTTACTGCTGGAAATAGGATCCAACAACTTGTAAACTTTGAATTGTCATGAGAGGTACACATTTATACACTGAGCCACAATGCAGTGGAAGGCATAGTCCGTAAAACACAGTGAAGTTAGCACTGCTCCATAAAGTTAGGAGTCCTTTGAATAGTTTAAAGGGGTTATCCAATTTCTCAAACCCCGCTGCTGCTTCTCCTTGCACACGGATGAACACATCCATTGTCGGGGGGCGGTGGGGGGATTTCCAGCCAATGGCAGGTTGGGACAGGGACGAGCCTCTCTAGTGTTACCCGCAATGCTAGGGAGGTTCGTCCCCTAGAAGCATCAGCAGCGGTGCGGAGCGGCGTCAGGAGCAGGGACCGGGGTAAGTACATAACCGGTGAGGGGCTAAGGGTAGGTTTACTTCTCCGGTAAAGACCAGACACTGACGTGCACCGCCAGATCACCTTTGATTATACTGGGATCTGGTGACTTTCTGGATTTCTGCCTGACAATGTTGCTGGATCCCCTTCGATTCTCATTACAATCAATAGGGATCCGATAGTGCCCGGCGGCCATGCTGAATACAGTCATTTCTACCGGAACAGACTACCGGAATACCTTGAGGAGAGATGTAAATGTAGTTTCAATCTTTTGAGACTCTGTTAAAAAATTAAAAATTTGGAGGAGAGTTCTGATTGGTGTGACCCCAGACAGTCGCTAGCTATAGAAAGCGCTGTCCCACTTTGTCTCCTATTGGTTCCACTTTCCTTTCTTTCCCCTATTATAGTTGAGCTGAGCCCGTTCCACGCACACCGGGTGCCAGCTGTGTAATACAACCAGCACCCTCCCGCAATGACAATAGCAATCGCGGCATATGAGGGATGAGGCGGGAGGATGGGACTCCCTCTTCCAACCAATCAGAGCTCTCACAGCTAAATCGCTGTGCTCCGATTGGTTGCCATGACAGCTTGGTTCCCAGGCCTGTCAAAGCTAACTGCCTGAAAAGCTGTGCACAAGGTGCGGATTCTACTGCACAGTATCATAATCCCATGGACTGCAATAGTATTCTATTGTGGTCTATGGGACCAGCGTTCTTGTGCCTTCAAACCCTCTACCATTTTTGCAGCTTTTTTATGATATCTATATATTTTTGTAGGTGGGGTCTCCAGACCTAGGCACAGTATTCCAGATGAGGTCTCACTAGCGCTCTGTGCAGTGGGATCACAATCTCTCTCTTCCTACCGGGTATACATCTAGCTATACAGCCAAGCATCCTACTTACTTTCGCAGCTGCCTGGCCACACTGTGAACTCATTTTGAAGCTGTTTGAGATCAGGACACCGAAATCCTTCTCTTCTGAAGTCTTGGATAACAGAACTGCCAATATGATAGAGGGTTCCATGAACTTCCATTGTTAGGACCATTTATCCAGAGCAAATCTTTATCCATGTTACTAATGCCTCCAGAATATCCACCCTGTTACACACTTCTGTGTCATCAGCAACCAGGCAAACCTTACCGACCAAACCTTCTCCTATGTCACTTACAAAGATATTAAAAAGAATAAGACCCAGGACAGACCCTTGATGTCCACCACTTGTAACTTGTCTTTCCCCAGAATGCACACCATTAACAACCCTCTGGTGTCATCAGCCAACTGCGCACCTACTGAACTATCCAGTGAATGCCCCGATGTTCTCCCTTGCCCTGTGCTGTATAGCCTTGCAATGTATTTTTTGTTTACATTCTCGTACTGCTAGGCGAAGGCTTACACCTAGCAGTGTTCACAGTGATGTCACCAGCTCTGATTGGCAAGGTTTAGCGCTGCAGTTTTACAGGCTCACTGCAGTGAATCGTCCAGGGCAAGGGCTGTTTGTTTACATCTGGACACTGCTAGGGGGAGGCTTCCTCCTAGCAGTGAGCCGGTGATGTCACCAGAACTAATGGGCAGTCTTTAGTGCTGCCCTAGCCAATTTACTGTTGCTGTAAAGGCTGTGGATTTTCCACCCACAATTCCATGCCAGAAGGTCTGCATGATATATACACCGTGTGAACATGCTTTTAAACTGATTAGAATTGTGCATAAAAGATAAATAATTGAGTATCTTTATCAAGTGTACACCCAAAACTATAAAGAACAATAAATCCTATTTGTGCTGTTAGCTATTCATGTCTTTGCCTGCCGAAAAGGCACCATGCCAGGCTCACCACACACTGTTTGAGTCAACTTTCAGCCACAGACCTACTTATTAAATGGCTCTAAATATTTTTACATAGAGATCATTATAATATAAAGGGAAAAGTGACTGATGAAATGTTGACGTATCTGGCACAATAAAAAAAGACAACCACACAAGCTATTAACCCCTTCAGAACCCTGCCATTTTTCACCTTAAGGACCAGGCCATTTTTTGTAAATCTGAAATGTGTCAATTTATAGTGATAACTTTAAAACGCTTTTACTTATCCAGGCCATTCTGAGACTGTTTTCTCATCACATATTGAACTTCATGACAGTGGTAAATTTGAGTCAAATGATTTCATTTTTATTTATAAAACAAATACCAAATTTACCAAAAATTTGGAAATATTCACAATTTTCAAAATTTCAATTTCTCTGCTTTGAAAACAGATAGTGATATCTCCTAAAACAGTTATTACTTTTATTACTTTACATTTCCCATAAGTCTACTTCAGGTTTGGATCATTTTTTGTATGTTACAAGGCTTAGACGTTTAGAAGCAAATCTTGAAATGTTTCTGACAATTTCCAAAACCCACTTTTTAAGGACCAGTTCAGGTCTGAAGTCACTTTGTGAGGCTTACATAGTAGAAACCACCCATAAATTACCCCATTTAAGAAACTACACCCCTCAAGGTATTTAAAACTGATTTTACAAACTTTCTTAACCCTTTAGGTGTTCCACAAGAATTAAAGGAACATGTAGATGAAAGTTTAGAATTTCACTTTTTTGGAAGATTTTCCATTTTAATACATTTTTTTCCAGTAACAAAGCAAGGGTTAACAGCCAAACAAAACTCAATATTTATTGCCCTAAATCTGTAGTTTACAGAAACACCCCATATGTAGTCGTAAACTGCTGTACAGGCACATGGCAGGGCGCAGAAGGAAATGAACACCATATGGGTTGGAGGATGGCTATGGCATGGGGCTCATGGCGCTGGCTGGGGGGACATGGATGATGATGGCAATGAGATGGGGCTGATAGTGCTGGCTGGGGGACATGGATGATGACAAATGGCAATGGCATGGGGCTAATGGCACTGGCTGGGGGATATGGAAGATGGCAAATGGCAATGGCATGGGGCTAATGGCGCTGGCTGGGGGACATGGATGATGATGGCAATGGGATGGGGCTGATGATTTGCTATACCACAGTCTGTAAGAAATAACAATAGTGTTTTTATAAAGCAATTAGCAATAAGTTAGTTTAAGAAGGTTTTTCTTTTTCGAGTACTCGATTGCTAAAATAATCGTTTGCTGCAGCCCTAGAGGTCATCAAGCTGTGCCTGTTTTGGTCGACTCGAAAGCATGGAGCTTACATGTGGGGAGGAGGAGGTGCTCGTAAAAAAGACCACTGCGACGGCGGTCATATGGACCGGGTTTGGGTTTAAGGAGGCGAGAACAATAGCGAATAGACAGGGAACACAACTAATTTGTTTTATCCAGGGCTGTGGAGTCGGTAGATAAATTTTCCGACTCCGACTCCTCAGATTTTGAAACTTCCGACTCCGACTCCGACTCCTCGACTCCGAATCCTCTGTATTTAATATGCAAATACGAAGCTGTTCCACCAAGTTCTTCTAATCTCCTCTAGCACAGAGAGGTAGTTGAGCAGAAGCTGCTGCCTTCTCCTTTGTGTGCTGATCATCTGCTGAAGATAGAGCAGTGGGAGGATCCAGGAAGGGGCAGGGGAAGGGGCATTTATATTAAAACATGATTTTCCTAGTAGAATCCCATAGTCATGTTTAAAATTTAAGCTAACAATCTGAGTTTACATGTTTTATAGCCTTAGCTGAATGATAGCAGTTTTTCAAATGGTTTACAGCTTCAGTCTTGAACTATTGACTATCCATTCCCTTCACTTATACAAGTGTCTCCAGTCCTTAATCAGTGAGAGGCTAGGATAACCATGGGTTCCCTGTAACAGCAGACCACAAGACAATGGAAAGTGGAAGTATTGCCGCTCCTTAAAGGGACACTGACAGGCTGATTTTCCAGCTAAAGATATATATATACTGGTATTAATCAGAGAATTAGGAATAAAACTATACTAATGTTACCCCCAGTTAAGCTGTACTTGTGTTTAAAAAACATTTTAATCTGTATGCAAATTCACTATCTTTGTGCCCAATGGGGCAGCGTCTCCTGCGGCTTTGTGCCCAGCCGCGCCCGAAGTACAGCTTCCCAGCGCTGTTCCCCTCGTTATTATTCACTGCACTGGCCTTTTTTTTCAGGCTAGCCGAACGCTAAATTCCTGCGCAGGCGCACGTGTAGACTGCTGGCAGCAGCCTCGTCTGGCTATGCTGAGGCTGTGCCAGCTTTCTCTCTTCCTCCTCGCTACCAAGTCCTGTCTAGTGCTGCCAGTACTCTACATGTGCGCCTGCCCCCTTGGGCACAAAGGTAGAGAATTTGCATATTGATTAAAACGTTTTTAAACACAAGTAAACCTCAACTGGGGGTAACAGTCGTCTAGTTGTATTCCTAATCCTCTGATGAATACCAGCAGATATATCTTTAGCCGGTAAATCAGCCTGTCAGTGTCCCTTTAACTGCATAGTAAAGCATATGAAAAGCATGCTTCTTTACGGTCACTTAATGTCCTTGTTTAGCGGTAACGTGACGCACTGCATGCATTGGCCTTTATTCTTACAGTAGAGAAGTAATTAATTATAACTTTATCTGAATTGGGACATTTAAACTTGCTTTTTTTTTATTCCAATTTTTTTTTATTCCAATTTAAATCTAGTAAGAGTCGGAGTCGGTCCATTTTTTGCCGACTCCGACTCCAGGTACCCAAAATTGCCTCGGACTCGGACTCCTCGACTCCGACTCCACAGCCCTGGTTTTATCACCTCAAAACGAAGCACGTTTTGGAATACGAAGATAGCCAAACACTGCGCCCTCCACAAACGCCTAGTCAGTCAAGTGGAAAGAAAAAAGGTGGCCCTGCCCCTACACACCAGCAGACTGATATTTTAAAAGCACTTTCTAAAGGCACTCCATATGACAAAAAGAATCAGCGGTGGATTGATATTACAAATGCCATTACCCTGTACCTGTGTAAGGACATGGTGCCGTTTTTTACAGTGGAGAAAAGTGGTTTCCAGAACATGATTTAGACACTCAATCCACGTTACGAGGTACCTAGCCGCAAACACTTTATCCAAACTGAAATGCCCAAACTGTATGACAAAGTATGCGAGCAAGTAAAGAAAGAACTAAAGGAAGCGCTGGAGTCATGGGGACTTAAAGAAGAGTTACATGTCGGCATAACCACAGACAACGGCGCAAATATCGTGAAAGCAGCGGAAATGAACTGCTGGAGAAGACTGCAGTGCTTCGCCACAGACTCCACCTCGCCATCGGTAGGTAAACGTTTCTTTTTAGTCCTAGACTAGTTCAACATTATGCAGGGGTTGACTGTGCTAATAATATCTTCCAATTTTGTTCTTAGAGAGAAGTGTGAAAGACGCCCGTGTTGAACATGCAATTTGCAAATGCAAGAAAATAGTGAGTGCCTTTTCTTACACTTGGAAAAGGAAGAGAGAAATGGCTAATGCCCAGGCTGAGCTAAACCTGCCTCCTCACCGCCTCATCAATGAAACACCAACAAGATGGGGGTCTTAACAACAGATAATTCAGCGGCTGCTTGAACAAGAGAAGGCCATATCACAGGTCCTGAAAGCAGACAGGACATTGATGTGTTAGAATCTATGAACAAGACCCTCAATCCCCTGTTGGAGTTCACAGATGCTCTGTCTGGAGAAGAGTATGAGTGTGTCATATGTCAAATCTGTGCTCCACCTTCTAAACACCACAGTTCTTCCTCTAGCTGATGATGACATTGACACAGACCTGACGAAGGACATGGACAGCCATCCTCAAGTATTTACGGTAAATGAGAAGTACTCAGACCCTGCAACTGATGACCTCCTGAATATGGCCTCCTTTGTCGACCCACGCTTCAGATCATCATATATAGCAGATGTCCGAAGAGAGTTCATCTTCACAAAAGCAGCAGCTGAAATTCAGGCACTGCTAGAGACGCAAGCTGTGTCTGTCACAGAGTCACCACCATCACACACAGGCACAGGAGCTGCTGGAGAAGACCAGAGAGAACCCAAGAGGAGTGAACGAAGTCTGGGCAGCTTTTTCAAAAAGGCATCCGCTCAGCCCGGCCCAGCTGCCCAACTGGTGTGGTGGAGGCTGCACCAGGCTAATTTTCCCAGGGTGGCAAGCCTAGCCAAGAAATACCTTTGCATTCCTGCCACGTTCCCGCAGAAAGGGCATTCAGCACCAGTGGCAACATAGTAACATGCCACCGATCTGCACTGAAGCCCGAGACTGTGGACAAACTTGTGTTCCTGGCGAACAATCTCGTTATTTTTTTTTTTTTACAGTGTTCATCTAAGGGGTTAGGTCATGTGATATTTTTATAGAGCCGGTCAATACAGACATGGCGATACCTAATATGTCTACTTTCCATTTTTTCCCTATTTTTTACAATTTTTTTTAACTTTATTTTGGAAAAAGGACCCTATTTTTTTTTTTTTACTTGAAACTTTAAATTATTATTATTATTTTACTTTCTTTTAACTTTTTTTCACTTTATTTTTTGTCCCACTCTGGGACTTTAACTGTTGGGGTTCTGGTCGCCTTTACAATGCATTACAATACTTCTGTATTACAATGCATTGGCTGTAAGTGTGTTACACTGAGTAATACACTTACAGCTTCCTGCCTGGGAGATCCTGGGGGCTGGATCTCACAGGCTCTCCTCCGGAAGGCTGCCACGGTGCCTAAGGAAGGCATGGGTCTGTCTTCCCTGCCATTGAGTCCCCATCATAGCAGCGCGGGGACCCGATGTCCACCCCACACAATCCTGCACGTGCTGCGGTCAGCGCTAACCGCGGCAGTATGAGGGTTAATGCGCCAGCATCGGTGTTTTCACTGATGCTGGCGCATACAGCAGGGGTCTGGCTATCAGTGACTGCCAGACCCCTGCTGCTGATCATACGGGCGCAACTCCTGCAACCGCCGGATCAGACCGCCGTACATGTACGGCGCTGGTCCTTAAGTCACATCCACCAGCGTCGTACATGTACGGTTCGGGTCCTTAAGGGGTTAATGATGACAATAAATACGCATTGCGTTACAGAAGGAATTTGAAAACTTTTTAGCCTACAAATTACATTGGCATTTTGGTCTGTGACCAGCATCACAAGTGTGGATATCAATGACTACCAAAAAAATGACAGCCATTTCTTATATAGCACCAACATAGACTGCAGCACTGTACAATGCATGTCATACTACATTACTGCCACGGCCATCATGAGGAGGTTCTGCCCTCATTAACTTAGACCAATTATTGTTTTTCTGCCGGTATCACCTGGGAATTCACTCTTCTCAAATTATGCAGTAATGCATATGAGGCAATACCTATTTCTGTCTGCACCTGCTAGACCTAGAGGTCTATACAATATGAACAAGTTGTTATATACGGTAGATTTTGTTACCGATTAATACTTTTCAAGTCCATTTGGATAGATTTGTAAGCATACAGGCGGAAATCTGCGTGTACTATGCCAGTCTTGGTATCCCCCGCTCTGCTGGAGGATGCACTTAAAGGGGTTTTCTGAGTATCTGATCGGTTTGAGACCCACACCCGGGACCCCCGCTGATGGACTGCTTGAGAAGCAGTAGTACTTGCAGTAGCGCAGCGGCCAGTGACGACAGGTTCATCGGTCATGTAGCCTAGGAGCATCTCAGCACCATTCAAGGTAATACCAAGCACAGGCGCTACACAATGGACGGCGCTGTGCTTGGTGAGCTGTGAGAAGGCCTCAGCGGCCGTAGGAGCCCTGGTGCCTTCTCAAACAGCTGATCGGTGGGGGTCCAGGTTGTCAGTTATAAAATCCTGGGAAAACCTTGTAACTTATGACAGAAGACGCACGCCTAAGCGCATCCTCCTTTAGTCTGTCTGCCTGCTGGAAATCTACGCCAGATTGTAGCTGGTAGAAAACGTCACCACGTCCCGTTGAGAAAGTGGTGTGGGCAGATGCAACTACATTTAGCTAACTGCACTATTTGGCGTAGGGGAAAATAATAATTGATCCCAAAATGTCCATTCCGGCTGACAATCTTTTTAAACACTGGCAGTGGCTGGAGCGACCGTGCAGGACGTACACATCACATAAAACCAAGCATTCTACGCTAACAGATCCGATCTCACATTAATTCCCAGTGCTCTCGGTCTTTACACTTAGGCGCAGATGTGACAAAACAGCCTTCATCATCACATAAAGAATGGATCTAAATTAGGAATATTCATATAAAGATACAGAATAGTTCCCCAAGGGAAGCAGCCAAAGCAAATCTGTTACTGTTGACTATTCAGTACGTTTCATATCACCGATATTCACTTGGTGCCATTATTAAAAAAACACAACGATCAGTCATTATTGACTATACTTCCACTACTCGATGAGCTCACATCATAGGTTTCCGTGTGGATCCTCAAATATGAAGACTATTGACACTGGGACAATTTAGGCAGGAAAAATCCCTGCAGAAACCTAAGGTTGACCCTCGGGTTTCTGCCGTGGTCTTGTATTTCGAATGCAGCGGATGTTCTCACGGCTTTAGCCCAATTGAATAGGACTGGTCCGCGAGCCGCCACCCAATGTGCTTTGTAGGGGTATCCTCGCATGAACAGCAGTGCGATCTCTCATATGGTTTCTGCACAGAGATCCACAGACAAGCTCTGCCTTACCATATATTGTGTTATAATGGTAGCCTACCTGTGCAGGGGTTAATCATAAGACACTTTTACGTAGGCACATTATCGGGCCGGGTCCTACGATTGCTTATCCACACTAACTGGCTCCTGTGATCATTGTTTGCCAGCCGCAGATTGTCCAGGGATGTATGGCTAGCAAACAACGACATTGTATGGGGATGAGCAACTGCAGGGGTGATCACTCATCCCCGTACAGGAGAGATGACTGCTGCGTGTAAATCAGGCAATTATTGGCAACGTTTGCTTCATTCCGATAATTCTCTTCACTAATGGTAACAACAACCCTGTTTTTCTACAAAACTGAAAACTAAGGAAATCCTCCCAGAGGTTGTCAGGTACACCCTGCGTGTATGCCCTGGAAAAAGGGATCGTCAGAACAAAACCACAGGTGAGGATTTTTAAGGAGCATTTATTCACATTGCTATCATCATTTCACTACAGTTGTCACAGCGTGAGCAAACCAAGGCCGGATTTCCACGTTCAGGTTTTTAGATGCATTTTTTGAAGACAAAGACAGGAGGCCATTTCTACTAGTGGTGAACGCTCAGCCTTTCCTTCATGTGTGTATTCTGGTTATAATCCGCTCCTGGCTTTAGTGTCAAAAACTGCATCTAAAAACCTGACCGTGAATACACCCAGCCCAAGGCCCCAGTGTAAATATGCTGACCGTTCACGCCTGAGAACCATATGACTGATAGCGTGGCTGTCCAGTCTAATTATATAACGGGCCCTTGCCAATAGGGCCCGACAAATGACTTATTTACAGCAAAATATCTCTGCCGCTCAGGTATCTACACTTTAAAGACTTCTGATCATTTCACAAGTAGTTGGTTGTACAGTGTTAATAAACATTTATTTTCTTTACATGTACTGAGGCTCAATGCCACCAGTTACCTCAGTTATGATGAAGGTTGGCTGCACCCTACTTCCCTGAGCTGGCCAACCGTTTACAGTGCATGTGGGGGTCTCCCCGTCAGCAGATGTCGAGGGAAAGAGGGATCGGGCATACTGGATTTCAACCATGCCATTGTTGTCAGAAAAGATAATCTTCTGTCAGGTGTCTGGAAGCGGCTTCTTCTCCTCTATGCATTGAGAACACAGGACTGCTTGGCTGGGTCAAGCATCCATGGGGTCGGCAGGAATAGATCTTGGCCAAATGAATGTTTGGCTGACAGCTATCTATGGTGTATGGCCACCTTCAGCAGAAAATAGTCTACCCAGACAGTGGAAACATGCAGTATTGAAAGTCAAACCCCTCGTACTGTATACACCTATGTAATCATTAAAGGGGTGGTCTAATCACAGACAATGGGGGCATATCGCTAGGATATGCCCCCATTGTCTTATAGGTGCAGGTCCCACCGCTGGTACCCCCACACCTATCTCCTAAATGGAGGACTCAGGTCAAGCCACCATCAAGCGCGCTCCCCTCAGAAGTGAATGGGAGCGCCCCCATTGTCTGTGATGAAACAACCCCTTTAATTAACTCCACATTTAACACTCGGTGAGCCATCCTGGTCTTCTAGGTCAATAAAGCTATTCTCACATGGATCCCAACCCAATGGATTTATTCTGGTTTCAGATTGTGTTGATGGCAGCACTGCACTATGCTTCCCAAAAACACTGGAAGTGCAACTGAACAGGAAAAAAACGGGATGGACAAATTTGGTTGATGGATCCTTATTCTGATCACCATTTACAATCAGGAAGGATTCTTGACCCTTAAGCAGCTGGCAACTATCTTATAGAAGATTTATCTTTCTGAATCAAATCTTTAAAAAAAACGAGGAAATTTATATGTACCTTTTTTGCCATAAAACTATAAAACTAAAGGCAAAAAGTATTACAATTTTGGGCCAAAAATGTAATAGTTTTTTGTATCTTCATCCCGAAAGTGGCTTACATGATAAAATAAAGCTCCAGGTCAGCTGGAGATGAGCAGATAACTGTTGGGAAGGAGGAGTTCCTCGTTAGTGGAGGATAGAGCTGCCTTACCAGTGATCTCCTCCACAGTATGAGGACGAGGGATGGCTACTGCTATCGCTAGTCCTCCTACATCTGCATAATAAATAATTGAGCTGCACTCGTTCATTGGGTGATCTGCAGGACCTTTAGATGGGCCTCTTATGAGGAACAAACATTCGTAGGAACTGTCATTCCTGATAATCGCCCCAACCATCGGGCCATGAAAACCACCCTTTAATAATTCCACCCATATGTTTAAAGGGTTTGTCCACCTTTTATTATGTGACGCCTACCCTCAGTATAGACAATCACTTGCTGATCAGTGGGAGTCCAACACCCTGCACCCCAGCCGATCACCAGTCCGTTAACAGCTCTGGTGCTGGGAGCAGATGGCTCCATCTATGTGGACTCGCTGCTCCTCTGCTGTGAGGGGCTTCACACGCAGCACATTTCGTTGCAGAAGTTTCTGCGATTGATGATTCCGTTCATCATACTGGGACTTGCAGAAATCCATGTGCCTGCAGCCAAAACAGCCCCTTTCAGATGAACAGAACCTATTTTCAGTCACAGATATTTCTGCAGCAAACTCAGGTGTGAGGCACCCCTAAAGCAGCAGGAACGCTTCATCAATCGTCTGGGAGAGTAAAAGACTTCCAAGGAAATGCTTACTTAGGATATTTAAAGGAAACAACAAAATATACCTCCCTTCATCATACACTGACTTGTTTTCCTAAAGTGATCCCCAAGGGAAATGGTTTGCTGTGTCTGGAGCTCCTTTTTAACTCTCTGCAGACTGTGGCAGGTGCTGTGTTTCAGCCCCCTCCCCCATCAATTGCTTCAGGGTCTCCCTCCTGTCCTAAACCAATCACCCAAACCCTTTAGTGTTAATGTGCAGAATTTTTTTTGCATTCAGTCTCTTCTCTCCAAGAATACAATAACAGGATACAAGATATTGGGCTATGTTTTATGCTAGTCAAAATGATTAGCTTCAGACGCTCAGCTGCGGTCTACGTGGTGTACACCTCTTTTTATCACCGGTGTAGCCCTATTTCTGCATAGATGCCCTTTCCCTAAAACGCTGGGGGATTGAGGGGAAAGAAAAAAGCCATCTGCTTGCCCTATAAATCAGCTCTGAAAAGCCCTTAACGATTGTAATAAACACAAGGGTAAACGAAGGCATTGTTATGCAGGGCCAACTACTGGTAGGGAGGGAGCGAAAGGTCAAAGCGGTTGCAGAACACAATGCCCCCAAAATCATTATGCACAACCCCTTTTCTTCACTCTCCTTTATCCTAATCCTGCCCTGCCTAAAAAGCGCCCCAGATATGTTACAATGACCTCAGGAGACGCCCTCCCCTGATGATGTAGGTGTATGAGCAGCTCTATATACAAAACCACTGAAAAAATGGTATGGTGTTAAACAGGCAGGATGTGCTCAAACCAAAAACCTATATATAAACAGGGGAGCAGATCCTGCACTTGTGGCCCGGTGCTAATGGCGATCCCCAGCAAAAATGCCTCCAGTGGAGGATGCCCGCAGCGGACCACAAGTACCACAATAGACATCCTACACACGATAGCAGTTGTGTGGATGTATATAGAGTTGTTTGGAGGAGTATAAACTCTTATGTAGATGTAGCCTGTTTTCCATCCACAGGCTACATTTAGGTGCACCTGTGAGGCCTGGGCCATATCAGCCAGTCTTGGGTGGGGCTCACAGCCTCCTCCCTCCTCCCATTGCAGGCATGGCGACATGCTGGAGGTGACTAGGGAGTATGCTGCGAGTTGGTCTTTACACTCCTGCAATTCGCCCACTGGCCCCTGGTATTGCCCCTACGGCACAGGTAGGTGAGTGTTAGGACCCGAGCTACTTGAGAAACCTTAGCGCGGTGCTCGGGCTCAGACATGTCCTCCACAGCAGGATATGTTGGCCAATCTCTCAAGTTTAACATCAGTTTGAGGCTTAGTAAGACCGCAGAGTGCACCTGTCTGTTCTATTGTTATTGTTATATAGGTGTATGAGCAGCCACTGAATTTTATCCATTTGTGTAATGTAGAAAGGAGAAGATTAGTAATAGCGGCGCACTATACAGCGGCGCACCATACGCACAAACAAGCAGCACGTCTGATGTTGCATAGTGCAACTGGTGCACTTGGTTTGTGTTGTGAAAAGTGCTGGCCGGCCACGATGGCTATAAGGCGCTGCGCCAGGTATGCAGAGGTGCAGCAGCCTGCTATGGGGTAAGCGGCTACGCATTTTCTACAAGTGACATATATAAAATAAATATGTTTCAAAACAAAAAACACATCATAAAATAGGAGCAAATTTCTGTAAAATTACATGACGTTTTTCAGATGACATTTTTCACTGCAATGTTTGAATACACCTTAAGGCCCCATTCACACGTCTGCAATTCCGTTCCGCATTTTGCGGAACGGAATTGCGGACCAATTAATTTCAATGGGGACAGACGATGTCCCGGCCAGGTCCGCAATTGCGTTCCCGAAAAAAATAGAACATGTCCTATTCTTGTCCACAATTGCGGACAAGAAAAGGCATTTTCTATGTAGTGCCGGCGATGTGCGGTCCGCAAACTGCGGAACGCACATCGCCGATGTCAGTGTTTTGTGGATCCACGGATTCGAGGATCCGCAAAACACTTGCGGACGTGTGAATGGGGCCTAATGCTATAAAAAATACTGGTATAATCACATTAGTGAATTTGCCCAAAGATCTGGATGTATGTGAACGCGGCCTAAATAATGTCAGTGAGTGTTCCTGCTACTTGGGGAGCCAGATGAAACTGTGCGCAGAAAGCAAATGCACTTGCTCAGCCAACAAAGCCAAAAGACATCTAACAGATACTCTTTCTTCGAGGGGTCCGGCCGACAGACTCTCCTTAGAGTAAGGCCTAATTCACACGTCCGCAAAATGGATCCGCATCCCTTCCGCAATTTTGCGGAAGGGTTGCAGACCCATTCATTTCATAGGGGCACGAATGGATGTGGACAGCACACTATGTGATGTCCGCATCCGTGTTTCCGCATCCGTGTTTCCGTTTCCGCAAAAAAATAGAACATGTCCTATTCTTGTCCGCAATTGCGGACAAGAAAAGGCATTCTTTCTATAGTGCCAGCAATGTGCGGTCCGCAAAATGCGGAATGCACATTGCAGCCGTCCGTGTTTTGCGGATCCGTGTTTCCGTGTTTTGCGGATCCGTGTTTCCATGTTTCCGCAAAACACACTACGGACGTGTGAATAAGGCCTAATAAGTTGGACAGGCGGGTGTGGACCACCTTTAGCTTGCAGGAGATAAATTGCACATGGTGGTGACTAGAATGTATGAGCTCCTAGGAGAATCTTCGGATGACCAGAAGCCGCCCTGCCCCCACGGCATCCTCATAAACCCATGTCCACCAACAACCCTAACCCCTAGAAAACACACATATCCACTAAAAATCTCAGCCAGACCGCTCCAACTGGTTAAAATAAAACATATTCTGCTCGTATACCAGCATACCCATGTCGCAGAGGAGACTATAACATCATTTTTTATTGCTCAGTTGTGGGTTGTCTGAGATTTTTAAGTATTTTGGACAACCTTTTTAAAATGGCCCAAGAGCACCAAAAAAAGCAGCACTTTCCTCATCACAACTTTTCACCACCCACAATCTGAGCGTCACATGACCTTCTCCAATAGGTATACGCGATGGTAAAAGCTTAAGGACACCCTGGAAAGCTTTCACTCCACTGTTGAGACGTTAAAAAATTACAAACTATAGAGCAAATCATATTTACATCATAAATGTACCTGTGGTAACGCTAGGGACTGGACTTTATACACCTGTGGCAATGGTACCAAATAAAATACCTGAATTCAATAATAAGACGTGTGCCCAAAAGACACACACAGCAGTATAGCAAAATGGCTAGAAAAATGTTAACATACCAGCAGTTGCACATTTTCTGGCGCACAAAGTGCCAGAGATGTGACTAATTTATTAAGAGACATCTGCCTCCATTATTTTCACCATTTAAAGTTGTCCCACTAAAAATATTCTACAGTTTTCAAACAGCACCTAGAACTGAATACTTTTGTAATTGCACTGAAGTTTAGCATAACCACTGAGCTCTTCAATAAAATGTATCTGCATAGCGCCACCTGCTGTTTGTTTTTTTCTTGTTTCTTTGTCCCGCTCACTGAGAAGGCCGCACATGCCCAGTTTCATCCTTCAACTATCTCCTAAGTTATTAAAGGAAGAGCATGGGCACGCCCCCTTAGCTGCAGCAGAAATGACACTCCCTTTGAGCTTTAGACAAATCTAGCAGAGCAATGAATGAGGAGATCTCTGGATCCATGTGAGGTCCAGGGCTGGTTCTAGCTTTGTACTACATGACAATCAGTCTCGGGACAACCCCTTTAAGTCAATGGTGAGATGGATTTTAAAAGCCTGGACAGACTTTCTATAAGGTTTTGGGTGTGTCCGTGGAAATTTTTCCCTATTGGTTCAGAAGAGCAATGGTGAGGTCAGACACTTAGGCTGGACGAGAGGGCCTGGCTCACAATCTCCATTCTAGTTCATCCCAAAGGTGTTCGATGGGGTTGAGGTCAGATCTCTTTGAGGCGGTCAAGTTCTTCTACACCAAACCAAATTGTTCCCACAAAGTTGGAAGCATACAACTGTCCAGCATGTCTTGGTATGCTAAAGCATTAAGATTTCCTTTCACTGGAAGTAACGGGTCTTGGCCAACCCCTGAAAAACAGCCCCATAGAATTATCCATCCTCCACCAAACTGTCCAGTTGGCACAATGCAGTTGGGCAAGTAACGTTCTACTATCTTCTACCAAACCAAGACTCGTCCACCAGACTGCCGGACGGAGAAGTCTGATCCATCACTCCACAGAACACATTTCCACTGCTGCAGAGTCCACTGGGGGGTGCTTTACACCACTCCATCTGACGCTTGGCATTGTACTTGGTGATATGAGGCTTGCATGAAGCTGCTCAGACATGGAAACGCCTGACATGAAGCTCCTGATGCCCAGTTTCTGTGCTGATATTAATAACAGAGGAGGTTTGGTGACTTGTATGCAGGGTCGGACTGGCCAACCAGAGTACCAAGAGGATCCTCCGGTGGGGCCAAGCTCTCACAATGATGGACCCCTAATAAAACAGGAACCTTAAGGTCCTATATACACAGAGGGTGGGCCCTTAGAATCATTCCCTCTGGTGGGCCCAGGGGACTTCAGTCTGACGCTCCTTGTATGCACTATCCGCCTCAGCACTCGGTGACCCCGCTCTGTAACCTCACGTGGTCTCCACTTAGCTGATGGTGGAATATCTAGGAGGGAAGAAATTTCACAAACAAACTTGTTGCAGGGGATGTATCCTATTACAGGACCGCGCTGGAAAATTCAGTGGGCCCCTTAGAATGAGTGCTAGGGGCTGGATTTTATACATCTGTGACAGGCCTAGAAGCTGTAACTTATACACCCGTGGTAGGGCTAGGGGCTGGATTTTATACACTTGTGGTAAGGTTAGGGGCTGTATTTTATACACCTGTGGTAGGGCTAGGGGCTGGATTTTATACACCTGTGGTAGGACTAGGGGCTGTAATTTATACACCTGTGGTAGGGCTAAGGACTGGATTTTATACACCTGTGGTAGAGCTAAGGGCTGGATTTTATACACCTGTGGTAAGGTTAGGGGCTGGATTTTATACACCTGTGGTAGGGTTAGGGGCAGGATTTTATACACCTGTGGTAGGGCTAGGGGCTGGATTTTATACACCTGTGGTAGGGTTAGGGGCTGGATTTTATACACCTGTGGTAGGGCTAAGGGATAGATTTTAAACACCTGTGGTAGGTTAGGGATTGGATTTTATACATCTGTGGTAGGTTAGGGATTGGATTTTATACACCTGTGGTAGGGCTAAGGGCTAGATTTTAAACACCTGTGGTAGGTTAGGGATTGAATTTTAAACACCTGTGGTAGGTTAGGGATTGAATTTTAAACACCTGTGGTAGGCTTTGGGTTACATTTTATACAATTGTGGCAACAGTACTGAAAAAAAAACTCCTGAAAAACGTTAAAGTACTAGCAGTTCCACATTCTATATACAGTAAATTAGCTCCTACAGCCAGGTTACATGCCATTTGACACATTTTACCACCTGTCATATGATACTGCGCTCACACCACGTTCTATGCTAGCTGCTGCCAGGTGGAGGACTACCTGAGGTGAGCCCCGCATGCCCGCACACACCACTCCCAGTAATAAGATGTGGCGAGGACTGCGCCGTCCTGGAGACTGACTAAACGTTGTTCTGCGAAGAAGATTTTTCCCGCCCATAGAGGTCACCGCTGATTGGCTGGGGAGCCGTAGATATCAGGCGCATGCGCACAGCCTCCACCCTGAGGGCGCGCACCGAACTTGTACCAGCAACAGCATCATCACCACAATGCGGAGCTCCGCGCACTGACAGGGTCCTCTCCACACCGCACAACGGGCTCTCTCCCTCACCCCATGGCCGGGGGCCCGAGCGAGTTATAGGGAGCAATAGGTACATTACACACTAATCACTGCTCAGTCTGTACCGCACGAGGCTGAAATAGAAGGACGTAGAATCACCTCAAGCGAACGGCATAACCCTACGATAAGGCTCACTGCCCGCATCTATATCCTAGAGAGCCAACTGTACGGGTGTCTCTGCCAGCTGCCCTCTAGTCACACAGGGGTTAAATAAAACCGTGCCTGCCGCATCAAAAAGACGTGAGAACAATGGCTATAGAACCGTGCGACATATTTACCCTCATGTACCAGAAGCTCCAGCAAAGGGGCGTGGCCAAAAACCAAAATACACCAGATGTATCAAACCGGCACGTCTGTGTGCGCGGAGAAGATGGCGTACATGTAGAAGAAGGCTAGCCCCCGCTCCAATGTGCGACAAATTCATAAATTCCTGCCCAACACTTATAAACATTTGTTAGTGCGCAGCAAGTCTATCTTCTATCCAAATATCTATTATCTGCCATGATTTATGTATCACCTATTATGTAATATCTACATATGTATAATTATTTATCCATCTACCAGCGAACTACCTATTATTTATCTATTATCCATCCAGCTCTATGTATCTACACGCTTCTCTGTCTCATTCTATCCATCTCATAGCTATCTGTCCGTGTATCTACTCTATGTCTCTCTCATCTCTCTATCCATCTGTATCTATGTATCGTCTCCCCCCCCCCTCCTCTCTCCCCCCTCTCTCTCTAATCTTTCTATACATCTTCTCTCTCTCCCCCCTCCTCTCCCCCCCCATCTCTCTCCTCTCCCCCATCTCTCTCCTTCCCCCCCCTCCTCTCTCCTGTCCTCGCTCTTCCCCTCTCCCTCCCCCCATCTCTCCTCTATCTCTCTCCTCTCCCCACCCACATCTCTCCCCCCCCATCTCTACTCTCTCTCTTCTCCCCCCTTCCTCTCTCTCCCCATCTCTCTCTTCACCTCCCCTCTCCCCCCATCTCTCCTCCCCCTCCTCCTCTCTCTCCTCCCCATCTCTCCCCTCTCTCCTCTCTCCTCCCCCCATCTCTCTCTTTCACCCCCATCTCTCCCTCTCCTCTCCCCCCCATCTCTCCTCTCCCCCATCTCTCCCAGCCTCCTCTCTCTGTCCCTCTCTCCTCTCCCCCATCTCTCCCTCTCTCTCTCCTCTCCCCCCATCTCTCTCCTCTCTCTCATCTTTCTATCCATCCATCTATCTGTTAGTTGCCACCTGCCCTCGTCCATCTTACCCAGGGCTCATCCTGTGTGTGCCCTCTCCTTACCACAGCACTGCTCTGTTACAATGTGTTTGGGAGGGCATTTCATCCCAGAAAACGGTTTCTCGCCCCTACAAGTGCCAGCTCTCATGTGGGCATCACCCATTTGCAATCCCATTCATGCTGTTGTTTGTGCCCCCCTCCCTTTGCCCTACTCCCCAGCCATGCCTATAGAGAACTGTGCCCACCATGATGCCTGCTGTATACACCCCCTCCTGGCATAATGTGGCACAGACACATCTAATGGAAGCTGCAACCACCATCTCTGAATGTGCTGCCTGCAGACCCCATGGCTGTGGAGACTCCCCTGCCCAAGCCCCTCTTTTCAGAGCGGGTACCATGACCACAAAGTTCACATTCCCGGAGCATGCACTCACCAAAAAAAGCCCGGAATGAAGTTGTGCCAGCCACAGAAGACATGCCCTGTTACTATTCCTCGCCCAGCTATGGCTAAGCCTTCATTAGTAAGCCACATCACACAGAGAAGCTGCTCTGGACAACCCAGAAGACACAATAGGAGGGGACCCTCCATCCACAGGACTGGGGAGTAATGCAGGCAACCATGGCACCCCTTCTCTTCTGTGCCCTACATGCTTGGCATGCACAGGGCATCAGAGGGGAGGATGGATGTGCCCTGCCATGTATGTGCAGGAGCAACCCACCCCTCTGCCTGCAGTCTGCACAGCCTAGGTGGGCATTCATCAGCCTCCTTTATGGATCCATGATGGGGATGACACCCTAGAAGCTGGGGGGAAACAAAAGGGGCTCCCGACCCCCTGCAGCCTATCCCTGAGACAGAATAACACACATCCCTGTCATGCTACAGAAGGGCAGCAACACAAAGAGCATCCTCCGGCTGAATGGGAAAATCCTTCCAATGCAAAAGGGGGGAAAACAAACAAACAAATCAATGGAAAATAACAAAATCTGATCAAATACCTGCAGCTCCAAGGAGAAATAAAGTCCAGATGAGATCCTTGGTTCGCAGCATTGTAAATCTGCAGACGGAGGAATTTCTCCTGCTGCTCCTATTCGTTACAATGGGTCCAAAGATGAACATAAGCGTTTAAGATCTCCCACCTTCCTGCTTGCAAAGGCTGTAATAATGCAATGGCACAAAAAAAAGAGACGGGGTCTTGATGCTTTTTTGCTGCAGATTTGGAGGATTTTGCAAGGATTTTTTTTCTGTAGTGGATTGCCAGCTGCTCTGTAAGCTGTGTGCAGGCACTGATCAGAGAATGAGTGACAGTCTGAGCCTCAGCACAACCCCCAGCAGCAGACCTGATCAATGCGCCCAGCCAGAAACTCCAAGTTGGTGTCTAGATGCGCGAGAAAGAGAGCAGCAGCAGTATCCCTCCGCCGCCTCTGTACAAATACACGGAGCATCCGCCGGCCCAGGGAGAGAGGGCAGAGATAAGAGAGCAGCTGCCTGCAAAAGATGGGCTGGGTTTACTGGCGACCTATTCTGCAGGGGTCACACATGTTACCAGAGGGTCTGCAGAAAACGACTTCATTTGTTTAACTTAATGAAATGGATGTCATTTTATTGAACTGCCAGGCTTATGGAGGCAAAGTGGGGAGGGGGGAATTGATTTTACATAAAGGACTGTCTGCTGCTGTTTTTGGTGGCTTCAGTCACAGAAGTGGTGTTCAGGCTGATTTTGGTGGCTGTGGACTAAAGTGGGGTTCAGGCTGTTTTTGGTGGCTTCAGTCACTGAAGTGGGGTTCAGGCTGTTTTTGGTGGCTGTGGATTGAGGGGGGTTCAGGCTGTTTTTGGTGGCTGTGGATTGAGGTGGGTTGAGGCTGTTTTTGGTGGCTGTGGATTGAGGTGGGTTCAGGCTGTTTTTGGTGGCTTCAGTCACTGAAGTGGGGATCAGGCTGTTTTTGGTGGCTGTGGATTGAGGGGGGTTGAGGCTGTTTTTGGTGGCTGTGGATTGAGGTGGGTTCAGGCTGATTCTGGTGGCTGTGGGTTCAGTGGGGTTCCGGGTGATTTTTGTGGCTGTGGGGTTCAGGCTGTTTTTGGTGGTGTGCGGGTTGAAGTGAGGTTCAGGCTGTTTTTAGTGGTGTGTGAATTAAAGTGGGGTTCAGGCTGTTTTTAGTGGTGTGTGGATTAAAGTGGGGTTCAGGCTGTTTTTGGTGGTGTGTGGATTGAGGGGGGTTCAGACTGTTTTTAGTGGTGTGTGGATTGAGGGGGGTTCAGGCTGTTTTTGGTGGTGTGTGGATTGAAGTGGGGTTCATCTTTTGGACCCGACCAATATATTATGGAGTTTCCCTATTAGCAGTTATCTCCTACCCCAGTAGCCAACTTAGGGCTCATGCACACAACCATGGTTTTTGTTGGATATGGAGCCATTCCCTTTAATGGGACCACAAAAGATGCGGACAGCCCACCGTGTGCTGTCCGCCTCCGTATGTCTGTTGCTCACCCCCCCCCTCCCAAAAAAAACATGTCCTATTCTAGTTCGTTTTGAGGACAAGGATAGGACCGTTCTACAGAGGACAGAACGTTCCGTTCTTCAAAATGCGGCACGCACATGGCCGGTATTCTTGTTTTGCGGACCATGAGTCCTTGCTCTTATAGATGCTGGGAAACCACTCTTAGCAGCTTTTAACCTGTTATTACCCACATTGGTTTTCAAAAGGTTAGATTAAAAGGGTTATCCAAGACTAAAAAAAGTCCCCCATATGCCCGGGCCCCTCACACTGAATATACTTACTGGCTCCCCGCTCCTGGTCCCCGCACCGCCGCTGCAGTGCAGTGCAGAGTCTAGGAGCGTCGCGGGGAGCCAGGCATATGGCGGACATTTTTTAGTCTTTGATAACCCCTTTAACGGCCTATGCACACGACCCTATGTATTTTGCGGTCCGCAAAACATGGATCTGCAAAAAATGCGGATGACGTCCGTGTGCATTTCGTGGAAATGCGCAGCTGGCTTTTAATAGAACAGTTCTATCATCTGTTTTTTTACAGAATGGACATACGGACTAACTTCTGTTTTTTTTTGCGGGCCCATTGAAATGAATGGTTCCGCATACGGTCTGCAAAAAACGGAACAGACACAGAAAGAAAATACATTTGTGTGCATGAGCTCTAAGTAAAAGTATTTTAACACATGAGATTTGTAGTGTTTTTTTTTTTTTGCTCCAGCATTTTTTGCAGTAATAACACCGGCTCCAGATGTAAGCTGAAGGTGCAATCTGAAATGCAGGCCACACCAGCATTTATTTTTTTTGCTCCTGTGGTTTTTGTTAAAAGGGTTCTGTAATCAAATACATTGTAATAAATCTGCTTCACCTCAACGATCATGGTCTTGGTCCTATCATCCTAGGTTCGCTTATTCTTGATAAATCTTTGTTTTATAGCATGCAAATGAGCCCCTAGGAGCAACAAGAGCAGTGCCATTAGACCTTGTTACTACAGGAGGCCTTCATGTCGTGCCCCCACAACTGACTGACAAGGGCCAGGCAGTGAAGACGTACTCACGAATGGCGGAAGCGTGTTCAGCACACATGCTGTACAGGGATGGAGGCCCTGAACAAGCTTCAGGGTCAGGCGTGAGTATGTCTTCACTGTGGACGCGACATGAAGAGCAGTGAGCGGAGCTGCTGGGAGCAATGATCTGCAATGGCACCGCCCTTGTTGCTCCTAGGGGCTAATTTGCATATTATAAAACATCAATTGTCTCAAGAATGTGGGCAACTAGGAAGATGGGACCAAGACCATGATGTTAAACTTCCAGGAGCACGTGTCTCAGGTGAGACTGTTGTATTGCGACATTTCTGATGATAGAACCTCTTTAATTACGTGGTCTTTTTTATCTTTCTGGCTTCTTTTGGAAAAAAGCACCATGCTGCGTGTTTTCCAGGCGTTTTCACATGACTTTCTGTATAGGGAAAAAAGCCCATGAAGAAATCACCAGTGGAAAGACACAGTGGGGACAGGGTTGCCAACCAGAATTTTTCTTTTTTCTGGACAGCCTATCCCAAAATCACGGACAGCCAACATTTTTTACAGACAAGTTGGAAAACCACAATGAATGATAAAGATTATAAGTAATGGATGTCTATAGCTCAATATACTGGTAAGGACTCATTACCAGCATTTACTGTGAGCTGGAAAATAATGATAATTACCACCTAAATAATCTAGTCAAGTACCACCAGCATGAGAAAAATCATGGACAGTTCTATTTTTTTTCATGGACACTGGAAAAAGTTGCCTGTTTTTACGGACTGTCCAGAAATTTCTGGACAGTTGCCAACCCTGAGTGGGGGTCATGTAGTAATGTTCTACTCCAGAAATTGGCTAGCTTTTTTCCACAGAAAACTGGCACAGATTGCACCAGAAATCTAACCCAGCGCCTGGCTGGAGTAGATTAATTTTCTTGTGCACAAACAGCAAAAATTGGGACAAATTTATTATGAGGGCTGCGCCTGGTAATAAATAGGTCGGATCTTCCACCAGCAGGGATTCTACCAAGGCCTGTTTTATATCTGCCAGATCTGTCACTGTGGGGCTTCACCGAAAACTCCAGTCTTTAAAAACACAACCAAAAACTTGACTGTCAAAATTTTTTTGCACTTATTGATTACTAAAAAAAGAGTCAGAGTCACGTGTGAATAGGAGTATATTAGGTAGTTGTCTGATTCACACGACCGCGCTGAGTCCTAGAAACACGATCCGTGTGCTGTCTGCATCTTCAGGACTGACTGTGGCATCTCTAACCCGAACTGACTGCATCATAGTGTTTTATGATACGGTCAGTACCTACATATCACATCACATGATCATGTGAGTGCAGTACAATAGACCCGTGAACAGATAGGAACTGATTATCACAAAACACTGGGATGCAGTCAGTTCAGGTCATGGGAGCCTAGGTCGGTCCGGGAGATGTAGTAAACACGGACCTTGCTTCCCTGACTATGCACGGTCATGGAAATCAGCCCTAAGGCTCATTACACACATGAAGTTTGTCTGGCATTTTTTACCAGTAAAAAACACCAGATTTTTTTTTTTTTACAACCTACTTTTTTTTTTTTGCTTTATTTTTGTGGCAGTTTGTGTCTGTCTTTATGCGAACTATGGGGGAGATTTATCAAAACTGGGAAAACTGGCTTATTTGCCCATAGCAACCAATCAGATTCCACCATCTATTTTCCAAAGAGTCTCTAAAAAAATGAAAGGGGGAATCTTATTAAGTGCTATGGGCACCTAAGGCAGTATTCCTTTACTCGGGATTTGATAAATCTCCCCCAGTGTGTTTTACTACTAATGTTTTCTTCATAGCATGTTTCCCCTATAAGGAAGGTGATGGGAAAACACCCAAAAACACCAAGCGCTACAGCTTGCTGCTTTTTTGGAAAGAAGTCAGGAAGACAAAAGAATCCACCTAATTGACAATAATGGCAATAGCAAAAAAATAAATAAAATGCTTTTGTGTCCTGCGTTTTATTTCCCATAGACCTTCGGCTGGAGCTGGCTTTTTTACATCAAAAACACAGGTGCAAAAAATGGCACAAAAAGTTCTGAATAAAACACTAGTAAAACCCTATGTGTTAAACCAGCCCTAAAAGGGTTTCCATCCTTTTTAAAGCAAACCTGTCACCTGCTTTTTACCTCTTAAGCTGTTAACTGTACCTTATAGATCATTGTAACCTTGTTTCCAAACAGGTGTTCTTCGTTTTTCTGGGGTTTATATTCCTGAAAAAATCACTTTATAATCTCCTGCTCTGCTGCGTCTGAAGTCACCAGACAAGTCAAGGAGGCAGACCCTCCTTGACTGCTGGATGCGACTCCCCCGCCCTAACCCCGCCTCTCATCCCTATGATTGACACTAGGTCTTCTGCCCGGGACCGCGCTGGTCTCGGCGGCGCATGCGCCGTCTGCCTTCATAGCAGCGCGATCCCGAGCCTCGCGCTGAGTGAAGCGCGATCCCCATGCTAGATCGCGCTTGCGCACTTCTCTCCTCTCTAGCCGGGCCGCTGGTGAAATGCAGATCACTCAGCGCGAGGCTCGGGATCGCGCTGCTATGAAGGCAGACGGCGCATGCGCCGCCGAGACCAGCGCGGTCCCGGGCAGAAGAGCTAGTGTCAATCATAGGGATGAGAGGCGGGGTTAGGGCGGGGGAGTCGCATCCAGCAGTCAAGGAGGGTCTGCCTCCTTGACTTGTCTGGTGACTTCAGACGCAGCAGAGCAGGAGATTATAAAGTGATTTTTTCAGGAATATAAACCCCAGAAAAACGAAGAACACCTGTTTGGAAACAAGGTTACAATGATCTATAAGGTACAGTTAACAGCTTAAGAGGTAAAAAGCAGGTGACAGGTTCGCTTTAAAGTGATAGTCAACACTAGCTGATAAGTGGGGGTCCAGCACCCCACATCCCTGACGATCAGCTGTTCTATGTCGCTCCATCGAGGGAAGTTGGTGCCAGAACTACATTGCACTGTCAACGTTGTAGTGGACAGCGATTATAGCTGCAGTGCTACTCCCATTGAAGTCTATGGCAGTAGTGACGAGCTCTGTCTACTACAATGTTGACGGTGCAGTGTAGTTCCACTACCGACTTCTGTCAACTAAGCTACACATAACAGCTGATCAGCAGGTGTGTGGGGTGCTGGTCTCCCACCTATTAGCTAGTGATGGCCTGTCCTCTGTCTCTCTGGTGCTAGATCTACACAGTTCCATCCATTAGTTACCATTATTAAAGGTTACTGTAGCACTGCTCTCACTAAAGTGAATGGTATCAGTGCTGCAGTTACCATCTCCATCCACTCCACTGTGCAGTGGATGGAACTACATAGTTCTAGTGTCAGAGTGACTATGAATCAGCTGATTAGCGGGGATGCCGGGTGTTGGACCACTTCCAATCAGATTTTCATGGCCTATCCTCAGGGTGTCTGTAGACCAGGGATTAGCAACCTTCGGCACTCCAGCTGTTGTGAAACTACAATTCCCAGCATGCTCCATACATTTATATGTGAGTTCTTAGAAGAGCAGAGCAAGTATGCATGCTGGGAGTTGTAGTTTCTCAAAAGCTGGAGTGCCGGAGGTTGCCTACCCCTGCTGTAGACAGTGTGGCCTTTTATGACTGCAGTTTCTGTGTACAGATGACCGCTGCTGACCAGACCATACCAATACTTGTCAGGCTGGACCTGTACTTAGTATTTTTTCAAATGGTAGGTATAGGTGGAGCTCAGTAGTTAGTGGTAATGCAGACTGCACAACCAGGGGGCACTGTGTGTGGGCAACCTACAAGTGTAAGATTCAAGTAATATGAGTATATTCGGGAACAATGTATAATAAGGATCCAAATTATGACATTGAGTGAATTTATCAAGCCCATGTCCCATGATAATGGCAGCAAATAGTGGAAAATGTTTACGCAAGCCTCGTTTTACACAATTTTTTACCATGCTGACCAGAGGAGCCATGGCCGAAGCAACCCAATAGATTTAACACTTGTGAAAGACTATGTGGCGCTCCTCTTTACAGTACACTCAGATCTAATAATGTGCATATTCATTTTAACAATCCACAGAAAAATGTGCGAATTACAGTTGTGAACGTTTTTTGGTCTAACAACAGGACCTTCTTCAGACACGGAAAAATAATAATTTAGGGTATCCAGCAGCTCACCAGGTGTCGCCAGGTGTCTCGTCCATCGAGAATGTTTGAGACTGGATCAGGGGACGGATCTCCCATGCACAGCAGCCAAAATCCACATTGAAAGAGCTTGGAAAGACATATTACAGGAGGATTGTCACCACCTTACCTGACGTATTGCCCCTCCCCTCATGATATGCTCTATAGGCCATGCCCCTGGTGACACAAGCGTGTCGGTAGTAACCGAGCGCTTGCTGTGTTCCTCCCACAGTGCAAACATGCTGGGGGAGAAATAGTGAATATTGCTGTTAGGTGGTGTGTGTGGTTAGGCGGGCTGAGTGACTGTTACTCCTGCCTTTGGCAGACTTAACTATGTTCTGGTCCAAAGGGGAGCCGAGTCCCTGGACCTATCAGGTTCTGATTCAGGGACTCGGCGCTCTATTTAAATCCTCAATGTCAGTACACCCTTGCCAGTTATAGGTTTATCTGCCTTGCTGTGCTCCCAATTATGGCTGTGCATATTTTGATTGCTTGTCATATTGACCTTAGCTTACCTTTTGACCTCCCTCTTTCTTGTGATTCTGTACCATGATAACAGTCTGGTTCTGACTTTGGTTTGGCTATTTTGACTACCCTCCATCCTCCGATTTTGTACTGTATTGTCCTCCCGGCTTTTGACCTTAGTCTGTGTGACCCTTCTCTGTGTGGTTGCGCTCCATGTCTGTGTCGTGCACTTTAGAAGTACAGGGAACATCATCCAGTTGCAGACTTGCCTCTTAGGGCTTGCACTACAAGTAGGCAGGTTGGGTGCAGTCAGGGCTCACTGTGCATGTGTGTTTCCCTGCCTTCTGTGCTGACAAGGATATCTAACATCTGTATGACCATTACCATGCCAGAGTGGCAGCATTTTTCACAGCAAGGGGATATGCCACCCAATATTAATGTGACCCTGCCTCAACATATACCTGGCTACAGAACCCCAAATAAAGGGTACACCACCTGATTGTGTGATCAACACTACTAGCAGTTTTGTACTTTGGCAATCTCAGCTTAATTAGATTTTGGGCACTCCATTTTAGATACATTAGCCCACATTTACTAATTCCGTCTGCCCCTTAGTAAATGCAAACTGCTGAATATGGTGGTAAAAATGCATAATAAATTTGGCACAAATGCCTAATTCACCGGAAAAAAAACAGGCAAAATCATCCTCCTTTTTTGAAGCAGCACACTTGCTACATTTCCCCCTAAATTTATACCACATATTTTAGTTTATGCAAAAAATGTGTCTACATGCCAAGAAAATCTTTCCTCATGCACCAAAATGATGTACCAATACATCAAAATTCTGTCCACCAAAAATTTTAAACCAATTCTGACTTAGTCTACTCTGAGACAATTTTATATGCCAGAATTTTGGATTTTACCTAAAAGGTATTTGAAAGATGCCCATGACCACATTCTAGTTTAAAACTAGAAAATCGCTGTTACTCTGTCAGTAAAGTTTGGTTCTGTTGGACCAAAATTTAGGTGCACTGGTCTGCTGTGAAAGGCTTTAGAGTCCTGTAATTGTCAGAAACCCTTCAAGCAGTCCTTTTTATCCTAACGATCATACTGTTAATCATTTTGAAATCAATATTTTTTATTGTCTTTGTTGATAAATTAAAGGGGTTGGCCATTGTATATCACTAGCTGCACGTGTGCTGGGTACAGCACATACATGCAGCACGTAATAGTAATTATTAACCCATCAGCACAACATCCAGTGGTTTAATATGCCTAACTTATGTTTACTAGCAAGTCCTCTTGCCCAGTTGCCAACTGCTAATAGAGGGTTATGTGACTAGTCCACTACAGCAGTGGCCTTTCTTCTTGTACCCTGGGGATGAACAGTGCAGGCACTAGTTGTCCTGTCCGTACCCAAGGTAAGGGAATAGAGGCCACTGGTGGATGGGACTGGTCACATGACCATCTATCAGTGGCATTTTTTATGCGGTTGCAAGAAAAAACGTGATGTGCTTCTGACAACAATGTAAATGAACGGCCACATGAATGATCGTAAGTATTGAGCGATCATTGGGACATACATTATCGCAATTCCCCCTGTTTGAAGGTTCCTAAACGAGCGACAATCGACATGCTGTACCCTTGATCATCTCTTGTTACCAGGCATGAATCTTCCTTGGTAAAAGAACACTTAGGATAAGCCATGAATATTACGTCGGTGGGGTTTTTACTTTTGGGACCCCCAAACAATCAGCTGTTTGAACAGGCTATGGTGTATTGCTGTGCGACAGTTGTGCCCAGTGACATAAACATTGAATAAGGCTTGCACAAGCACCACAGTCACTTCACACAGCTGATCAGCAGGGGTGCAGAAGACCCCCACCAATCCAATATTGATAGCCTATCCAATTTTACATAGTTGGAAGTGCTTTAAAGTGGCTGTGTAGTGCTACGACATTGATGACCTATTGTCAACATACTGTAGGTCGTCAATATCAGATTGGCGGTGGTCAGCCTTGTGCACATAGCCTAAATGAATAACACAAATACAGTGCAGCTAGCAAATCTTTTCATGTTGTACAGTACCAGCAAAATAGATGACATTTTAAGCGTACAATCACACAGTTAGGTTTCTGCATACAGTTTTGGAAGCCAAAATCAGGGGTGAATGAAAAGAAAAAGAGAAGTCGTGTCTGTCCTTTATACTGTGTAAGGTAGGTTCACGGCAAACTGATTTGTATGCAAGTAATCACAGTTTATTTGTATTTTTCAGTGTTAAATATAACATTATTGTATACATCCAGGCTATATGATAAGTATAAGGACACAATAGTTATTTGTACGGTCCCCGGACGTTTCGGTCTTATAAAGACCTCCCTCAGCGTGATCTGTAATGGCGCACTGTGATGGGGCCCTGGATGCCATCACAAGTGCGCCATTACAGATCCCGCTGAGGAAGGTCTTTATAAGACCGAAATGTCCGGGGACCGTACAAATAATTATTCTGTCCTTATACTTATCATATAGCCTGGATGTATACAACAATGTTATATTTAACACTGAAAAATACAAATAAACTGTGATTACTTGCATACAAATCAGTGTGCCGTGAACCTACCTTACACAGTTTCTCCTACCTTCACGTGCACCTGCAACGGATACACGGAGTGTGAGTACATATTCCTTCTGTCCTTTATACTTTGGCTGGTTTCAAACGAGCGAGTTCAACGCATTGAACTCGCAACTAGTGTTGACCAAACTTGTGATCCATGGTAGCGGAATCCATAACAGAATTCTTAGATAACCAAACTTAAAACCACAAGTTCGCTCAACACTGCTCTCAGCATGTGTCTGCGAAAGCGCCTGTACTGACCTCCCTGGCACTGACTGGGTCGCATGGCATTATATTGATTTATGGGGCTATGTAATCCTTAGAGTTCTTGAATGTATTCCATAACACTGACATAATGCTGTGAGGTCAGTACGCGAGCTTCTGCAGATACACGCTGCCAGTTAGTATGTTGAACTCGCTCATGTGAAACCAGCCTTTCTTTCTTTTTATAATCCACTATTGATATTGGCTTCCTAAACCGCATGCAGAAACCTGACCATGTGGTCATACCCTAACAAATCTCATCCACATGCTGCAGATATTGTCACTTTGTAATATCTTCATTTTATCCTTGATCTTTTTATTATCCATTTAGCTACTTACTCCCCCCTCCCTTTTTTTGGGTTCTCTCACTATTCATTTGATATATTTTTTTATCCATTTGCCAATATATATGGCGTCTTCTAACTTTTATCGTTGTGTATGTACTGTATATATACACACACCATGACCGACCAACTGGGTGTATGTTAGAACAACACTCTTCACAAATATGATTATGCTTTTAAATAGTTTCACATTTGACCCCCTTTTTACTATTAGGAACTTTTTCGATTATTATTTATTGTTTTTTATTGTTATGTTATTTATTGCTATTTATTGCTATTGATTACTATACTATATATTATATACATATTTTGTTGATCATTATATTTGACCATATTTTGATCATATTTGATCATAATTGCTTAAGATATATATATGGCCGGGTTTCTAGACAAATATGTTATTCTCCTATATACATCTTAGAAGATTAAGCATTACTCTGATCATAAATTGCATAAATTACCTATACATATATATATTTCTTCAAAGACGAGGCAGCTCCAATGTTCAGTGCAAATAACGGACCCACAATTGTAACCCTAGAATCTAGACAAATACTTTATATATCCAAACAGGGATTGATATAAATGCACAATGCGCAGTGGTGACGGGGTGCTGGCTGCGTTCCACGTTGAAATGCACAGGACGGGAGACATACTTCCGGACATGTGCAGTATACTAGGGGGGGGGGGGGTCGGGTAATAGTTCCCTGGTGTCTTGAGTTTATCCAGATAACACCCCCCCCCCGTTAAGTAAGTCAACTTTCACCTTAATTGACTTTTTTATACATATATTTATATTTATTCTTTTATATTCTGGTCCTCCTTAATTGGATCTATGCATGATCTCTACACAATACTTCCATTGATGGCTTAATCAATTATTTGGATCCTATAAATTTATAAATATAGGGAATACCCACTAATGATCCAGTCACCCTAAGCACCAATCGTGAGTTAGTGATTTTGGCGCTATATCAGTGGGTTCTAGAGCAGGTTGTCCTCAGTGGATTCTTCAACCCACTGGATCCAACTAATTTTTTCTATTTGTTCTGTATCTGTCTTACTTGCCGATTCTTATATCCGCATGGTATTAACCCACGAGCTGCCTACTCACCCTCAGACCTTACTCTCTTTCAATTTTTCTCTTTCAATCAGTCCTTTACATGCTCTTTTAATCCATTGGCGCCTCTCGTTTTTCTGATCTTTTGGATCCACTTCCACAAGATCTGAATAACCCTCAATCTCCCCCTTTTTTTCTGTTACAGAAAATTGCCATGCAGTGCAGATTTTAAATTCTGCAGCATGTCAATTTACTTGGTGGCTAATTTGCATGTCTTTCCCATATTCAAGTTTACGCAAATGAGTTTACATGACAAAACAGATTAGAAAGGTTATTGAATATAATATTAGGACGATTAAAAAACTGAAAATTTTTATGCAGCCCTCCTAAGCAGTAAGAGAAGAGTTAGCTGGCATCTAAAAAAAAAAAGTACAATTTTTGTCACCCTAATAATAATCTGGGTGTGCAGGTCCCCCCAAGTCATCCAATTTAAATAAAGCAACTATGAGGCTTACTGGCTCTCAGTCAAATGAGAGCTGGTTTTGAATGTCTCATAGTGCATAAAGCTGTGAATGCTAGGTATACTGATTGTACCTGTCTCATGGATAGGTTGTTGGATTGCACATACCCGGCTTTTGGCATACAGCCTTTGTGTGATTGTCTGTTTATTACATGTTATAGGTAATTAAATTTCTCAAATTTATGGTGAATATTCAGCCAAAAATTTGTGAAATATCGCAAATTCGAATATTGCCTATGCAGCTCATCACTATACTGTATGGCATGGTGCAGGAATTATAATGTATATTGTACAGCATGGTGTATGGATTATAATGTATATTATACAGCATGGTGCAGGGATTATAATGTATATTATACGGAATGGTGCAGGAATTATAATGTATATTACACATCATGGTGCTGTGTTATAATGTATATTACACAGCATGGTGCAGGGATTATAATGTATTCTGTATACCATTGTGTAGGGATTATAGTGTATATTATACAGCATGGTGTAAGGCTTATACTGAATATTGTATAGCATGGTGTATGAACTATACTATATATTGTACGGCATGGTGCAGGGATTATAATGTATTCTGTACAGCATGGTGCAGGGATTATACTGTATTGTACGGGATGGTGCAGGGGTTACATGGTATGCTCTTTAAGGCGACAATTATCGTAGGTTTTCCTATCGCCCATCTTTGATGACGCTGTGCCCAGCTCTGAGCCGACCCCGCTCAGCAGCTGCTAAGGCTTAGACGGAACACTGATGTCAAAGATTTTTTAAACTTTTCTAAGTCCGCGTTGCAGGATTACGAAGTGTCTGCCTTTTCACTCATAGCATTAAATTTGATAATTTGTTTGAAAATATTTAAGCCACGTGTACAGGTGTCAATCTACATGTAAGATGGAAACAGTGCTTTCGAGCAAAGGATATGCTTTGCTTGTAAGTGGGGCAGAGGAAATTCCATCCCCCTTGCACATGCTTATAAGAAGTAGATGTCTAGTCTTCTTTTTATGTTATTCAGTAATAGTAATCTTACTAGTTAGGCTGAGTTCATATCACCGTATAGTTTAATGTCCTTCTGATCTGTCAGAAGAACAGAAAAATAAACAATGCAGGACTTTTTTTTTCATCTAAAATGACGGATCTCAGACAAAAATGGCTAAAGTGGATGCAAAATGTGCATAACTGAGCATTAAGGAAGCTTAAAACAACCAATTAGATTTTTGTTTATTTTTCTGTTCTTCTGACTGATAAGGAAAATGGAAAACTAAATGGTAATGTGAACCTGGCCTTACCCATTAGATCAGAGAATTCCTACGGTTTCTTTGTGTGGGGCCGCAAAAAACAGAAATGACTCTGGGTGCATTCCGTGTCTTTATGTCCGCATGGCTATTCCGCAAAAAATAGAACATGGCCTATTATCGTCAGCATTACGAACAAGATATAGGTCTGTTCTATTAGGAGCTGGTTGTTCCGTTCTGCAAAATGCGGAATAAACACGGCCAGTATCTGTGTTTTGCGGATCCCCAACACCAACGGTCATGTGCATGAGCCCTTACATAGCATGCTGTCCTGGCCTCACATGATGGGATTTAATCTGGCCCTTTGCACTAAATACGGGGTTCTAAAATAGAACCTTGTTATGGCCATGTGCTCAGAATATTAGGGAGATCCTAGAGGTCTTCTTTAATTCCCTCTTGGCATTCAGAATACATGTATGGTGTATGTCGGGTCTTTAAAGATGGCGCTTGTTCTGGAGTGCAGCAAGCACCATAGCTGTCAGGTGCCTGCTGTTTTACACAGCAGACACCCAGAGGCAATGTCTGTGTTCGGTGATAATGCAATCATGGACATTTAACTATTTATGTGTCGTAGTTAATGGCAACCACAACATCTGAGAGTCTTTACCCTCGGAGCGCCGAACTGCCAGGAACTAAAACAGCTCCCCCATGCGATATAATGATAGTAACATAGTATATTAGGCTGAAAAAAGACATTTGTCCATCCTTTTCGGTCTGTTATCCTGCAAGTTGATCCAGAGGAAGGGAAAAAAAAACTGATGATTATATGTTAAAGTCATCTAAGGGGACTTTAAATAAGTGTCAAAAAATTAAAATCACCGCCCTTTCCCCATATTAAAAGTAGATAAAAAATAAACATCAACAAGTATTGCAACATCCCAAAATATTAATATATAAACGTGTTTATCCCATATGGTGAACACCGTAACAGGGGAAAGGATATCAAAATGGTTGATTTGCCATTTTGTTGTCGCTTCTTCTCCCAAACAAAATTTAATAAAAAGTGATCAAAAAGTCATACATAACCCAAAATAGTATCAATGAAAACTAAAGATTGCCCTTTAAAAAATAAGCCCTGACACTACTTTGTAGATTTAAATATAAAAAGGTTATGGGGGTCAGAATATGGCTATGCAAAGAAAAACATTTTTTTCAAAAGTTTTTTTTTAAAGCATTAAAACACAAGAAAGACCATATAAATGTGGTATCGCTGTAATCGTACTGACCCACAGAATGAAAGTAACAGGTCAGTTTTACCTCATATGAAATGGCATAAAAACGAAACCCATTAAACAATGGCAGAATTTTTTCCCTCTGACACTCCATATGGAATTTTTTACAGCTTCCCACTACATCATATGCATTATTAAATGGTGCTATCAGAAAGTGCAACTTGTCCAAAAAAAAAAAAGCCCTTATATGTCTATGTGAACAGAAAAAATAAGAAAGTTATGACTCGGGGAAGGAAGAGAGTGAAACACAAAGTGGAAAATAGCTGATACCGATCCACTGCTGCTGTTCCAACAGGGCCCAAATCTGATGCGTTCCACTTCCTGATCCTTTCCCAAAATGGCAAGAAATGGCTGTGAATTCCGCTCAGCCAACCACTGGCTGAGGAAGGGCATCAGTTATATTTTCTTAAAGGGGTTATCCAATACTATAAACTGCCCCCCCATATTCCGGGCCCCCCACACTGAATATACTTGCGACGTTCCTGGACCCTGCACCGCCGCTGCTGCTTTTCGCCATGCTCAGGAAAAAGCATCCGTGTCGGGGGGAGCAGCCAATGGCAGGTGGTGACGGGGACGAGCCTCCTGTGATGCTAGGGAGGCTCCCCCCCCTGACCGCCTGCCATTGGCTGCTCCCCCCCCCCCTGACCGGATGTTTTCATCCGAGCACGGGGAGAAGCAGCAGCGCCGATGCGGGGATAAGGAGCGGCGCAGGGAGCGGGGTAAGTATATTCAGTCTGTGGGGTCCGGCATATGGGGGAGGGGCAGTTTATAGTATTGGATAACCTCTTTAAAGAGGTTATCCAGGCTTTTTAATATTGATCACCTATCCTCAGGTCATCGATATCAGATCCGCGGGAGTCTGACAACTGGCACCCCTGCCGATCAGCTGTACGGGGAGACTGTGCGCGCAGTGCACGTGCCATCTCCTTTCTCTCTTCCTGCTCATTGCTGCTTTGCCATAGACATAGAACAGCGAGCAGGAAGAGAGAAAGGAGACGAAACTTGCACACTGCGCGCACCGTCTCACCGTGAGGATAGGTCATCAATATTAAAAAGTCCGGACAACCCCTTTAAGCATTTCCAGCCCATGGGAAATCTTTTCTAAGCTGTTGGAATACCCCTTTAATTATGAAACAAATAAGTTATTGACAGAACTAAATTTCATTGTTTACATTGAAAATAAGTGAAATTTGTATTTTCACCACTTTTGGTAAATTAAACACGATGGTTGGAGGCAATCGCTGATTGATGTTGGCCTTTTAGAGGTAAAAATGTGATCGGCACATGTTAACTATTTATTATTAACACACACAGTGGCGTACATAGAGAAGTAAGGGCCCCATAGCAAGGATCAAACTAGACCCCCCACACAGGACAGAAGGGTTTCCGCCTAAACCCCTTTCAATGACCCTTGGGCCATTTTTTCCACTGCTTTGTTTGCTAAAAGTTCTTTCTTTAGAGGGTACAGTCCTGACCAAGTTTTGACCCCAGTAGAAGAGTAGATTATACAACTGGGCCCCCTCTTGCCCTGGGCCCCATAGCAGTCGCATGGTCTGCCGCTATGGTAGTTACGCCCCTGAACACACGTTAAAAATTACTTAATGGTTTAAATTAAGAAATCTCCTTTAGGCCTCATGTACACGAACGTATTTTCTTTCCGTGTCCGTTCCGGTTTTTTTTTGCGGACCGTATACGGTACCATTCATTTCAATGGGTCTACAAGAAAAACGGAGGTTACTCCGTGTGCATTCCGTTTCTGTAAGTCCGTATTTCCGTTCCACAAAAAAATAGAACATGTCCTATTATTGTCCGCATTACGGACAAGGTTAGTACTGTTCTATTAGGGGCCAGCTGTTCCCATCTGCAAAATACGGAATGCACACGGACATCATCCGTATTTTTTGCGGATCCGTTTTTGCGTACCACAAAATATATACGGTTGTGTGCATGAGGCCTTAACCACAGGAACAAAAAAAAAACTGGGTAGCCTGCTAGGGAGCTATTAACTTAAGTTGCGTGGTTATAAAAGAGCCATCAATTTGGGTTAGGAACCGGCCACTGTGGTGGGGGGCCTATCATGTTTTATGAGGCCTGGATTTATAGCCACACATGACATGTGACTTACTTAAAGCCTGCATATCAGGCAGGAATGTGAGGTTTGAGTTGAAGCATTTTGGTTTTGGGTTTACTATACTTTTACCTATGTCTGTAACATCGTAGCTATTCTTTATTAATGCATGCTAGTGTCACGAACAGCCAAACATTTCTGCCTGAAACCAAAATATTACCATTGAGTGAAAATCATTGAATTGTCTTCTTCTTGTTAAACACTGTAGTTACTATGTCCTACTTACCTATGGATAACTGAAGGACCCAATGTCCACTTTATGAGGGCAACTATTACACTTGCTCACAACCACTAAGGCCGTTCATTGTTTCGGCAGTAGGTTTGGAACAGAATTGACCTTGGGCTACTCCTATGGGCGTTATTCTGGCAGTCCCCCTCGTTTTCACCCTTCTCACCCATATCATCTACCTGCTCTATTAGGGCATGTGGATGTAGTAGATGGGGATACCCCACTTAGAATCCTCCTGTATGAGCCAGGATTACTAGGATAAAATGCTACATATCTGCAGCTGTAGAAGCCAAATGCAGCTTCCCTACGCAATAACAGCTGATACCACATGTAATGAAGCTGGACCTACGATAGTACAATCAGTTGGCCCAGTATTACATAGTTACATAGTTCTGCTATATTGATCCACGGAAAAAATCCCTGGATCAATGTCCATCTTCCTCTTAAAAAGGGGTTGGGCCAAAGGGAAAGGCTGTGTAGAACACAATTTATATACATTGCCATAAGTCTCAATGCTATTTTGAATTAAAGCCATCTAAACCTTTTTTGAAGCCATCTGCTGTATCTACAGTAACCAGCTCCTGCGGTGGTATATTCCAGAAATTCACAGCCCTAACTGTAAGGGTCCATTCACACGTCCGTAGTGTATTGCGGATCCGCAATACACCCGGCCAGGACCCCTGTAGAACTGCCTATTCTTGTCTGCAATTGCGGACAAGAATAGGACATGTTTTATTTTTTTTCTGGAGCCGCGGACCGGAAGTTCGGGTCCGTGCATCAGAAATACGGATTCAGACAGCACACTGTGTGCTGTCCGTATCCATTCCTGCCTCATAGAGAATGAATGGGTCCGGATCTGTTCCGTAACGTTGCGGAACAGATCCGGACTCTTTCACGGACGTGTGAGCGGACCCTTAAGAATGCTTGTGACCTCTTATGACAATCTTTTTTTCTCCAGGCATAGGGAGTGGCTCCTTGTTTTTTGAGGGGGTTTAACACACAATAGATTCTCTCAATATTTTTTGTACGGTGTGTTTATATATTTGTACAGGTTAATCGTATCCGCCCTTAGACGTCTTTTTTCAATGCTAAACAAATTCAGTTAATTTAATCACTGCTCATAACTAAGATCTTCCAGGCCCTTTATGAGTTTAGTCACTCTCCTCTGTACTTTTTAACTCCAGGGCATCCTTTTTATGGACTGGTGCCCAGAACTGAACCACGTATTCCAGGTGAGGAAGCATTGACACTTTGTATACTGACAATATTACATCCCTGTCTTGCGAATCCATATCTCTTTTAATACAAGAAAAAATTCTGTTGGCTTTAGAGGCAGCTGACTGGCATTGCATGCTGTTATTTAGTCTATGATCTACTAATGCACCCAGATGTGACTCCCCCACAACTGACTCTATTAGCTTAAGGAAAGCTTATAGTCTGTACATGAATACAACCTCTAGACATGAAACTGTTGTTCTATCACCAGGAAAATAAAACATACAACTGCATTGTGACTATAAAGCCTTTGATGAGCCAGAGATATCCTGGCCACCAAAGAGACTGCAGCTTTTTACTATAGTGTGCAAGTGCGACCACCACTACAGGGTGGTCGTAACTATGGAAATGAGCAGTGTATATTGTGATGGGATAATCAATCCAGCCAGCAAAGGAAACAAAATGGACAATAACAATACATTAGAAAGTGGCTTGTATTAACTTTCTCTACATAATACATGCAACTTGCTGAAGTGAGAGAACCCCTTTAAGTAACATAAGTAACATTGTTAGATAAACTACTAATTTACATATTCTTCATGTATGTAGCATATCTTTTATGCTTGGTTGCCCAAGAGTGCATATTCTGCTTAAGCTGGCCATACACATTGCAGTTAAAGGGGTATTCCCATCATAGACAATGGGGGCATATTACTAGGATATGCCCCCCTTGTCAGATAGGTGCGGGTCCAGCCACCGCCAAGTGCTCTACCCATACAAGTGAATGTGCGGCCACACCTCCCATTTATTTCTATGGGGCCGACAAAAATAGCCGAGCCAGCACTCAGCACCATAAAAATGAATGGAGGGCGGCTGCACATGCGCAGTGAGCCCTCCATCGCCTTCCCTGCTCCATCCTCGGTGTAGTTGCGGTTGCCAGAGGGGTCGGATATGTTGAATTTTAGCGCCCAATCCATTTGTTTTTAAAGGTGATAAGCCACCATCAGAGGCGCCTGGCAGCAGCTTACTCCCCTCTCCTCATTAAAAACCGTGTGTATGTACATGGGGGAGTCAGCAAGAATAGATGTTGACCAAACTATTGGTGATTATGATATTATTCTCATATTATATTATTGTATCAGCTTATTTTGTAACAAGAACTTGAAACTGAACTTTAGAGCACCATAAAAGATTACAAATCCCTACGTGAATATCAGAAGAGGATGGCGATGACCTGAAGAACATCCAAGTTTTCTATCCTCCTCCATAAACTTCACAAATGTGTAAAGAAATTTTTTCTATTACAATGTACGTTTATGGATGCGCCAACACCAGTACTCCCAGCACCTACATAAGTAGTGTTGACACATTCACAAGCTCTTGCTGCGGTGATATATTTATAAAGGATCTCAAGTTTCCAGCTTGTAAAACAAGGTCATGTAATAAGGGTACCATAAAACTTTATGAGCAAAGTCACCTTACCAAGTGCTACATGTGTCCATGTCAGTTTCGCCATATCAGATTAATTTATTTTGTCTTCTTTGAGTTAATAGTTATACACCACACATGGAAGTAACATTCATAGAAAAGGTTTACACCTGCATTTGGGTTTGACATTCATTTCAAAAGTTGTCCCTAAACTAATTCCACCGATGACAGGATGAAAATAAATTCTAAACTGTGTGATTGTGATATGGTAATGATAGCAGAACATTTATTTTTCACTATAAATGTATTGCTGCAGTTGAACAACTTTTCATCAGTCCCTTATGTCTTGCTGTCATGAAGTTACAAGGTACTAGAGGACAAGTAGAAAGGCAGTATGACCACAGGATGAGTATGACCACAGGGTTTGTTTGTATCATGTAACCATGCAGAATCATAGGTCTGCACAGGAACTAAGATATTTTCAATAGAGACAATTTGCAAAGCTGCTCCCCTTCTCATTCTACAAGCATGGACTCAAACCCCTTCTTATTGAAGTTTTTTTATTTTCTGGTCTGTGTTCACCGAGATATCAACAACAGGTAACCACTAGAGCCGATTATTAGCGGTGCACCGAAGAGGCCAGTGTTTGGCTGCAGCAGTCTCATTTTGTTAATGTATCGTCACTGTAGCCAGGTAAACAGAGGCAGTCAGGAGAACTGGAGTGGCAGCGATTGAACCACTAGGTAAGTACAACTCATTTCTTTACTGCAGCCTATTCCCTAGAGTTGTCTCTGGGTTCTTACCAAAACTGGATAACCACTTTAATCTAAAGTAAGTGTATGATGGGTGGTATTTATTTATTATACTCACTTATATAGCGCTATACAGACATTAGCATCAATAATAGGACCTTAGTTTAGTGGCTCAACCAACATGAATCCACAGAACTAGGTGCACTCTCCCGTGGCAACACCCCTGCCACTTTGCAGTATAAAGATAAAGTCAAGTAAGGAGTATGGGGGGCACTGAATTATCTGGTTTTTGCATGGAATCGTATCACATATATGGGATTAAAGATACTTTATTCAAAATAGACCATATATACACCAAAAATAGATTAAAAATAAAATAAATTAAAAACAACTATGTTAATTATATCTATATGTTCCACATCACACCATATTCTTATTTTAAGGGTACATGTTTGACACCCTTTTAATATGATTGGTCTAATGCGGAAAACTGATTTAGTTTGCAGCAGTATACAATTAATCCCATTTGGAATTAATCAATAGTATGAAAAATTAAAAAACAAATAAAATATGTAAAAAATATGTAGATAAATATAAAAATATAGAATGAGGTGGGGTAATATTGCAGTATTCTCTATATAGACAAGATTACATTTTCTGGATATTCCACAAATACTGTATATATGTATCAAATCTAATGTCCCACTAGTTAACCCACTTATTATGTATCAATGTCACTTAGATGATAATAAGTGTCATTTTAATATTTCATATAGATAACTCCTGTTGTTATTAATATTATCTCTGTGGGACCATAGATGTCTGTTTAATATCACAGCCCACTACAATGAGTTCATTTTTCCATGTAGCCATAGAATGCAAACTTCATTTGCACTGTTTATGTTTATCTCAGTGGATCATTTTGGAGTCCATTTGCAATCCTGTTAATTATTATCGTCACTTTGGTAAGTATTGTGATAAAGTACATGGTTACATTACCAGTTCCTGTATGTGACCGGGGGAGCTCTGTGCGAAGACCGTGAATGTATCACTGCAGCTGTACTCGGTGTCCCATGTGGCGTCCCTATCTTTTGCATATATAAAGAATCACTACTTGTTCTAATTAAAACATTATATGATACAAAATTATGTTCATAGACCATTGATGCATAATGCAAAAAAAAACACACATGCGTTTCATGTGCGTTTTTTCGTTCTAATACATCTCCAGCTGATTCAACATATAAGGTGGATTCCAGTCTATGTCTTAAAGTATTCTGAATATATGTATGGGTATATTCCCTCATATTGACATCAAAAAAGAAAAATATATCTCCAACCAAACATAAAAGAAGAAAGTAAAAGCAAAATATTTTAAAATATTTCCCATTCTTATATGGTCTTATATTTCACATATGTAGAATAATAATAGTACCATTACACCCACATGGTTATTGTATTATATATAATGTAAATACATTTTTTTTAGTCATATGTTATATTTGACTTTTTATATTTTATTATTTTCCTATCTGTATTGACTTCATTCCTTTGTCTTTCTCCCTTCTTCAATCTTTCCATGAATGACAACAGTAAAGGGACGTGTATAATAGGATGGTGGCCTACCAAGGAGGGGAGATCGAGGTGCTGGTAAATAGCCGGACCTCGATGACCCATCCTCGATTGGCATCCATTCCGGAACTACAAGAAGCCAAACAACTGCATCTCAGCATTTAGGCCAGCAGGTATCATCGTGTCAAACTTAAACATTTTTCTTGATTCGGCTCTGGATATATTGGCAATATGATTGCCTCCTCTCCATGATCTCTTAATCTTCTCCAGAGCTACAAAGGTAAGTTTAGATGGATATTTACTATTGTGTTCTTTAAAATGTTGTGAAACTGAATGGTTTTCAAATCCGATTTTAATATTTGTAATATGTTCCGCCACTCTCTGTTTTAATGCTCTTTTAGTTTTTCCTATGTATTTTTTCCGGCATGGACACTCTAAAATGTATATTACATCTGTTGTATCACAGGTTAAGCTATCTTTGATATTATAATAAAATTAATTTTGTGTAGACTGTACTCGTACCTTTTTGTTTAGGGAAATGAGTTATTTTGCAATTATTGCATCTTCTGCAATGATGAAAACCTTTTGAGAATAACCAATTGTCTTTGTCCCTACTGTTCTTCTTTTTACAGCGGGTGCAATCATCAAGCCTAAATTAGGTGCTTTAGTATATGTAATTTGAGGGGTAGTAGTTAATACGGGCCCTACTACTTTATCCCTCAATAAATGATGGCAGTGTTTGCTGATAATCTGCTCAACTGTTCGATATTGTGAAGGAAAACGTAAGATCAAGCGCAGATTGTCATCTTGTTTATTTTCCTTCTCACTGATCATGAAAAAGGTATCCCTGTTCTTATTTTTAACTTTATTCAATGATATTTCCATTGTGTTATCTAGATATTGTTTATCTAAGAACTGTTGTTTTAGTTACATGGCTCCATTTTTTTAAATTGTTCATTCAATGTACAGTTGCGCTTGAGTCCTCTAAATTGGCTAGTGGAGATATTTAATAACCATCTAGGGAGATGGCAGCTTGAGAACAGAATATAACTATTTTACATGACCAGTTTGTGATAAGTGTTACATATTAATCTATGGTTAATGTTCTTGATCGTTAGATCTAAAAACTGTATCTGTAACCTACATGTATTAGTAGTAAATTTTAAATTTCTCTCATTATTATTGATTTGTTGTAAAAAAATGTTCAAAAGATCCTGTGTATTTTGCCAGATAAATATAATGTCATCTATATAATGGCGCCATAGTACCAGACTTGTCCCCAGTAGTGGACTGATGGTATCTGCCTCCCATTGTGCCATAAATAAATTTGCATAACTGGGGGCGAATCTGGTACCCATGGCTGTACCCCTTTCCTGTACATAAAATTCTGATTCTTATGAAAAATAGTTGTGGGTCAAAATATATTTAACCCCTTCTATTATAAAGCTAATTTGATCTTGTTTTAATGAACTGTTACGCTGTAAGTGTTCGCTTAGGTCCTGTATTCCTTGATTGTGATCTATAATCATATACAATGAATTGCAATCCATTGTACCGAGTATCCAATGATCTTGAACTTCCAATTTTTCCAAGGTGGATATAATGTCTGTGGAGTGGAACATATAGATATAATTGACGTTGTTTTTAATCTATTTTATTTTTAATCTGTTTTTGGTGTATATATGGTCTATTTAAAAAAAAAAAAGTATCTTTAATCCCATATATGTGATACGATTGAATGCAAAAAATCAGACATTAGCATCACTCTGTCCCCAATGGGGCTCACAATCTAAGTTCCTTATCAGTATGTCTTTGGAATCTGGGAGGAAACCGAGGTACCTGGAGTAAACCCACACAAACACAGGGAGAACATACAAATTTAATGCAGATGTTGTCCATGGTCTGATTCAAACCTAGGACCGCAGCGCTGCAAGACATGAGTGCTAACCACCGAGCCACCGTGCTGCCATAGGTTCAAAGTGATGTGTAATGGGGTCCATGTCTTGATCACCCTCATCCTGTCCGTGTGAAGATTTCATTGGATATTGGCCATATTCTTATAATCTCTCATTTATTTCTTTATACTTTATATTGTCATACTCCTGCTATAGTCAGTTATTGAAGTACAGGACATTGAGCAGTGCAGAAGACGGCAGCATTAACATACAAAGCTATATGTTCCAGCAAGTATGACAGGCTTGTGTATGAATATTTCATTTAAACATAACTTTCAGAGCTAAATACACCTAGTATTTTCACTCTCAACGTATGACATAAAAACATTTCTGCAATATTCAGCAGAGTACTTATCAGATGGCTAGCATTTCTTTATTCAGTTCTTTTCTACATACAGTACAGGGTTTGCCTAATGCTCCACATTTCCACCAGAGAAGATGATTCTGAAGGCTCATCCTTCATCTATGTAGAGCAAGTGCATTTTCATTTTTTTGTTTAATCTTAACCTTTATCAATGCACAATGCACACAGGACACATCATCACTAGTGTTGATTGCGAATATTCTAATCGAAAACTTTTATCGCAGATATCGGCACTTCAAGAATTCGAGAAGATGTAGAATATAGTGCTATATATTCGCAATCGCGAATATTCTAGATTTCTTTTTTCATCAGTAACCTCCCTTCTTGCTTGTGGGCCAATGAAAAGGCTCCAATATCTTTGGCAGAGCTTAGCAACATCCCTAGAAACCAATAGGAAACTTGCCTACCCCTTACTATATAAGAACCTCCCCAGCAGCCATTTTCTGCTGTTTTTTGGAAGTTCTTAGAGAGAGAGAGAGCAGTGTCATTGCTGTGCTCTGTGTTTTCATCTGGATCCTATTTCTTATCCAATTACATTAGATAGTTAGCTCATATATATATAATACAGATAGTTAGTGGGAGATAGTCAGTGTAGGTTAGATAGTGATATAGTGTAGCTGATAGGAATTACTGTTTCTCTGCTGTCCATACATACATGCTACAGGCAAAGTGCTGTGATGTCACAACAATACTTAGTGCACCAATCACTAATATCTACTCGGACCTGATAAAGTGTGAAGTTGCATGTATTGCGCAAAAAATATGTGCATTATTAGTGCCGAGTTGCACAATCGCAAAAAATAATGACAAGATCACGAATTCTAGAATTAGCGAATTTATTATTATGCAAAAAATCTGCGAAATATCGCGAAAATGAATATTTCCTATTCCGCTCATCACTAACCATCAATAAGTAATAAATAGGTCATATTGGCAAGCAATTGACTGCAAAGTCATCCCCTAATGGTGTTGGACCTTTTGGGCTTGTGCCAGATACGTATGATCCTGTGGGGTTCAAAGTAAAAGTACATGTGTATTTTTCACAGCATTGTTTCACAGTATTGTTAAGCATAACTGTATTAAACTCACATCCCTTTAGATATTCACCAAGCGTCCTCCAAACAATTTACATAGACAGCTAATTAGTTAGGAAACGTCATGTTCATTTTTATTGCTCACTTAAGGAGAACGTTATCACCTTGTTAGAGAATATTCCTGGCCAGAACAGATAGATTTTTAGTATTATGTGGAGTGATGTACTAGAAATGTATGTGAAAAGCAAATACCCTTATGCTTATCATATATATGCTACATAATGCTGTGGCTGGTTGCTATGAAACACTAATAAAGGTACTAGGGTGATACGAAGCATTGAAGTGTATTCCCATGTGTTTACACTGATTCTTTTATTCAGATCTTTTGTTAAACTTTCAGGTGTTAAGGCCTCCATCGATCTCACAATGGAAGGTGTTGGTAAATACTATCATCCCTTATGAAAACGTTGTATATAAGAACAGGGGATGTACGACTAAATTCCAGAAAGTGTGGGGAGTGTGGTGCGCTTCCTCGCAAACACAGTACACGACTCATAGGTTGGCGGGTGCTTTGCAGCTGGAACAGCATAGGGTGTTGTAATACCTTAGGACCCTTGGAGCGGATATAGGTATACTGTCGGAATCTGGCACACACGAGAGCACAAACAGTTTGTCTTCTCTTGGACTTAAACAGTCATAAGCACTTTTGTTGGCACATAGGCTATTGTTGTTTATGGTTTATTAATGGGTTGTAAGTCTGTACATCTCTTCGTAATGCATTGAGTTGTATGTTGCGATCAATCTACTTTGCCTATGCCTTGGTATGTATTGTACTTAAAAAATATGTATGGTATGTATGGTATGTATTGAATAAAAAAAAAAAAAAACTTTCAGGTGTTAAAAAAATTATTGGAAGATCCATCATTTATGCAGTAAAAAAAAATGCTAATTTGTCTGCAGAACATCATCTTGTGTAAACAGGGATGTGCTATCGATAAAATAGTGAATCTTTATGGGGAAGAACAATTGCAGTAGCCCACACCATCACTTCACTGTAAGGTCAGGTTTCTGCATGCAGTTTTGGAAGCCATAATCAGAAGTGGATCATAAAATAAGAGAAATTATAAAGGACAGATACAACTTCTCCTCTTTTTTGAATTCACTCCCGGTTTTGGCTTCCAAAACTATATGCAGAAACCTAACCGTGTGGTCATATCGTAATAGTATGTAGGTGAGCATCAAATATCTTCCCTCTATGATGTACAGAGGTGAACCCAGACATACCCATAATTTCACCCAGACAGCCCCACTAAGATGAGCATCGGAGCAATTCATGCTCTGATGCTGTCCTTTGCCTTGTGCTGAATCGCGCAGGAAAAGGCATTTTCGTGAGATGAGGTGACGTACCAGGCTCTCCATAGAGCTGCCAGGCGGAGGCTTCCACCTAGCAGTGAACCTGGTGACATCACCGACACTAATGGGTGGGCTTTAGCGCTGCCCTAGCCTGTAAAACGGCTAGGGCAGCACTAAAGCCGGCCTATCAGAGCCGAACACTCTGCTGGGTGGAGACCTCTGCCTAGCAGTGTAAAAACATAGAAAAGCCCTTGCCCTGCGCGATCCAGTGCAGGGCAAGGGGGAGCATCGGAGAGTGAAATATGTTGCTGACATCATGTTCTAAATACGTATTTTTTTTCCCATGAAATGGTAAAATATCTAACTTTCAACATCTGTGTTCTCTGTTCTATAGTGAAATAAATATGGGTCTATGAAATTTGCAAATCATTGCATTCTGTTTTTCTTTAAATTTATTTTTTGGAATTGGGGTTGTATATGCAGATGTACAGTTAAGTGCAAGTTTGCACATAATGGCTTGGGCCTGCCCTTGGTGCACTTATCTGCTCATTTGCATGTTAATTAATGGAACTTCGCTAATTGATAAGCATTTTTACATTCAGCTGAGCTAGCCCAAAAAGGCATTGCTTCTGGGATAACAATGATTTTCCTGGTGACAGATTCCTTTTAAAAGCATTCGCAAATATGCTTTACAATAGCCACATGGACCATAGGAACCTATAGAGATGACTCACTATGGACATGCTCTGTGACCTATGCAGAGGTCATTATGATGGAGGAGATGGGAAGTGAGCTGTTTTTATCACCTACTGTGACTGGTGTGATCCTGTATATATACAGTGCTGGCCATAATTATTTTGATGGGAAATTACATAGTTGTCTCCAAAAAGATAATAAGATGATGTACAAGAGGCGTTATTGTGAAAAAAAAAAAAAAACATTTCTCAGCTTTTATTTACATTTGAGCAAAAAGTGTCCAGTCCAAAACTATTCATATCATTCACAAACTGTCACAGTCTATGGGGTAATCCAAAGTTTTATACCAGGCATGCTCAACCTGCGGCCCTCTAGCTGTTGCAAAACTACAACTCCCATCATTCCCTGACAGCCTACAGCTATCATCTTACAGAAGGGCATCGTGGGAGTTGTAGTTTTACAACAGCTGGAGGGCCGCAGGTTGAGCATTCTTGTTTTATACCATTCCAAATAGTGCAAGCTGTTCTAAAGCATCCTAATTACACTGATTAATTGGGAACAGCTGTTTTAATCAACTCAGCAGGTGAAAAACGGCAGCTCTCTGCAGTTGCTTTGTGGACAGTCATGGCTAAGACAAAGGAGCTCAGTGAGGACCTGCGGCTGCGCATTGTTGCTGCTCACAAGTCAGGAAAGGGCTACAAGGCCATTTCTAAATGTTTTCAAGTTCCAGTGGCTACAATGCAAAGTATTATTAAAAAATACAAGATGTACCGCACTGTGGAAAATCTCAGAGGGCGTGGTCGGAAGCCAAAAGCAGGGCAGTTTCTAGGGAATGTGGACAACAGGGCGAACAATACAAAAGCGCCCCCCCCCCCTCCCCATTTTTGTTTAAAGTGACTTTACTTTCTAATGAAGAGATTAAAACACATTTTAAAAGAATCAGTTACCAAGGTAAAGTGACTTACAGGCGACGTCTCCACAGATCTCAGTTTGTTCACTTTCCTTTTCTTTAAGTTTGCTTCCAGAAGCTCATGCGCACACGTCTTCAGCCAGGGGTTCGCAGCCCCCTCTACCACATAAAAGACCCCAATATTAATAAATGGAACAGGGTAGAGGAGGTCTGTTACAGATTTTGCATTAGGGACCAGGAATTCCGCTTATTCCTTTGACTTTGGCTTGTTGTTTCTGAAGTCCACCCCGACCCTCTATAGCAAATAACCCCCTATGTAGTTGCCCCTTTTAACACTGCCACCCTGTAGTGTCCACCAATACTATGCCCGGTGCTGCCCCATGTGCCTACATTAGTTTACTTTAAAACTGCTGAGAACTTGATAAAATAATAAAAGTAGTGAAACTTTTTAATCCCACCGCTCACTTCTCAATCACTAGCTGCAGTGGTCTCATATCTCAGTGGAAGGGGACATAGAAGTACATAGACCAGCAAGGACACGGGAAGTAGTGGAAGGAGTGCAGCGGGGAGCAGCGATGTGTCACTACTTTTATTATCACATTCAAGTCAGTTTTAGAAAATGAATTTTACATGGCTGGATAAACCAGATCTCAAAATTAATCCAGATTCCAAATCAGCCCCCAAATTCATACAGACCCCAGATTAGACCCCAAGTCAGCCCCAAATCCATTCAGACCCTAGAACAACCCCCAAATTCATACAGATCATCCCACAAATTTATACAGGCCTCAAATTTATTCAGACCCCTGTTGCCCCCTATAACCTCCACCTCACTCCTTCCTTAGTACATTAAATGCAGCCATCAGACTAGAAAAAATATATATATGGTGTATACTTCCCTCTCTGCTCCTCCTCCAGGCGCCATCGCTCTTGGTTTAGGGCCGAGTCCTGGCGCCAGTGCTGTACTATGTCCTGACATCACACAGCGCCAGGTCATAGTGAGCTCCTATGTGCAATACTTCCGGGAGCTGTGCGCTGCCAAGACATAGGGCAGCACTAGTGCCGCCACAGTATCTCCCTTCATACACTGAGCACCCCCATCCTCCACAGCATCTCCCCTCATACACTGAACACCCCCATCCTCCTCAGTATCTTCCCTCATACACTGAGCACCCCCATCCTCCACACAGCATCTCCCCTCATACACTGAGCACCCCCATCCTCCACAGCATCTCCCCTCATACACTGAGCACCCCCATCCTCCACATAGCATCTCCCTCATACACTGAGCACCCCCATCCTCCACAGTATATCCCCTCATACACTGAGCACCCCCATCCTCCACAGCATCTCCCCTCATACACTGAGCACCCCATCCTCCACAGTATATCCCCTCATACACTGAGCACCCCCATCCTCCACAGCATCTCCCCTCATACACTGAGCACCCCCATCCTCCACAGTATATCCCCTCATACACTGAGCACCCCCATCCTCCACAGTATCTTCCCTCATACACTGAGCACCCCTATCCTCCACAGTATCTCCCTCATACACTGAGCACCCCATCCTCCACAGTATCTTCCCTCATACACTGAGCACCCCTATCCTCCACAGTATCTCCCTCATACACTGAGCACCCCCATCCTCCACAGCATCTCCCCTCATACACTGAGCACCCCCATCCTCCACAGTATCTCCCCTCATACACTGAGCACCCCCATCCTCCACAGTATCTTCCCTCATACACTAAGCACCCCTATCCTCCACAGTATCTCCCCTCATACACTGAGCACCCCCATCCTCCACAGCATTTTCCCTTATGTACTGAGCACCTCCATCCTCCACAGCATTTTCCCTTATGTACTGAGCACCTCCATCACCCACAGCATCTCCCCTCATACACTGAGCACCCCCATCCTCCACAGCATTTTCCCTTATGTACTGAGCACCTCCATCACCCACAGCATCTCCCCTCATACACTGAGCACCCCATCCTCCACAGTATATCCCCTCATACACTGAGCACCCCATCCTCCACAGCATTTTCCCTTATGTACTGAGCACCTCCATCACCCACAGCATCTCCCCTCATACACTGAGCACCCCCATCCTCCACAGTATATCCCCTCATACACTGAGCACCCCCATCCTCCACAGCATTTTCCCTTATGTACTGAGCACCTCCATCACCCACAGCATCTCCCCTCATACACTGAGCACCCCCATCCTCCACAGTATATCCCCTCATACACTGAGCACCCCCATCCTCCACAGCATTTTCCCTCATACACTAAGCACCCCTATCCTCCACAGCATCTCCCCTCATACACTGAGCACCCCCATCCTCCACAGTATCTCCCCTCATACACTGAGCACCCCCATCCTCCACAGTATCTTCCCTCATACACTGAGCACCCCTATCCTCCACAGTATCTCCCTCATACACTGAGCACCCCCATCCTCCACAGTATCTCCCCTCATACACTGAGCACCCCATCCTCCACAGTATCTCCCTCATACACTGAGCACCCCTATCCTCCACAGTATCTCCCTCATACACTGAGCACCCCCATCCTCCACAGCATTTTCCCTTATGTACTGAGCACCTCCATCCTCCACAGCATTTTCCTTATGTACTGAGCACCTCCATCACCCACAGCATCTCCCCTCATGCACTGAGCACCCCATCCCCACAGCATTTCCCTTATGTACTGAGCACCTCCATCACCCACAGCATCTCCCCTCATACACTGAGCACCCCATCCTCCACAGTATATCCCTCATATACTGAGCACCCCATCCTCCAGCATTTTCCTTATGTACTGAGCACCTCCATCACCACAGCATCTCCCCTCATGTACTGAGCACCTCCATCCTCCACAGTATATCCCCTCATACACTGAGCACCCCATCCTCCACAGCATTTCCCTCATACACTAGCACCCATCCTCCACAGCATCTCCCCTCATACACTGAGCACCCCATCCTCCACAGTATCTCCCCTCATGTACTGAGCACCCCATCCTCCACAGTATCTTCCCTCATACACTGAGCACCCCTATCCTCCACAGTATCTCCCCTCATGTACTGAGCCCCATCCTCCAGCATCTCTCCTCATGTACTGAGCACCCACCTCAGCATCTCCCCTCATGTACTGAGCACCCCAGCATCTCTCCTCATGTACTGAGCCCCCCAGCATCTCCCCTCATGTACTGAGCCCCCCAGCATCTCCCTCATGTACTGAGCCCCCAGCATCTCCCCTCATGTACTGAGCACCCCAGCATCTCCCTCATGTACTGAGCCCCCAGCATCTCCCTGTCCTCATGTACTGAGCACCCCCAGCATCTCCCTCATGTACTGAGCACCCCAGCATCTCCCTCATGTACTGAGCCCCCCAGCATCTCCCTGTCCCTCATGTACTGAGCACCCCCAGCATCTCCCCTCATGTACTGAGCACCCCAGCATCTCCCCTCATGTACTGAGCACCCCCAGCATCTCCCTCATGTACTGAGCCCCCCAGCATCTCCTGTCCCTCATGTACTGAGCACCCCCAGCATCTCCCCTCATGTACTGAGCACCCCCAGCATCTCCCTCATGTACTGAGCACCCCAGCATCTCCCTCATGTACTGAGCCCCCAGCATCTCCCCTCATGTACTGAGCACCCCCAGCATCTCCCCTCATGTACTGAGCCCCCCAGCATCTCCCCTCATGTACTGAGCCCCCAGCATCTCCCTCATGTACTGAGCCCCCAGCATCTCCCTCATGTACTGAGCCCCCCAGCATCTCCCTCATGTACTGAGCCCCCAGCATCTCCCTCATGTACTGAGCCCCCAGCATCTCCCTCATGTACTGAGCCCCCAGCATCTCCCTCATGTACTGAGCCCCCAGCATCTCCCCTCATGTACTGAGCACCCCAGCATCTCCCTCATGTACTGAGCCCCCAGCATCTCCCCTCATGTACTGAGCCCCCAGCATCTCCCTCATGTACTGAGCCCCCAGCATCTCCCCTCATGTACTGAGCACCCCCAGCATCTCCCCTCATGTACTGAGCCCCCAGCATCTCCCCTCATGTACTGAGCCCCCCAGCATCTCCCCTCATGTACTGAGCCCCCAGCATCTCCCCTCATGTACTGAGCACCCCCAGCATCTCCCCTCATGTACTGAGCCCCCAGCATCTCCCCTCATGTACTAAGCACCCCCTGCCCTCCCCTCCTTCTCCATCCTCATACACTGATTATCCCTCATGTACAGGCTCTAGCACATTTACATTACAGTTTGTACTCACCATGAAGAAAGTTCCTCACAGGTCAGCTGCCTGACTCCTCCCCAGATAAGCTCCTTCTCCTCCCTCATGCCGCTCCACACAGCCCTCAGTGCCTTGTCCTCTTCTCACACTGGCCCCGCCTCCTTGCCTGACGCGCTCCCACAGGCCCTTCCTCCTCCCTCACACACACTTCACAGGCTGCTCTATCCCCGAAAATACTGCAGCCAAGAGGGCTAATAGTGAGTACAGCTAGTGCTGGGAGCACTGTACTCACTGTTCCTTCAGCCTCCTTTACTAATGAGCGCTTCCACAATGAAAGCGTTCATTAGTTGCGTCCTGGCCCTGCTGCTGATCAGCTGAAAACACCAGTGACCAGCGCCCCCTTTTGCTTGTTGATGTGATGCGCCCCGTGCAGTGGCACCCCTCGCCCGCCTCTAGAAACGGCCCTGGCCAAAAGTGACACCTGTGCTGGCCAGGAGGATAGTTAGAGAGGTGAAAAAGAATCCAAGGATCACCACCAAGGCCATCCTGGTGAATCTAGGCTCTGCTGGTGGCAATGTCTCAAGGCAGACAATCCAACGGACACTGCACACTGCTGGGTTTCATGGATGCAGACCAAGAAGGACGCCATTTCTCCAGATAAGGCACACAAAAGCTCGCTTGGCCTTTGCAAAAGCTCATCTGGACAAAGAAGAAGACTTCTGGTCTTCTGTGTTATGGTCAGATGAAACGAAAATTTAATTGTTTGGTCACAATGATGTTTCCTTAATTTGGCGTAAAAAAGGAGAAGCCTTCAACCCAAAGAACACAATCCCCAATGTCAAACATGGTGGTGGGAATCTAATGCTTTGTTGGTGTTTTTCAGCCAGTGGACCAGGAAACCTAATCACAGTAAACGGCACAATGAAAAAAGAGCAATACATGAGGATTCTAAACGACAACATCAGGCAGTCTGCAGAGAAACTTTGCCTTGGGCACCAGTGGACATTTCAGCATGACAATGAACCAAAACACACAGCAAAAGTGGTGAAGAAATGGTTAGCAGACAACAACATCAATGTTTTGGAGTGGCCCAGCCAGAGTCCAGACTTAAATCCAATTGAGAATCTGTTGAGGGAGCTAAAGATCAGGGTGATGGCAAGAAGACCCTCCAACCTGAAAGATTTGAAGCTCATTGCTAAAGATGAATGGACAAAAATACCTGTGGAGACATGCAAAAAGCTGGTCTGCAATTATAGGAAGTGCTTGATTGCTGTAATAGCCGATAAAGGCTTTTCTGTTGATTATTGAAAAGGGTATGAAGAATTTTGGTCTGGACACTTTTTGCTCAAATATAATTAAAAGCTGAGAAATGTTTTTTTTTTCTCCACAATAATGCCTCTTGTACATTGTCTTATTATCTTTTGGGAGACACCTATCTAATTTCCCGTCAAAAAATTACTTGCTGGTTGAATAAAAGTAACTTTAAGTCAAAATTTGCCTGGGGTATGAATAATTATGGGCAGCACTGTATATATTCTGTGTATGTATACATGTGTCACCTTTCATGGTCATCTATTCTGTGATGATAATGAGATGATTGTGGAGAAGTGATCTCTATACTCTATAGAACAGGGTGTGCCAGACAATTACGAGGTTCAGAGAAAGCTGCAATATTTTGTTTAATATGGTGACAGTGAAAAAAAATGTTACCAAAAATTCTTAAAAATACATTTCAAATGCAAATTCATGTCACTAGTTGGCCAGTTGTTGGATCTTCCATTCTTTTCTTCTTCAAACCATTAATTTCAACTTTATCTCTCCCTTCAGCCTACATCGTGACCTAAGTTCACACAGAAGTGTGGCTCTCAATGATATTTTCTTCTGTTGACAAAGCTGCAATTGCGTACTTGTTCCCCCACTTCTTAGATGCCCTTTATTCCTCTGTCTCTCCTAATGTAGTTTATAGTACATTGTGTTTGCATAAACTGGGGGATTATGCATTATTTGTATTTTGTATTAGTAGACTGTAAAGTTTTTACAATGTACAGTTTCAGGATAATTCAGATATAACTATCATCATCATCATAATACTGTTCTGCAGCTCAGTTTCACACCTACAAGGACTCAGAATCATGTTGGTCCTGTGTCTAGGTGACCTGCTGCCTCTAGGAAAATAGCAATCTCAAAGAAAACTGTTCTCAGTGGTAATATATCTTGCTTGAGCTGACTAGATCGTAATATCTGGCATATACTTTGGCAGATTCATTATGATTTGACTGGGTCAAGTGTTCAAATTATGACAGAAAATAGTGGAATGTCCTGTCCTTTTGAAAATGCTACGTGATTTGAGCAAAATATGGTATCTCCAGGAAAAGCATATTACTGTTTTACAAATTGCTCTTTATGAAAACTCAGAATTTTTAGAAATGACAGTTTACAGTCATCTTTAAATGTAAATCTCTTCTGGAAGAGCTGGGCAACACCTCATATGGCCACCATTACAGCTCTGATAAGGGCTATTAAAGGGATTGTCTCACTTCAGCAAAGGGCATTTATCATGTAGATTCAGTTAACACAAGGCACTTACTAATGTATTGTGATTATCCATATTGCTTCCTTTGCTGACTGGATTCATTTTTCCATCACATTATACACTAATCGCTTCCATGGTTACGGCCACCCTGCAATCCATCAGTAGTGGTCATGCCTGCACACTATAGGAAAAAGCGCTAGCCCATGTGCTCTCCCATGGTACCTGCCATCAGAGAGGCCAACACTTTTTCCTGTAGTGTGCAGGCATGGCCACTGCTGCTGGATTTAAGGGTGGTCGTAACCATGGAAACATGTATAATGTGATGGAAAAATGCCGCCCCCCCATGTGACATCACAATGCCCTACCCATATGATCTAACATATTAAAGGGGTTCTGCAGTTTATTTAAACTGATCGGCAGGGGTCCGACACCCGGGACCCCCGCTAATCAGCTGTTTGAGAAGGCAGCTGCGCTGGCAGTAGCGCCTCAGCCTTCTCGCAGTGACGTCAAGATTAGTATCATTGGCCTGGGCGGGGCTAAGCTTCATTCAAGTTAACAGAGCTTAACCCCGCCAAGGCCAGTGATACTAGTCGTGATGTCACTGCGCCTGCGGTAAACAGCGAGAGGGCCGAGGCGCAACTGCCAGCGCCGCTGCCCTCTCAAACAGCTGATCGGTGGGGGTCCCGGGTGTCAGACCCCTGCCGATCAGATGCTGATGATCTATCCAGAGGATAGATCATCAGTTTAAATAAACTGCAGAACCCCTTTAACTAACGCCAGTTCTCTATCTCACCCTCTTGTCATTGTCTTCCCCCCCCCTTGTCATTCTCTTTCCCCCTCTTGTCATTTTCCCCCTTGTCATTCTCTTTACCCCCCTTGTTATTCTCTTTCCCTTTTGTGTCATTCTTTTCCCCCCTTGTCATTCTCTTTACCCCCCTTGTTATTCTCTTTCTCTTTTGTGTCATTCGTCCCCCCCCTTCTCATTCTCTTTGTCCCCCTTGTCATTCTCTTTGACCCCTTGTCATTGTCCCCTCCCCCCTGTCATTCTCTTTCTCTCCCCCCCTCCCTCTGCTACCTCTAGTGTAGCGTGGCCAAGGTCTGTATGGTCCACGGGTACAGGAGCTTTAGTTTCCTGTACCCGGGCGGACTGACAGGAAGTGCACACTGTGTGCGCACTTAATGTCAGTCGGCCGGGTACAGGAGACAGATGCTCCTGTACCGCGGACCATACAGGGCTCGGCCACGCTAGAATGAGGGAGTGACAGGAGGGAGCACTAGCGCTTCCCTTCTGTCAGTCCCTCTCTTCATGCTGCGCCCGGGCGGTGCGCCCTCATGGACGCGCCAGCCCGGGCAGTGCTGCAGCTGCCAGGAGGCTCAATATAGAGCGTTCAGGTGGCTGCAGCATGAGGGGGGCCGGCTCTCCTAGCGGCGCCCCTTCCCAAGGGGGCTCTACGCGGCTGCCTAGTCCGCTTATAGGACGCTCCGGCCCTGGCCTTGTATTACCTTTCTCTACATGATATATGCCAATTGCTGAAGTGAGATAATCGCTTTAACCAGCTTTCTCAAATTTCTGAATAGCATTTCTATCTAGTTATATTTCAGTATGGGAGGAGGGGGTATGTCTTTGTATACAGATTTAAATTTGTTTTATGACTAATTGTGAGATTCTTATTTTTAAACGCCCCATATAGGGGTATGCAGGGAATCCCCAGGCTGCATCCTCTGACAAGTCTCCAAAAGCAATAGCTGATGGTTTGTCATTGGTAAGGCAAAAGTGTCATTGTACAAATCCAAGGTCAGGACTCACAGAATATAGTAACAAAGGTATCGGTCAGGCAAAAACAGATCCGTCATTGCTAATCCGAATATAGAAAACAAAAATCACACTTGGTAGGAACTTTGATGCTTAGGCAAGTTGAAGGTGGCAAAGATAGGTTTCTAACGATAGAGATGCTGAGCCATCGGCTGGACTGTCAACTATCTGGGCTTTTAAGAAAACATCTGGCCATGAGTAGGATCAGGAGCCTCGGCACATCAGTGATGTAGCAATTACGATGCATCTCATTTCCCTTTATTGCCGTCTAAGGCACTTCTGCCTAAGCCTAAGATAGATTTTACACCAAATCTCTGAAAGTTTTATTTATGGCATTAATATATAGTATGATATGGTCCCCTCAGTTCCTAAGGTCCATTAAACTGGATATTACATAGATTTATATGAAACATATGCTTGTGGGTCTCTGAAAAATATTTCCAAACATGATTCAAGGAAATCATTAGTATTACAGGATCTGTATTTATATGTGTGGTGTTTGATTTCTGGGGCAAGGTAACTGTAGTTCAGTTGTGTTGTCCCATGCAGAAGCTGCAAAATTCAGCACTTTGGAAAATTTGCCCAGGCAGGAAATGAATCATATTTGACTTTTTGTATGTTATAAGCTGATTTGTCATATTGCTACATATTTTTATAATCCCATTGCATCTAAAATGAAAATATGAAACAAAGTTGCTGAAGGAATTAATAATATCTTACTATTTTGCATCTACAGTTCCTGTGCAGATGTAAGCGTATCCATGGTAACAGACAACAAACATAACCTTTGTAGTCTGATCTTGTAATCATACTTTCTTCCAACTGTTCCCTACTGCTTGCAAATCGATTCGTTTAACAGAAGTAGGAAACGGATGGCCATGAGATGGCAGAAGACGGTAGACAGTTACTATGAAGCCATAGAGGTCTCCACTTAAGCTGTATACACAAGTAACATGATTTTTAACGAAGGTTGCAATTTGCAACATTGCTTCATTTTTCATATGTTGGAACAATAATAAAAAATAATGGCAGAGAGGGTGGGTATACCAAGCTAATACTGTCCCATTAGGATACCCTCATTAATTGTACCAATATATTTTCCAAAATAACAATGACAACAGCATGATCCTCAATAGCGGTGATGACCACAGGATCCTGAATAGGTCTGATGACCACTGTGGCCCAGTAGCAGTAGTAGCTGCAAACACAACTCAGTGGGCCCAGCTCTGTGAATTCTTCCCAACATACTTTTTCACTATCTACTCTTGATCTTGATCCATCCATGCCAATCCAATTCAGGCCTAGAGAATTTCTACCCTATTATATTAAACTTCTGTGATGACTGCTGTCAATGTCTTAATATGGTTAAACAAGGGCACACTCCTCTGATCTCTGTATTCACATTTGCATTTATCACTTTTTAAGGAATTATAAACATGAAGGACTGTGATGACTATAATATTATTTTATATTACATTTAGTATGGTTGGAGAGAGGATTCCAGCAATGTTTATGTGTTATGGTCTCAACCAGACAGACTTCCTTCAGATTGCTCAGCAGGAAAGCAGCAACCTATGGTGGAAGCTGGCCTGGGAATTATTTCTCTAAACATACAGCCAGATTTCCTGATTTGAGCTCTTGGAGTACATATTTATCATTGAGTTGAAGGTCAGGACCTGAAGGAAAATTGTTGACCACAAGACCTAAAGTACACAGATTATAGACTGCCAAAGAGACACTGTCCACAAACATGTACATAAATGGTTCTGGAGGTTCTAAGAGCTGCAGATATATGAAAAGGAGTAATGAACATGGGATCAGTCATTTTTCTGAAATTATTATTATAAGTCCCATTAAAGAACATTATAATCAGCCTGTCCACAGCCTGAAATGGCTGCCTACAAGGAGTAATATATTGGATTCACATGCGCAGTAAATTTATATGAAGATACATTAGCATTAGTATCCCTCTAAGGCTACTTTCACACTAGCGTTTTAGTTTTCCGATATTTAGATCCGTCATAGGGGCTCAATACTGGGAAAAACTGCTTCCGTTTTGTCCCCATTCATTGTCAATGGAGACAAAACTGAACTGAACAGAAAGGAATGCTCCAAAATGCATTCCGTTCCGTTTAGTTGAGTTCCCATACTGAAGAGCATACGGTCCTGGGATGCAGAGCAAGACGGATCCGGCATGACCCCCAATGAAAGTCAATGGGGACAGATCCATTTTCTCTGTCACAATAGAAAACTGAACCGTCTTTTATTGACTTTCAGTGGAGTTCATGACTGATCAGTCTTGGCAATGTTAAAGATAATACAACCGGATCCGTTCATAACGGATGCAGATGGTTGTATAATCAGTAACGGAAGCGTTTTTGCTGAACCCTGCTGGATCCAGTAAAAACACTAGTGTGAAAGTAGCCTAAAGCTGGCCAACACATTAGATATATGTTGGCTGAATCTGCCAGATTTAGTAGGACTTATGTATGTGGGAGCCTCCTATCTCTTCCCTAATGGTAGATGTGAGGAGAGATAAGCATTGGACATGTTGGATTTTAGCTGCTCAATCCTTCTGTTCTGAAAGAGATAAACTGCTGTCAGCTTCATCCTCCAGTTCCTACTGAGAACACAGAGTTGCTGGGACAAGCTGAGTAGTCACTTTTATGAGGGAATTGAGAGTAATAGCTTTCAGCCAAAGGAACAATGAGCTCTTATGTGCATGGCCAGATTAATGAATAGGACATAGTGCATAATTCTTTAAAAGGCTGTGTTTAGGGTTGTACTATGCATGAGGTGAGTTGAGCATCTTCACTTATGCAACATTCTACCTGGACTGCAGGCAGGCAGCAATTTAGCCTCCAGACGTGCAGAGCTCTTCTTATACAGTATTTGTGTCTTTGGGGAGAATTGTGCATCATGGTTTTGTCGTAAATCACAACAAAGCCATGGCAATAATCACACAAGGCCAAATACAATACTCCCTAGGTATAGATTGAGGAAGGAGCTGTTGAGTGGCCTTAAAGAGATATAGTCACATGACCATATCATATGATTAATTTAAGGTCCACAAACCTCTATAAAGCTCCAGGCGGAGAAGAAGGAGAAAAAGCCTGTAAGTCTGTGTATGTTAGTATCAGTATGCATGCCTAACAGCCCCGTAGTTGGTAAATTTTAGGCATCTAAGCCTTGCCCAAGGGAACATCTCAAACTGACTGGGAACACCCACCTATGGATAGTGTTTACATAACCCCGCCCATTTTCAGCCTGGGACAGCCCGAATTTGCCAGGACTATCTATAAAATTAGGGATAGTCCCTGTAAATTCAGGACTGTTGCCTACAGGAAGTATGTGGAAATTGCACAGTACCACTTATCATGCCCTGTATGCTTGAAGGGTTTAATTCTCAGTATCTCCTTTAATTCTATATACATGGACAGTGATGCCAACAGTCTGAAGTATGTAGTCATTTTTCTGATTGTATTTATTTTACAGTGAATTATGGTGTGTGTGTGTATATATATAAAGTATGAACTCAGCCTTACAGTTCAATGTTAGGGTCCAGAAAAAGAGCACCTCTTTTTACACCAGCGTCAGCTGATTCCACATAGATGTCTAAAGAACCTATTCTATTAAACACTTATACAAGTAGAGCCCCCCCGAAAGAGTGGAGAGGGTGTCAGCAGTAAGTTTGTGTTCACGTCACTGATTATTTTGCCCTTCCTCTGATCCATCAGAACAATAACCCCCCAAAAAACGGATCCTGTGAGTTGAGCATTTGCTTTCACTCGGTCAGCATTTGGTCGGTAATCCATCAGTATTGCTAATGTAAAAAAAAACTGGAGTGGATCCAAACAGAGAAGACACGTGAACTGAATAATTGCATGTATTCTGTGTTTTGTACCCACTCCTGCTTTTGGCTACCAAATCACAAGCCAATTCTGAGGGCACCATACAGGCCTTACAGCTGCTACAGAGAGAGGATCTGTTGTGTGTCTCATTTTTCCTTCCTTCTGACAGATCAGAAGAAGGGTCAAATAAAAGATGATGTCAGCCAAGCCAAAAAGGCTAAATAGTGGCCCAGTCATGAAGTGGGTAAGGTGGTAACAGCATGAGAAGTCCACAGAGTGGCCCTATGATATAGTGTTGAGGTCGAAGCAGCATGAGGAGGCCACAGAGTGGCACAATGACACAGTCTGGATGTGGCAGCAGCATCAGGAGGTCACAGAGTGGCACAACGACAGAGTCTGGAGGTGGCAGCAGCATGAGGGGCCCACAGAGTGGCATGACGACGAGAGATTGTGGAGGTGGCAGCAGCATCATGAGGCCACAGAGTGGCACAACGACAGACTGTGGAGATGGCAGCAGCATGAGGAGGCCACAGAGTAGCATAATGACAGAGGTGGAGGTGGTGACAGCATCAGGAGGTCACAGAGTGGTACAATGATAGAGTCTGGAGGTGGCGGCAGCATCAGGAGGTCATAGAATGGCACAATGACAGAGTCTGGAGGTGGCGGCAGCAGCATCAAGAGGTGGCCACAGGGTGGCACAATGACAGAGTGTGGAAGTGGCAGCAGCACAAGGAGGCCATAGAGTGGTGCAATGACAGTGTGTGGAGGTGGCAGCAGCATCAGGAGACCACAGAGTCGCACAATGACAGAGTCTGGAGGTGGCAGCAGCACCAGGAGACCACAGAGGCACGATGACAGAGTGTGGAGGTGGCAGCAGCATGAGAAGGCCACAGTGGGGCACAATGACAGAGAGTGGAGGTGGCAGCAGCATCAGGAGACCACAGAGTGGCACAATGATAGAGTCTGGAGGTGGTGGCAGTATCAGGAGGTCACAGAGTGGCACAATGACAGAGTCTGGAGGTGGCGCAAGCATCAGGAGGTCATAGAATGGCACAATGACAGAGTGTGTAGGTGGCAGCAGCAGCATCAGGAGAAGGCCAGAGTGGCACAACGACAGAATTTGGAGGTGGGTGGCAATAACAGTACCCACTGACGATAGTGGGTGCAAGAAGTAGTGATGAGCAGCATAGGCAATATTCGTTTTTACGACATTTCGCAAATTTTTCGCATAATATTCGCAATAAATTTGCGAATTCTAGAATTCCCGATCTTCAGTCATTATTTTTGAGATTGCGCAAACTGGCACTAATGATGCGCATTTTTTTGAGTAATGCCTGCAGCTTCACATTTTAGCAGGACTGAGTAGATATTACTGATTGGTGCACTAAGTATTGTTGTGACATCACAGCACTGTGTCTAACAGAGACACTAATCCCTATCAAAGCACAGTAATTCCTATCACACTACCTAACACCCTGCACTGGAACCTATCAGCTACACTATATCACTATCTAACCTACACTGACTATCTCCCACTAACTATCTGTATTATATAGATGAGTTAACTATCTAATATAATTAAATTAGCATCCAGATGAGTCTGCAAAGCACAATGACACTCTGTCTTTCTCAGAACTGCAAAAAACAGCAGAAAATGGCAGCTGGAGAGTTTCTTATATAGTAAAGGGGTAGGCAACTTTAGTATTGGTTGCTTGGGATGTTGCTAAGCTTTGACAAAGATATTGCAGCCTTCTCATTGGCCCACAAGCAAGAAACAGCAGTACTGATGGAAAAAAATAAATAAATTATTTGCGATTACGAATACATAGCACTACATTCTAGATTTTCGCGAATTCTCGAAGTGCTGATATATACAATAAAAATTCGTGATTAGAATATTCGCGATTAACACTAGTAAGAAGGGGCACTTGGCATTAGATGTGTGGCATCAGGCAGGTGCCAGCATCATAATAGTAGCTGAGGCAGGTAGCCAGAAGAAACCGGTCTCTTTTGTCAAGGTTTAGGTGAGGCAGCATGGATGATCTAATCTGATGCTTCAGGCATTGGTGGGTGGAAATCCTGGCTGATCCACGCCTGATTCATTTTGACAAAGGTCAGTCTCTCCACATTTTGGATGGACAGACGAGTTCTTCTTGGGGTAACTATGGCCCCTGCCGCACTAAACACCCGCTCTGATCCCACACTACTGGCTGGGCAGGACAGCTTTTCCAGGAAAAACTCTGCCAGTTTGGCTGCCCAATAGTCCAGTGGATCTTCAATGTCGAGTGGCAGGGTGCTGTCCAAGTATGCCACCACCTACTTGTTCAGGTCCTGCTCCAGGTCTAGCTGCTCCTGCTGGTGAGTAGTTTCTTCACTATGTGGGTGAAGAAAGCTGCTCATCAGCGACTCTATACTCAAGCTGCTGCTAATGGAGCTGGTACTGCTCCTGTCATCCCACCCCTCCCGAGCAGCCATGGCAGTCGAACGTGAGCGCAGAGGACCCACCCGGTCGGACCTGTGAGAGGATGGACGATGGTGCAGGTAGGCAGCAGTCAGCTGACTACATAAGATGTCTCTATAGTTGTTTAGTTTATCCTCCCTCTCAGCGGGTGTAAAAAAAGCCCCCATTTTAGACTGGTAGGGGGGTCCAACAAGGTGGAGAGTCAGAAGTCATCCCTCTGCCGAATGGTGACAATTCGGCTGTCACTACACAAGCAAGTGAGCATGCATCGGGCCATTTGTGCAAGTAACTCGGAAGGACTCCCTGCCTCCATCTCCACTACAAACTGCCACGGTGTGTCTGGGTCCTCTGCCTCATCTTCCTCATCGCCCTGTAGCTCCTCTGGCTGGTCCTGCTCCTCCTCTCCTGTCATCTGTGTAGAAAAATAACCGTTTTGCTACACATTGCTTGTGCTCCAATGTCCTCCTCCTCCAGTTCAGCCCCTACAGGGCTCATGTGGCTGTGAGATCTAGGCGCCACGTCTCCAGTCCCCTGACCAGTTAGATTTACCAGCATCTGTTCCAGGACATGAAGCAGTGGAATAACAATGTTCATCCCGTAGTCCTGGCGACTGACAAATAACGTGGCATCCTCGAAGGGCCTGAGCAAACGGCAGGTGTCACGCATTAGCTGTCACTAGCTAACATCGAAGTTACACAGGGGAGTACTCCTGTCCGCTTGGATCATGAAGAAATCGTTGATAGCCTTTCTCTGTTCGTATAGTTGGTACAACATATGAAGGGTGGAATTCTAACGGGTGAAAACGTCTCATATCAGCTTATATTGGGGGATGCCATTCTGCCGCAGCTCAAGGAGGCTGTGCTTTGCGGTGTACAAGTGGCTAAAGTGCATGCAAAGTTTCCTGGCCATTTTTAGGATGTCTTGCAGATGGGTGGAAGACTTCAGGAATCACTTGACAACCAGATTGAACATGTGTGCCATGCAGGGCGCATGGCTCAGCCCTCCTTGACGCAGCGCCGACACATTGTTCTTCCCGTTTTCGGTCACCATGGTTCCAATTTTGAGTTGCCGCGGAGAAAGCCAGGATTCGATTTCTTTACGAAGGACATGGAGCAGTTCCTCCCCTGCGTGACTCTGTTTGCCCAGGAAAATGAGGTGCAGAACAGTGACAGGCTCAAGGACTGGCCCACCTTCTGTTCTACATAAGAAATGATGGCTTGTGACTATCCACCTCGGCTCGGCACAAACCATCAGTTTTGTGAAACGTGCATTGTTCACCACTTGGAAAGGAAGGGACTGAGGCACCAGCAACTTGGACAGGAGCACATTCAGCTTCTGCGCCGTTAGATGCGTGCACGCATACTGTTGTCTCTTGGCAATCGCTTCAGTGATCGATTGCTGACGAAATGACTAACAAGGAGTAGGAGGAGCAGGAGCATCATGACCAGCAGATGATGGTAAGGACAGACAGCTCCCTTCTGCTGAAGTGGGGGAGCTTTGACTGCCTTAAACCGGGTGCGTGCCACTGGGTGATGCAGCTCGACCACCAGATCGGAGCCACGGTTCTCCCAGGCTACTTTATGGTGACGCTACATATGTTGAGGCAGGGCCGTGGTGCCATCATTGGCACCCTGGCCACGCTTCACCTTTTGCCCACATATTCTATAAATGGCCATGTTCACCTCCTCCGGTGGCTTAACAAAAAACTGGCACACCGCCGAGTAGGTGATTTTACCCAAAAAACTCCACACTAACTAACGGCTACTGCCGCTGCCTACATGAACCCGAGCACCGCTGCTACCTGGGCAGGTAGGCTCCTGCGAAGTGGCTGGTCTACCACGGGTACGTTTCACTCCCGACCTACCACTGCTGCCACTCTGCTGACTCCCGGTCACACTAGCGACTTGCTGGCTCCGCCGCTGCCTCACGGGCAAACTGCCATCCTTTTCTTCTTCTGATGATGAAGCCCCTTCGTCACCCAGCTCTCAAGTGCGATCAGCTACATCATTATCATTGAGCACTGTCTGCACGTCACTGATGTCCTCCTCAACCGTCTCTGGGTCAGGAGCCTGACCACTCGCAATACCAACTCCCACGCCACTCTCCTCATCAGTACTTACCTGCCCAGTGGTGGAAGTGGCGGGTGTCTACTCCAGATCTTGGCTGGGCAGTAGCTGATCTCTGCTCTCTATTAGCTGGTCCTCACTGAAAAGGGGAGCCGAGTCCACAGCATATAATACTTCTCTGGCTGAGGGAACAGAAAAGGACAGAGGCTGGTTGAGGACAAGTGAAGGCACAGGGCCTGCTCCCGGTCCATGCCAACTAAGCGTTGTGTCAGAGGAACCCACCTACTCTTGACTGGGGTTGTCTGATGTCACTTGGGACGAAGTGGATGACCGAGTCAAGAACCACTGGGTTGCTGGTGAAGACACGACTGCTAGATGACACCGGGAGCTCAGGCCTCTCACCGCAACCCCTGCTGCCATTCCCCCTTACTCTGCTGTGACCTCTGCTTGCGCCAGAAACATTTACGCCTCTGCCACTCCCCTGTGCAGGGCCTGGCACTTCTCTGTATGACATACTGTTAGATCAAATAATCCAATGTTAGATTTAATATTTTTTATTTTGCCACTAATACACGGCAAACAGGGCTTCAGCATATATCACTGCACCGCAGAATGTCAATTAGGCCCAATTTTTTTTCTACTTTTACACAAAACAGTCTTTTCAACAGATACATTCAAAGCTGGACGGCAAATATATTTTTTTTCGCCACAAATACACAGCAAACAGAGCTTCAGAATATATCACTGCACCACAGAATGTCAATTAGGCTCAAATTTTGTTCTATTTTTACACAATAGGCTTTTCAACAGAGAAGTACAACGCTGGACGGTGAATATATTTTTATTTCGCCACTAATACATGGCATACAGGGCTTCTGAATACAATATATCACTGCACCACTGAGAGGCAAAGATATTCTTTCTTCTTCCAATAATACATGCATAAAAGTGCTGTAAAACAGATAGCTGCACCGCTGAGTGTCAAATTTTATTTTTTTATTTTTCTACTAATACACTGAAAAAAGGGCTTTAAAACAGATAACTGCACCGCTGAGTGGCAAATTTTTATTTCTTTTTCCACTAATACACAGAAATAAGGGCTTTAAAACAGATAACTGCACCGCTGAGTGGCAAATATATTTTACTTTTGCAACTAATACATGACAAAAAGGGCTGTAATTTTTGCCCTTCACCACACAAGGCTAATAAGCCCTTTTTCCCACTAATACAAGCCAAAAAATGCTTTAGAACATATAATTGCAACGCACAAGGGAAAATAAAACCTAGAAATATTTCCTTGTAATAAACCCTGTTAATGCCTGTATCAAACAGCACTTGTACCCTAATAAGACAGGTTTGCTGGAATTACAGAGATGTATAATGGCAATTTGGATCCCCAGTCAGTGCAGCAAGGTGTAATATGATTGTTCCTATTACCCAGGCTGTCACTTCCCCGACTGAACCCTGTTCAACACAAATGATCCTGGAATGATTCCTCCCTATCCTTTCCCTACACCTTGAGTAATCTTTCCCTGTTTTTTTCACCACACTCAAGTCTTTCCTATCACTGTCCCTAGCGCCTGCAGACACGTCTCTCCCTACACTAAGCACGCTGGTGAATGGCAAAATCTAAGATGGGCGCCATATTTATAGGGCTGTGACATCACAGGGCTGGCTGGCTGCTGATTGGCTGCATGCATGTCAGTATGGGTGATCCTGCCTTCCCAGAGTTCCTTGCTCCATGTCCTCACACGTGTAGCAGCCATTTTAGGAAAAAATACGATTCGTTACTACGAATCGCGAAGAAATTTGGCTTCGGTGCGAATCAAATTTTTCCTGAAATTCGGATCGAATTTCTCTTTGTCAGCTTCGATTCGCTCATCTCTATTCAAAATTATAGATCCAGTTATTTTTTTTTCTGCTTTTCTACAGATCAGAACTGAAAGCTAAATGGTGATTTGAACTCAGTTTAAGGCTACTTTCACACTAGCGTTTTTTTCCGATCCGTCACGGATCTTCAAAAACGCTTCCGTTACAATAATACAACCGCATGCATCCGTCATTAACTGATCCAACTGTATTATGTCTTCTATAGCCATGACGGATCCGTCTTGAAGACCATTGAAAGTCAATGAGGGAAAGATTCATTTTCTATTGTGCCAGATTGTGTCAGAGAAAACGGATCCGTCCCCATTGACTTACATGTTTGGCACCGCTTCATCAGGCTGACAGCAAAACGCTGCAGGCAGCGTTTTGGTGTGCGCCTCCAGAGCGGAATGGTGACTGAATGGAGGCAAACTGGTGCATTCTGAGTGGATTCTTTTCCATTCAGAATGCATTAGGGCAAAGCGGATCCGTTTTGGACCGCTTCTGAGAGCCCCTTAACACTGACCTCCATAGCGGACCGTCCCTTTAACTGTGACCTCCACAGCAGCCTGCCCCTAAGGTAGCCAGAGGTCCAGTTTCAGGCCGGACAGTCCGGCTTTTTGACTCCCTGTCCTCTGTCTGGTGCAGGGCGTAGACCGACACAGGGATGTCCTTTTGAACAGCTCACTCCAGACAGCAGCACTGTGCTCTCTGAGCATTAGCTGCAGGGAGAAAGTCACCCTCCCTCCCACCCCTGCACATGACAGAAGTTGAGACAGGGTCCGTCTTTTGAGGGTGGCCTTTGAGGGTGGCCTGAATGGCCACCCTACCTGCCCCTATAAAAAAAATCATGGCTACAGTTTAAAAGAATCACAGCTGCAGATAAAACATATTTTATATATAATGTGCATTGAGTATGGCAAAACACAGGGGTAAATAAAAGCATATCACCAGTTATTATAAAGTCCCAGTTAGAAAAATAAATTAAACAAAAATTATATATATAAATATATATATATATATATATATATATAAATATATATATATATATATATATATATATATATATATATATATATATATATATATATATATACACACATTGGGGAAAATAAGTATTTGATACACTGGCGATTTTGCATGTTTTCCCACCTACAAATAAAGGAGAGGTCTCTAATTTTTATCGTAGGTACACTTCAACTGTGAAAGACAGAATCTAAAAAAAAATCCATAAAATCAACTCCACTCGCCGTGTTTTAAGGAAGAAGAAGGATGAGTACAACCCCAAGAACACTGTCCCAACCGTGAAGCATGGCGGTGGAAACATCATACTTTGGGGGTGCTTTTCTGCAAAGGGGACAGGAACACGTATTAAAGGGAGGATGGATGAGGCCATGTATTGCGAGATTTTGGCCAACAACCTCCTTCCCTTAGTAAGACCATTGAAGATGAGTGTTGGCTGGAAACACACGAAACACACAGCCAGGGCAACTAAGGAGTGGCTCTGTAAGAAGAATTTCAAGGTCCTAGTGTAGCCTAGCCAGTCTCCAGACCTGAATCGAATACAATCGAAAATCTTTGGAGGGAGCTGAAACTCAATGTAGCCCAGCGACAGCCCCGAAACCTGAAAGATCTGGAGAAGATCTATATGGAGGAGTGGGCCAAAATCCCTGTTGCAGTGTGTGCAAGATTGGTCAAGAAATACAGGAAACGTCTGACCTCTGTAATTGCAAACAAAGGTTTCTGTACCAAATATTAAGTTCTGTTTTTCTATTGTATTAAATACTTATTTCAAAATAATAAAATATTTATTATAAAATCATACAAAGTGATTTTCTGTTTTTTTTTTGGGGAATTTGTCTTTCACAGTAGAATAGTGATGAGCCTACCGCTCATCCCTATTCTACTGTGAAAGACAAATAAAAAAATAAATATTCAGATTTGCAATATTTCGCGAATATTCATTAGCATACTCATCATATTTTCGCGAATATTCGAGATTATTCTATTGATTGTGAAAAATCGGCAATGTAATATTCATGTAATGCGAATATTCTAAAACACGAATATATAGCACTATAGAATATAGTGCTATATAGTCATTTTTTAGATTATTCGTCATTTTTTCCAATTTAATGTGAACAGTCATTGGCCCAAAAGCAACTTAACCAGGGAGGAATCATGACTTCAGATGGAAAAAAATTATAAATATTCTAAAATACGAAGATATAGCACTATATTCTATAGTGCTATATATTCGTGTTTTAGAATATTCGCATTATGCGAATATTACATTGCCGATTTTTCGCATAAGAGAAAATAAATTAAATAATGAAGAATATTCCATTTCACTACAGACTACAATATTGCAGCCTTCTCACATTGGCCCACAAGGAAGAAGCAGGTAGGTATACTAGGTAATGGGTTCAGATGAAAAAAAAAAAAACAATAAATGAATATTCGTTTTTACGAATATGCCACTATATTCGAAATATTAGCGAATTCTTAAAGTGCCGATATTTGCGATAAAAATTCACGCTCAACACTACAGTAGAAGTGTACCTATGATAAAAAATTATAAATGGCCAGCGGGAAGGGGACAATCGAACACTCAAAGAATCTCTTAGTAAGCTTGTCAATGACCAAGTAAACAACTTGGATCAGTTCATCCCTGGTGTCCCTATGGTTCATCTATGCATGCTTCAACCAAGTGCATTTGAGGTAATTTCTTGCTTCTCTGGCTTCAGCTTTTGAATTTTGCTCTGTCTCCTATTCCTGCGGGGCTTCCGGGTCATTTGATCAGTGTATGACACGTCATGCTCTGATCAGGTTACCCATAAACATTTGGCCAATAATCACCCCACCTTTATAAGTTGAAGTTTCAAGACATTGACTTTTATTATATTATGAACAAGTTTTTCTGGTTGAAGTAATTAAAGTCTATGTGTTTAGAGTTTTAAGATTTAAAGGGATTCTGTCACCAGGTTGGACCCCTGTCAGCTAAACATATGCTGACGCTCAGGGTCTCATCAGGATTCCTAATGTGGGCTCATCAATGCGATCAGTAGCTTTATTTTGGCAAAAAACAGGTTTTACTAACCTGTCAATCAAAGAAATAAGGTGCCCAAGGGAAGGTCCAGGGATGCAGGGTGCCCGGCCGCACCCATCGCTGTTCGTGCCCAGCGCCGCCTCCTACTCTTCTGTGCCACCTCCTACTCTTCTGTGCCACCTCCTACTCTTCTGTGCCGCCTCTCCCTCCCCCTCCTCCTGCTGTAAGATCTGGCGTGTGTGCACAGGGCGCATGCGCACTTCGCTTGAAGAAGCCGATCCAAGAAGTCCGCGCGTGCGCACAGGGCTCAGCCTGATGCGCATGCGCGGACTTCTTGGATCGGCTTCTTCAAGCGAAGTGCGCATGCGCCCTGTGCACACACGCCAGATCTTACAGCAGCAGGAGGAGGGAGGGAGAGGGAGAGGCGGCACAGAAGAGTAGGAGCATAAGATGCTATGTGTCATCCACAAATTCCACCACCCCCCCGGCAGTGTCATGCCAATCCCCAGATGCCCACATAAGTGCCATCCACAGATCCCCCATAACAGTGCCAGCCACAGACCCTCATAACAGTGTGCCAGCCACAGATCCCCCATAACAGTGTCAGCCACAGATCCCTCATAACAGTGTCAGCCACAGATCCCCCATAACAGTGTCATACACAGATCCCCTATAACAGTGCCATCCACAGATCCCCCATAACGGTGTCATCCACAGATCCCCCCCATAACAGTGTGCTATCCACAGATCCCCTCCATAACAGTGTCAGCGACAGATCCCCCATAACAGTGTCATCCACAGATCCACCATAACAGTTTGTCATCCACAGATCCCCCATAACAGTGTCATCCACAGATCCCCCATAACAGTGCCATCCACAGATCCCCCCATAACAGTGCCATCCACAGATCCCACCATAACAGTGCCATCCACCGATCCCCCCCATAACAGTGCCAGCACTAATGATCTAGCGCCTGTTATTGTAACGGGCATAATGTCTAGTTGGTTATAATGTTCTTTGTACAGTGCGTTTCATTCCGCTTCAGTATGAAGTTTGGACTAGATGGACCCTTGTCTTTTTTCAAACATATCAACTATATAACTAGTTCAGTATTTAATATTTAATCCCTGTGTAGTGGTAACATCTGACAACTATGTAGGTATATAAATGTATCTATTGTGGAAGGACATACACCTTGAGGCATTTGTCCCTTATGTTTTAACACTTTAGCAATACTCTGTATGTTGCAATATTTCATTTGAGACCCCACTTCAAATTTAGCCCAGGGCCACATATTGTCTAAGGCTACATTCACATGACAGTGAAGGACTTTTTAAAACTGCCATCACACCACCGTTTCAGAACCAGTAGAAGGGGCTATTCACATAGCTTTTTTAACGGCCATTTAGAGAATAGTCCACCCATCTAATCATCGCTAAAAACCTTGCCCTCAAGAAAATATAAAAAATGTGTACACTAGTGAAAAAAGGCCTTTAAAGGGTTAAAAAATACTTACCTCATCCACTTGCACATGCAGGGACAGTCAGGACCTGTGCTGCTAGCATTATGAAATTACCATGCATTCCCAGCCTGATAACGTAACCATGCTGGGAGCACAGGTCCTCCTGTATCAGCTGAGGAGCAACTCTCCCTGCATGTGCAGTCGATCAGATGAGTAATTTATTTTGAAACCAAGCAGAACTGGGAGGCATTAATGGCGGCATTATTAATGATAGGAGCCACTAATTGGGGCATTCATTATACTAGGGGTCACAAATAGAGGTATTAATAATCCTGGGGCGCAGTAATGGGGCACTCTTTATATTGGGGGGCACTATGGGGGCCAGTATTCACACTGGGGGCACTATGGGGCCACTATTTATACTGAGGGTACTATGGAAGCCACTATTCCTACAGGGGGTGCCATGTGATGTCCAGGGGCACTATGGGGGGGGCATTAAAAAAAAGCCAATTAAATTCCTCCATTTTGAATGGCCATTAAAAACAGATACAAAATGGCAAAACAGCCAGAAAATTAATGTAAACATGGATGCAAAATGTCCATGAAAAACTCTGGCAGTGTGTCCATTTTTAATGCCTCTTTTTTTCATTTGTGTGACTGTAGCCTAAAACTGGTCCTGGAATTCCTTTTTTGATTTTGTGTTTATTCTTCAGTCTTATACTAGTGGAAAGACCCGTTTTCAACAGATATTTTATATCACACCATTATGTGTATTCTTCCTTTTCATATCTTCGTTCTCTGGGCATAAGACGTCTTTTTCAGTCAAGTATACAAAGGTGAGAGTCTTCAGCTTGTTCTGTGTCTTTCATTGTACACCAAGAAGCAATTGCTTCAAAATGGCCTTTTATTACTATCATTATTTTTCTCAGCTGGAGTTGATATAGCCTAGTATTTATAACAATTAAAGAGACACTAACATTTTTCTCAGTGCAGATGAATCTGTAGGTTGGTTATATAATTCTATTTTATGCTTTTACAAAATTTATAATAGAGGACCATGTGTGTCTTCTCCATTGTGGGTCTCCTTGATGTCAAGGTCATCCTGACATTAAACACAATGATTGACATTGGGTCGCACCTCAAGCCATTTTATTGTGAGGAGATTTTCACACCAAGGTATTGTTTTGTGAGGGAACTTTCATGCTTTTAAAAGTCTAACTGAACTCTGGGAGGAGGAAGAAAGATTATGCGATTAACAATAGGATCAATAGAAATTTGCACAATTGAGAGTCCTACAGACCAGATTAAAGATATCTTCATAGAACCTACCAGAAGAACAAAGTAGTGTAGTCACACAGTAAACCATCATACTAAATAGCTGTAAAATATGTTTTTTGGGATTGGGGGGTCTGTATTAGAAAAACTGTGCTTCTACCTTTTAAAAATTTTATAGCACAGAATTTAAAACGGGGCTGAGCTGTGGTACCAGACACAGCCAAAAGTATGGACTCTATTACCTTTGGAACATCATTGTAAGGGATGAAGAAATTGGTGCTTCTTTCTGCCAAAGATATGCCTCAGTGTGTGTTCCTGGAAAACCACTTTAACCACCTCAGCCCCCCTAGCTTAAACACCCTTAATGACCAGGCCACTTTTTACAATTCCGCACTACGCTACTTTCACCGTTTATTGCTCCGTCATGCAACTTACCACCCAAATGAATTTTACCTCCTTTTCTTCTCACTAATAGAGCTTTCATTTGGTGGTATTTCATTGTTGCTGACATTTTTACTTTTTTTGCCATTAATACAAATTTAACGACATTTTTGCAAAAAAATGACATTTTTCACTTTCTGTTGTAAATTTTTTTAAAAAAAATACATTTCTATATACATTTTTCTCTAAATTTATTGTTCTACATGTCTTTGATGAAAAAAAAGTCCAATAAGTGTATATTTATTGGTTTGGGTAAAAGTTATAGCGTTTACAAACTATGGTGCAAAAAAGTGAATTTCCGCATTTTGAAGCAGCTCTGACTTTCTGAGCACCTGTCATGTTTCTTCAGGTGCTAGAATGCCAGGATAGTATAAATACCCCCCAAATGACACCATTTTAGAAAGAAGACACCCCAAAGTATTCATGGAGGGGCATGGTGAGTTCATGTATCATTTCATTTTTTTTCACAAGTTAGTGGAAAATGACACTTTCTGAGAAAAAAAATAAATAAATTTCAATTTCTGCTAACTTCTGGCAAAAAAAATAAAAAATCTCAGACGGACTCACTATGCCCCTCAGTGAATACCTTGGGGTGTCTACTTTCTGAAATGGGGTCATTTGTGGGGTGTGTTTACTGTTCTGGCATTTTGGGCGGGGCTAAATTGTGAGCCGCCATGTAAAACCTAAAGGTACTCGTTGGAATTTGGGCCTCTTTAGCACCCAGGCTGCAAAAAGTGTCACTCATGTGGTATCGCCGTACTCAGGAGAAGTAGGGCAATGTGTTTTGGGGTGTATTTTTACATATACCCATGTTGGGTGAGAGAAATAGCTCTGTAAATTGTCAACTTTGTATAAAATTTTTTAAAAGTTGTCGTTTACAGAGACATTTCTCACACAAAGTATGGGTATATATATAAATATACACCCCAAAACTTATTTCCCTACTTCTCCTGAGTACAGCGATACCACATGTGTGCCACTTTTTTGCAGCCTGGGTGCGCAAAGGGGCCCTAAAACTAATGAGTACCTTTAGGATTTCACAGGGCATTTTTACGCATTTGGATTCCAGACTTCTTCTCACGCTTTAGGGGCCCCTAAAATGCCAGGACAGTATAAATACCCCACATGTGACCCCATTTTGGAAAGAAGACACCCCAAGGTATTCTGTGAGGGGTATGGTGAGTTCATGTAAAATTGTATTTTTTGTCACAAGTTAGTGGAATATGAGACTTTGTAAAAAACAAAATAAAATAAAAAAATATCAATTTCTGCTAACTTGTGCCAAAAATTAAAAATTCTGTGAACTCGCCATGCCCCTCACAGAATACCTTGGGGTGTCTTCTTTCCAAAATGGGGTCACTTGTGGGGTATTTGTACTGCCCTGGCATTTTAGGGGCCCTCAAGCGTGAGAATCCAAATACGTAAAAATGCCCTGTGAAATCCTAAAGGTACTCATTGGTTTTAGGGCCCCTTTGCGCATCTTGGCTGCAAAAAAGTGTCACTCATGTGGTATTGCCGTACTCAGGAGAAGTAGGGAAATGTGTTTTGGGGTGTATTTTTACATATACCCATACTGTGTGTGAGAAATATCGCTATAAACGACAACTTTGTACATTTTTTTATTCAAAGTTGTCAATTTACAGAGATATTTCTCTCACCCAGCATGGGTATATGTAAAAATATACCCCAAAACACATTGCCCTACTTCTCCTGAGTACGGCGATACCACATGTGTGACACTTTTTTGCAGCCAATATGCGCAAAGGGGCCCAATTTCCAATAAATACCTTTTAGGAGGGCATTTTTACGCATTTTTCTTCTCACGCTTTAGGGCCCCTAAAATGCCAGGGCAGTATAAATACCCCACATGTGACCCCATTTTGGAAAGAATACATCCCAAGGTATTCCATGAGGGGCATGGCGAGTTCATATAAGATTTTTTTTTTGGCACAAGTTAGTGGAAATTGATTTTTTATTGTTTTTTCTCACAAAGTCTCCCTTTCCGCTAACTTTTGACAAAAAGTTTAATTTTTCATGGACTCATTATGCCCCTCAGCGAATACCTTGGGGTGTCTTCTTTCCAAAATGGGGTCACATGTGGGGTATTTATACTGCCCTGGCATTTTAGGGGCCCCAAAGCGTGAGAAGAAAAATGCGTAAAAATGCCCTCCTAAAAGGTACTCATTAGAATTTGGGCCCCTTTGCGCATCTTGGCTGCAAAAAAGTGTCACTCATGTGGTGTCACCGTACTCAGGAGAAGTAGGGCAATGTGTTTTGGGGTGTATTTTTACATATACCCATGCTGGGTGAGAGAAATATCTCTGTAAATTGACAACTTTGAATAAAAAAATTTAAAAAGTTGTCGTTTACAGCGATATTTCTCACACAAAGTATGGGTATATATAAAAATACACCCCAAAACACATTGCCCTACTTCTGCTGAGAAAGGCGATACCACATGAGTGACACTTTTTTGCAGCCAAGGTGCGCAAAGGGGCCCTAAATTCAATGAGTACCTTTAGGATTTCACAGGGCATTTTTACGCATTTGGATTCTCACGCTTTAGGACCCCTAAAATGCCAGGGCAGTATAAAAACCCCACAAGTGACCCCATTGTGGAAAGAAGACACCCCAAGGTATTCCGTGAGGGGCATGGCGAGTTCACAGAGAAAAAAAAATTTGGCACAAGTTAGCGGAAATTTATTTATTTATTTTTTTACAGTCTCATATTCCACTAACTTGTGACAAAAAATAAAATTTTGCATGAACTCACCATGGGGTGTCTTCTTTCTAAAATGGGGCACATGTGGGGTATTTATACTGCCCTGGCATTTGAAGGTCACCGCAATCATTACACGTATGGCCAGCATTAGGAGTATCTGCGATTCTCCTTATATTGAGCATATGGGTAATGAGATTTTTTTTTTCCGTTCAGCCTCTGGGCACAGATTTTTTCATTCGCATCGATCAATGTGGATGAGAAAATCTCAGCCAAAATCAGTGACTTCGGTGCGGTGGGCTGGGCGCTAGCTACCTAACAAGTAGCTAACTAACTGGCGGTGATAAGGGACCCTTATGCCCCATTCACACGTCCGCAATTCTGTCTGCGGAACGGAATTGTGGACCCATTCATTTCTATGGGGGCAGACTTTGCCCCGCTCGGATCTGGAATTACGGATCCCCGCTTCCGGGTCTGCACTTCCGTTCCCCAAGAATATAGAACATGTCCTATTCTTGTCCGCAATTGCGGACAAGAAAAAGCATTTTCTATATAGTTCTGGCAATGTGCGGATCTGCAAAATGCGGAAAGCACATTGCCGGTGTCCGTGTTTTGAGGATCTGCGGATACGCGGATACGCGGATCCGATCCGCAGATCCGTGAATCCGCGGATCCGCAAAACGCATATGGATGTCTGAATGGAGCCTTACAAAGGGTGTGATCAATGACAGGGGGGTGATCAGGGGGTCTAGATGGGGTGATCAAGGGGTTAACAAGGGGTTAATAGGTGGGGGTGGGGGGTTAGTGTAGTGTTTGGTGCAACTTTACATAGTTACCTGGTCCTCTCGTGGTCGATCCCAGCAAATGGGACCACCGGAGGACCAGGTAGCAGCTATATCAGACGCTGTTCACAAAACAGCGTCTGATATAGCTGTTTGATGCGATTTAATACGCATCTACAGCCTGCCAGTGATGGATCATCGCTGGCAGGCTGTAAGAGAACTCCTGAGACGCGCTTCACGCGCGCGCGTTCACAGGAAGTCTCGGCTCTCGCGGGATGACGCGCCGATGCGTCGTCTAAGAACTACAGGACCGCTCACAGGACGCATCCCTGCATAAGGCGATCCTGTAGTGGTTAAAGGGCTTCTGTCACCCCCAAAATGCATTTTTCATCAGCTGACAATAGCTATTTGGTAATGTCAGCTGATCTCAAACATACTTTTCTTACATTTCCCAGTGATTTCGTTCTTTTAAAATTCTTACTTTTATTATATGCAAATATCTTCACTACCAGCAAGTTGGGTGGTAACTTGCTGGTAGCCACCGTATGCTCCAGTTGCCGACACGCCCCCTCTCCTCTTGATAGACAGGGCCAGCTCTCCTGCCGCTGGCCCTGTCTTCTCATTAAGTCCCGCGCCTGCGCCGTAACATTCTTCAATCGGCTCAGGCGTACTGAGTGAAGGACGCCAGCTCCGTCCTCAGTGCACTGATTACGTCACAGTACACCCACGACGTAAATGGCGCAGGCGCACTGAGGACGGAGCTGGCGTCCTTCACTCAGTACGCCTAAGCCGATTGAAGAACTTTACGGCGCAGGCGTGGGACTTAATGAGAAGACAGGGCCAGCAGCAGGAGAATGCTCGCTGGCCCTGTCTATGAAGAGGAGAGGGGGCGTGTCGGCAACTGGAGGATGCGGTGGCTACTAGCAAGTTGACAAAATGTCAGAATGTTTGATTGCTGATGGTCTAGGTGGTAAGACCCCCACCAAAATGATGGATCAGAAGAGCTCACTGGAGAGCTATGCCTTGTCATTTCTGTTTAGCTCTGCTCAGTTGTCCTCAGAGGGAGTAGTGTTCAGATCTACTAGTGCATGTCAATAAATTAGAATATCATTGAAACGTTAACTTATTTCAGTAATTCAATTCAAAAAGTGAAACTTATATATCATATAGATTCATTACATACAGAGTCCTCTATTTCAAACATTTATTTATTCTTATGTTGATGATTTTTGATTGCAGCTAATGAAAACCCAAATCTCAGAAAATTTGAAAATAGTAAAAAATGTCAATATTGTAGACAGACTCATGGTGTCACACTCAAATCAGCTAATTAGCACAAAACATCTGCAAAGGTTTATATGGCCTTAAATGGTCCCTCAGTCTGGTTCAGTAGGCTACACAATCATTGGGGAGGACTGCTGACTTGACAGTTGTACAGAAGACACCCTCCACAAGGAGGATAAGCCACAAAAGGACATTGCTAAAGCTGGCTGTTCTCAGTGTGCTGTATCCAAGCATATTAATGGAAAGTTGAGTGGGAGGAAAAGGTGTGGTAGAAAAACGTGCACCAGCAACAAGGATAACCACAGCCTTGAAAGAATTGTAAAGAAAAGGCCATTCAATAATTTTTGGGGAGATTCACAAGGAGTGGACTGCGGTTGGAGTCACTGCTTCAAAAGCCACAACACACAGATGTATCCAGGACCTGGGCTACAACTGTTGTATTCTTTGTGTCAAGCCACTCATGACCCAGAGACAACATCAGCAGCATTTTACCTGAGCTAAGGAGAAAAGGACTGGACCGTTGCTCAGTGGTAAAAAGTTCTGTTTTCACTGTTTTCAGATGAAAGTAAATTTTGCATTTCATTTGGAAATCTAGGTCTCAAATTCTGGATGAAGAGTGGAGAAGCAGACAATCCAAGTTGCTTAAGGTCCAGTGTGAAGTTTCCATAGTTAGTGATGGTCCACTGTGTTATATCAAGTCCCAAGTTAACACAACCATCTACCAAGAAATTTAAGAGCACATCATGCTTCCCTCTGCTAACAAGATTTATGGAGATGCTGATTTAATTTTCCAGCAGGACTTGGCACCTGCCTACACTGCCAAACGTACCAATACCTGGTTTGATAACCACAGTATCACCGTGCTTGATTGGCCAAGAGTAAGGTGAGAGACACCAGACCCAACAATGCAGACGAGCTGAAGGCCAATATCAAAGCAACCTGGGCTTTCATAACATCTCAGCAGTGCCACTGGCTGATCACCTCCATGCCACGCACCATTGAGGCAGTAATTCATGCAAAAGGATTACCAACCAAGTATTTCTGTTTTAAATCTTTTTTTTTTTAATTGTTCTTATATAATATTCTCATTTTCTGAGATACTAACTTTTGGGTTTTCATTAGCTATAAACCATAATCATCAACATTAAAAGAAATAAACAATTGATATAGATCACTCTTTGTGTAATGTATCTATGTAATGTGTGAGTTTCATTTTTCGAATTTAATTACTGAAATAAATGAACTCTTCGATGATATTCTATTGTATTAAGATGCACTAGTGTTTGTAGCCTATGAACTTTCCATGAATACATACAATGAATGAAGCTGGGTTTTCTAAACACAACAACCCTTTACCCTGTATAGCATAGGGGTGGACAACTGTCTGTAGACTTCAGAAGCTAGTTGAACCACTTCATATTTATATTTTTGCAGTAGCTACTCCATAGACTTCATAGCCATTATCAGAAAACAACCCAAAAAGTTATGTTCCATCATCAGATTTATATTGGCTACCTGTCTTCTGGATGTAAAGCCTGAGTATAGCATGTGTCTGGTATTGTAACTCATGAAAATGGGGCTAAGCTGCCATACCAGACATACCATACCCGACAGAGAACAGTGGCCCAGTGTCATAGAAAGGTAGACCCTTTTTTTTATCAGGACAACCCCCTTTTATGTTGCTTGTGCTGTCTTAAAATATTAAAATAGAAATATGCCACAAATAGTTGAGCTTTTGAGTTCCTTTAATACAGTACATCTCTCATTGACAGTTTATAGACTGCATATAAGCAGTATAAGGGCTCATGTATACGAATGTAAGGGCTCTATACCCGTATTGCGGACCGCAAATGGTGGTTCTGCAATACACAGGCACTGGCCATGTGCACTCCGTGCTGCGGATGCAGACCTATTGACTTGTCCATGATCCGGAAGATATAACCGAAAATAGCAATTTACCTATCTCTTTTGTAGTGGAGGCATGGATCGTAAGCCCACAGAAGCACTACAAAGCCCTTCCGCCGACTTTCAGGTCTGTGCCTCTGACCCGCAAAAAGATAGAACATGTTCTATCTTTGGCCGTACATTGCCGATCACGGACCCATTCAAGTCAGTGGGTCCACACCGTAATACAGAAAGCACACAGCTGGTGCCCGTGCATTGCAGCAGGAGCACTGAGCTAGAACGGTCATGTACAGGAGCCCTAAGGATACTTTCACACATAGGTTTTTACCAGTGTAGATACTGCACTTTTGTGTCTTAAGGGTACTTTCACACTTGCGGCAGAGTGGACTGCCTGCTGGATCCGTCAATCTTCATGCAAACAGAAAGCATTTGAAGACGGATCCGGCTATGGCATCAAATGCATTGCAAGAAATATTTGGATCCGGCATTGCGGTATTTTGATTGCCGGATCTGGCACTAATACTTTCCAATGGGAAAAAATGCCGGCAAGTGTTCTGGAATTTTGGACTGAGATAATACCGCAGCATGCTGCGGTATTATCTCCGTCCTGAAATGTCAAAAAGACTGAACTGAAGACATCCTGATGCATCCTGAACGGATTTCTCTCCATTTAGAATGCATGGGGATAAACCTGATCAGTTCTTTTCCAGTATTGTGCCCCTATGACGGAACTCTATGCCGGAAAAGAAAAACGCAAGTGTGAAAGTACCCTTACTGACATTTTTTTGCCATTTTATGCAGGGTTTTTGGCACCAGATGTTATCTAAGTTCTATGAGATATATGAAACCCTTAGGGTACAGTCACATGGTCAGGTTTCCTGATGCATTTTTTAAAAACAACACCAGGAGTGAATTTAAATGAAGAGGGTAGACAAATCTCATGTATGCTTTGCTTTTACCTTCCATGTAGAGATTCCCCTGTTGTGTAGATTTTGAAATCTGCAGTATGTCAATTGTTTGTGTGGTTTTGGATCTCACCCTTTTCAGTGCAAAGGAGATATCTGCTGCAAATCAAATCTTCACCAAAAACGGCAAGTAACACATACGGTTTTTGGTGTGGTTTTGGTGCGGAAATCCACAGAAAACCATGCAGAAATCTGTGCAGATTTTCTTTTTGTAAATGTGCCTCAGGGTAATTGCAGAGCGAATACAGTACCAGCAAAGTGAACCAGTTTTTCTTCAGTGCAGAAATTGACCTGCCGTGCGGATTTTGAAGTTCTCAGCATGACAATTGTTTGTGTGATTTCACACCTTCTGTAGAGTGGTTTTCCCCATCGACTTAGATAGGGTTGTTAACATAAACAGAAAATCTGCACCAAAATGGGCAACAAAAGCCGTATAAAAAAACGCACAGAAAATGCATCAAAACCACAATAAATAATGCGGATTTCATGTGGATTTTCTGCATACAAATCTGTACCGTGTGCAGGTAGCCTGGGGGTTCTGCATTTGGTGGAACATGTAAGCAATTGATTCTGTAAAAATGTAAAAAGTACCGTATTTTTTGCTTTATAAGATGCATTCCCCCCCCCCCACCCCGCAAAAGTTGGAGGAAAATGGCAGTACATGTATAAAATGAATATTAGTGAGAGCTTCCATTATGGAAGCACTCACTAGTATGCAGGAGTTACGGTGAGTGAAGTGCTGCTAGCGCTGCCGGTGCTCACCTCTCCTTGATCTCCAGGCACTGTGCTACACTGTCCTGACTGCGTACAGCATCAGGACGTAGTGCACACACTATGACCTGACGCAGGCCCAGAGAAGATCAGGGAATGCGACTGCAGGAGTGGCTGCCAAACCTGATGAGAAGCAGCACAGCAAGTGAGGTAAGTGACTTTATTTATTTTATATTTCTGATGGGCATCTGAGTTGAGTTATGACATGGGGGTGTCTAATGTGAACTCTGATGGGGGTCTGATCTAATATGGCGGTCTGATCTGAGGTCTGATATTGGGGTCTGATCTGAGGTCTGATATGGGGGTCTGATCTGAGGTCTGACATGGGGGTCTGACATGGGTGTGTGATCTGAGGTCAGACATCCCCCATCTGTGATCTGAGTTCTGACATGGTGGTCTAATCTGAGGTCTGACATGTGGTCTGACATGGGTGTGTGATCTTAGGTCAGACATGGGGGTTTGATCTGAGGTCTGACATAGGGGTGTGAACTTCGGTTAGACATGGGGGTGTGATCTGAGGTCTGACATGGGGGTGTGATCTGAGGTCTGACATGGGTGTGTGATCTGAGTTCTGACATAGGGGTCTAATCTGGGGTCTGACATGGGTGTGTGATCTTAGGTCAGACATGGGGGGTTGATCTGAGGTCTGACATAGGGGTGTGATCTGAGGTCAGACATGGGGTCTGATCTGAGGTCAGACATGGGGTTGTGATCTGAGGTCTGACATAGGGGTGTGATCTGAGGTCAGACATGGGTGTGTGATCTGAGGTCAGACATGGGGGTGTGATCTGAGTTCTGACATGGGGTCTGACATGGGTGTGTGATCTGACGTCAGACATGGGGGTGTGATCTGAGGTCAGACATGGGGGTGTGATCTGAGTTCTAACATGGGGTCTGACATGGGTGTGTGATCTGAGGTCAGACATGGGGGTGTGATCTGTGGTCTGACATAGGGGTGTGATCTGAGGTCTGACATGAGTGTGTGATCTGAGGTCAGACATAGGGATTTTATCTGAGGTCTGACATAGGGGTGTGATCTGAGGTCAGACATGAGGGTGTGATCTGAGATCTGAAATGGGGGTCTGATCTGAGGTCTCACATAGGGGTTTGATCTGAGGTGTGATGTGGGATCTGATCTGAGGTCTGATATGGGGGTCTGATAAAGATTGTGGGTGCGTTCTGAGGTTAGATGAAATAGATTTTTTTTATTATTTACCTCCTCTAAAACCTAGGTGTATCTCATAAAGCAAAAAATATGGTAAAACCCAATCAAATTTTCATTGTTGTGTCTCTTTGCTTTTAGTCTGATTACAAATCTTGTGAGAACATTGCTGCATTGTTAATGGCAATTTTTTATTATTTTTTTGCATCTGGTAAAATGTTACAAAATGTTAATTTTTGTTCTGATTAATGACCGCTCCTCCATTAGTTCTCTGGTAAAGCAAATGTGGAAAGCACATGTGTGGCTTGTGATCCGTGACACATGTATGTTATGCTAAAACATGCACATTGTTATAATCATCACCATCGCCAAGATCAGAAAATGTAATTAAAATAAATAGCTGCCAGAATGAGAGTCTGCCACCGTGAATGTTGATTATTTCTCTTTGCACAAATATCTAGGCAGCAGCAGGGAGTTATTTAAAGGGATCAATTATCTTCTTTAAATAAAACCATTCAGACAAATGAATCATTCCTAGAGAAGATGAGTTGATGTGACATGAATGGCCAGTTTCAGCAGCCTCTGCAAATAGTTTCCCAGCCTACAGAATCCATACAGTGGGAATTCTGGGCTGTTGCAATGGAAGAGACACCACAATGCTATAGAAAATCATCTACCGCACCCAAAACCATATAGAATAATAAATATATAATGACATATATTTCACCCTTCAGCAACTCACTTCACATAGTACAGACATAACAGAGCAGAGATTCATCAAGGCAGAGAGCTAGGGCTGGCAGTTCACTGGGATGTTGCTTGTTTTAATGTATACAGCTACAGGACAAAAATCAGATATAGCAGCCCGACCTTTTGTAAAGATTTAGACATACCATGAAAATTAGGACGGCCTGTCCAGAGACTATTCAGCATGTTGCTCGCAGGACAGCGAGTTCTTGCAGCTTATAAATCCATCTGAAGTGTTCTCCAATGTACATGCGCAGAAGTCCGAAAAAGGGTGTCGGGAGAGTAAAGGATTATACTGGCCAGGAGTAGCATTAGGGCGGGTCCACATGTCGTTTTATGCCTCCGTTTGATGTATACGTTACATAAAAAAATTATTACACAAAAGCAGCACACCACGTTCTTGTATCCTGCACTGTCCGGTAAAAAACATATAAGCTTTTTTTTTTATTTTAACAATGGAACTCAGTGGTGAACAGATGCCACTGTATGGCATTAGTCTGAGGCATCCGTTTAACGTATAGTGTTGAATGTGAATATTCGAATCGCGAATTTTAACCGCGAATATCGCCACTTCAAAAATTTGCGAATATATAGAATATAGTGCTATATATTCATATTCGCAAATAGTGTTGATCGCGAATATTCTAATCGCGAATCTATCGCGAATATCGGCATTTAGCAACATCCCTAGCAACCAATAGGAAAGTTTCCTACCCCTTAGTGTTAGTCGCGAATATTCTAATCACAAATTTTTATCGCAAATATATTACATTACATTTTCGCAATCAAGTAAATAATAACTGGAGATCACGAATTCTCAAATTTGCGATTTGATTTTATAGCGAATATTCTGCCAAAAATATCGCAAATTCTAATATTGCCTATGCCGCTCATTACTATTAAGGTATATGTTTTTTGTATACGTTAAAAGGATGGGAAAAACCTGATGTGAACCCACCCTTACTGACTAGATGCAGAGGCGTGAGATTTCAAAGAGCAGTTGGATGTCAATCAATTGCTTGGGATTGGGTGGCATATATGGCATAACCAAAGAATATGAAATAAATGCCTAATAGGTGAGAGTCCCCACCTGCTGGGAGAATCTGATCCTTGTGGTTGCTCACTGCACCACCTTCAATGAAGAAGTGACTGCAGAACTCTCGCCATTGAAGCCTATACGATTTATGGAAATAGCCAAGCCCTGGATAAATAACACAGTGCCCCCAAAACTACAGTGTGTTTAACTTGGCCTTTCAGTACATGCTTCCCATTCTCAAAGGGATTGGGACAAGGTAAAAACAAGGTCTGCTTTGTTTTCCACTGAAATACCACCAGTTTTGTCCACAGGTTGTTTTGGTATTGTGGCTTAGACTCACAAACCAAAATGTGACTAACAACACACGGATTAAACTTAAAGGGATGCTATTTCTGGAAAAAAAAAAAAACTTTAACGCTGACAAAAAAAATCAGTTTCCATTCTTTATGTGGTGTGGATGTGTTGATAGATCTGCATAGAGTTTAGTCCTATTCAAAAGTGTCAATCCACATATGGCTAATCTGCAGCTTTTCCATGCAGAAATTGTTGATATAATGTATATGCTTAATATCTCTGTGTAACGACTGTAGGTAGGGACAGACAAGGACAGTGAACCCTAAGGCTAGTACCCAGCCCGCTTTCCCTACCTAGTTGTAGTACAAGGCCTAGCTAGACCGCAACTGGTCGATGGTGCAGAGATGGGCTACAAACAAATACAAACACAATACAAAGTAGTATGTAAATAGACAAAAACCAGTCGGGCTACGCACTAACAAATGAGAGACAAAGAGTGTTTTGAAGACAAGCCGAGATCAGAACCAGATGGACTATGCAGTACCAAACGAGATAGAGAGTGGTCAGAAGACAAGCCAGGGTCAGAAAAGACAAGCTATCCAAGTAAGCACAGGAGCAAAAACCAGCAACGCAGCTAGTGAGTCAAATACTATCACTAGCACTGGTGTATAGCCAGGAAATTATTTAACCTCTTACGGACGAAGGGCGTACAGGTACACCCTGGCGTCCTGGCACTTAAGGACCCAGGGCGTACCTGTACGCCCTGCGAATTTCCGATCACCTCTGCGCAGGTGGCGGTGATCAGAACAAGATGCCTGCTGAAATCAATCAGCAGGCACCTTGGCACAAGGTCCTTTGACCCCCCCATGTCGGCGATCGCGGCACTCTTAGCGTCCCGCCAATGTTAGCATATCGCCCACCCCACCGCCGATCAGCTTTGTACCGCTGATCAGCACGTTTGAAACTTTTTTTGGACAGTTTTTTGACCTTTTTTTTGTTAGTGTTTTTTTTTTTGTTAGATAAAAGTACGCGAACACCCATGCCCCCCCACACACGCACACCTAATAAAGATTTCCACGCACGCACGCACCCCCCCCCCCTATGGCCTGCCGGACGTTCTCAGCCGAGGAGGAATACGCCCAGCTTGCCTCCGAGTCCGAGAGCCCCAGTGAGGACGAGGATGACCCCACGTTCCTTTTGTCATCTGCGTCCTCCTCATCATTAAGGGATGATGAGCCCCCAAGGCGGCAGAGACGGAGCGGAGCAGCTCTGGGGCTCGTACTAGTTTCTGGCTGGTGTAGCCCAGAGAACTTTGAGCTTGCAATTCCTGATTTTATTGGTGAATCAGGAATCCAGATTTACAAAGTGGGCTTCACTGAATACAACTTTTTTAGTCTTTTTTTCAGTGACCAACTGGTAAATCTAATGGTGGAGCAGACGAACCTGTATGCCCAACAGTTCGCTGCTCAGTACCCCGGCTCCTTTTTGGATAGGCCCGGTGGCTGGACGCCGGTCAGTTCAGCCGAGATGAAGATGTTTTGGGGCTTCGTGCTGCACATGAGCCTAGTCAAGAAACCCAGTGTCAGGCATTACTGGAGTGGGGACGTCTACCAGACCCCACTCTACAGTACGGCCCTGACACGTCTCTGATTTGAGGCCATCCAGAAATGCCTGCATTATGCAGATAATGCAGCATGTCCTCCCCAAGGTGATCCTGCCTATGACCATCTGTATAAGATACGGCCGGTCATCGATCACTTTGGGGCCAAATTTATGGAGGCCTATATACCTGGAAGGGAGGTCGCGGTTGATGAGTCTCTCATTGCTTTCAAGGGAAGACTCATTTTCAGCCAGTATGTTCCCTCTAACCGGGCGAGGTATGGCGTGAAGCTGTACAAACTTTGTGAGAGTACCTCAGGGTACACTTACAAGTTTCGTATCTACGAGGGGCGAGATTTCCATACCAACCCCCAGAATGTCACCCCACTTTGGGTGTTAGCGGGAAAATTGTGTGGGACCTTATGCACCCACTGCTAGATAAGGGTTACCACCTTTACGTGGATAACTTTTATACTAGTATCCCCTTGTTCCAGTCCTTCACCGCCAGATCCACGTCCGCTTGTGGGACCGTGCAGAAAAATCAACGAGGCCTCCCTGCCCACCCCCTCCAGGTACCTATCCCCAGGGGCGAGACTCGTGCCCTTACCAGTGGAAACCTGCTGCTGGTCAGATATAAGGACAAGAGGGATGTCCTTGTACTGACCACAATTAACGGTAACGGCATCACCCCTGTCCCTGTGCGAGGTACAACGGCAACAGTCCTCAAACCTGATTGTATCGTCGACTACAATCGGTATATGGGAGGAGTTGATCTCTCTGATCAAGTCCTCAAGCCATATAATGCCATGCGCAAAACCCGGACATGGTACAAAAAAGTTGCGGTCTACTTGGTACAGGTTGCCTTGTACAACTCATTTGTACTGTTCCAGAGTGCTGGCAACACAGGGAAATTCCTTCAGTTCTCTGAGGCAGTCCTCAAGACCCTGATCTTTTCTGACCAGGAAAGAGCAGGGGGGAGTGCCTTGGGAACTGGAGGTGCCCGGATCGTCCCTGGCCAACACTTTCCAGGTGTGGTCCCCCTGGTCATCCTGGCCTCTGCATTGACGGTTGCTTCAGGGAGTACCACACTTCCATGGAGTATCAAATTTATAATCCCCTTACCCAATTTAGCCACTGACTATCAAAAAAAACCAAAAAACTATGGTTCTCAGACTTGAGACACCAAACAAAAAAATGTTATGCCAAAAATGATATTTAGTCAAACTAAAATAAAAAAAAAAATAGTAGATATATTAGGTATCGCCTCATCGGTAATAATCTCCTCTATAAAAAATACCCCATGACCTAACCCCCAGATTAACACAGTAAAAAAAAAAAAAAAAGGTGCTTATTAAGAATTTTTTTTGTCACCTTACAAAAAAAAGTGTAATAGCAAGTGATCAAAAAGTCATATAGCCCCCAAAATAGTGCCATTAAAACCGTCCCCTCATCCTGCAAAAAATGAGCCCCTAATACAATCGGATAAAAAACTAAAAAAAATGACTCTTAGACTATAGAGATATAAAAAAAATTCTTTTATTGCCGCCTTTGTAATAATATCCTCTAAGAAAATACCCCATGACCTAACCCCCCAGATTAACATGGTCCAAAAAAAATATTAGAAACTGTGACAAAACAGTCAGTTTTGGCACTTTTCCATTTCAATCCATCTTTACCGGTAAAAAAGCAAGGGTTAACAGCCAAACAAAACTTAATATTCATTACCCTGATCTTCAGTTTACAGAAACGCCACATTTGTGGCCGTAAACTGCTGTATCACTAAAAGGCAGGGCGCAAAAGGAAAGGACCGACATGGTTTCTGGATGGCCGATTTTGATGGCCTTTTTTATTGACACCATGTTCCTTTTGAAGCCCCGCTGATGCACCCCTAGAGTAGAAACTCCCTAAAAGTGACCCCATCTAAGAAACTACACCCCTCAAGGTATTCAAAACTGATTTTACAAACTTTATTAACCCTTTAGGTGTTCCTCATCAATAATGGCAAATGGAGATGAAATTTCAGAATTTAAATTTTTGGTAACCTTACCTCACAAAAATGTAATATAGAGCAACTAAAAATCATATGTACCCTAAAAATAGTCCCAACAAAACCGCCACTTTATCCCCTAGTTTCCAAAATGAGGTCACTTTTAGGGAGTTTCTACTCTGGGGGAATCAGGGGGGCTTGAAACAGGACACGGTGTAAATAAACCGGTCCATAAAAATAAGCCTTCCAAAAACCACACGGCGCTCTTTTCCCGTTCCTGTTCAGTAGTGTACGACCACATATGGGGTGTTTTTGTAAACGGCAGAGTCAGGGCAATAAAGATACAGTCTTGTTTGGCTGTTAACCCTTGCATTGTTGGTGGGAAAAATTGTTTTTTCGAAATTTCTGAAAATTTCCAAGACTTGCTTCTAAACTTCTAAGCCTTGTAACGTCCCCAAAAAATGAAATGGCATTTCCGAGATGATTGATACATGAAGAAGAGATATGGGGAATGCAAATCAATAACTTTTTTTGGCGTTATTACTATGTATTATATAAGTAGAGAAATTGAAACTTTTGGTAAATTTGGTATTTTTTTATAAATAAAAATGAAATTTTTCGACTCCCATTTTACCACTGTCATGAAGTACAATATGTGACGAAAAAACAATCTCAGAATGGCCTGCATAAGTAAAAGTGTCTAAAAGTTATCACCACATAAAGTGACACTGGTAAGATTCAGAGTCCTTAAGGGGTTAAATAGCCCACCAACTCCCTGGATCAGAACCTGTTAGGTCATGACTTGGCACTCCATTAGTCAGAAACACTAACACACAGTAAAAGAGCAGCTGAGTAATCAGCCCACTTCTAATCTCTCCCAGCATATGCCCACTGCAGGGAGAAAAAGAGCTGCTCTACTGGTCACAGATTATGATCCTGAATACAGCTGATAAGATCTTCAGCTTAATCTCTGTAGGAATTGAGTTCATGAGGACACATGAAGTACAGAGAGAAGGGCGGGGATGTGGCTAATGAGCAGCAGCACTTGTATGCAATCTCTGTTACCACAGTCTGTCCTGTCCGTCCTCTCAGCATTTCATGTCTCCTCATGACTCCATTCCCACAGAGATTCAGCTAAGGTTCTTATCAGCTGTATTCAGGATCATAATTCGTGACCAGTAGAGCAGAGAGTTGGATGAGGCAGTTCTTTAGCTCAGTTTTGTGATTGAGAGAGATTTTGTGACTCGTGAGTACTAATATGATGGTGGCCAATTTAATTCTCCTAATGATTTCTTCTCAGACAAAACAAGCCATTAACACTAAAGGAATTTGGGAATATATTTATAATAAAGTAACATTTAAATATTTTCATTTTCTTACTTCTCGGAGAACCCCTTTACACCTAACCAATAAGCAAACTCAGTTTATGTGAACAGTCTAGGTGACAATAGACTAGCTTCTAGATATATTTTAATAATTCACAAAAGCACTTTACAGAAAGAGTAAGCAACATGAAGAGGAGGCACCGATTCCAAAGATAAATAGCCATAAAGAGTCAACATATCTGGAACAAATGGCTAACATGAGATAGAAGTCGTTTTATGTACTGTCGAATGAAAGAATGTTAATTCACAGTGACAGGTCTACTTTAATTTATTGGCTACAAGATTGGTTTCTGCTAGGAAATCTGTTCTGTTCTTTGTGCTGTATAAATAGTTTTTGCTGGTTGCACCTTGATTCATGCTGCTCATATTACATGTGTATTATAGATACAATTCAAATATTTTTGCTAATTATAAAATATTTTTGCATTGACCCAGGGGGAGAGCAGACGAGAGGAGTGATAGTAGAAGAATGGTGGTTGTAGTCGGTCCTCACTCTGACAGTCCCCTGGGCTGTGCAGTGATGAGAATGGCTCAAATCCATAAATAAAAGTCCAGCACACTCACTTGAGTCAGTAATCCAAACCACAGTAGGGATCCAGGGCGTGCACATGTTGAGGTAATTCAGAAGTAGAAGAAATCGTATCCAGTGTGTAAATAAAATCCAAACATGTAAAGAAGTAATTCCATTAAAAGACACACCCCGCTCCTGTACATCACTGACATTTTTCGACCGACTGTAGAGGTCTTAATCATAGCCTACTTAGCTAAGACTAAGACCCTATAGTTAGTCAAAACATGTCAGCGATGTACAGAAAGGGGATGTGTTTTTTAGTGGATTTCCTTCTATAGATTTTGGGATTGTATTCACATGCTGGATCCTATTTCTTCTATGTCATGAGAAGGGTACATCTTTTCTTCCCTCTGGTGCACACCCTGATCCTTGCGGTCTCCTGCCTGCTCTAGATTTGGGTGCCTGTTTGCCCATCAGTCTATGTGGGCGCCGGGCTCCCCCTTCCCCTCCTGCTGCCATGCTCCGTGATGACAAGCGTGGGCAGCAGATAGCTTAACTGTTGTATCTGCTCTCCATGCCAGAGCTTCTTTTCTGCTTAGAGTCCTGTACCTTTTGTTAGGGCATGCGCTGGCGTGTCTGTGTTCCTTTTGTGAGGCAGCATGTACACACCCTCTATCTCCCCAGCCTATGGCTGGGTAGCAAAATGTATTAGAAGCGCTTTCTGCCCATGTGCCTGAGCAATCTTGGTCACTAGCCAGTCTAGTTCCTTATGTGAAGATGTTTTGAAGTTTCAGCTTTACTGTGTACAGGACCCTGCTTCTCGATTTAACGGACTTTGCTTGATTGCCACCTGCCTTGACTCTGGACTTCCTGACTATGTCTTTCTCCTTTGTGCTTTTCACCATTATCTTTATAAGGACAAGAGACCCTAGACGTAACCCCTTAAGGACCCGGCCATTTTTTGCAAATCTGACCAGTGTCACTTTATGTGGTGATAAGTTTAAAACGAGTTTACTTATCCAGGCCATTCTGAGAATGATTTTTCACATATTGTACTTCCTGACAGTGGTAAAATGGAGTCGAAAAATTTCATTTTTATTTATAAAAAAATACAAAACTTACCAAAAATTTTGAAAAATGAGCAATTTTCCAAGTTTCAATTTCTCTACTTCTATAATACATAGTAATACCACCAAAGAAAGTTATTTATTTACATTCCCCATATGTCTAGTTCATATATCTATCATTTTGGGAATGCCATTTCATTTTTTGGGGACATTACACGGCTTAGAAGTTTAGAAGCAAATCTTGAAATTTTTGAGAAATTTTCAAAAACCCACTTTTTAGGGACCAGTTCAGGTCTGAAGTCACTTTGTGAGGCTTATATAATAGAAAGCACCCAAAAATGACCCCATTCTAAAAACTACACCCCTCAAGGTATTCAAAACTGATTTTACAAACGTCATTAACCCTTTAATTTTACCACAAGAGTTGTTGGCAAATGGAGATGAAATTTCTGAATTTCGATTTTTTAATCAATTTTTTCCAGTAACAAAGCAAGGGTTACCAGCCAAACAAAACTCAATATTTATTGCCCTGATTCTGTAGTTTGTAGAAACACCCCATATGTGGTCGTAAACTGCTGTATGGCCAAATGGAAGTGCACAGAATGAAGGGAACGCCATATGGTTTTTGGAAATCGGATTTTGCTGGACTGGTTTTTTGACACCATGTCCTATTTGAAGCCCCACTGATGCACCCCTAGAGTAGAAACTCCATAAAATGACTCCATCTAAGAAACTACACCACTCAAGGTATTAAAAACCGATTTTACAAACTTTGTTAACTCTTTAGGTGTTCCACAAGAGTTATTGGCAAATGGAGATGAAATTTCAGAATTTTGATTTTTTGGGAAAAATTTCCATTTTAATCCATTTTTTCCAGTAACAAAGCAAGGGTTAACAGCCAAACAAAACTCAAAATGTATTGCCCTGATTCTGCAGTTTGCAGAAACACCCCATATGTGGTCGTAAACTGCTGTATGGCCAAACGACAGGGCACAGAATAAAGGGAACGCCATATGGTTTTTGGAAGGCGGATTTTGCTGGACTGTTTTTTTGACACCATGTCCCATTTAAGGCCCCCCAGATGCACCCCTAGAGTAGAAACTCCATAAAAGTGACTCGATCTAAGAAACTACACCCCTCAAGGTATTCAAAACCGATTTTACAAACTTTGTTAACCCTTTAGGTGTTCCACAAGAGTTATTGGCAAATGGAGATGAAATTTCAGAATTTCTATTTTTTGTTACCTTGCCTCAAAAAGAGTGTGATATAGAGCAACCAAAATCATATTTGCCCTAAAATAATACAAACAAAACTGCCACGTTATCCCGTAGTTTCCAAAATGGGGTCACTTTTTTGGAGTTTCTACTGTAGGGGTGCATCAGGGAGGCTTCAAATGGGACATAGTGTCAAAAAACCAGTCCAGCAAAATCTGCCTTCCAAAAACCATATGGCGTTCCCTTCCTTCTATGCCCTGCCGTTTAGCCATACAGCAGTTTACGACCACATATGGAGTGTTTATGCAAACTACAGAATCAGGGCAATAAATATTGAGTTTTGTTTGGCTGTTAACCCTTGCTTTGTTACTGGAAAAATGGATTAAAATGGAAAATTTGAAAAAAAAATAGCTCTTTTGGGACCGTTTTTATTTTTTGTTATTTACATAGTTGATCTGACAGGTTAGATCATGTGCTATGTCTATAGAACAGGTTGTTATGGACGCGAAAATACCAAATATGACTACTTTTGGGTTTTTTTGTTTCAGTTTTTCATAACAAAGCATTTTTGAAAAAAAAGCCATATTTAAAATTTTTATTTTTTGGGCGACTGTCTTATGTCGGGGCTCATTTTTTGTGGGATGAGATGACGGTTTGATTGGCACAATCTTGGGGTGCATATGACATTTTGGTCGCTTGCTATTACACTTTTTGTGATGTAAGGTGACACGGTATTTATATATTTTTCTGTGTTCACCTGAGGGGTTAGTTCATGTGTTATTTTTATAGAGCAGGTTGTTACGAACGAGGAAATACCAAATATGTATACTTTTTATTTATTTAAGTTTTACGCAATAATATCATTTCTGAAACAAAAAAAATCATCTTTTAATGTTTCCATAGTCTGACAGCCATATTTTTTTTATTTTTTGGGGCGATTGTCCTATGTAGGGTATCATATTTTGCGTGATAAGATTACGATTTGATTGGCACCTTTTTTGAGTGCATATAACTTTTTGATCACTTGCTATTACAGTTTTTGTAATGTGAGGTGACAAAAAAGATTTTTTTTATTAAATTTTTTTATGGTATTTACCTGAGGGGTTAGATGATGTGATATCTTTATAGAGCAGGTTTTTACAGACGCGCCGTTACCTAATATGTATACTGTTTTTTTATTTATTTTACTTTACAATAACAGCATTTTAGAAAAAAAAAAAAAGAGTTTTAGTGTCTCCATAGTCTGAGAGCTATATTTTTTTATTTTTTGGGGCGATTGTGCTATGTAGGGGCTCATTTTTTGCGGGATGAGATGGTGGTTTGATTGGTACTATTTTGAGAGGCATATGCCTTTTTAATCGCTTGGTATTAAAATTTTTGTGATGTAAGGTGACAAAAAATGTTTTTTTTACCCAATTTTTTTGTTTGTTTTTTTACGGTATTTACTTGAGAGGTTAGGTCATGTGATATTTTTATAGAGCAGGTTTTTACAGACGCGGAAATGCCTAATATGTGTAGTGTATTTATTTTAATTTTTTTTTATTCAGTGATATGTGTTTTTTTTTTTTTTTTACTTTTTTCACTTTTCTTTTTTTACTTTTTTTTTGACCCAGACCCACTTGGTTCTTAAAGATTCAGTGGGTCTGGTGTCTATATAATACCGTACAGTACACTATATAGTGAACTGTACTGTATTGTGTACTTTACACTGTTTGGTCAGACTTCTGCCTTTAGCAGAAGTCAGATTAGAGTTACTATTACCATGGCAAGCAGGACGCCCATGAAAGCGTCCTGCTGCCATGGTAACCATCACCCATTGCCAGAACTGAGCAGCGGGTGATGGGGAGGAAGGGGAGCTCCCTCCCTCTGCGATCCCATCCTGTCCGGGGGCTGCAAAGGCACAGCAGCCCCCCGATGGGAGAGGGAGCTCCCTCCCTCCCTGTTAACCCCTTCCATGCTGCTGTCCGTACGGACCGTGGCATGGAAGGGGCTAAACGGCCGGCATCTGTACAAGCACATATGCCAGCCGTTTTAAGCAGAGTGTCAGCAATGTGCTGACACTCTGCTAACCACTGGCCACCAATGAATATTACAGAGGAGGTAGGTGGGGGATCGCCCGCCTCCTGCACCACGAGCCCTCCGCACCACCATGTGGGGCAGATCAGGGGGACATTGAGGGCTTGGGGAGTATTTGGGGACATTATTTATACATTTTATAAGGTTCTGATTCCCGCAGTCACGGACTGCGGGGATGAGAACCTTTGACCCGGCATTAGAAGTCTCTGATTGGCTTGTCTGTACAGTCCGTTCTGATTGGTCCCCGGCCAGTTAGCTAAGACCCCTGGCTGTGTGTAACAGCCGGGGTCTCAGCGCTGTCACCATGTCTGCAGACATGGTGACAGTTTAACTGTAGGACGAGAATGCTCGTCCTAATGCGCTAAGTAGCGTTCAGTTAGGACGAGCATTTTCGTCCTGGCTGGAGGGGTTAAAGGCACTTTAGAACATTATTTACAAATAGTCATTCAGACTAGTAGTTGTCTTATTTTAACATATGTCTCTTGTTATTTATTATTAAGAGATAACTTTGAATTATTGATGTAGAAAATAAATATTAAACTAATTAAATCATGTTAAAACTTTCAGTTGTGTCGCATTACTTTTCCTTTTATGTTTTAAATACACAAGCACCGTCGTTCCCACAGTGCAGTTGCATTATCATGGGACTCTAGCGGGCTGGTCCTTGCTCGCTAGTTCCAGCTAACTCCTATGTATATATATATATATATATCTATATATATATATATATATCCCTCATTGCTACAGTCACTTTAAGTTTCTTCCTATTATAAGAATGCCTCACTCCTGCTCTTAGAAATGCTCAAACACTGCCCCCCGTGATGTCAGAGTGCTGACATTTTGTGTGTTAGAGACAATTAGAACAGGTATTAGAAGTGGAGATCTTGACACCATTTTGAAACAAAAAAAAGCCAGATGGACATAAAGGTTGAACACTATCACCCCCTGTGGCCTAAATTAGTATACTGATTTTGCGTGTTTTATTTAAATAATGACTTTTTTGGACTACTCTGTCTATTTTTATTTTTTATCTATGGGTGAGGTAGGGTGCTACTTATAATCAAATGCTGCACCCAATATATACCTTATAATATGTGGGACAGTAACCTTCCCCCTATTTAACCTCCTCTGTCTTATGGTATGAATTGATATTTGTTTATGGTAAAATATTACTTATCAATAGTCAAACAATACTCTTGTATTAGTAAGTTACAGTGGCTTTCCCATCTGTACCATAAATTCTATGCCCAATGGATTCTTTGTTCTTCCTCCTGTATTACCTGTAAATCTGCGATTCACTTCCTGTATTTGTGTTCCACCATGCAGTCCACCACCGACTTCTGGTCACGTGACTTCTGGTTTTCTGCGCGCGGATATTTAGAACAATGCTGACTGCATGTAGGTATGGACAGAGACCGGACTATCCATCACAACCTTTTTTAGTCTGGGGCCGCATTGTCACATCGCACTGTTTCAAGGGGCCGCAAAAAAAAAAGTTAATCAGCACTTGTTTGCATCAGCCTATTACACAGGCTAAAGGTGCCGGGCCGTGGTCTTATTGCGGGCTGCATACAGCAGGTCCGCAATACACGGGCACCGGCCGTGTGCATCCAACAGCACGGATCACGGACCCATTCACTTGAGCGGAAGTACACTACAGAGTGCTTCCGTGGTGTTTCTGGCCATGCCTCCACACCGCAAAAAAGTAGTGCATGCACTACTTTTTGGCGGAACGGACGGATCACGGACCCATTCAAGTTGAATGGGTCTGGATCCGTCTGTTGCAGCCGCACAGATGTCGCCCTGCACGGAACGGCCGCAACGAGTTTGTGTGCATGAGCCCTAATGCAAAATGACTGGAGAGGAATGATCGCTATCACAGTCCTTCCTCCCTCATTCACTTCTATCGATTATCAGTAGCACATTCTTGATTACACAGTGAGATGTGCTGACGATAATTGTACATCTTTCATCCTTATAACATAGCTGGTCTCCTTGAGATAAGCTATTATTTTGTTTGAGTAGTCTCTAAGGCATTGCTCCCGGTTAGCCAGAATCCTACTCCACACTGATGAGGGGGCAACACCCCGAAATAGCTGTCTGTGGATTGATAACTGGCTTAGGTTTTCCCCGTCACATCCTTAAAGCTTGTAAAAAAGCGGGATCTTGACATAGGGGCCACTTAATATGGTGGATTTGGTGATCTCTGTAATGGAGACACCCCTTTGCTCGGTTTTCTTTTCTTTGAGGGATATCTGGCTTTCATTGTGTTGTAGACCCAATACTGGGGCTCCACGTTTATTTTCCATATTACATGTTTCCCAGGGAGCTTTGCACTTTGGATTTCTGTGTTGAGACTCTTAAATGAGGCTCCGCGGTGTTTTCTGTAGCTGGTCTCCTTGAGATAAGCTATTATCCTTTTAACATATGCAAATCAGCCGACTAGTGATTCCTTGTTTATCGGCGGATCAGCGGCACGATTATACCGGCCAGATATCAGGAATGAGCGCTCCTATGAAAACTTGTTCCCAGTAGTTTCCAGGTTCCTGGTAAAAAATTTTTTAACGTGTTCCTGCAGCATGGGCCTGAAACAGAAGATTCATACTTTCCTGCTCCCTGTCACTCCCGCTGTCTCCATCTTCTGGTTCCGGCGCTGTTTACATCCGGCTGGCTATGGGCATAGTCACTTGTACCTCTCCAGCCAATGACTGGCTTCAGTGGTGGTGTGGCCACAAGCAGTGTTTCACCACTAAAGTCAGTCATTTGCTGGAGAGGTGCTCCGAGACAGGAGGATGGAGACAGCGAGGTCAGCACGGAGCAAGAAATCAGGAATCTTCTGTTTTAGAGACTACGCTGTAGGAACTTGTTAAAAATCATTTTAACTAGAAAACTCCTTTAAGTGGCGACGTTTCCTTCATGCCTCCTACTCACAAATGAGCGCTGCCCTTCACTAAAGAGGGTTGTGCACCCCTGATCTAGATGGCCACCAATGCATTACCAAAGCTCCTATGCTGACCCAGAATAACTTAATTATCATACCCTTTCCAGGTCTGGCATTTGAGTTGGGATTAAGGGAAGTATAATACTATATTTTCCCCTCTCTGCTTCATCGATAGTTACTTTGATTAGCCTTTCCTACTGTTATTCCATATTAGTACAGTAGTTAATTGGTCTGCGGTATATTTTAAAAGAGGCTTATTAGTATCAGCATTGTGGACATTGGGTGTGTGATGCAGATGCATTATATTTGGTCCCAAATTTGTGGGAATTTTTTTGCCATGAAAATTACCATTATCATATGGGCATTATCACAATAGTTTAATTTGATTTACACACATATTATTGCCTCCATTTTTGTATTGTTTGATTTGTGGACTATTTCTGTTATATGTGGTCCCCTGATGAACTGACCCCAGAGAATGGTTCACATATGGTATGTGCTCCTTTTTTCCACTGGTGATCATATTTTGACGCCACTGGTTTATTTGGGAGCATATATGTATTATGTTCAATTATTTATCTATGTTGTGACTTTATTATTTTCTGATACATGCATTGACCAATGACATTACTGTTTGACTGTAGTCATAATAGGTCTCTTCTCGGGTGGCGGTATCTATCCCTTGTCAGGGACATATAAGGCCTATCAGGAAGTTCCTGACATGGGATCTCCCCTATCGGGGTGGCCATTCCATTTTTGCTAGGCAGAGCTTGTAGTTTGATAGGGCAAGTGTGAGGGTTAGATATCTTTCCTTTCCTTGTCCTGCCCAATTGCTTTTAATGGGCACAATCTGGGTGAGTTTTAATGATCGTCAGTAAAGGTTACGTTTTACACTGGTGAAGGTACTCTGTGATTATATTATAATTAAATTGCACTAGTGACTACCTGACATTTGATGTCTATATCTATCAGTCTGTCATGTCGGGTTTGAATTACATATCTAGCTGGGTGTCATCAGCATAGCAGTGGTATGTTAGACCGTGTTTTGGGATGATTTTCCCGAGTGGCAGCATGTATATGGTAAACAACAAAGGGGATAGTATTGAGCCCTGGGTCACACCATATTTTAGTGGTACAGGGTTGGACTGGAAAGGCCCCAAGGCTACCCTTTGTGTTCTGCCAGCCAGGAAGGAGGAGAACCATTGGAGGACTAAACCATTAATGCCAAAGTACTCTTGCAGTCTGTTGAGCAAGATTTTATGATCAACTGTATCAAAAGCAACTGAGAGATCAAGCATTACTAGGATGGAACACTCGCCTCTGTCTCTGGCCGTGAGCAGGTCATTGCAAATCCGGACAAGAGCTGTTTCACAGATGTTGTGCTTCTTGAAACCAGATTGTAGGGGGTAAAAGATGTTGTTCGTTGAGGGCCTCCAAGTTGGAGATATGCAGCCTTCTCAATAACTTTTCACAAAAAGGGAAGGTTGGAGACTGGTCTGTAGTTACTCATAATATCCGGATGTAAGGATGGTTACTTCAGTTGTGGCCTCGCTTGCAAGGAGCAGTTGACTATCTTATGAAATGCTGGAGTGTACAGATCAGGGCATTTCCACATGAACTGTGTGAGGCCAGGGTCCAGGTCACAGGTAGTCAGGCGAAGGGTTAGAAGGATGTTTGAGATGGCTTCTTGGGTAATTACCTTAAAGTCAGACCATGGCAGTAGGGAGTTGTGGCATCCATTATAAAGCTCTGCATAGGTTTTCGGTGTTGTAGATTTAATGGCAGACGGAATAGATGAGACTTTGTCTGTGAAGAAGAGGGCAAATTTCTCACATAGGTCCTTAGAGGATGTGATGTTGGGTTTCCTGCACGATGGATTGCATAGACTGTCAACTGTGCTGAATAGCTGGGCTGGATTGTTGGCTGCTTTTTTAATTTCCTGTGATAGAAAAGAGGACTTTTTCTTGTTGATCATTGCCTGATAATTCTTTTGGTGATCAATTAGGGAGTGTTTATCCTTGGAGCGCTGATATTTGCACCATTGTCGTTCTAGTCTGCATCCCTCTTTCTTTAGCACCTTTAAGGAGTTGTCGAACCATCGCGCATGATGTAATGGTGTGGAGCGTTTGATGCGTAGGGGAGCAAAAGAGTCAAAGGCAGATGATAAATGGCAGTTATAGTTATGGACCATGGAGTCGAGGTCTAAGCTGTGTTCTGTTAGTCCATCCAGGTTAAGGTTGTTCTGAAGATGTTGGGGTGATAGACCTTTCAGAGAAAGGTATTTTGTTAGATCTTTTGCTTGGCGTTTTAAAGCTGGTCCTGCAAGGGAAAAGTGGATAGTGTGATGGTCTAAACAAACTACAGGATTTTTTTTCCATCTTGGATATTGATAGTCCTGAATGAAATATGAGGTCCAAGGTGTGGCCTTTCTTGTGTGTAGAGAGGTGAATGGCTTGAGAGAAGCCCAGCTCATTCATGGTGAGAAGTAGCTCTCTTCCTAGCTGGGAGGAGTGGGTGTCCACCCATGCGTTGAAGTCTCCCAGGATTGTCTTGTAGGAATTTAAGATTTCTACAAGACAGCTTCCAGGAACTAAATCCTATAGACTGACATACACAGTGGCAAGTTTGCCTCCTATTTTTTCTATCATTCATTTTCTGTTTTAGTGTCCCTTTAAAGTGGAGGTTCAAGGGGCCAAATCACTTGATTTCTGAAGTGGATAAATATTATCCCATCTCAGTAGTAGTCTTGCTGCATTCACTCCATAAAACAACCTGTTTAGTCCAGGAAAGCTTTCTTCTTTGTTCAGAACACCTGCCGTTTGCTGTTTTATGATTTGTGTTTTGCCATCTATAAAAAGAATAGCCTCCTCTGGAGAATTTACTTAGCTTTTTTTCCTTTTTTTTTTTAAGATGTCATATTTTCCTATTACAGACTTTGAATATATTGGCACAGAATAGCAGATTAATTCATCTGCTGAGCCAATAAAAGACGCATTAAGCAGATGTGCAGAACATTGCGTGAGCAATAGGATGTATGATTCATATTATTTATTTCAGACCCTCCGATGATAAAAATAAGAAAGGAAAAACAATATCCTGACAAAGATCACAGAGCAATGCACATTAACCCCTGTAGTATGAGTGCTTGTTCATTCTTAATGTTGCAAAGATAAATGGACAGGAGTGAAGCTTCTCTTAACAATGATAGCAAAAACTTATTGTTTGGGATAAGACTACATTCACACGACAGTGACTGTAATATTACCACAAAGCTTTGGTGCAGAACATGCAGTTCATTTCTGGGTCCCAGTCCATAGAAAGGACGCTCTGGAGCTGGAGAGAGTAAAAAGGAGAGCAACTAAACTTACAAGGGACATGGAGGGTCTTATTTATGAGGAAAGATTAAAAGAATTGAATTTATTTAGTCTTGAGAAGAGACGTCTAAGGGGGGATGTGATCAACCTATACAAATATATAAATGGCCCGTACAAAAAATACGGTGAAAAGCTGTTCAATGTAAAATACCCTCAAAAGACAAAGGGGCACTGCCTCCGACTGGAGAAGAAAAAGTTCAGTCTGCAGAGGCATCAAGGCTTCTTCACTGTAAGAACTGTGAATCGGTGGAATAGACTTTCTCAGGAGTTGGTCACAGCAGGAATACTGGATAGTTTCAAAAAGAGTTTAGATAAATTCTTAAAAGTAAATGACAATAATGCTTATTAAAATGAGTAGAAATCTGGGTCTTACTCCCTTTTCTAAAATTTGCGTCCCCTCCTATCCGTTGGTTTAACTTGGTTGAACTTGATGAACTTTTTTGTCAGTTTTTAATTGGCGTTTTGCATCAATTTTTTTACCCCTAAAAAGACCATATAGCAGAAGTGTAACCATTTTTAGCAGCCGTTATACACATGCACTCCTGTCTAATGGGCTTTAAAAAGTGTCCCATTTATTTATTATTGGGGTCTGAACATATTGTATTTTTTCATGGCCGTTATTCACAGGACGTTTAAAAAGCGAATAGCCCTATTGATTTCAATTTGTTCTAAAAGTGACAGTGTGATGGCTGTTTTTCACTGTCTAGTGAATGTAGCCTAATCGTCATTTAAAATGGATACAGGGGGGCAGATAAATTAAGAAGGTTTATTATGTTCCATAATTTTGTGCCTGCAAAATTTTTATTGTCAAATTTATGAGCAGCATGTATTTGGATCAGTAAATGTGTCTAAATCTGTGATGTTGTTTTAAAGGGGTTATCCCATGAGTAACGTAAAAAAAAAAAAAAAAATCACACATATAGTGCAGTCTTTCTTTAACAAACTTGGAACCAGCCCTGTATCTCACGTGGGACCAGAGATTTCCCCATTCATTGCAGCAATTGGTCTGATAGATTTATTTCAAACTGGCAGCTCTGAGGGCGTGCACTTTCTCATGGAACATGTCCTTTCTGTTGCAGCTGGTGACAATTGAAGGATGGAACTAAGCATGTGCATCCACCTCAGTGAGCTGGACAGAGAATTTAGAAAAGACAAACACCAGGTGAGGCTATACAGATTGATTTTGGTTAGTAACTCATTGGCTATACAACATTTTTAATTACATGACATTACAAAAGTATTCAGAACCAGGTGCTTGTTTGAAAAAGGTAGACTATTCTTTAACCACTTCCAGACCGGGCCATTTACCCCCTTCCTGACCAGGCCTAATTTTGCAATTCTGACATGTGTCCCTTTATGTTGTAATAACTTATCCAAGCCATTCAGAGAATGTTTTTTTGGGGCACACTGTACTTCATGTTAATGGTAAATTTGAGTCAATATGTCTTGCCTTTATTTATAAAAAAAAATCTAAAAGTTAACAAAAATTTTAAAAAATTCACTGTTTTCTAAATTTAAATTTCTGCTTTTAAGACAGATAGTGATGCCTCATAAAATATTCATTAATTAAAATTTCCCATATGTCTACTTTATGCTGGCATCATTTTGGTAATGAAATTTTATTCTTTTAGGACGTTAAAAGGTTTAGAATTTTGAAATATGTCAAAAACTTTAATGATATGCACTAAAATCCAATAGGCCCACCTGGACAAGACAAGTAATGTGTGTCCACTAATAGGGTAGCGATTATACGTGTGCACATTAGAATCGAACCAGCAGATGCCAGGTCGTTCAATGCCGGCTCACATATACACCTAAATCGGTTGCAGAAAACCTCCGGTGTCAGAAAACAAGAGACCCTGCGCCAACTACATTTCATAAATCATCAGGAGCATAGGTCATGAGCGTATGGTAGTGCGCTCTGGTATGGATGGAAACCGTGAGACGCGCGCTGCGACGGCGCAATATAAAAGTTTAAAGCACCGCCCACTGGGCCAACACCACAGCATCCAATCCAATCGCAAGTGGAAAGGGGTGTGACAAAACATCAAGCATCAGCCTACCCAGGATTGGAAACAACTCAGGATGCATGGTAATAATAACGCAACATAGTTGCCCGTGCATTGGGGACCGCAAATTACGGTTCCCAATGTACGGAACTATCGCACAACGACCATGTGCATGAGGCCTGTATTGTAATGCCTTGCAGAGAGGATCAGACCCCAGAAGTTGAAGTCCCAGAGTGGGACGAAAATAAAATGTTTTTTAAAAAAAGTAAAAAAAAAAGTGTTTTTCATAATAAAAAAAAATGTTACAAGTAAAAAAAAATGTTAAATTCCCCAAATAAAACACATAAAATAAAAAAATTTGAAAAAAAAAAGAAAACCAGACCTATTGGGCATTGCTGCATTCGTAACGACTGGCTCTACCAAAATATCACATGATCCACCCCCTCACCTGAACGCCGTAGAAAAAATAAAATAAAAACTGTGCCAAACCAATAATTTTTTTGTCACCTTTCATCACAAAAAATGCAACACCAAGCGATAAAAAAGTTGTATGTCTATCAATATAGCACCAATCAAACCAACACCTCATCCTGCAAAAAATTAGCCCCTACATAAAACAATCGGGCAAAAAATAAAAAAAACTATGGCTCTCAGAATATGGAGACACTAAAACAGGATTTTTTTTGTTTCAAAAATTATTGTGTAAACTTAAATAAATAAAAAAAGTATACATATTAGGTATTGCTGCGTCTGTTATCACCACATAAAATGACACATGTCAGATTTTCAAAAAATGGCCTGTTCCTTAAGGTGAAAAATAGCAGGGTCCTGAAGGGGTTAAAGCACAAAAGCATTTATACAGCAGGGTGTACTATACCATTAGGGTATAAAAAAATTAAACAGCATTTATACTTTAAGGAAAGACGACACATAATGCGCCACAAGAATCTTAATTTGTCTCACAGGGCTTTATACTATCAGAATGTTACACTGCTTTTTATTCCACCAAAAAAGGTGAAAAAATAGGACTGGACAAAAAGTTGGCAGAAACGTTGTCTAAAAAACCTCATGTGTAGCATGTTGTAAATCAGGCATGCCCAACCGGCAGCCCTCCAGATGTTGCAAAACTACAACTCCCAGCATGCCTAGACGGTCTACAGCTATCAGCCTACAGCTGGGCATGGTGGGAGTTGTAGTTTTACAACAGCTGGAGATCCACAGGTTGAGCATCCCTGTTGTGAATGAAACAAAATTGTGACGCATGCGCTTCAGACATTTGGAACAGCAATCATGCGACATTCTTTCTGGTGCATATCCAGACACTTTCCAGGATCAGTGACATTGATGCATCTCCTACACTGTGTGATTCTTAGTGAAGGAACTGAAGGGACCGTACTTGACACACAGGGTGTTTTTTGATCCATCGTGCCATGACTTGCTCTTTCAATTTTTCACTGTGTTCCTTTAAGAAGAAAAGTAGAAGTCCTTACACAGTCTGATCCTAATAGAGTCCAATCAATATTGACCATCTCAGTCAATGTAGGGACACACCTTATTGAAAAAAGCAATGGTAACAATCAGTTGTGCATTTATATTTAAATTTGCAAGTGGAACAATAGAGTTATTAAACAGATGCTCCAGAAATGTTATTTCGTAGGGAATACAAGTATTTACTAAATCAGACATGTAAAAATGACTAGTGATCTTCAAAATCTCTGGGAAAGAAAAATGTATTCCTTAAAATATGACTTTTGGCCCTGTGATGCATGTTGCTTTTTTTGTCATGAAGGTATTACTTCTAGTACGTACCTCCTCTATGATACATACATCACTTTTGGCCCATAGATTAACTATGATTACACACTGGGTTCCACCTTGGAGCCACATTACAGGGTTATCCTGTAAGGGCAAAAGTCATTTTGATGTTTTGAAACTTGAAATGAATAAGACATACAAATATAATTTAAAAGGTGTTTCCAGGAAAATATTTTTTGTTAAAAGTTACAAATCACAGAAAAAACTATATATATACCATCCTGCACAATATGGTATTAAACGTGCGGATGTATATGGCTACATTTACAAAATAACAGAGAATAATGCACTATAAAAATAGATGCAAGCATAACATATAGACTAAGCCCTCACTCTTGATAAAAACCTTAGACACTTGGTCAATACATTTTGATCAAAATACATCTAAGTTCACCTACCGGCGACAAGGTGGTCTCAGTTCAGACGGGTTCCTATGCTAACCTATTCATGCTGTGGTGCATTTTTCAGGAGCATAGTCCCCGCACATATGGTGTGCTGCCCGTTGTTACCTCCATGTGCATCAGCAAACGGTGGGAGGAGAGACACACACACCTATATGTACCACCTTAATCAAGGTCACCTATTAGATAGGTGGGACAAAAGTGCACTTGAATATCGCTCCCAGTATAGGAGCATATTCACACATGAAGGTGCCACTCCTTCAAGACAAATCAAACAAATCACAGAAAAAACTATATATAAACCATCCTGCATGATATGGTATTAAATGTGCGTATGTATATGGCTAATATAGTTTTTTCTGTGATTTGTTTGATTTGTCTTGAAGGAGTGGCACCTTCATGTGTGAATACGCTCCTACACTGGGAGTGATATTCAAGTGCACTTTTGTAATTTAGAGCAGCTCTGAGAGCTGGGGATGGATGCAGTAGGAGAATAATAAACAGTAATCTTGACTACTTATGTTCAGTGCTACTTATTTAATATCCCAAAATCGTGGTAAAAGATTCCCTTTAAAAAGAAAGATCAATCTTAAGTCTCTCTTATCAATCCCCCTCAGCTGACGATCTACCACCTCTCCAATCCCTGATGCTTTCCACTTCCTGTTCCTCCTGTTCCAGAAGCAGTGGTCCACCTCAGACAGTCCAAGCCGTTTCCTGTATGTTGAGTCTGGGACAAGGAAAGGGGAGACCAGCAGGGATAGAAAGCAATGACAGGAAAGCAGTAGCCCTGGATCAGAAAGCTAAGAAATTGTTCTTTTTTTAACCGATTCCACCCTTTAAAAAAATTCCACTAGAAAACCCCTTTATGTATGAAATCTGCTCCGATGTCCCAATCTACTGTGAGTACTGATCCACAGTCGAGGAAGCTCCACTTTTACATTAGTTTCAACACAGGCAAGGAGCTTCCTGCCCCTTTTCTGTGTCGTGATGTGTATGAAGGATCTGGCTTTCTGGACAGTTTGTTGTTAGCTATGCCAGACACCTTCTCTGTCTCAGCATCAGCCATATTTAGCTAGGACAAGTCTACATATCCAGTGGGCATGTAATATGTTACCCTAAACACTGCACCTGCATAATAAATGTAGTAATGGGAAATGCCTATAATACACTTCTCCAGTAAAAGGTTTGTTTCGGCCCTATAAGCAGAGCTTGGCTGTTATCTTGAAGAAATAGTTCAATGAACATGGTAATCCTTCTGTATTTCCTTTACTATTGATCACATGAATCGAATGACTGAGCTAAATTTAGAAAATGTCAGCCAATATTGAATGTAGTGCATTTCTGTGAAAAGAGGTCTCAGAAATGATGGTTCTCCCCCTAGCATTGCCAGTTTATGGCAATGCTATGGCACATCTCCTCGGTTTCACCTAAAAGCTTATCTCAGTATAAAGTAGATTGATAATTAAGCTATAGGATCTAGTTGATATACTGTATAAAGTTCATTTGGAAAAAATGGTCATTGGTATAAGGTTACTTTCACCTGGTGAGGATTGTGCATCATCAGTAGTTGTAAGCCAAAACCTGTAGTGAAGCCTTCACAGAAAATAAAAGTATAATGGACAGATTTGTGCCTCTTCTGTGCTTTGAGCCACTATTATTTTTGACTTGCAAATATCGCTGTAAAATATTGACCAAAGTACTGCAGTGCAGTCCCTTAAAATTAAATATATATATTTAGCTTATGATGCTGCAGGAGAACAGTGGATTGCACACAACAAGGCGAAGCAAGACACGTTTGCCATGTAAAGTAGAACCTGCCATGGCCACAAATGCTATTAGATATCTGAACATGACCCAAGAGTAGCACGGGGAGAAGGGATAAGCAGGTTTTCTTGACACGTACTGTTAAAACGGTCAGAACTCCCATGTTTTCTTTGACTTACGCCACAAACCATGATGCTTCCCCTCTGAACTTTTAGACTTTTAGACAGGTGTACCATTTACTATTTTGCAATTAGATGGGTTATGTTTTCCCAGAGGCTTCAAGGGCTCTGTCTTGGAAACATTGCCTGGAAGTGACAGTTTTTTAAAGGCTTCACAGTTGGGCACATAAAATGGTAGGGTTAGCAACATTGAGAAAGTAATATCTGAGGAAAAGGATTTTGGTTAGTGATTTATATTATTGGGTGATTTTTCCAGGATAACAAAAACACTGTTGTAAAGACTAAAGAGGTTTGAGTGCTGGTGTATTCTTTTTACCAGCAGATTAAAGTGGAACTTAGAGATATCCAGCAATATTTAAAGGTTATGTACACCTTTGGAGTAAATTTTTTTATGATTGCATTTAACTTATTTTTGGCTAAAAATCATATTTTCAGTTGGCCTTTATTGAAATATTGAGCTGTTCACAAAGTCACGAAGGGTTAACTGTTTTTTCTAGCTGTGTGACTGGTACTTTAACTTTGTTCTGGTCATCTAATAAACTGAGAGGTCATAAACACTTATTTAAGCCATATTCTGAGGACTGAGCTATAATTAGTGTTTATAAGGTCAGAGAGCAGAGATAAGGAGCCTGTCTGCTCCCCAGATGACGGAAAAGACAAAAAATCCACAGGCAGCTAGTAAGCATGTTAGCTCTGACCACAAAACAGGATACCATATTTCTAATAAAGACCACTTGAAAAAATGATTTTTTGGTCAAAATAAGTATAATGCAATAATAAAATAAAATTGCCCCCAAAGGTGTACATAGCCTTTAACCTCAAGAGATGACATACACTGCAGACGTGTATATAAATGGAGTTTCCCCCTCTTCACACAAATCCAACAAAATGAAACCACAAACAAATTAAGCTATTAGTCTTTTTTCATCCCCATAATATAGTTTTCATAATACAAACATCTCGATCCATGGTCCAATTCAATAGATAAAGTACAGTTTCAAATAAAATGCATTGTCCAGTATACTTATGAAATTCATTGCATCAAGACCATTCACACAGGGCAGAGAGGAAAGTCAGCATACCCACATGCTTGGAATTTCAGGAGTTACACCCTCTTGAACATTCTCGATGCAATGAGATTTGAGAAGTATAATGGACAATGCAGTTTATTTGAAACTGTACTTTATCTATTAAATTGGACTATGGATCAAGATGTTTGTATTCTGGATATTATATTATGGAGATAAAAGAAGGCTAGTGGCTTGATTTGTGTGTGGTTTCAGTTTGTTGGACTTAGAGATATGAGCCTGGTCTTGTTTTAATGAGTTACTGCCTGAGAAAACAGCAAAAACACAAAATAAAAAAACTTTATTTGATACATAAAAAAAAGAATGAAAAACCTGGGCTATGTTTCTAGATCTGTTCCAGCAAGGGATGGGGAGAGCGCGCATACACATTGTTAAATGGGACTACCAGTACAAACATAGCTATCTATATAATCGATCATTAGTGGAGCTTACTTGTAGTTTCCCCACTGTTATTATGTTTAGGGATGAGCGAACCGACTTCGGATCAAACATCCGAAGTCGATTCACATAAAACTTCTTTTTAATACTGTACAGAGCGAGCACTCCGTACAGTATTAAAATGTGTTGGGTCCGATGAGCCGAAATTATTACTCTGTGAAGTCTCCTGAGATTTTGCATAATAACTTCACAAATTGATTCATACTGTAAAAAAACATTTCCGAACTCAGGTTTGGTTCCAAGGTACCAAGTAATAACTTCGGCTCATCTGAGCCAATACATTTTAATATTGTACAGAACGCTCGCTCCGTACAGTATTGAAACAAAGTTTTATGCGAATCAACTTCGGATGTTTCATCTGAAGTCGATTCGCGCATCCCTAATTATGTTGGAAAGTGACTGGCTTTCAATGTATCTAACTCATGTAATTGTGTAATGTATGGTGGGTACCTGATGCCTAACAAATTTCTTTCTTGCTGCTCCATCATCCCAGTTATGCAGAGCAAATTACCATATGCTGCTGTTGTACTTTGCAGCATATGTAGCTATCATGTTTAAGGCAAATACCACGTAAACAGAATAACTCCCTGGATCAACGACCCATCTCTTGTAGCTATAACCTGTAATATTATTACACTCCAGAAATACACTCCAGAAATAAGTGTCTGGCTATGACATTACTTTATTCTCTTAGGATACAGGGTTGTATACCATTTGGTCCTGGCAATTTGTCTATTTTAATCTTTTTAAGACATTACTGTACTTCTTCCTGGATCAGAAAGGGCATTTCTAATGGGAATTTACTTTTACATTCTGCATTTCATGTGACAGTTTATTTTTCTCAGTAAACACAGTGGAGAAAAAAATATTTAATAGAGTAAACGGCCAACACCTTCAGATTTATAGTTTTTACCATTTATATAATTAAAGAACATTTTAGAGTTAGTTTTACTCTCTGTGGAAATTAATCTCTCCATCTCCAGATTGGCTGCTTTTATTTGTCTTTTACATATTCCGTTTTTTTTTCTAATAGTTTTTCAATGCTTCCTCGCTACCCTCCTGTTTTACTTTACTGCAGTTTCCTGCTTAAATATACAAGGAGGTGATATTATTATAAGCAGGATTAGAATTACAGATAACACAGAATTCACCATTCACATTACGTGATTGTCAAATCTTATCTGTGCTTTATTTGTACAATGACCTCTGCACAGGTCACAGAGCATGCCTACAAAACTCTCCCATAGAAGTCAATGAAGTCTCCTCCTGGCCATTGTGTCTATGGGCCATGGGGCTGCTGTAAAGCAATTTTCTTAATATTTTCTATCTGCTAAGGAGAGCAACTCAGGCAAGATGGCTCCCTCATAATCATGTTCTGGAAACAGAATAAAATGATTTACAATCAGAAAATAAAATGAGATTAAGAAAATCTGAGATTTGTCACTATCTGGTTTTAACTGGCAGAAAAAAAAATTTGTAACACATTTCCTTTAATTGGATCAAGTCCTTTAGGGACATTTGCAGGACTGTAGAAGGAGGTCATCATGGGGTAACAAGGAAGTAGGAAAGCCATCTGTGTTTTGCTCACAAGGTTCCTCACCCTGGCTTCATCAAGAATATTTTTGAGTTTACTCCTGAAGGTGGGTTAAGTCAGACTGAAGGAGCATTTCTTCCCTACAGTCGGCTGCTCCCTCAGTGAAGGAGACTTCTGCATTTACATGCAGCAATCTATTTCACAATATGAGGACGAGGGTCCCCATACAAAATAATTGTTTCTGGGCAGATTGCTGTTTATACAGCCTGATCTGCTGCCCAGAAACGAAGATTGGTGGTGCCTGCACAAACGATAGGATGACCCAATAAATGAGTGTTTTGCTTGTTTATTGGGTGATTGGCAACAAATTTAGATGGCCAGATTATCTTGAAAAGCATTCGCAGGAGGTCATTTACAATAATCTGGAAGATTATTGGTTCGTTTAAATCCACCTTGAATGTCTCCATGGGATCACCCTGGAGGACTTACTAACAGGATTTGTCATCTAGATTGCTTAGACTCATTTGTACATAGAATACTTGATCCAAAACAATATACCCACCTTTTTCAGAGAGTTTAATTACTAATGATTTATGTTCCTCCAATAACAACAATCCTTCCATTACTTCCTTTGTCATATTATTCTTGCAAAACATCCTCTTCACTAAGGCATGCAGCTCTTCCGTTACTACCTCCAGGAAAGAATCAGGAGAGGGTTATCCCTGCTCAGGGGGCACATTGTGGAGGGCAACCTCAAGTCTGTAAATGTCCCTTTCCCAGTTAATTTTTTCCCCTCTTCCCACAGCTCTGCCAGCAGCCTGATTTCTGGCAGATAACCCGAATCAATACCTAATTCCAGACACTGTTTCCTTCTCCCACTTTCTTAGAAATTCAACTAACATGAGTAGGTGAATTCTTAGACCTCTGTGGGCTATTTCATTGCGTAGATATGTCTCTAATGTTTGATTTTCCTGCAATGATCTCAAATAGTTTTTTATATATCCTGGTGTGACTTGAGTGCATTGGGGGTGTAACTTGGGTGCACTGGAGGTGCGACTTGAGTGCACTTTAGTTGATATAGTCACTATCCTAAATGTGAAACTATCTCTTATCGAGATATAGATATTAGGCCGATCTATGGTCCCCTTAATTATTTGTGATGCTGCAATAAGCATAGGATAAGCACTATAAGTATTTAAGGTGGGTTACCATTCAGGGAGGGAGATGAATGGCATGTGATGTGGCACACCACCTCCCCTGGATTTGTTCCCATCCAGGAATTGTTCAACCTGGGGGCAGAATTTGCCCCCACTATAGTGGAATTGGTGGTTGCTTCACAGCTATTCCAGCACCTGATCATGTTACCACACATCATTATGGACAATGGGTGTGGAACCACTGTGTCAACCAACTGGTTTGACTTTGGGCTAATCCTAAGGTTGTTATCCTGATAGTACCCTGGTATTTACCCTTTAAACCTTATATAGGAATCTGGACTTCACTTCAGGGAAGCCACCAGGCTCTGGAAGTGCCATATTGTGGTTGACAGCTGACCCTCAGAGGCCAGAGATGAAACAAAAAAGGATCAGGTAAAACTCATAGTCATAAAACAAGCCAAGATCTGGGCAGAGTTCATGTGAATCTGTGAAACAGTCAACTTGGTCAGGTCAGGCAGCACTGGGTCAGTATAGTGAACAGGCATGAGTCAGGTCAGATCGCAGAGGGTCAGAATCCAGGAATCAGACAGAGACAGCACACAGGCAGACAAGCAGATTATAGCACCTTTACAGGATCTAGCAAGCCAGTAAACCTTTTGCTCAGGCACCTCTCCCTAAGGAAAGGTGGTCTAAATAACATTAGTTGTCCAGCCATAGGCTGCTGCAGATTGGTGTGCAAGTGTGCGGGTGCCCTTTAAGGATCGGGAGGCATGCGCCCACCCTACAAGACTAGACAGTAAGCCTGTAGCCTTCAGGAGAAAACACAGAGCTCTGGAGGTTGGGCCATCTGGGGGTCATGGCACCCACCCGCAGAACCACAGCAACAGGGTCAGTGATGCGATTTCCGAGCCTAAGATAGCAGGATGTTGGCTGAGCTCTGGAGGTTGGGCCATCTGGGGGTCATGGCACCCACCAGCCGAACCACAGCAACATGGTCAGTGATGCGATTTCCGAGCCTCAGATAGCAGGATGTTGGCTGGCAAGGAGTGTCACCATAACAATCAGATATGGCTGACATCTGCATGTGCTAAATTAATATATAAACATTTGGTAGTCTCCTACAACTGGACTGCTGATGAGATGTCTGAGATAGGATGTTGAAATGCATCAAGCGTCATATGATAGGTAGGAGTTCTAGCCTTATCCTAATATGAATGGCAGTAAGCAGTGTGGTTAGCAAGTGATAGAAATTGCAATTTAGGGAGAATGGTCCAGAAGTACTGCTGGATGATCCTTCGAGCAGCAGCCTTATCACTGAGCACTTTTGTGACTAAAGCTAAATGTGATACAATTTACAACAGCAGATTACAGTAATTTGCTTTTACATATCTGCAATGAAGAAGCAGCGAGAAAGGAAGGTGTTAGGCGTGAGGTAGCCCATACCAAGGAACAAGTTTTATTATGGTTAGATTTTAATAACCTAAATATATTAGTGTTTTGTCTGAATATTTGCTCTCTCATTATCAGAATCACTAATGTTTATAATATTTTTGAGATTTTACTGTTTGCAAATTGTTCCAAATTTTGCATAGATTGCAACTTTTCAGAGCCCAGGTATTTCTAAAAACTGGTGTAAACTGATTAACCAAAGTGAACCTATGTGTCTAGGACTGGGGTCAGAAACCTGTGGCACGCGAGCCAGAGGTGGCACGCAGACCTCATTCTGCAGGCATGCCAGCTGTCACCAAATGACGACAAGACTTTGTCTTATCGCCATTTGTTGCTTGCCTTGCCGCTGCACTTTATCTTTTAATGAAAAAGAAACTTCAGACACACTACACACGACACGTCTGCTGGTCCCACCCTTCACACTTCCTGCCCTGGCCCGCACAGAGGAGTGATAGCAGAGTGTGGGACTCTGCTTCACTGCTGCCTGCTTCCTTGCTGCTATGTCCTTTTGAGCCTTGTTTCACATATGCTGAATCTTTTTCAAGCATACTGTATGTGAAACAAGCCTAATACAATAGATGTACTTTAGCACATTCTGATGAAAGCTTTGTGGATTCTTTGATACAGAGTAATTTATTTTAGAAGGGGTGCTATAATTAGAGATGAGTCAAACTTGAGTCATACTTGTCTATTGTCTATTTAGATAATGTCCATCAAACAACCTGTGTATGTTCATAGCTAGGGTTGAGCGAATCCGAACTGCAAAGTTCGGGCTCGCACCGAACTTTAGGGTTTTTGGTACCCGGACCCGGACATTTCCGTAAAAGTTCGGGTTCGAGTTCGGTGTTCGGCGATTTCTTGGCACTTTTTGAAAGGCTGCAGGGCAGCCAATCAACAAGCGTTTCACTAGTCTGCCCTTAGAAGCCATCACAGGAATGCCTACTAATGGTATGGCTGTGATTGGCCAAGAGCAGCCCGTGACCCAGCCTCTATATAGGCTGGAGTCACGTAGCGCCGCACGTCACTCTGCTCTTGTTAGTGTAGGGATAGGATGCTGCTGTGAGGGAGATATTAGGAAAGAATTCTGTTGAACTTGGTGGTGTTTTCAATCTTCAAACTAAGATTATTGAGGGTGCTATGCTACATTTTTGTACCCAGCCCTGAGCCCAGTGACACTGAAAAATACGTTTTAATCCATCTGCTAGTTCGGTGGGCGTCAACGGCCATTTTTGCAATTGCAGTGCCCTTGCAACTGCATGTGAACTGCATGTGTGCCAGGGACATTACTTTAATTCTGTTCTGGTAGCACAGTCAGCAGTCCATACCTGGCAGTGAAAATTATTCAATTACAGTAGTCTGTCACATTTTTTTGTGACCTAAAGTGATTTTTCTATCTGTCTGCAACAGGCACTGCATATCTGAAAGTCCAATAAAATACTAAATACTGAAGTTACCTTGCAGATATAAAAAAAGGACATTTTTTGCAAGATAGTAAATTTACAGGCTCTGCTGCATTTCTGACAGTCCAATTTAAACATTACATACTGCAGTTACATTGCTGCTATAAAAAAGCAAATATTTTTGTGCTAGATAGCAAATTTGCGTGCTACGCTGCATTTCTGACAGTCCAATACGACCATAACAAACTGCATTTACATTGGTGCTATAAAAAAAACACACTTTTTGTGCTAGATAGGTGACAGGGACGTAAATTTGTAAAAATTGTCTGTTCCATTGGTGGGTGACATTTTACCAGTTTTGCCGTATACAAACCCCTGCTCTGCATAAGTGACAGGGAGGTAAATTTCTAAAAATCATCTGTTACATTGGTGGATGACATTTTGGTAGATTTCTAAAAATTGTCTGTTACATTGGTGGGTGACATTTTGCCAGTTTTGCCATATACAAACCCCTGCTCTGCATAGATGACAGGAAGGTAAATTTCTAAAAATCATCTGTTACATTGGTGGGTGACATTTTGCCAGTTTTGCCGTATAGAACAAACACAGAACCAGAGATAGGTGCACGCTGCAGTCACACTAAACCCTCACACTGATGTTAAAAATTGAGAGTTAGTTCGACATATCCTACTAGGAGGACGTGTCTTAAGCCTCGGGCACCAGCGTCAAGGTCTCTCAAGTAGCCCGTGGGCCCTAACACTCACCTACCTGCGCCATATGGGCGATATCAGGGGCCAGTGGGCAATTACAGGAGCATTAGGACGACTCACAAACTCACAACTGCATATGGGTATGAGCGCATCCTGCTTTCTTATCACCACATTTTTTGATGGTTTATATATATATGTATGGAGGTGTATAAACTCCATTTTAAATGTGCCTGTTTTTCATCTTCAGGTCACATTTGGGTGCACCTGCTTGGCCTTGGGCTATATCAGTCAGTCTTGGGTAGGGCTCATAGACACCTCCCACCTCCCATTGCAAGCATGGCCACATGCTGGAGGTAACAGAGGAGATATTTGTGAGTCGTCCTAATGCTCCTGTAATTGCCCACTGGCTCCCTGATATCGCCCATATGGCGCAGGTAGGTGAGTGTTAGGGCCCACGGCTACTTGAGAGACCTTGACGCTGGTGCCTGAGGCTTAAGACACGTCCTCCTAGTAGGATATGTCGAACTAACTCTCAATTTTTAACATCAGTGTGAGGGTTTAGTGTGACGGCAGCGTGCACCTATCTCTGGTTCTGTGTTTGTTCTGAATTCTTGCCACATCCACATAAATTTCATCTTATGTAGGATGTCCATTGTGGTACTTGTAGTCCGTTGCTGGCATCATCCATTGTATGCATTTTTTGCTGGTGATTGCCATTAACAACGGACTACAAGTGCAGGATGTGCTCCCCTACAGAAATGCACAACTGCATATGGGTATGAGCGCATCCTGCTTTCTTATCACCACATTTTTTGCCAGTTTTGCCGTATACAAACCCCTGCTCTGCATAGGTGACAGGGAGGTAAATTTCTAAAATTCATCTGTTACATTGGTGGGTGTCATTTTGCCAGTTTTGCCCTATACAAACCCTTGCTCTCCATAGGTGACAGGGAGGTAAATTTCTAAAAATCGTCTGTTACATTGGTGGGTGACATTTTGCCAGTTTTGCCGTATACAAACCCCTGCTCTGCATAGGTGACAGGGAGGTAAATTTGTAAAAATCATCTGTTACATTCTTGGGTGACATTAACCCACTTTTGCCATATACAAACCCCTGCTCTGCATAGGTGACAGGGAACTAAATTTAGTAAAAACGTCTGTTACTTCGGTTGGTGACCACAAAAAATGAGGAGAGCGTCAAATAAGGGACGTGGCCCTGGTCGTGGTGCTGCTGGTGTTGGTGGAGTTCCTGTTGCAGGGAGAGGACGTGGTCGATCTGTGCCAGCTACACGCCCAAATGAAACACCTCCCTCAGGTGTGCATAGACGACAGAGCCTTCAGTGTTATTTAGTAGGCCCGAATGCTGCTCTACGAATGGTAAGGCCAAAACAGTGACAGTGCCTCCAGTACCTTCACATTGTATCCCACCCGGTCCACTGCTGAAAGTTCAGAGTTGGCATCTGCAGGCCATGGGCATCTATATAGCACCTCACCCCCTTGCAAATCAGCCAAACAGTCTGAGCCCCAAGTCATGCAGCAGTCTCTTATGCTTTTTGATGACTCTGCTGGCAGGGTTTTCTAGGGCCATCCACCTAGCCCTGCCCCAGAAGTGGAAGAGATTGAGTGCACCGATGCTCAACCACTTATGTTTGAGGATGAGGACATGGGAAGACCACGGCAGCCCGTCTCTGATCACAAAACACAGGTGCCAACTGCTGCGGCTTTCTGCAGTGTGCAAACAGACAAGGGTGGACAGGGGTGAAGACTGGGTGGAAGATGATGTGGAGGACGATGAGGTCCTAGACCCCACATGGAATCAAGGTCATGCGAGTGACCTGTGCATTTCAGAGGGAGAGGTGGTGGTCGCACAGAGTCACCAGGACAGCAAAAGAGGGAGCGGCCATCCTCTAGACATTACGCCTGCTACTGCCCACCGCACCCAGGGACCGAGCACAACAAAGCCATCTCCAAGGAGTTCCCTGGCGTGGCAGTCCTTCAGACAATGTCCAGACGACAAGACACGAGTGGTCTGCACGCTGTGCAATCAGAGCCTGAAGCGAGGCATAAACGTTCTAAACCTGAGCACAACCTGCTTGACAAGGCATCTAAGTGCAAAGCATGAGCTGCAGTGGAGTAAACACCTGCAAAACAAAGAAAGGTCTCAGGCTCCTCCTGCTATCTCTTCTGCTACAGTCTCGGTCTCTTCCTCCACCTCTGGAGTGACAGTGGCACCGGCCACCCCGCAAAAAGAGGATGTGTAAGCAACGCAACCACGTTCATCCCCTTCAACAAGCAGCACCACAATGTCCCATGGCAGGGTTCCGCTGTCCATCTTTCAAACAATGGAGCGAAAGAGGAAGTACCCCCTACCCACTCGCGATCCTTTGCCCTGAATGCCAGCATTTCAAAATTCCTGGCCTTTGAAATGCTGTCATTCTGTCTGGTGGAGACAGAGAGTTTTAAATCCTTATGGCCTTGGCTGTCCCACAGTACGTTGTTCCCAGCCACCACTACTTTTCCAGGCGAGCCATCCCTTACCTGTACAAACAAGTAGGGGACAAAATCAGGTGTGCACTGCGCAGCGCCAGCTGTGGCAAGGTCCACATAACTAACGATACGTGGTCCAGTAAGCACGGGCAGGGACGTTATATCTCCCTCAAAGCACGCGGTGTAAATGCAGTGGCGGCTGGGCCTGAGGCGGATAGCTGTTTGGCACATATCCTTCCGTCACCAAGGATTGCAGGGCATTTCTCTTTGCCTCCTGTTGCCCCTTACTCCTCCGCCTCTACCAACTCCTCATCCGGTCAGCGTAACACCTTCACCACCAACTTCAGCACAGCCAGGGGAAAACGACAGCAGGCAATTTTGAGACTCATCTACTTAGGGGGCAAACCCCACACCGCACAGGAGCTGTGGACAGGCATGGAACAACAGACCGAGATCAGGGATCATTTCCACGGTTATAAGGCCAGTCATTCACAAGTGGCTCAGATGGTGGGTTCCTGCACCAACATAGGCCAGGTACACAATTGTCCAGCCAGAGCACAGTTCTGGAGGATGAGGAGTAGGAGGAGGAAGGGGAAGATGAGGAGGAACCATATTCACAGCAGGGTGGCACCCAAAGCAGCTCAGGGCCATCACTGCAGCTTTGCTGGGGGGATACCGAGGACACAGATGATACATCTCCCACAGAGGACAGCTTGTTGTTGCCTCTGGGCAGCCTGGCACACATGAGCGACTACATGCTGCAGTGTCTGCGCAATGACCGCTGAGTTGCCCACATTCTAACTTAATTCCCTCACTGGAGCGTGATCGGAAGATGCGCGAGTACAAGCGCATGCTGGTAGATGCGCTGCTGATGGCATTCCCACCTGACACTGGGGCCTCAGTGGAAGCACAAGGTGAAGGCAGAGGAGGAGGAAGAGGTCGCCAACGCATCCGGGGCACCGCCAGCACCTCAGAAGGAAGGGATAGCATGGCCAAAATATGGAAAAGCTGTCACCACACCACAACAACCAGCACCACCAGCTGATATGTAATGTCTTAGCAGGAAGTACCATTTCAGCAACATGGTGGAGCAGTATGTGTGCACACGCCTACACGTACTGACTGATGGGTCTGCCCCCTTCAACTTCTGGGTCTCCAAATTGGGCACATGGCCTGAGCTTGCCCTTTACGCTTTGGTGGTGCTGGCCTGCCAGCCAGTGTATTGTCTGAGCATGTATTTAGCACGGCAGGGGGCGTTATCACAGACAAGCTCAGTTGTCTGTCCATTGTTAATGTGGACAAGCTCACGTTCATTAAAATGAACCAGGCATGGATCCCACAGGACTTGTCTGTACCTTATGCAGAATAGACATTTATACCGGCCTCAACCATCCATTCTTGTACTCAAGTGCATCTATTCTTTGTTTAATTTTTAAATTAAAAAAAAAAAATTTCCCAATATTTCCCAATTTCTCCAAAATGTCCCAATATTTTGGAGGCTACCCCAATTAAAAAAAACAAAACAAAAAAAAAAACTGTGTTGGCTACCTCCTCCACCACCATCCTCGCTTCCACCTACACCGCCACGGTCACCTCCTCCTCAACCCCCTACTCCACATCCACCTCCTCCTCCTAGTTCAAGATTGTTATTTGTAATGTTTGTTTTATTTTAAGTTATTTCCCTATCCACATTTGTTTGCAGAGCACTTGCCATGCTCTTAAGCACATTTTGCTGCCTTTTGCAGCCCTCCAGTCCTTTCCATGACATTTTTTGAGCCATTTTAGTGGCCAAAAGTTCGGGTCCCCATTGACTTCCAGATCAGGGTCAAGTTTGGGTCCCTAACTCGAACTTTTTTGCAAAGTTCGGCCGAACCCGGCAAACCCGAACTTCCAGGTGTTCGCCTAACTTTATTCATAGTTTCACCGGACAACAATAAATTCACATATATATCTGTAAAGAATTACACAAAACTAGTTATAATAATTACACCTTATATAAATAATATTAACCCTTTACGGACCATTTTTATTTTTGAGTTTTCGTTTTGCGCTCCCTGCCTTCCCAGAGCCATAACTTTTTTATTTTTCTGTTCACATAGCCATCTGAGGGCTTGTGTTTTGCGGGACAATTTGTACTTTCCAACGCCACCATTTAATATTGCATATGATGTAGTGGGAAGAGGGAAAAAAATTCCAAATTGCAAAAAAAAAGCTATTCCACCATAGTTTTGCGGGTTTTTAAATTCCGACGTTTGATGTGCGATAAAACTGACAAGTTACTTTTACTCTACAGGTCAGTACGAATCCGGCGATACCCTATAAGTGATAGTGAAAAAAAAATTCCAAAGTGGGAAAAAAATCAGTTTTACTTTTTAGTCACCATGTTTTGACCCCTATAACTTTTTTGTAGATATATGTACAGAGATAATCTTATCTTTCTTTTTATTGATACCATTTTGGGGTGTGTATGACTTTTTGATCACCTTTTATGTAATTCTTTGTGGAAAATGAAGCGACCAAAAATGGCGAATCCGCCATTTGGACGCTTTTTTCCGTTTTGCTGTTTGATGTATGGGGAATATTTTTTTATATTTTTATAGTATGGGCGTTTTCGCACATAGGCGACACCCATGATATGTATTTTTTTGTTTTTTAATTTCTATCTTAGCAAAAGGGGGGTGATTTGAACTTTTATGTTTTTTTTGTTTTTTAATTTTTATCTTATTTTATTTAATTTTTTTACACTTTTATATAGTTCCCATAAGGAACTATAACTTACAATCATCTGATTGCGATTTTCATACATTCCAATGCAATTGCATTGGAATATATGAAAAAATTGCATATTTCCTATAAAGCCTATTATAGGCAAGGTTCATTAGGAAATACTACAGAGCAGCCTGGGTTTCATTCATAGAAACCCAGGCTACTACAGGCTTGCTCCGGCTCCTCCGATAGCCACAAGGGGGAGCCGGAGCGCAAACCGAAAGTAAAACTTTCGGTTTGTGCGCACTCAGATGCCATGGTCAGGATTGACCACGGCATCTGAGGGGTTAAATGTCCACGATCGGCATCGTTGCTGGTCGTGGACATTAGCCGCGGGTGTCTGCTACAGGAACCATGCGGACACCCGCGGCTAAGGCGCCCGCTTGGAGCAGGAGCAGGCGCCATCTTTAGAGACAGGACACAGGACGTACGGGTACGTCCTGTGTCCTTAAGAGGTTAATACAAAAAAAAAACATAAGTAGATTTGTCATACTATACACAGTGTAATCGGTACATATTAAGAAACAAAATGTAATTTCCACCCGGGACCCACAAGTTGCTTTAAACACCTAAATAGTAAAATAGTAGATTAGTAAAATAGTAGACAGGGCCTAGCATTTCCCAAGCCCAGCTTACGAGTTTGGCCATTGTTCGTTTAGCAGTCTGATGGTTTGCAGGAAGAAGTTCTTGTGTAGTCTGTGTGGTAATGTGTACAGTAAAGTGCACGGTAGAGGTATGGTGGGGGTATATATCTCACCCGGTTTTTCGGTTTAGCTGGGTGAGAACTGAAATCCAGAAATGGTATGGTTTCAGCAAGGCATAGTTGCTGGAGCTGTTTTTTTTAATTTAAAGTTGTTTGGGCTGGATTTGTTTGGACTGGGAGACAGGTTGATAGTGGAAGTCTTCCAGTCCACACCCTTAAAGAGGACCTTTCATCAGTTTTGACATAGGCTACCTATGTCAAAACCTTGTAGTGTGGCTCCCACTGATACTATGTGTGTGGTTTTTTTTCAACCCCCCCCCCCCCCCTTTGTCCGCAGTGGAGCCCTGTTCTGTATAGTACCGACCTGTAAACTCGCAACTGGGTGAAGACGCAGTCTTCTGCTGTGGGCGTCTCCTTTTCCCTGGCTTTGATCGCGATCCAATCAGAGCGGACTGTTTGAAAAAAAAACACACATCGCATCAGTGGGGCCGCACTACAAAACTGATGAAAGGTCCTCTTTAATCAGTTACAGGTTCCCTGGCCCTGGTGAGGCCAGCCCGGTTAATCAAGCTGGGATAAATCAACCCTCTGGGTATGAGTCTGGGAGGAGAGGAAATGACCCTACAGAGAGGGAAACCTGGGAGACTTATGTTTGGCGAGCTGACCTGCTACGGGTTGGAGTCTGAGATCCTTTGTGTAAGCTGTGCTTACAGGTGAGTCAGGGAGAAGAACTTTGTATTAGCTAGGGCCCAGACAGGCAGGTGTTTATTTTGGTTTGGATTTATGTTTGTGCTAAAGTGGCAAAATAAAGCACCATTTGGACTTGAATCCTCTTGTCAGAGGAGAAGTCTGTGATTGCTCCCCTCTGTGAGAGAGCGATCCCTTCCTCTGATAATGGAGGTCTGGATGCTTCGAAACATCCATCAGACAGTAAGAGGTTGAAGACATTGTACACAGGGTCTCCCACAATGTTCAGAGCCATTTTTGTACAGTGCTTGACATAGATGTTTGCAATGGAAGGAAGAGTGGCGCCAGAAATCTTTTCTGCTGCCTACACCATGCGCCACAGTTTCCACATGTCTGAGGAGATGCAGTTTCTGAACCAGGCAGTAATACAGCTGCTAAGGATCCTTTTCATGCACCCTTTGTAGCAGGCGATGAGATCATGGAGAGGAAGGTGTGCCTTCTTCCACCATACTCCTGTGTCCTATGCTGCAGACCTCAGTCTGGCTGCAAGGTCTCTTCTTGCATGTATATAAAAGAGACTTTTCCCTGCAGCACACACCAAGCTCAGCTGCTTGACTAATGAGCTCATCAGCCCTACTACAGTATGTAGCTGTGCCGACCCCACTTTCTTGCCTGTGCAATTGGTCTCTATAGATCTTGTTAGGTCTCTCTGGTTTGCTGGAGATTGTAAAGAGCTATAATCAGTTTGTAAGAAAACTTGTAATGTCCAGCTCACCTTGACAGCTTGATTTCCCCGAGTGCCTTTGAGCCTAGGTGGAGACCCTCAAGTAGAAATCCAAAACAAAGGAAAAAGTGGCTCTGGCACCAAGCATGGGATAAAATCAGGTTCCTTCTTTATTGGTGCATATTCACATACAGACAGATTCCATGGCAATTGAGACAAACGTTGATGCGTTTCGGACTAAACGTCCTTAAACGTATAATCAGTTTGTCTGCCTTTGTACCGACCTTGTCTTATTCCTGGATCATGATCCTGTACTGGCTACCCTGGCCTTTGTATTATTTAATGGATTTGCACAAACTCCTTGAGCATAGACCTCTGCCTGTTTCCTGACTGTCTTTTGCCTTTTCCCTCGATTCCATGTACTGTGTCTCTGATCCCTGTGGGTCAGCAGCCAACCACACTGGGACTATTCCAAGAGGTAGCAGACTTGTGGCTCCCCTGCATCTTAAGTCCAGATCCCTGTACAGGGGTTAAAGGGTGAATACCAGAGGACTGCCAGGACAATGCCCTTAGGTCTAGCCCAATGTCAAACTGGTTAGGTGGCAGAATGGATCAACAACCATTGTCCGTAAGAGAGTCTTAGTTATGAGGCTGTATAAAAAGAATTAGATTTATCTAGTCTTGAGAAGAGGCATCTGGTGGAATTCAGTGTGAGAATGGGGTTCCTCAGGCCCATCAGAGGAAATTATTTTTGGGGTCCAAACCCTATATCATAAGTCAAGTCTAATATGTTTTAAGTAAATGAAATAAAACCTAGTGACAAATGATTGGCTGCAAAGATAGATTTGACAGCCAGGTAGATTTATTTGTCCTGGACCTTTATGCCCCTCAATGGTATCAGAGTCTGGGCCCACCGGAGGATCTTCGGGTAGTCTGGCCAGTCCAAATATGCTGCCTGTAGCCTACATTGCATTTTCAGGTGATAAGTTCCGTTTAATGCTTATGTAGATGTGTAGAAGCCTTGTTCTCACTCCCCTTCCCTTAATTCCCATTTCCAACTGTCCTTTGGTTGAAATTTATGGGGCTTAAGTGTTCTTTTTAACCATATTAACTATGTAACTAAGGACAAATCAACAAGAACATTATAATACCTGAGTGGTTGAAGTCCATGCCATGGGTAGTACAATGATTCAGTGATCAGCCCAGTTGCCTTCTGACACTATTGTTCTGGGTTTGAATATGACTGAAAGCAACATCTGTATGGATTCTTTCTATATTGGCTCCCTGTTTTTGACTGGGTTTCATCCAGATGGTTCGTCTTTATGCCACACACCAAAAAGATACTGATAGGTTAATTGGCTTCCCATGAAAGTAGTGTGTATCTAAGGTGTGAGAATCAGATTGTGAGATCCACTGTGGAGAGGGACTTATGTGAGTTATCTCTCTACAACTATGTGGAATATGTGGGTGCTTTATGAGCAATGGGAAACACATAAACAGTAAAACAATGGTTCCTGAGCAACAGAAGACTTTTTCATTTTCAGTGAAACTTAACTTTAAAAAGATCAATTATTTATAACATTGTTCCAGAAAAGCCTCCATCACCATGAGAATAATGACATGCGTCACTTTTGGTCTCATCATTTCAGGTGCAAGCATACAAAACACCGTGTAATCTTCATTTTATTGTCAGTTGTATTTGATATCACATTTTGCGAAAGACATAATACTTGAGATGCTGAGTTATAGCTTCCGAATTCAAATAGTAAATAATAAATGACAATAGTAAACCATAAAAATAAAGCCATAAACATAAAATAGAAAAAAACAAAATGTGTGCGGCTGCAACTAGTCCGCTCCAGGCAGAACTGTTTGTTCTGTTACTCCAGACTTTCCTTGAGATGTTAGTGAGATCTTTTAAGAAGTTTAGGGACTGTAACTCCTGAGCTCTCTCATACATTAAAATTCCGACAGCATAAGGAAAGCGATTAGACCAAATCTACATTACCACTTTATTCTCCATAATCATCCATCAGCTTGCAAAATGAGGGGATTGAAATTGTCTATGTATATGAACATTTGGCATTTCTAGGCTGGTGTCTATACCCCGTTAAGGAGTCATGATAGACATTTACATTAATTCACCTGTCAACATTGCTTCCCTTTAATAAGATTTCCAGATTTCTATTTAGGTTCTGTGCTTGATTGAAAACACAGTATTTTTCCTGTTCCTTCCTTTCAAAAGTCGTGATGGAGAAAATTTTTCAAACATTTTCCACTTACATTAGGATACTTTATACGTTTTATGAGAATTGGTCTTTTTATTGTTTCCTGAAATGGCAAGGTTTGATGATTTATAAATGTGATTGTAGTTGTAATATGAGCTTCTGAAGGAAAGTCTTAAGGTTATATAGAGAATGAGTCAACCATGTTTTCTCTCAGTTTATTCTTATGAAGGAGAGGAGGGTCACATTAACTAAGCAGTGGCGCTTTGTACTGGAAGATGCAGGTTTGTCAAACTTTTATAATTGCTCTGAACAATGAGAACAAAACAAGGCTTACGTGCTATATAAAAACCCTTTATTTCGACAAATAGGTATAGGTACGTGAAGGTGCCCACAAAAACAGGTGCCACTTGATATTTAATAAAAAGGAAAGGGGGGGGGGGAACTCCCACTACAAATTTCAAGATAATAGCATACAGGGAAAAACGAAGGCAGGGTGTTATGGATAACCAGGTATAGGGAAGGGGAAGAAAGTCCCTGTTTTTCCCTATATGCTGCTATGCCCAGGGTTGCATCCTGATGGTGGAGGTTCCCTGTCCCTGTACCTAAGTCTATCAAGTCCCTGTTCTAACCCTATATAGAATAAAACAAAAGGAACAAAAAGGGGGAAGAAAGAACAAATAAGAAGGGATAATTAAAATATTTTTTAAGTAAAACCCAACGCGTTTCACCTACATTTATGGTTTATCAGGGGGTGATGTAAGTGTATAGATTAAAAAAGACTAAACTATATAGGGATGGTATCGATATTATAAAAAAAATATATATGGGTACTTGATATCATCAATGTGGTACCTAACTCCCAGACCATGGAAGAGGCGGGATACACCCCCCGAAAGCATGAGATCCAGTCCGGAGATAAGGGCTAAGGCGGGGAGATCCACCACGATATGTCCGGCCTGATGCTGAGCTTAGAACAGGGACTTGATAGACTTAGGTACAGGGACAGGGAACCTCCACCATCAGGGGGCAACCCTGGGCATAGCAGCGTATAGGGTAAAACAGGGACTTTCTTCCCCTTCCCTATACCCTGTTTTCCATAACACCCTGCCTTCGTTTTTCCCTGTATGCTATTATCTTTAAATTTGTAGTGGCAGTTTACCCCCCTTTTTTATTAATTATCAAGTGGCAACTGTTTTTGTGGGCACCTTTACGTACCTATACCCATTTGTCAAAATAAAGGGTTTTTATACAGCATGTTAGCCTTGATCTGTTCTGAATAACAGCTTTCTACGTGTAATGGTATTTATCTCTAAATCATTGATTACCTTGATTTTGTCTTGCTCTGAACAATCACCTTTTAGTTTGAAGAAGGGTCCATCGACTCTAGGCTCCCACATGAGCTGCCCACATCCCACAGTTCCCACATGAGGGGCCTTCTCTCTATTCACTGCTATGGGACTTATGAAAATAGCCGAGTCAGCACTATTTTGGAAGTCCTGTAGCAGCAAATGGAAAAAAAGCCTGGTCATGGGCAACATCCTCTCCATTCACTGTGAGGCTATATTCTTGATATAGGAGTAGGTCCCAGAGGTGGGATCTGCACCTATCAGAAATTTATGGCATATCTTAGCAATATCGTGGATAATGAAGATAGGAACGGGGCGGCACTCACCAGTGGAGTTGAAGAGTCACTTTTATTCAAAGGATCAGCGTGTAGGCAATGTCGGGCAGGACGCCACAAATTTCATGCAGTGGGTAAAGCGACGGCCGTTTCGCGCTGAACGCGCTTCGTCGGGCTGCTACGTCACAAGCGCGCATGCGCTTGCCTTCTTATGCCGTGCCCTCCCTCACCAGCTGAGAAATCAGTGACGGTGCCACGGCATTCCTAGAAGATTTAAAAACATAGCACGGTACAAATAGAAAACAAAACATACAGCAGTAAATCTTCCTAAATAATGTGGCATCCGGACATCTTAGGAGACAATGTTACAAACAAAAATACATAATAGCAAAGTATAACAATGTGTGGTAGGCAAAACGCATGCCCAAATGCCATAGTTCACACTAAGCGGGTCAAACAAGACCACAGAATGTAGAAGTAACAGGAGTGCGTTTAAACAGGTACATAATGACGCAGTTAATGAAGCTGCGTACCCTGTGGTGTATGCCTGCGACCACTACGGTCTTTTTACAAGAGTTGTATCTACACAGGGAGCAACTCCCACATTTGAAATTACCTAAAGGACGATCCATCTTGAGCCACTGATTAGATCGTGAAGCGGCTAGTCTACTCCTGACTAGTTTGTCACGCAACGTATGGCTTCGTCTGAATGCAATGATGGGTTTCTGTTCTGTCAATTCTGTAAGGGTGCTGTCCCGCTTTAGTATGTCCCAATTCTTATGGATAGCGGTACGTATCTGATCCGCCATGGGGCTAAATTTGAAAGAGAAAGCGAATCTACCTGTTCTGTGCTCCCTATTAGGATTCTTTGATCTATTAGCGTCCCTATTCTTGCGAAGAAGATCAGCTTGGGAGAACCTCCTCTCTACCTCTTCCATGTCTCTGTCCAGGACTATTTGGGGATAGTCCCTTTCCATTAGTCGGTGTTTTAGCTCAGACGCTTGGCGTCGGTAACTTTCTACCTCACTATTGATTCTGCGTAATCTAATAAACTGCCCATAAGGCAGCGACTTAATAGGGAGCATAGAACAGGTAGAAGCGTGTTCAGCGCGAAACGGCCGTCGCTTTACCCACTGCATGAAATTTGTGGCGTCCTGCCCGACATTGCCTACACGCTGATCCTTTGAATAAAAGTGACTCTTCAACTTCACTGGTGAGTGCCGCCCCGTTCCTATCTTCATTATCCACGATTTCTGCATCCTGTCGCTTTCTTGGGGTTGTGCACCGCTGATATTGGAGTCATTATAGGGGACTGTTTATGCCGCCGTATCGACCTGCCTTGGTCTGGGTGTTTTCCTTGGAGTGCCGCTCCATTTCCTCCGTTCCGTTCATATCTTAGCAATATGCCATTAATGTCCAGATGGGAATATCCCTTTAACTCTGCCTAATACAATGGTTTTTCAAAAAAAAAAAAAAAAGCCAGTTTATCCTAAACTGCCTATTTTGGTAAATACTTTTGCTGTTTCCATGAAATTATTCTGGACCATATTTTTTTTAATTCTATGTTGTTCCATTTCTCTGTTATTACTCCTGGCAATGTTTGAATAAATTGACAACTGGACGTTATTATAATTTTTATTATTACTCACTACGCTGCACACGTTCATCTTACCTAGCGGTAATAAATGGGTGTGGAAAATATGGGGTCCACAGTTTTCGATACCTCCTGGCGCAATAACACGACCTCAAGCAGTTGAAGATGATTCCTTTTATTTAGATATAGATAACAACGTGTTTTGGAGTTGAAAATACTCCTTTTTCAAGTCAGGTCAGCAGAGAGGGGTCCCCAAATCAGGAGTCTGCTGCTCCCCACACAATGTCACTTCTGGCGGAAGGGCGCACATGGAAGCGGCCAAGCTCTGCTAATAACAGTGTAGAGCGAGAGGAATGCACTAGACCCCACTGATCCCGGCAGACTCTCTTGCCTGCCAGCTATTTTCCTCTGGCTAGAAGCCCTCCCACCCCTTGCTCAATCTTTTGGCAATGCCAGATTCCGAAGAAAGGGGGCGTCTCGCTGGACACTATTTTCACACCCTGGGACTTGCTGTACAGGATGGAGGGGAGGGGACAGAGGTTCCCCTCTGCATGAATCAAGCACTAGGAGGACTTCCAACCTATGTGAGAACGCAGCTCGCTGTCGCCATGCCTCAGATCTTCCCTAGCAGTGTGGACCTACCTCCAGCTCCCCTCCTCTTCCTAGTGGGTCCGGCCACAGGGAAAGCTCTGTCCCTCCATGGTGGCTGTGGCTTGTTTCCTGGCTACCCAGCACACCCTAGTCTTCATCAGCCAATGATGGGCAACCTTTGGGGTACTGCAGGCACGTTCCCCCGTGGGAGGGTGCCTGAGCAATAGAGAAAGCCAACAAGAATATTTGGATTTGGTGAATAATAAATAGCGTAATTACACACTGTTCATGATTAAGTATATCATTTTATTAACAATTGGAGTTTAGACATAATTGCCAAAACACAGATATATTAAAAACATTAAGATTCAAAAGCATGGTGGTCTAAGGGTGGGGAAACCATATAAAGTGCAAGTGCATAATCAGATCAGAGTTGCTATTGCCAGGAGCCCAATAGGAATACATATATTATAAGCGATGCATATTTATCACAAATAATGATCTTAATAGTGAGTTGATAACAAATAAAATTACAGCGCATAAGATAAATATATAAAGATCAATAAAGGATATGATGAAAAGATGATAAAGTATCAGGCACAAAGCATACTGACCAATGGTAAATCCCACGCCAAAACAGAGGACCACCAATCCAAGATCTGAATTGATCTTGGTATATTTATCTTACCATATAGCTTGAACTCTGCCTGCCCTGACCTAGGCCTCTCCCGGACTATGGTTTTGCCTGATTTCACGGTTCTCTGCATTGGTCACTGTTGACCGCGGCGGGTCAGTTGTCAATCATACACAGATTACTCCAGGAGGTGGTGGCTTGGTGGTTCTCCTGCAATAAAGTCCATACCCCTTTACAGGGTTAAGGGATGAAAACCAGGGAACTGCAAGGATAATGCCTTTAAGAGTAGCCCAAACTCAAATATGTTGGTTGACACGGCGGTTCAACATCCAGTGCTGTAACAATACCCACAGAATATATGATCTGCTGTAAGCTTCAAACCAAAAAGAATGACACTTCCACTCATAAATGAAAAAATACAATGTTTGGCTTTTAGGCTCTAAATAAAAGACATGGGGATTCTGTTCCCAAGGACAAGTAGGAAATTAAAGCATAGCACCAAAAACATAGCAATAAGCCCTCAGGCATTCCAGTTCCTTAACAATGTTTATACTTCGGTGACTCATACTAGATACCAACAGAGATCACTCCATGCAGACAGACCCACACACATCTCATATAGTTTCACATTTCAGATACACAATGTCTCTGTACAGTATAAATATATTTATATGCAGCCACTAAGCTGTGACAAGAATGTGCCCTTGAAAGTCAACTTATGAGGTTAGAAAATGGAGTCCCCTCCTGTAGGCAAATGATGCCATATACATCAACCTGCATTCTTTAATTCTACAGTTCCATGATTTGCGAAGCAATTTTAAGTGCAATCACGTAATGTGTCAGGTCAAGGAATTGACCTACCTTATCTTTTTCTTGGCTGCTGTAGTGTTTCTGGCAGGTGTAGAGGAATTATACAAAACACAGCCAAGGAAATTTATCGCTATATTGAGTGGAAGAACAAGTACCTAAATATCAATATCAAGAAACAAGGCAGATGCCGCAGAGAACAGTACCTTTACAGTATATCTAAAACTTAGCTTTTATTGGTTCTTTAACTTGCTCAAAGATTATATAATATATATATATATATATATATATATATAAAACTTTTTAATTCAATCAAATAAACTTAGGTGCATAAATATTTCAGTGCACACAAAAATGAACATTCTTACCATACATTACTTGTTTTATTTGAGGATCAGGATACAGTAACTGGTAAGAAGATTATCTTCACTCCAGTTTACATTATTTAGAGAATAAAGATTTGGGGGATTTTTTTGTTGTGCATGGGGAATCAGACACGAACCCCTCAGTACAACTTAGCTCCTCTTTTGTGCAGCAATGGTTACTCCTAAGGTTGAACTAGGAACAAAATGCAGCCATGGCACACAAACTCTCCAGCCCATATACACTGGTGTAACATTAGGGGTCGCAGTGCTCGCAGTTGTGACCGGGCCCCTAAGGGGGGCTCAGGAGGTCTGATCTGAGGTCTGATATTGCGGTCTGGAGGTCTGGTCTGAGGTCTGATATGGGGATCTGGAGTCTGATATTAGGGTCTGGAGGTCTAATAGAGTCTAGAGGTCTAATGGAGGTCTTATATGGGGGTCTGGAGGTCTAATGGGGGTCTTATCTGAGGTCTGATATTGGGTCGGGTCTGACAGCGGTCTAAAGGGGGTTTGGTCTGAGATAGGGGGGGTCTCATTTAGGGTTTTATATGGGGGTCTGATCTGAAAGGAAGGGGGTATCTTTTTGTACTGGCACACTATCTGTGTGGTACCAGTATTTTCAGAGGGACTGTTTCTGCAGGATAGTATTGGGGGGGCACAGCGCACACAGTATTGAGGGTGGCAGGATGGAGTGTTGAGAAGGTGGGAGGATGATGAAAAAGTAGGAAAGTGAGATGTATGTTTATTAAACTCTGCAAAGTCACCATGGCAGTTTGGTCTGAAAGGAGGAGAAGAGGAAAGAGAATATCAGAGAGGAGACGCAACTGGATGTAAGAGGTACATATGTGGGGCTGTATTACCCTGTATGTTCTGTAGTGCTGTATGTAATGTTTTCGAAGTATGTCTTTAAAGGGGTTGTCCGCTTTCTTTTTTTCGTACGAGTGCTGCCTTTTTTGCTCTGTAAATGCTGCGGCGAGCAGGTAGACAGAGCAGAGAAAGCAACTCTCATATGAGCGCTACTGCTTGTATTTGCACTATGACCCCCATCATCTGTTCATTAAAAGAGAGACTTTATTTTACTGTAATAAATCTGGTCTGGTCCATTGATCTCCACATTCGACCCCGGGCCCCTGTTCTCCTGCCTTGCACCCTGCTACCCTTAAATCTAAATGAAGGGCACCCTGCCAGACAAGAGACCCCAAAGTCCAGGGGGTGCCCTAAGGGTTAGAAGGGTTGTGTTCCTCCAATCAATGCATGCATGGCCCAGGGAAAGTGCTGGAGCAGGGGATAGCTGCGAGGACTAGGGCTACCCTGGTTGCCAAGGCCACGGCCACCACTCTTATACTCCTTTCCTGCGCTGTGCCCCTAACCCTGCAGTCTGGCCTGCTGCTCAAGTACATGGATTACACTGGGAAATAGGGTGAACATCATGTACAGTCAGTGGCGTAACTAGAAATGACCTGGCCCCACCACAAATTTTTCAATGGGTCCCGCCCCCAGCAGCTGCTTTGCAACCACCTCCTCCTGTGCAACACCCACTCCAGTGGCTAGTCAAGATCTCAGACGAGGCCCAGCAGCAGCTCTGTCTGTTTCCTACAGTGTCACTGTATATAATGAAATTTTATAATAATGTTGATGGGGTCCTGACAATAAAATCTTTTAGTCCTCCTCCTGGCTGGGCCTCTTCTGAGTTTGGCCCCCAGGAATTAGTCCTGGTTAGCAAGAATCCTATTACACACTAATGAGGGGCAACACCTCTGTGGGTGGATAATGGCTTAAGTTTTTTTCCCTGGTCACATCCTTAAGGCTTATAACAGAGTTGGATTTTGACATAGGGGCCACTTAATATGGTGGATCTGGTAATCTCTAAAATGGGGAAACTCCATTGTTTGGTTTTCCTTCCTTTGAGGAATCTGGCTTTCACTGTGTTGAAGACCCATAAATGGGGCTCCACAGTTATTTTGCATATTACTCTTTCCCACTTGGATAGCTGTGTTGAGACTCTTAAATAAGGCTCTGCAATGTTTTTTGTAGCTGGTCTTCCCAAGATCAGCTTTTGTTTTGCTTGAGTTTCCTTCCCAAATGCACAATTGCTGGGCTGGCTTGCTAGCCCTCCTATCAATTGAAGTCAGCTCCGTGTGAATGTGGGGCCTTTGAGTGACAGGGTCACAGAGGGTCCCTGTCTCATTCAGCATGTAGCTTGCATAATACCAACATACAATTATGACACAGCAGCCTATCAAATATGATGGAAATGTTACGTACACATTACAATTATAATTTTTTCACACATTGCAGTTACATAACATAATTTGTGGGGAAAAACCACAACTACAGCTATAATGTTTTATTAGAACCATAAGTCCACAGGTGACTGTTCCACTGTGGATTTTCTGCAGTGCATTATGAAAATCAAGCATTATGAAAACCAATAGCACAAAAAACACCTGAAATGGGCTGTGTTTTTACAGCCGCTTCACTGGTGAGATCACATTGGGTCCTTTGCATGGCAAACGTTGTCTCCCAAGAAAAAGAACCATCCTCCCAGTGCCACCTATTGGAAATGGCTCACTATGAGTCAAGATCAGACTTTCCTTGGGGTCTGACAAGGGAATACAGACTTATTGCAAGTTATTGCAAAGGTTAAAAGCTGTGGGTAAATTTCACAGCAAAAAAGCTGTGTGTGGAGTGAAAACCTGCAGTGCAAGTTTTCTTCAAGTTATCTTCTCAGTGTGGATGACATTTCTAAAATCTCGTTCACTTTATTGTTACTGTATAAGGCTGTGAATTAGCTGCACTCATATCCACTGTAGCAGATCTTCAGCATTTATGTCACATGTGGTCCGATCCTTACTAGAGATGAGCAAATTGATTCATATGAATTAAGTAGACTTTTTGAGCAGCCATGGTCTGGGCCTGCTGCTCTAGAGGCTTACTTCTGCCTCTTGATTGACAGAGCTGGACATCTTACCTGGCCCTGACAATAGTGCACCTGTACCGTTGCTCCAAGTAGCGGTGCAAGCACAAAGGCTCTACTGCTACTACCGGAGCAGTGTAGATGCTGACAGTGCATGTGCAGAACATGCGCTGCTAAACCTCCAGGAGAGATGTCCGGCTCTGTCAATCAAAGAGGAAGAGGGAGCCCCATGAGTGGTAGGGATAGCCTCTGACTGCTCAAAAGGCTGTTCTGATGTAGTCATCATTACAATAGACACACACTTATGGTACTTCTAAGCTGAATTTCTGCTCCAGGAATAAGAGGAGGACTCAGCACACAGCAGGACCATAATCATAACTTCATCTTGTAGATCTATTAGTTCTACAGTCTGAAGCTTTGAGCTCTACCCCTTCCTCTGATCCGACTGTCTTATTGTCCCTAAATAGGAATAGGAGAGAGGGCAAAGTCTGAGAAGCAAGGAGAGATCCTGGAAGGTAGCATAATAAAGTAAATATGTCAGCTTTTAGCGCCCAAACAAGCCTTCACCCAAGAGCGAACTGATGCTCGCCCTGGCTTATTTTGAGCTTGCTCGTGAAGTCACACATTCTCTCCACCACCCAACAAACACACATTTACTGCAGCGCAACGATGTGTAGGGCTGGTATATAGCAAACAACGGAATTACTCTAGTCACAAAACTGCGGGAGCCAGTAGAGCAGACTTCCAGTCTGGGCCTCGTTACTGTCTTTGATTAATAGGACCAGGGATCATCGGCATCCTCTCGCCTAACCCCGTAATCCCACACTTGTGCCATACATTAAAGGGGTTATCCAACGAGGAAAACATGCCCCCCAAAGCCTGGGCCCTCATATAAATTATACTTACCCTGGCACCCGCGTAGCTCCTGCTTCCCACACCCCGCAGTGGTGGCCATACGGGGAGCTGGAGCTATGCGGGTGCTCGGGAGTGGGGCAAGTATAATCTATATGAGTGGCACAGGCATTGGGGATCATGTTTTAAACATTGGATAACCCCTTTAAGCTATTGGTGTATGCACGTTATTGGCACTGCTGGGCCAGGAGCAGTAAATTACCATATAATACCTCCATAGCTGAGTGCATCTTTATGCATATAAAATGTATACAGAATCAGTTTGAATACATTTCTATGTGCAACCATTTTGAAAATATTACTAATCTAAGCAATGTAAATGTAATTCCCCCTTAGGTCTATGCAGCCTGGCTATATTTGATTCTGTAATTGCCATTTTGCACATTTTAGCCAAAACAAAGATCATAAATGCATTAGACCCTTTAGGACTAAGAGTGAGATTTGGCCAGCTGGGTTCCCCATGGTGCATTCAACAATAACCCCGCAATTAGGGTTTACTTAACCACATGCTCTACATTTTGTGTAAAGTGTTACTGCTTTTAAGCAAATCGCTGTTTTTTAATATGCTGCCTTTTAGCATGTTAGTGGTTTCTATTCTATAAATAAGAATGAAAAGCAGCCATTCTAAATAAGCCTTGTTATTAATTGTGATGGTTTCCCTTTGATAAATCTACAGTTTTATATTAGGGAAGTGAATAAATAACAAGGCTGGTTTCTTAGGCTTGTGGCCTGGGTGGTTATATAAGGAACCTCATATGACCTAGCACCCAAGGCTTGTGACTACCACAAATCTTAATATTTCCATCTCAGAAATTGATGGCGTATTGTTAGTTGTTAGGATATGCCATCAATGTCAGGTAGGTGTGGGTCCCACCTCTGGGACCTGCTCCTGTCTCCAGAAATGCCCCCAAACTGAAGGAAAGTGCACTGTGCATGCGCAATGTTTTCTCCTTTTACTGCTATAAGAGCTCTGAAAAAAGCTGAGCATGCACACTCGGTTATATTTAGAATCCCCATAGAGGTGGTGTAACTCAGGCATATCCAAACTGTGGCCCTCCAGCTGTTGCAAAACTACAACTCCCAGTATGCCCTAATAGCTGTAGGCTATCCAGGCATGCTGGGGGTTGTAGTTTTGCAACAGCTGGAGGGCCTGCTCTAGGATATGCCATCAATGTCAGATAGGTGTGGATCCTGCCTCTGGGACCTGCTCCTGTCTCGAGGACGGCCCTCAAAGTGAAAGAGAGTGCACCGTGCATGCACGACGTGCTCTCCTTTTACTGGTATGGAATTTCTTAAAAGAGCTGAGCGTGAACACTCCCATAGAGATGGCTGTTCATTTGTGGTGCACTCTCCATTCACTGCTTTGGGACTGTGGGAAATAGGGTAGTGCCCTAGAGCAGGGAGTACTTGGACATTTGGACATTTGTGGACATTTGCCTATATCCCCTATGCAAAGTTAAAACTTCTTACTTTATTTCTCTTGAAAGGGTTAACTTATACTGTTTATTACTGTGTTACTGCATTTTATATATATGTTGTGATACATATACTGCTCATTATCACTGTGTATACACTGCTCTGTGGAAAGGGTTAAAGAATACGGAGAGACTGTTAGGATTTTGATCGAGAAGCTGGTAATTTTCCACAGCTGCCATAGGGTTTAAAGAAGACCATGTTTTGGAGGGAAAACCCAGACTTGTTTACCACCAAAAGCAGACAGCCTGACCTTTTAAATGTCTGGTTTTAGCTATGTTGTTATGTTTGGAAACTTGTTCTTGTCTCAAAAAACTGTTGTGTCATTGCCATTGAGTATCATTGAAGATCTAATTTACGTCTATACCAGACGGTAGTTGAAACAATGTATTTGTTTGTGCTCAGTTTCTCCACTCCACTCCACCACTCCCACTAGAAGGCTCTAGTCTAGCTAGAAACTGTGTATAAGGAGAGCAGTCAGAGCCCCTAGTGTGCTGCAGTTAGGGACCAGTGCTTGGAGGGGAGATTCATGCTAGCCTGCATGAGTGACCAGAAGAAGATGATGAGATGGGGACGCTGTGCTACAGACCCTGGATCACCAGCTTTGGGCCAGGGTACCAGCCTTCTGAAGAGAAAAAGGGAGAGCTAGCTCAGGCCTTTCCTCAACATCAAACCCTTCTTCTGCCAGGGAGAAGACTGGAGAAGCCAGCCCAATGCCTTATCTGTATTGTTTTGTACCTGACTTCCTCCAGTAAAGAAGCACCCTGGTTTACTGCAGACCTTAATTCTCTGGACTTATTTCCCATTGGGATGCTCCACGCCTTACCAGCCCTTCCAGAGAGCACCAACACGTGGTAAAACGTTGATGGTGTCTGGGGGACCCAGCGTAGCCTTGGGGCCATCCCAAAAACGGCCGTACAGGTGAGAAGAGGGTGGCTAAATTCTCTATTCTCACCCCCATTTTGTATACATGCTAAACTCCATTTTGTATATCTCTGATTGTTGAGGTATCTTATAGAAAAAGTGTTGGCTGAGGGGAGCAGTTCTGATGGGCAACTCTTATCACAAGAAGTAGAAGCTTGCACATTCCAAGAAGCTGAAGAAATAACGTATTATGTGCTACGTGTTTTTGCAAGACTGATGATTGGCTCAGTAACTCAGTTTTCTTTTTTCTATGAGATTTTATTGGACACTTTTGAATGCTCTGAACTACTATAAAGGTAGCGGCACTATATTTAGGTAACTGCTTGAGAGTGTTATTTTTCAATGTATGACAGTATTATTTAGACATACTTCTCTATAGCACTTAGGGTCCTTTTTCTCTAGCCAAGGATTTATGGATCGAACAGCTATTGTGAATTTTGTCGCTAAGCTCCTTGTTAGAGAACAGCAGGTTGTGCAAAAAGTAGTGAAACATTGAACAGTTGGATATATGAGAAGGTCACATTAAGTTCACCTGTAAAGGTTAGAGTGCATTTCAGGTTCATGCTGAAATTTCACCCACAAGCCAAATATCCCTAACTTTTTGTAAGTAGTGAATATGTTCAGGCCAACGGTGAACCTACTCTAAAGAAAATGAACATTTAAAACAAGCCAAATGATATAGTTTTATAGTGTCCTCATTGTTCAACTAAGGGCCCTTTTACTCTGGCTAAGAAAGCAGGCAGAGATCAAGAATGATTCTTCCTATGAATATTCATTCCTAATCATTGCCTGCTCATTTACATGCAGCATTGATCGGCAATGTATGAGGGTGAACAATCATTCTCATATAGGTTTCCTTTCTGTTGGCTGCCAACAAATAAGGGTTTTCTGTGCCATGGGATAGATGTGATTATCCAACAAACAAGTGTTTGTTCGTTGTCAGGTGATCGGCTGCATCTTTACAAGGGGGACTTAATGGGAACCTATGTTTGTACGAATGCTCTTCCCGTCCTCGGCTGTTAAGCGGTTGTCCCATGAAAAATATTCTGCAGTTTTCAAACCAGTACCTGGATCTGAATACTTTTGTAATTAACTGTAATTAAAAATGTAATATAGCCACTGAGTTATTCAATAAAATGTATCTGTATAGCGCCTCCTGCTGTTTGTTCTTTTTCTTATTTCTCTGTCCACCTCACTAATGTGGATGCACATGCTCAGTTCCATCATACTGCCTTCTGAACTCTGATAAGGAGAGAAAGGACATGGCCTCTGATCTGCAGCTGAAAGGACGCGACCCAGCAGGAGCTGCCAGTTTGATAAAAATCTAGGAGTGCAACTGGAGCAATCAATAGGGAGATCTCTGAATCAACGTGAGGTACAGGGCTGGTTACTTTAAGGCATCAGTGACTTACTCGAGACCAGTTAGATATCTAATAGTAGATCTTGATCTACCAGGGGACTACCTATGTTTTTGGAGTGTCTTAGGCTTTTTAAATGCACGTGATCATAGAGCTAGTGCTGTTTTTTTGTTTAATGCACCGTATCACAATATTCAACATTTTATGGGAATATTACTATGGTAATGTGCATCTTAGCTTTCAGGTTACAGTTATAACCTTGGAATTGCATATTTGACCAGCCAGTCACGCCATATTTACTATTATATCTCACTCCATGCTGTGCTTTGTGTTGTGTGCTGCATACTATATGCCTCCTTTTGCTGCTCTACAGATGTAGTGTCTTTTTGCTGTATTATGCTGGTGAGAACGTTAGTCAGTCGCAATATTCCTCATTATACATGAGCTTACTTTAAAGCTGGCATTCATGCTGGAAAGATACAGCTAAAACTACTTCAAACAATGTATGAAACACACTTGGTCTCCACTCAATGTATCCTCCATAAACTTTACCATGTTCTCGCCTTTCAACAGCAACGCCAATCCCTGAGATGTGTTACATGAAAACATTGTCGTCCTTTGAAAGCGGCTCCTTTCATTTTACTTGAAAATGTTACTTTCTTTTTATTATATTTTTTTTCCTAAGCAGCGTAAGTAAAAGAGGACTAAAGTCTCATAGGATGAAGCCTTTGTCACCCATGAAAGATACAAGTATATAACTATGGAATAACACAATGTTGTAATGCTCCCTCCCATTTTGCTACCAAACTATGCAATGGTAGGTGGCTATGGATTTTATATCAGATAAAACATGGCGGGATGATCTTTATGTATTAGAATATATATTATATAACATTTAGAAATGTGTAAGAGAGGTAAACCTAATTTCCCTCTTTACATTAAATGGAGAGTATATTATGTTAGGGACATTTTTTATTGAATTTGCACATTAATTGCCATATAATATATTTTTTATGACAGGCTTGCAATATACTATGACGCAGTGTTGATTGTACACCTTATACCTTTGGTATAGTGGGCTGGCAGGCTGCGGAGTGCAGTGGTGTGACCATACCCTATCAAAATAGCTAGCCAGCAGGAATTTTTAGTTTCCTGATAGTGATGAGTGGCAGGGGCAATATTTGAATTCGCGATATTTCGCAAATATTTGGGCGAATATTCGCCATATATTCGAAAATTCACAAATTCATAATCTCCAGTCATTGTTTTCTGATTGCATTCGCAATTTCGCATACATTTGCATAAAAATTTGCATAACATTTGCATAAACTGGCATTTAAGATACCTTTTAAATACCAGTTTATGTGAATTTTTATGCAAATTTATGCAAATAGTTATGCGAATTTTCGCAATCACAGAATAATGACATTCTTTTCTTGCTTGCTAAAATTTGCATAAAAAAAATTCGCATAAAAACAAATATTCGCAATTGCGAATATATTTAGCGATATTCTAAATATTCTCGAATTCTCGAAGTGCAGATATTCGCGATTAAAATTCGCAATTCGAAAATTTGTGATCAACACTATTTCCTAAATGCCAGTGTGCAGGAAGAGGTGCCCGAGGCAACATGCACCTAGGAGGAGCCCAATGCTTATAGAGCTATTTGTCCCACACCACTGGGGAAAACAACAGAAAGGAAGAAGATGGAGGATCACATAGCCTGGGGAGTGACGGGTGGAAGGGCTTGTCCTGATTGGCTCAGAGGCTGACAGACCTGGATCGGCCAATCTGGAACAGAATTCTGGCAGGTGCTTCTGCTGCCATTACGCACTATTCTGTTCTCTGCTTGCGTTCTGATAGCATGTGTTGTGGCTGTGTCTGCCAAAAGCTATCAGAGACACAAGGCACCAATCCAGCTATACTAGGGACACTATAGGGAGATATAATTGAGTATATTTTAGGGTTCTATCAGCTAAAGCTTAGCATAGAGTGTGAGGGTCTGGTCACTCTGTGTTGTATGTTGTTTCATAGTTCATACAGTTTGCTGATATACAAAATTATACAAGAAATGCATTTTTTTTCTGTACGAACAGTCAACCTGTTTTTATTTAAAAACTACAGTTTATAGGCAATAACATACATTGGGCTTCAAACACTGAGTAATTGACCCCTTTTTGTTAAAAACTCCAATTTACTGTTTGTAATTGGGGCATTTTCTGTACAGTCATACTCGTGTTTTTGAACACATTGTATTATGGCAAGATATCATTCAGTTACAGAAAAGCAACTTTGCATTTTACTGCAATAACGCCATTAGTATACCGATTTTAGCAAATGCATTGTAGTACTGTAAGATGCCATTCAGTTATAGCAAACATATTTTATTGTAATAACACCATTAGTATATTTGTGTTAATTAATGCATTGTATGACAGCAAAATACCATTCAGTTACACCAATGTTGCAAAGGCTTTTTAGCACAATAATGCCATTACTATGTCCGCGTTAGTGAAAGCATTGTAATACTGTAAAGTTTTATGTAGTTACAGAAAAAGCATTTTGCTGCATTACTATACTTATTGTAGTGAATGTGTTGTATTGGTAAGATACTGATACCATGTAGTTACAAAAAAGAATTTAATACCAAAAACTGCATTATTATACTATAAACGTGTTTTACTGCAAACAATGTACAAACATGGCTTTAGTGCATCACTAAAGCCATGTCAGTGAACGCGCTTTACTGCAAAAACTGTATAACTATAGCCATGTCAGTGAATGTGTTTTATAGCAAAAATTGCATGACTATACACATGTTAGTGAATATGTTGTATTACTTCAAGATACTGTGTAGTTACAGCAAAAGCATTTTGTAAAAAAAAAAAACGCATTACTGTAGCCATGTTAGGAGCAGTACCAGCCATCCAACCAGTAGTATTAGTAGCGGGCTACAGTACTCCCGCTTCTGATAGGCGCCATGTTTTTATTGAGTACAAAGAAGTTAAGATTGTGGACTGGATGGCTCACTTCTCCTCTCAGTCACAGCAGGATGAGGTTGAAGTCTTCCCTGTATATGATACGTACCTTAGAGTCAGGGGTCACACCATTCCTCCTGGTCCTCCTCCTTTGCAGCCCCAGAAAAGCCTTTCACTTGAATCACCTCTGTCTTCACTGCCTCCTCCTAGTGGGGTGCATTCTTTTTTCCTAAGAAAAGGCAACAAACTCCCAAGTGCAATGGAAGGTACTTAAGATAGTCTCCCAGTTGTGCGAGAGCATCAGTGTAAGCATTTGGAGTTTTATGAGGTGGAGGTTTAGGCACAGGTGGGGGACCATGCATAGCTTTGTTGATGGTAGTATTAGTAGTAGTGGCCCTTGTAGCCACAGTAGTGGTGGTAGGGGAAGTGGTAGAAATTGTGGCATCCCAGGCAAATAAAGAGCAAGGAATGAGCCCAGAATTACACATCTCAGTTTAATAAAAGTAACAGGGAAGCTATCTCCCTTTTGACATTTTTTCTCCACAAAGCTGGCACACAAAACAACAGCCATTTACAAGATCTGCAGGATTAAAATGAGCTGTGGACATTCATACACAAAAATAGGTATCAGGACTCTATTGAAGCACATGAGGCGGCATGTGGGAATGTAGAACTGGCCAGCATTCTGCATCAGAACAAGTCTGTTCTGCTTCTACTGGTCTTCTTTGCGGAAGCTAGGTCACATCCCCAAGCAGTACAGAGTCCTTGTCATATTAGCTACTTCTTTTCCCAGTAAGACCTCTCCTCCTCATTGTCTTCCACTCCATCGAGAGACATCCATAAAGGAATGTATGGCTATGAGAAAATTGTTTCCAACCAGCAATTAACTTGTGTGCAAGCTGAACTCCCACATGGCCAAGTTGCTGGCAGTGCAGTTGCTGCCGTACTACTTAGTTGTGGTAACTGTGGCTAAGTTCCACACCCAAATTAATTTCTGCTCTACTACTCCTGGACAGCTGCCCATAAAAATTGTCTTGTTTTTAAAATGCTCCAATTCCTCCACTCTGTTGTAAAACATCAATAATAGAATGTGTGGCCAGAAAACACCTCAGTGAACTCAGCAATCCGGTTGTGAGCAAGCTGAACTCTCACCTGGTGGTGCTGCTGCTGCTGTACCACTTAGCTGTGGTAATTGTGGTGCCGTTCCATGCCTTCACCAAAATGTAATTCTTCTCTAAAATGTTGTTCTTCTCTATGTCATCGGAAGGACTTTTTGCTAGGTGTCCCAAATTGTCTTGCCATCAACAAAATGTAATTCTTTATGCTATCAGTAGCAGTTTTTACCATATGCTATTATTTTTAAAAACATTATTTACAAATGTCTTGCTTTGTAAATAAATGAAGTTTTTTTTTTAGCGCAGCAGGTAGTGTTGTCCCACCCAAACAGGCAAAGTTGATCTCTGCCAATATAAAAAACATCACTTTTGTCAAAATGAATCAGGCCTGGTTTCCTGAGGATTTTCAAACACCTCTCGCTGAGGACCATGAATAGATCTTCCATTGCTGATGGTGGTTATTGATCGCCACCAGCCCCATCATGCCCTTGCCGCTGTCTACATGCCATCATGTTCTGTACTATATGACTGCTACTGCCACCATCGCAACTGCTAGTTTCTACTGCTAATCCTCCTACTGCCACCTCCATTACCTCTACTGCCGTGCCATTACCCCTACACAGCCACCACTACTACTACTACACCCACACAGCCAAGCACATCTACTGCCTTGTCTGTTCCATGATGTGCTGCTACTGCTGGTGCTACTATTGCTGTCATTATTACCCCCACACACCCTTTACATTTCCACACTGTACTGCTGCTGCTCCCAAGTAAAAGGGAGATTTTTTTCAGGCATGTTCAACTTCAGAACAAGACACTAGTTATATAAACATGGATGTATACGTTTGAAACTTTTCAATTTGAAATGGACTTACAGAGATTTTTCCGTAGCCTAAGACTAAAGGCATACTTTGGTGATAAACCGGTGACAAACACCCGTGAACCGGATACAAACTCTCTAATTACCCTAAAGAGTTTGGGACTACAGACGAAATCTTCATTTACCCCACCCAAAACTGCCCCCGTGATTGAGACTTTTGTAAATCTAGTAAATAAGGATGTCTCTATCTTTACAAAAAATAATGAATGATGGGGAATACTGGATTGCGCCGAATTTGTCAAATATCGAACTACAGACTTTGATATCTTTAACTAAAAATCGGGAACTAATCATAAAGCCCGCAGACAAGGGGGAGGCTATTGTTGTTATGGATCGTTCAGACTACATTGAAGAGATAAATAGACAACTTAATGATACAAATGTATATGAAAGAGTATCCTCCAATCCTACCTCTAAGATCGGTACTTTGATCCAGACACTTGCCTGCCATTTAAGCCAGGGTACTATCAATGAAGAGTTAGTTATTAATTGTTTGACCAATCCACATCATATTACCCCAGTCTTCTATATACTCTCAAAGATCCATAAAACACTAGATAAACCACCAGGATGACCTACTGTAGCATCCACAGACTCAATCTTTGCACCCCTATCTCACTTGTTAGAAAAAGACCCCACTCATTAAAACCACTACCTCCCTCCTGCTGGACACATCTACCTTTCTTAGTCTAATCAATCAAGTAGGTCCCCTCTCTGACAAATGCAGACTTGTAACTTAGGATGTAAATAGCGTATACACTCCTATACAACACAAGAAAGGGATCAGGGCCACCAGACTTTTACTGAAAGAAGCAGATGTATCAGCTCAGTTGATTGATTTTTACATTGATCTCCTAACCATTATCTTACAACAAAATTTCTTTATGTTTGAGTACTCCTTTTATGTCCAAAAACAAGGTACCTCGATGGGTTCTCACGCAGCACTACCTTATGCTAACAGCTACATGGCCCGCTGTGAAAAAGAACATGTATATCCCCATCCTCTTATCCTCCAACATGTCATAATGTGGAAAATATATATAGACGACATCTGCCTGTGAGATGACCCTGAAGATTCCCTCCTATCATTCCACATTCATCTAAATTCCATTTTTCCTGAACTGAAATTTACCATTCACCATGATATATATACTGTACCATAAGTTTCCTTGACACCCAAGTTTACAAACATGAAGATGGCTCTCTGACTATGGATCTCTATCGCAAACCAACTGACTGTAACAATCTACTTCACTACAGCAGTTGCCATGTACCCTCCACTAAGAAAGCATTACCTAAATCCCAATTTGAGCGAGTTAAGAGAATTGTGACCTTAGAGGATGTTAGGCAGGTGAGACTCTCCGAAATGACCTCAAATTCAAACAGAGGGGTTAACCCTGGCCACTATTGAACAGAATCCCGTAACCAATATATAACAATTCGAAAATACCAAAAAGAGACTCCCCTTTGTACATAAATACCACCTGTACTCATATAAAGTAACCAACATTGTCAATAAATATTGGAGTATTCTTTCTCGTTCCTACCCCAATATCAAAGAATTCCAATCCTGATTTCTACCCTGTTCCTCCACGACCCAAAAACCTTAAGGACTGGTTAGTCAGAGCAGACACCCCTACATCAATGTTTTTTTAGGAAAGGACAGACAGGGTACATTTCCTTGCCTACAATGTGCCCAGTGTTCCAAGGCGTTAAAGGGCGACAAGATCCATCATCCACAGACGGGAAAAAATACAAATCAAGGGTTATCACACATATCAGTCCAGTTATGTCAGGCATGTCCAAACTCTGGCCCTCCAGGTGTTGCAGAACTACAACTCCCATCATGCTCTTCTGTAGGTTGATAGCTGTAGGTTGTCCAGGAATGATGGTAGTTGTAGTTTTGCAACATCTGGAGGGCCGGAGTTTGGACATGCCTGAGTTATGTAATCTATCTTCTTAAACGCCCTTGCGGCCTGATATACGTTGGCAAGACAACACAAAGCATTAGGGATAGGGTCTGGCAGCACAAATCCACCATTCGCTGTCAGAATCTCATACTTCCAGTTCCACATCATTTTAACAAAATTAAGCACAGTCTATCTCAACTCAAATTCCAGGTCATAGAACATATAAATATGCCCAGGCGTGGGGGGAATCGACAACGCATACTGAAAAAACAGGAGGCCTATTGGATACACAGGCTACAAAGCAGGGAACCGAGGGTCCTTAATAGAGAGTATGAACTGTCAGCCTTCATCTGATCATATGCATTGACTTTAAAGTACCTTAAAGTAATATAACAAATTGTGATACTAATACTGTGTTTTCTTTTTTCCAGATACATTAGGAACCGGACCCCACCTTGTTTGTCACTCTTTTACGTATCCTTTTATACATCCTTTTCACTTCTAATGTGCTACCTTCCTTTTTATCTCTGATCTCTCTTCATTTTTCATTTTTTTCTCTTTTTTATTCTTATTTTTTTTTTTTTATCAGTTTGTGTCCTTATTCCACCTTTCTATGTTTTTCCACTTTTTCTGTTATCTTTTATCCCCTATTCCACTACTATTCATTTAGGGCAAGCGCTGCGCCTTTTCTCTTTGTCTTCTCCCATCCAGGACACACAGATTTTCGATGCGCTCCACTGTAGAACGCTTCACTCCTGACATGCACACCATGTGGCCGCAGCAAGCCGCGTCTCCCTCTAATTCCGGTTGCGTTCCACATTGGAACGCACTGGAACCCACAATACATGTGCTACGCCCCCTGTCTTCTCCCCTACCCCACAATCAATCCCCAGAGGATGACAAGCACATGTACTTATGTTGTTTGCACAGTATCTCCTTTTTAGAGACCCAAAATACAATTTAGTTTAACTCTAATATGCATTCCATCTTCCGGTTCCAGTTGTGACTTCCGGTGCCTGGGGAATTTAAGGGAGCTTCTCTCCCATTAAGGACAGCTAATACCGAGGTGTGTATACACCATTCCCAAGCTCGTTACTTCTCAAATGTTTTCTCTTACTCACCTTCCTCTCCGGCAACTTGGTAACTCCAACCCCACATGGGGGCACCCATTTCCTTTCTCTTACCAGAGTCTCACTTTCATTACTTTTTGTTAACTTGTAATATTTACTTGTTATGTCGAATTGAACAGTTTAACCACCTCAGCCCCCCTAGCTTAAACACCCTTAATGACCAGGCCACTTTTTACAATTCCGCACTACACTACTTTCACCGTTTATTGCTCCGTCATGCAACTTACCACCCAAATGAATTTTACCTCCTTTTCTTCTCACTAATAGAGCTTTCATTTGGTGGTATTTCACTGTTGCTGACATTTTAACTTTTTTTGCTATTAATAAAAATTAAACGACATTTTGCAAAAAAATTACATTTTTCACTTTCTGTTGTAATTTTTTTTTTTTAAAACTACATTTCTATATAAATTTTTCTCTAAATTTATTGATCTACATGTCTTTGATAAAAAAATCCAATAAGTATATATTTATTGGTTTGGGTAAAAGTTATAGCGTTTACAAACTATGGTGCAAAAAAGTGAATTTCCGCATTTTGAAGCAGCTCTGACTTTCTGAGCACCTGTCTTGTTTCTTCAGGTGCTAGAATGTCAGGATAGTATAAATACCCCCAAATGACACCATTTTAGAAAGAAGACACCCCAAAGTATTTGCGGAGGGGCATGGTGAGTTCATGTATAATTTCATTTTTTTCACAAGTTAGCGGAAAATGACACTTTCTGAGGAAAAAAATAAATAAATAAAGTTTCCATTTCTACTAACTTCGGGCAAAAAAAAAAAAAAAATCTCAAACGGACTCACTATGCCCCTCAGTGAATACCTTGGGGTGTCTACTTTCCGAAATGGGGTCATTTGAGGGGTGTGTTTACTGTTATGGCATTTTGGGCGGGTCTAAATTGTGAGCAGCCATGTAAAACCTAAAGGTACTCGTTGGAATTTGGGCCCCTTTGCGCTCCCAGGCTGCAAAAAAGTGTTACTCATGTGGTATCGCCGTACTCAGGAGAAGTAGGGCAATGTGGTTTGGGGTGTATTTTTACATATACCCATGTTGGGTGAGAGAAATATCTCTGTAAATTGTCCACTTTGTATAACATTTTTTAAAAAGTTGTCGTTTACAGAGATATTTCTCACACAAAGTATGGGTATACACCCCAAAACACATTGCCCTACTTCTCCTGAATACGGCGATACCACATGAGTGACACTTTTTTTTAGCCTGGGTGCGCAAAAAGGGCCCTAATTCCAATGAGTACCTTTAGGATTTCACAGGGCATTTTTACGCATTTGAATTCCAGACTTCTTCTCACGCTTTAGCGGCCCCTAAAATGCCAGGACAGTATAAATACCCCACATGTGACCCTATTTTAGAAAGAAGACACCTCAAGGTATTTCGTGAGGGGTATGGTGAGTTCATGTAAAAATTTTAATTTTTTTGTCACAAGTTATTGGAATATGAGACTTTGTAAAAAACAAAAAAAAAAAAAAAATCAATTTCCGCTAACTTGTGCCAAAAAAAAAAAAAATTCTGTGAACTCGAAATGCCCCTCACGGAATACCTTGGGGTGTCTTCTTTCCAAAATGGGGTCACATGTGGGGTATTTATACTGCCCTGGCATTTTAGGGGCCCTAAAGCGTGAGAATCCAAATGCGTAAAAATGCCCTGTGAAATCCTAAAGGTACTCATTTGTTTTAGGGCCCCTTTGCGCATCTTGGCTGCAAAAAGTGTCACTCATGTGGTATTGCCGTACTCAGGAGAAGTAGGCCAATGTGTTTTGGGGTGTATTCTTACATATACCCATACTGTGTGTGAGAAATATCGCTGTAAACGACAACTTTTTAAATATTTTTATACAAACTTGTCAATTTACAGAGATATTTCTCTCACCCAGCATGGGTATATGTAAAAATACATGCCAAAACACATTGCCCTACTTCTCCTGAGTACGGCAATACCACATGAGTGACACTTTTTTTCAGACAAGGTGCGCAAAGGGGCCCAAATTCCAATGAGTACCTTTTAGGAGGGCATTTTTACGCATTTTTCTTCTCACGCTTTAGGGCTCCTAAAATGCCAGGGCAGTATAAATACCCCACATGTGACACCATTTTGGAAAGAAGACACCCCAAGGTATTCCGAGAGGGGCATGGCGAGTTCATAGAAGATTTTGTTTTTTGCACAAGTTAGTGGAAATTGATTTTTTATTGTTTTCTCTCACAAAGTCTCCCTTCCTGCTAACTTTTGACAAAAAGTTCAATTTTTCATGGACTCACTATGCCCCTCAGCGAATACCTTTGGGTGTCTTATTTCCAAAATGGGGTCATATGTGGGGTGTTTGTACTGTTCTGGCATTTTGGGTGGGGCTAAATTGTGAGCAGCCATGTGAAACCTAAAGGTATTCATTGGAATTAGGGCCCCTTTGCGCACCCAGGCTGCAAAAAGTGTCACTCATGTGGTATCGCCGTACTCAGGAGAAGTAGGGAAATGTGTTTTGGGGTGTATTTTTACATATACCCATGTTGGGTGAGAGCAATATCTCTATAAATTGTCAACTTTGTATAAAAAAATTAAAAAGTTGTCGTTTACAGCGATATTTCTCACACAAAGTATGGGTATATATAAAAATAAACCCCAAAACTCATTGCCCTACTTCTCCTGAGTACGGCAATACGACATGTGTGCCACTTTTTTGCAGCCTAGATGCGCAAAGGGGCCCAAATTCCAATGAGTACCTTTAGGATTTCACAGGGCATTTTTACGCATTTGGATTCTCACGCTTTAGAACCCCTAAAATGCCAGGGCAGTATAAATACCCCACAAGTGAACCCATTTTGGAAAGAAGTCACCCCAAGGTATTCTGTGAGGGGCATGGTGAGTTCACAGAAAAAAAAATTTTGGCACAAGTTAGCGGAAATTGATATATATATATTTTTTTTACAAAGTCTCATATTCCACTAACTTCTGACAAAAAATAAAATTTTGCATGAACTCACTATACCCCTCACTGAATACCTTGGGGTGTCTTCTTTCTAAAATTGGGTCACATGTGAGGTGTTTGTACTGCCCTGGCATTTGAGGGTCTCCGCAATCATTACACGTATGGCCAGCATTAGGAGTTTCTGCTAATGAGATTTTTTTTTTCCGTTCAGCCTCTGGGCTAAAAAAAATAAAAAAATGAACTGCACAGATTTTTTCACTCGCATCGATCAATGTGGATAAAAAAATCTCTGCCAAAATCAGCGACTGCGGTGCTGTGGGCTGGGCGCTAACTACCTAACAAGTAGCTAACTAACTGGCAGTGATCAGGGACCCTTATGCCCCATTCACACGTCCGCAATTCTGTTTGCGGAACGGAATTGTGGACCCATTCATTTCTATGGGGACAGACTTTGTCCCGCTCGGATCCGGAATTACGGATCCGCGCTTCCGGGTCTGCACTTCCCTTCTGCAAAAATATAGAACATGTCCTATTCTTGTCCGCAATTGCGGACAAGAAAAAGCTATTTCTATATAGTTCTGGCAATGTGCGGATCTGCAAAATGCGGAAAGCACATTGCCGGTGTCCGTGTTTTGAGGATCTGCGGATCCGCGGATCCGTGGATCAGATCCACGGATCCGCAAAACACATATGGACGTCTGAATAGAGCCTTACAAGGGGTGTGATCAATGACAGTGGGGTGATCAGGGAATCTAGATGGGGTGATCAAGGGGCTGCACTTGATTTCCCACGTTTTCCCCATGCAGTTAACTCCATATTATTATCTTCCCATAATCCTGTATATTGAGCATACCATGAGCAAAAATATATATAGCTACTTGCATTTAGGTCTAACTTTGAAGTTTGCATATTACTTTTCCAATAAGCCTAGTGGATGCGTTCCATAATATAAGATCAATGTTGAGACATTGCAGTTTGAACCTGAGAGCCTTTATAATGCAAATTGATTGTTTTTTGTCTAAATATGTTCACACTTGATGTCGTTCTAATATGACTACCTTAGATTGCTTATATTTGTTTCACAGTGTTTGAAAAGGGTCACTTTTGGACTGAAACGTCACTTGAATGTAAAGTTGATTTACGAATAAAGCTTCTATTCTGCATACATTGAGAGTGCGGTTGTCTTAATCAACTAATATAAATATGGACAGGCATTCTGTCCCTGATAATCTCTACTTGTTGGAGGCTTGTGCAGAACAAACCACAGTTTTTTTATGATTGCATTTTACTCATTTTTGGCTAGAAATATTTTTTTCAATTGGCCCTTATTAAAAAATATTGAGCCGTTCTGTCACAAAGGGTTAACTGTTTTTCTAGCTGTGTGACTGGTACTTTCACTTTGTGCAGGTAATCTAATAAACTTTATCTCTAAATTACTTAGAGATCGTAAGCACTTATTTATGTCACATTCTTATCAGTAAGAAAAGAACTCGTCTATAACGAGTGTTTAGGAAGTCAGAGAGCAGAGATAAGGAGACCGTCAGCTCCTGCTCTGACGGAAAAGACAGGAAATCCAAAAATGGTGCTACATTATTGGATGCTTGGTCCTAACATATGGGACAATTTTTTAAAAGTTTCTGATAAAAAAAAGCATATCAAAAGCATGCAGTGTGTTTTTAAACAGGCTGTTTGTTAGCACCATCATTTACCCAATGCTGTATGTGTCAGTGTCACTCTGACATTATTTGCCATTGCTGTCATTGCGTTAAAGAGCTTAAAGGGTGGGGGTGAAGAAACAGCAAGAATTCATAAAAAAAAAATGAAAAAGATAGAGTGGCAAGATATAAAAAGTCCTAGAAGATCTTAGAGTGTCATAAACCAATTTTCAGGCCAGTTTTGATTTGGGTTGAATTGATTTGACCACAAATTGAAGTGCACTTTAACACTACAACAAATGTAATTTTTCATACAACACTCAGAAGCCACATAATCTTGATGCTGTTAATCACTGGTCCGTAAATACTGACTTATGTAGTCAAAACACAGAAGCAGTTTTGCAAGCCTTGTAAATCAACAACATGTTCCATGTGCGCTTAGGTAAATTGTGAAAATGTGAACATATGGTTCTTTTATCTATGGCAATTGCTGGAAGATTTTGAAATAATCATAAATTTTGACATTTCTTTGTAGAAACAATCATTTACATACTATACAAAAAACCATTATAATAGTACAAATATAAGTCAGATAATTGCCTGCTGAAATGCAGTATGCTAATAGTAAAGAAGCTGAGCAACAAGTGACTACTAAAAACTTTTAATAGAAGAAAGGCTCCAGCTTCTCCGGTGCAGTGAATGAATTTATTTAGGCATAAAAATTTCCAGTGCAGGTAAGGCAATTTGGTGTCATGATTAAGAACCACTATGTGAAGGTCCGAAACGCGTAGACTTTTTGTTCCCACCTGCACTGGAAATTTTTATGCCTAAATAAATTCATTCACTGCACCCGAGAAGCTGGAGCCTTTCTTCTATTTACTCTTTATCAAGTCAGCTGATTCCAGAGGCTGTGGTTCCGTGCTCGCGGATATAGCGGGAAGGTGAGAGCTGCCATTTACACCTGTTGTTTTTTAAAAACATTTAATGGTACTTTGCAGTGGACATTTTAGCACAAAAGAATATACTCATTATAAGAAGTGATAGCACCCGGCTAGGCTTTATTTCATGCTTAGTGTGGTTTAAACTGGAATGTTTAGTGCTCAGAATCTTCTTCTGAGGATTGTTGTGTAGGCCACAAAAATTACCAGAGCATGCTCATGTGACCCAAGAGAACATTATATTTAATATACAGTATAGTCCTAAATAGCTTGGTTAATTAGACATTATTGCAGTATGATGAGTGTCAGACTGAGGTTCCTTGCAAACTTTATCACTGTACACATAGAACCAGTAATAATATTTATTAGGATATTAGACCTTACTGGCAAGTGAAGAGTTCCAAAGTCAGTTCCAAATGAGGTTGTGTTCATCTGCACCTTAATACCTGTAATACTTATTGTATCAGAGCTTGGAACCTCCTTAATGTTTTATGACACCAGGGGCAGGCTGGGCCAGGGTTGGTCACCCAGTAGATGCTTAGGGCCACCCAGTTTAATAACATCCCCCTTTAATGACCAGATAGAGTACTGATGAAGCTATCTTATCAATCATAGAGAAAACTGTGTAGCTGTGTAGTAGCTGCATAGCCCTTGCTCTCCTTCCTGCCCTCTATCTCTATGATTAGTGCAGGAAGCTAATAGGAGGCTTAGCTATCAGCTTCCTGTCACAGACCATGGAAATTAGGAGGCTGGGGAGCAGTCTGTGTGGAGGTGTTGAGGGTCAATAGGCTGTGAAAGGAGGCATGAAAAGCAGTCTGTAAAAAATGGGAGAGCAAGAAGAAGAGTGTGGAAGGGGGAAAGCAGTCTGTATGCACGGGATGCAGTCTGTGAGAGGGAAGCATAAGAAGCAGGCTGTGAAAGAAAAAGGTTCATGTAGAGCAGTGTGAATGGATGGCGAGCAGGCTTTGTGGAGGGAGCCATGGGGAGTAGTCTGTGGAAGATGGGGCATCTGAAGCTGTATGTGAAAGAAATGGGCATGGGTTTCAATTTGTAAATAAGGGGACATGAGAACAGTCTGTATTAGATGAGAATAGTGTTGATCGAGCACCAAAGTGCTTGTGTGCTCGAGTAGAACACTTCGCGATGCTCAGGTGCTCTACAGAGCACCCGAGCACAATGGAATTCAATGGGAAACCAGGGTGTCGGGACTCTAGTTCAGCTTAGGAGTCCCTGCTCTGACTCCATATATAGCTATGTCCATATATGGAGTCAGTGCTTGGGGACACCCAGTGTATTAAAATCTAATTTATCCTCTATGTCTGAAAAGTTTCTGCCAGGAATTGAACTCACAACCTTGTACATTAGAGGCAAGGACCTTATCCACTCAGCTATAAAGCTGAATGCTAAACTGTGTCAGAAAAACCTCATAGTAGTTTCTCTTTCTGATGTAGTAACTTAGAGCAGAGTTAATATTAATTTTCTGAAAAAATTCGCAAACCCCATGTTTGTACCTATTTAAATGCCAATGGGACAAAATATAGCTGCAAGTGAAATTTGTATGTTTCCAAAAAGGGAAGGAGGCAGGGCCAGTGGGCCTGGCACATCTATCTTCCTTTACACCAGTTTTCTAGCATAAATTAAGACACAAATCTGCGTCAGTTTTGAGCTACAAGCTGTGGTAGAGTTCAGTTTAGGCGTACAGACTGCCAGAGAAAACAGCTAATTTATGACCAGACCTGCGTCCTAACATAAATTATGTGTGTCCTCTGGCTGTGCAGGGGGATATCAAGACTAGTGTAGAAAATGCCTGTTTTGATAAATCCCCCCTACTGTATCTATTAGAGATGAGCGAATCGAATCCCACGAACTGTCAGCAAATTGATTTAGCCTGAAATAGTGTAAAAAAAAAAAATTCAAACTTACCTCCACAATTTGCTCGCAACGGGCCACCAGCCTCCATCTTAATTGAAGATCTGGTCCGAAATCCTTCATGTGGCGCTGTATGACCGGCTTGATGACGTAATCTCGCTCCGCGCGAGATTTAGCTCCAGAACTTCAAGCAAGATGGCGGCTTCGTCACGAAGCAAATTTTTTTGTATAATTCGGCAAATCAGCCGAATCGAACTTTTCAATTATTCGCTCATCTCTAGTATATATAATATAAAGATATAGTAGTTCTCTAGGGTTAATAGATGGATATACTAAAGTGTCTGGTATACAGTAGTTTAACACTGGGTTAGATGGGATCCATGCTTTATGCCTTCATGCAGAATAAAATGTAGATAAACCTTGTGGCACTCTGCTTCTTCTCACTGGGAGTCGGGTTCCCACCCCACATACGTAAGTGAATAAGAACTCCCGGGGTTTAGTTGCGAAGAATGAGATATTCAGAATGCAGCTGTACAGGATTTGGTGTGATGAAACACCTGGGCCTTTATCAAACTACAGCAAATCACAGATGAAATATAGTGTTATTGAATGTAACAACCACAGTAATACATAGTACAAAAAGAGAACAGAAAGAAAGAGAACATAACTCAAAAGACTAGTAGATACTCATAGTTGGTACTCGCTGGAAAATACTCTGGTTCAAGAAAATGATAGATGATCATATTAGCTAATCAATGGAAGAAGTTCTGCTTTAATCAATCAGACAAAATACATCCTATCCGCCGTGGAGTACTCTGTGAGAGTTCTATATAATTAACTTGAGAGGAGGTAACCTTGTCCGTTGAGTACATAAGGCAATATTACAATTCATGTAGAATAAAGATTTGTTCACACCAGATGTGTTATGTTGTGCATAGGGTTCCCACCCCAATCGTAGATAAACATAAATCACAGCAGAAGAAAGATATCTTTTGAATTCTTGTGTTTTTTTATTTTGCAGATGTACAATGACACACGGCAGTGCGTGTGTTAACGTTTTCGGCTGGGATAGCCTTCATCAGACACTACAATCAAACAATAGATAACCTTCAGTAAAGTTTCACATAATATTCTAATTGTATGAGTTGAAGTAATACCGTGGTCGACAGACAGTGTATTTAAAAAAATAAAGTCACATTTCATCTAATGACCTTTTGTCTTATAATACATTCCTTCAATCCATCTAGGTATCAATGAATATATGAGAGGTAGGCGACAGACATTTATAACAACGCTCAATAAGTAGACATCAAAGGGGCCTCTATATAATAAGAGGATATACATATTATTATCCAGGAAACAAAGTGGGATCTTCCTATGGCATCCTGGACCGAGGGTGTCAGCGGGACAAGAGGTAGATCCAGTTACCTGTGTGAGTAATTTTCTATATGTGAACCAGCATTTTTACTTGTGAACCAGCATTTTTACTTGTGTACCAGAACTTTATAATCAACCGTTATGCATGTACTGTAATACATGTAGGTCCTGTTAGGGAGACTAGGATTAATTTTTTATATGTGAACCAGCCTCTTTACTTGTGAACCAGCTTCTTTACGGTGTACCGGAACTTTGTAATCAGCCATTATGCATGTAATGCTTACAGATTCTATCTATAATACCTCCACACTCCATCAGGAACTACTGCGATTATATATATCTTTTCTTTTATTATTAGTGTTGTTCCCTAGGGAGGAATATAGATAGACTATGTCTACCACATAAGACACGTTAACTGCTATAGTTTATGGTTACACAGCACCCTACCTCATACCACATTTTATACAGTCCTTTTCTTAACCACCTATTCACACAGGTAACTGGATCTACCTCTTGTCCCGCTGACACCCTCGGTCCAGGATGCCATAGGAAGATCCCACTTTGTTTCCCGGATACCGGATAATAATATGTATATCCTCTTATTATATAGAGGCCCCTTTGATGTCTACTTATTGAGCGTTGTTATAAATGTCTGTCGCCTACCTCTCATATATTCATTGATACCTAGATGGATAGAAGGAATGTATTATAAGACAAAAGATTGGTCATTAGATGAAATGTGACCTTATTTTTTTTAAATACACTGTCTGTCGACCACTGTATTACATCAACTCATACAATTAGAATATTATGTGAAACTTTACTGAAGGTTATCTATTGTTTGATTGTAGTGTCTGATGAAGGCTATCCCAGCCGAAAACGTTAAAACACACGCACTGCTGTATGTCATTGTACATCTGCAAAATAAAAAAGCACAAGAATTCAAAAGATATCTTTCTTCTGCTGTGATTTATGTTTATATTACAATACATATGAGGATGCTCGGTACATAAGGCAAATACATAATCGAGCGTATAGGGCAATATTTCATATTTCAAAATTTTAAAACATATGGGGATATTGTATGATCCTGCTGGGTACATAAAGCAATTACATTACTGAGTAGATACGGCCATATTTACATCTTCAAGACATATGAGAATATCGTATAACCTGCTGAATACATGAGACAGTATTCATTACACAGGAGGAGGTTGCCTGCTAGTTACAGGAGATAATCTTCCACCCTCTTTGTACATGGGGATACTCATAGTTGCTACTCGCTAGAAAATACTCTGGTTCAAGAAAATGATAGATGATCATAGTAGCTGTTTAATGAAAGAAGTTCTGCTTTAATCAATTATACAAAATACAAAACACATTGGGTTGAAAAAACGGACGTCTCCATCCGCCGTGGAGTATTCTGTTAGAGTTCTATATAATTAACGTGAGAGGAGGTAACCTTGTCAGCTGAGTACATAAGGCAATATTACATATTACAATACATATGAGGTTGCTGGGTACATAAGGCAAATACATAATCGAGCATATAGGGCAGTATTTCATATTTCTATTTCCATAAATCTCTAAACATATGGGGATATTGTATGATCTTTATATTGTCCCATGTACCCAGCTGCCATTACTACTTCCCCATGTACAAAGAGGGTGGAAGATCATCTCATGTACCTAGCAGGTAACCTCCTCCTGTGTAATGAATACTGTCTCATGTATTCAGCAGGTTATATGATATTCTCATATGTCTTGAAGATGTAAATATGGCCGTATGTACTCAGTAATGTAATTGCTTTATGTACCCAGCAGCATCATACAATATCCCCATATGTTTTAAAATTTAGAAATATGAAATATTGCCCTATACGCTCGATTATGTATTTGCCTTCTGTACCCAGCTTCCTCATATGTATTGTAATATGTAATATTGCCTTATGTACTCAGCGGACAAGGTTACCTCCTCTCAAGTTAATTATATAGAACTCTCACAGAGTACTCCACGGCGGATGGATGTATTTTGTATAATTGATTAAAACAGAACTTCTTCCATTGATTAGCTACTATGATCATCTATCATTTTCTTGAACCAGAGTATTTTCCAGCGAGTAGCAACTATGATTATCTACTAGAATTTTGAGTTATGTTCTCTTTCTTTCTGTTCTCTTTTTGTACTATGTATTACTGTGGTTGTTACATTCAATAACACTATATTTCATCTGTGATTTGCTGTAGTTTGATAAAGGCCCAGGTGGGCCGAAACATCACACCAAATCCTGTACAGCCGCATTCTGAATAAAGTATCTCATTCTTCGCAACTAAACTCCGGGAGTTCTTATTTACTTACTGCATGCAGAATAAGCTAGGCTAAATCTCTTAAACTGGGACACTGCCGTTCAAAGGTGGAGACTGGGACATATGTTTTGGAGTCTGACAAATCAGCATTTTGCTCTCAGTTGTCTGGCACTGTATAGCTCTATATGATTCCCCATGGTGATAAGTATTGTGTTGTTTCTAGAAATAAACTGATCCCTCAATCATAACCTGCAATTAATCAAATTTGCTCAAAAGGTTGAAATATGACACTGCCATTAGCGCGGAGATATCTGAAAGGCAGCTGCTTCTTTAAATGAGATTGTAACACTCAACAATAGGATATGACGAGGAAATAACACTTCATCCTACTCTCTATGTATTATTCATTAAAACTCAAGGGCAGAAAGCAAACAGAATGATTTTGTGCACAAGAAAAACACATGCTATGATTTCCTCCGCAGGAACATTTTTATTAACACCTCGCCCTGAATTATTTACATTTGGAGATGCCGAAAGTCCACGTGCACCAGCGGAAAGGAAACAATCTGGGCTGTAATAATATACTGAGTAATTTGTAGATTAGGGATAGGTTTATTTTTGTCCTCTTGACATTCCAAAATTAATCATGTGTAAGTAAGCAAACTGGATAATTTGATTAAAGAAAACCAGAGTGGTTAGACGAGAAGACAGGTAAATTGCCATTAGCATCCGCCTTCAGTCAGGAAAGAAACTGTGGGTTTATTAAGGTGATGTCATTAATGGAAATGATAAACTGATTTTGGGTGGTCTGCAATCCGCTGCAATCTGTGGGGAAACTGACAGCAAGTATTACATTCCCAGGACAAATGAGGCATTACACTGATGAACATGAGGGCTAAAAAATGTTAGGTATTCAAAAAGGAAATATTTTATAAAAACGGATAATGTGTTAACATCTCTAGTGTCCAACTGAGGTTTTTTGAGCTCACCAGAGAATTATTTTGATGGCCCACCTTTACTTGAGTCCATTCACTTTTAATTGCAACATAATACATGTTATTATTGAACATACAGGATATATAATCACTGAACCTGTTATTTGTAGATCAAATCATAAGTATTAGACCCTATTGGCAAGTGATTTCCTCCAAAGTCAGCTTGATAATGAATTGTCTTCTGCTGGACCCGAAGCTCATTATTGTGTCAATCCTGCTTCTAAAGAACTTTTTGTTTCTCATTGTTGCAGTGATCTAACACCATTATAACTCAAACTGGAGACGTTGTCAATGAGGTTGGTATTTGTACGCAATTATAAAGGTTAGTTTTTTTGGATTCTGGAAAATAGGAAGAAGTGAAGAGATCAGCTCTGTGACGGATGGATGATTTAAAAAAAAAAAAACATTTTTAAGAGCCTTGCCTTGTAATGGAGTCATCCAGTTCAAACAATTTCATGTTTAATGGTGTTGATTGCCATAAGTTGATTATATCAGAGGGCTTACTTCCTCTTGCATTGAAACAAACTGTTTACAATGTGGATATCGTATTGTTTGCACTCATATCCGCTGCAAACTTTCTGGAGGATCTCCCTCTATAAACTAGAGCGGAGAGAGCTAATTAACCAGCTCTGGACCTCTGAACGCACGGATGCGTCCAGGCGGGGGCTGGTTTACTTCTCCTGGACGCATCCACGCGTCGGGGAGAAGTTAAACTACAGCCTGCCAGCGCTGATCATGCGCTGGCAGGCTGTAGAAGTTAAATAAAATCGCATATGAGACGCTGTTTTGTTAACAGCGTCTGATATGCCTGCTGCTGATATGCCTGCCGCAATGCGCCTGCTGCTGGCACATTGCCAGAACTATATAGAAAATGCCTTTTCTTGTCTGCAATTGCAGACAAGAATTGGACATGCTCTATCTTTTGCTCCGCAAATGCTGATGCGGCGAGCACATAGTGTGCTCTCCGTATCACTGCCGGCCCCATTTACACTGAATGGGTCCGCATCTATTCCGCAGAATTGCGGAATAGATGCGGACATTTTTGCGGACGTGTGAATGGGGCCTTACTTCATTTTTTCATCCACATTGATTGATGCGAATGAAGAAATCTGTGCCATTCATTTTTTTTTTCAGCCCAGAGGCTGAACGGAAAAAAAAAATCTCATTACCCGTATGCTCAATATAAGGAGAATAGCAGAAACTCCTAATGCTGGCCATACGTGTAATGATTGCGGAGACCCCTAAAATGCCAGGGCAGTATAAATACCCCACATGTGACCCCATTTTAGAAAGAAGACACCCTAAGGTATTCCGTGAGGGGTATGGTGAGTTCATGTAAAATTTTATTTTTTGTCACAAGTTAGTGGAATATGAGACTTTGTAAGAAAAAAAAAAAAGTCAATTTCCGCTAACTTGTGCAAAAAAAAACAATCTTCTATGAACTCGCCATGCCCCTCACTGAATACCTTGGGGTGTCTTCTTTCCAAAATGGGGTCACATGTGGGGTATTTATACTGCCCTGGCATTTTAGGGGCCCTAAAGCGTGAGAAGAAAAATGCGTAAAAATGCCCTCCTAAAAGGTACTCATTGGAATTTGGGCCCCTTTGCGCATCTTGGCTGCAAAAAAGTGGCACACATGTGGTATTGCCGTACTCAGGAGAAGTAGGGCAATGTGTTTTGGGGTGTATTTTAAAATTTAAAATTTTTTTTAAAAAGTTGCCATTTACAGAGATATTTCTCACACACAGTATGGGTACTGTATTTTTTTTGGCACAAGTTAGCAGAAATAGTTTTTTTCTTTTTTTTTCTTACAAAGTCTCATATTCCACTAACTTGTGACAAAAAATTAAATTTTACATGAACTCGCCATGCCCCTCACGGAATACCTTGGGGTGTCTTCTTTCTAAAATGGGGTCACTTGTGGGGTATTTATACTGTCCTGGCATTTTAGGGGCCCCTAAAGCGTGAGAAGAAGTCTGGAATCCAAATGCGTAAAAATGCCCTGTGAAATCCTAAAGGTACTCATTGGAATTTGGGCCCCTTTGCGCACCCAGGCTGCAAAAAAGTGTCACACATGTGGTATCGCCGTACTCAAGAGAAGTAGGGCAATGTGTTTTGGGGTGTATTTTTACATATACCCATGCTGGGTGAGAGAAATATCTCTGTAAATGACAACTTTTTCATTTTTTTTATACAAAGTTGACAATTTACAGAGATATTTCTCTCACCCAGCATGGGTATATGTAAAAATACACCCCAAAACACATTGCCCTACTTCTCCTGACTACAGAAATACCACATGAGTAACACTTTTTTGCAGCCTGGCAAAGGGGCCCAAATTCCAACGAGTACTTTTAGGTTTTACAGGGCTGCTCACAATTTAGCCCCGCTCAAAATGCCAGAACAGTAAACACACCCACAAATGACCCCATTTCGGAAAGTAGACACCCCAAGGTATTCACTGAGGGGCATAATGAGTCCGTTATTATTTTTATTTTTTCCTCAGAAAGTGTCATTTTCTGCTAACTTGTGAAAAAAAATGAAATGATACATGAACTCACTATGCCCCTCCGCAAATACTTTGGGGTGTCTTCTTTCTAAAATGGTGTCATTTGGGGGGTATTTATACTATCCTGACATTCTAGCACCTGAAGAAACATGACAGGTGCTCAGAAAGTCAGAGCTGCTTCAAAATGCGGAAATTAACTTTTTTGCACCATAGTTTGTAAACGCTATAACTTTTACCCAAACCAATAAATATACACTTATTGGATTTTTTTTTTTATCAAAGACATGTAGAACAATAAATTTAGAGAAAAATGTATATAGAAATGTATTTAAAGACATGTAGAACAATAAATTTAGAGAAAAATGTATATAGAAATGTATTTTTTTTTTAAATTTACAACAGAAAGTGAAAAATGTCATTTTTTTGCAAAAATTTCGGTCATTTTTTATTAATAGCAAAAAAAGTAAAAATGTCAGCAGCAATGAAATACCACCAAATGAAAGATCTATTATTGAGAAGAAAAGAAGGCAAAATTCATTTGGGTGGTAAGTTGTATGACGGAGCAATAAACGGTGAAAGTAGTGTAGTGCAGAATTGTAAAAAGTGGCCTGGTCATTAACCACTTGAAGACCACAGGTTTATACCCCCCTAGTGACCAGGCCCTTTTTTACAAATCCGCACTATACTACTTTCACCGTTTATTGCTCCGTCATACAACTTACCACCCAAATGAATTTTACCTCCTTTTCTTCTCACTAATAGAGCTTTTATTTGGTGGTATTTCATTCTTGCTGACATTTTAACTTTTTTTGCTATTAATAAAAATGCAACGACATTTTTTCAAAAAAAGGAAATTTTTCACTTTCTGTTGTAATTTTTTTTTTAAAAAACGACATTTCTATATAAATTTTTCACAAAATTTATTGTTCTACATGTCTTTGATAAAAACAAATCCAATAAGTGTATATTTATTGGTTTGGGTAAAAGTTATAGCGTTTACAAACTATGGTGCAAAAAAGTGAATTTCGGCATTTTGAAGCAGCTCTGACTTTCTGAGCACCTGTCATGTTTCTTCAGGTGCTAGAATGTCAGGAAAGTATAAATACCCCCCAAATGACACCATTTTACATATAAGACACCCCAAAGTATTCACGGAGGGGCATGGTGAGTTCATGTATCATTTCATTTTTTCACAAGTTAGCGGAATATGACACTTTCTGAGGAAAAATAATAATAATAAAGTTTCCATTTCTGCTAACTTCTGGCAAAAAAAAAAAAAATCTCAGACGGACTCACTATGCCCCTCAGTGAATACCTTGGGGTGTCTACTTTCCGAAATGGGGTCATTTGTGGGGTGTGTTTACTGCTCTGGCATTTTGGGCGGGGCTAAACTGTGAGCAGCCATGTAAAACCTAAAGGTACTCGTTGGAATTTGGGCCCTTTAGCACCCAGGCAGCAAAAGTGTCACACACGTGGTATCGCCGAACTCAGGAGAAGTAGGGCAATGTGTTTTGGGGTGTATTTTTACATATACCCATGCTGGGTGAGAGAAATATCTCTGTAAATTGTCAACTTTGTATAATTGTTTTTTAAAAGTTGTCGTTTACAGAGATATTTCTCACACAAAGTATGGGTATATATAAAAATACACCCCAAAACACATTGCCCTACTTCTCGTGAGTATGGCGATACCACATGTGTGGCACTTTTTTGCAGCCTGGGTGCGCAAAGGGGCCCTAAAACCAATGAGTACCTTTAGGATTTCACAGGACATTTTTACGCATTTGGATTCCAGGCTTTAGAGACCCCTAAAATGCCAGGGCAGTAAAAATACCCCACAATTGACCCCATTTTAGAAAGAAGACACCCCAAGGTATTCCGTGAGGGGTATGGTGAGTTCATGTAAAATTTTATTTTTTGTCACAAGTTAGTGGAATATGAGACTTTGTTAAAAAAAAAAATATAATAAAATATCAATTTCCGCTAACTTGTGCCCAAAAAAAAAAAATTCTGTGAACTCGCCATGCCCCTCACGGAATACCTTGGGGTGTCTTCTTTCCAAAATAGGGTCACATGAGGGGTATTTATACTGCCCTTGCATTTTAGGGGCCCTAAAGCGTGAGAATCCAAATGCGTAAAAATGCCCTGTGAAATCCTAAAGGTACTCATTGTTTTTAGGGCCCCTTTGCGCATCTTGGCTGCAAAAAAGTGTCACTCATGTGGTATCGCCGTACTCAGGAGAAGTAGGGCAATGAGTTTTGAGGTGCATTTCTACATATACCCATACTGTGTGTGAGAAATATCTCTGTAAATGACAACTTTAAAAAAAAATTTATGCAAAGTTGTCAATTTACAGAGATATTTCTCTCACCCAGCATGGGTATATGTAAAAATACACCCCAACATTCATTGCCCTACTTCTCCTGAGCATGGCGCTACCACATGTGTGCCACTTTTTTGCAGCCAAGATGCGCAAAGGGGCCCTAATTCTAATGAGTACCTTTGGAGGGCATTTTTACGCATTTTCTTCTCACGCTTTAGGGCCCCTAAAATGCCAGGGCAGTATAAATACCCCACATGTGACCCCATTTTGGAAAGAAGACACCCCAAGGTACTCCGTGAGGGGCATGGCGAGTTCACAGAAGATTTTATTTTTGGCACAAGTTAGCGGAAATTGATTTTTTATTGTTTTTTCTCACAAAGTCTCCCTTTCCACTTTTTTGATAAAAAGTTCAATTTTTCATGGACTCATTATGCCCCTCAGCGAATACCTTGGGGTGTCTTCTTTCCAAAATGGGGTCATTTGTGGGGTGTTTGTACGGTTCTGGCATTTTGGGCGGGGCTAAATTGTAAGCAGCCATGTAAAAGCTAAAGGTACTCGTTGGAATTTTGGCCCCTTTGCGCACCTAGGCTGCAAGAAAGTGTCACACATGTATCTCCGTACTCAGGAGAAGTAGGGCAATGTGTTTTGGGGTGTATTTTTACATATACCCATGTTAGGTGAGAGAAATATCTCTGTAAATTGACAACTTTGTATAAAAAAAATTAAAAAGTTGTCGTTTACAGCAATATTTCTCACACAAAGTATGGGTATATATAAAAATACACCCCAAAACACATTGCCCTACTTCTCCTGAGTACGGCGATACCACATGTGTGGCACTTTTTTGCAGCCTGGGTGCGCAAAGGGGCCCTAAAACCAATGAGTGCCTTTAGGATTTCACAGGGCATTTTTACGTATTTGGATTCTCATGCTTTAGGACCCCTAAAATGCCAGGGCAGTATAAATACCCCACATGTGACCCCATTTTGGAAAGAAGACGCCCCAAGGTATTCCGTGAGGGGCATGGCGAGTTCACAGAAAAAAAATTTTTTGGGCACAAGTTAGCGGAAATTGATATATATATATTTTTTTTTACAAAGTCTCATATTCCACTAACTTGTGACATAAAATAAAATTTTACATGAACTCACCATACCCCTCACGGAATACCTTGGGGTGTCTTCTTTCTAAAAGTTTTTTGTACTGCCCTGGCATTTGAGTGTCTCCGCAATCATTACACGTGTGGCCAGCATTAGGAGTTTCTGCGATTCTCCTTATATTGAGCATACGGGTAATGAGATTTTTTTTTTCCGTTCAGCCTCTGGGCTGAAAAAAATAAAATAAAATGAACGGCACAGATTTTGTCATTCGCATCGATCAATGTGGATGAAAAAATCTCTGCCAAAATCAGTGACTGCGGTGCGGTGGGCTGGGCGCTAACTACCTAACAAGTAGCTAGCTAACTGGCGGTGATAAGGGACTCTTATGCCCCATTCACACGTCCGAAATTCTGTTTGTGGAACGGAATTGTGGACCCATTCATTTCTATGGGGACAGACTTTGTCCCGCTCGGATCCGGAATTACGGATCCGCGCTTCCTGGTCTGCACTTCCGTTCCGCAAAAATATAGAACATGCCCTTTTCTTGTCCGCAATTGTGGACAAGAAAAAGCATTTTCTATATAGTTCTGTGCGGATCTGCAAAATGCGGAAAGCACATTGCCGGAGTCCATATTTTGCGGATCCGTAGATCCATGGATCCGCAGATCCATGGATCCGCAAAACACATACAGACGTCTGAATGAGCCTTACAGGGGGTGATTAGTGACAGGGGGTGACAGGGGTGATCAGGGGGTGACATGGGTGATCAGGGGGTGACATGGGTTATCAGGGGTTAATCAGTGATAAGGGGTGGGGGGGGTGTGTGTGTAGTGATTGGTGCACTTTACCAATGTTTCCTCTGGTGGTCCCAAACAAAGGGACCACCAGACGAGCAGACAGCAGGCATATCAGACGCTGTTTACAAAACAGCATCTGATATTCGATTTAAATGCGTTTTTTTCCGCATCTACAGCCTGCCAGCGCATGATCAGCGCTGGCAGGCTGTAGTTTCAGTTGTCCCGGCTCTGAGCACATGAACGCGCGCGCACGACGCGGGCGCGTTCATGCGAAATCTCAGGTCTCACGAGATGACGCCAATAGGCGTGACTGAGACCTGAGAGAGCCGCCGCGCTGACGCCCATCGGCGTTAGCGTGGCGGCAAGTGGTTAAGGATGTTTAAGCTAGGGGGGCTAATGTGGTTAAGAGCATCTGCCACGCTAGTGAACCTGGTCTGTCCATGTATTTCATGGTTGGCCGTGTATGGCCAGCTATATCTTTGACTGCTGATTGCCAGGGGGGTTCTGAGGGCAGGAACAAAGAATTGCCAATATAAATATCACAATAGCGGTTGTCTACATGACACAAACCCACATTTACTCGACACAAATACCACATTTTACTATATGGATATCTTATGTAACCATGGAGCAAATGACTTCAAAAGCTGCATCAAAGCTATTGAGCTGTAAAATAGGCTTAGATTCTCCAACAACATTACTTAAGATAGTTCTCTTTTTTTTAACCAAACTATTTTGAGGACTCCAATTATAACCATTTAATTTCTTGAAATGTGTGACATACAGGTAGGTCCTGCTGGTACTATAACGACTACTGAGAGGAGAGACAGAAGGGTGAAAATCTGTAGTTTTGCTAGATAACATTTCTCTTCAGTTAATTCCTTATTCCTGAACCCATATTAAAGCATTTTTAAGCCTATAAATATAGATGACCTATCCGCAGGATAGGTCATCACTATCAGATTTGTGAAGGTCTGATACCTGGTGCCCCCACTGATCAAATGTTTTCAGTAGCTGGCGGCGCTGAAAACAAAACAGTGGATAGAATCGGAAGCAGAAGACTCCATCTACCATGTAGCGTTTGTGCCAGGTTACTCCAGCTCAGCAGCCATTCAAGTAAATACTGCAATCAGTGCTGGCTCCAGGTTCTTGTGGGCCCTTGCGCGATAAATCTCAATGGGCCCCCTTGTAGCAGTTTTTACATTTACATGTCGTCCTGTGGCTCCCATATCGTATAATGAACCCCAGTGCCACCATACAATATAATAACCCCCCCAGTGCCCCCATACAGTATAATGACCCTCAGTGGCCATCCACACAGTATAATGACCCCCAGTGGTCCCGATACAGTATTAGGACCTCCCAGTGGGCCCTGTTGTAGCAGTTTTTACATTTACATGTCCCCCTGTGGCTCCCAAATCGTATAATGACCCCCAGTGCCACCATACAATATAATAACCCCCCCAGTGCCCCCATACAGTATAATGACCCTCAGTGGCCATCCACACTGTATAATGACACCCAGTGCCACCATACAATATAATAACCCCTCCAGTGCCCCACATACAGTATAAAGACCCTCAGTGGCCCTCCAAACAGTATCATGACCCACTGTGGCCCTTCACACAGTATAATGACCCCCAGTGCCCCCACGGAAAGTATAGTGACCCCAAGTGGCCCCAATACAGTATAATGCTCCCTGTGCCATCATACAATATAATAACCCCCCCAGTGCCCCCATACAGTATAATGACCCTCAGTGGCCCTTCACACAGTATAATGACCCCCAGTGCCCCCACGGAAAGTATAGTGAACCCCAGTGGCCCCCATACAGTATTCGGACCTCCCAGTGGCCCTTTATTCAGTATATTGACCCCCCAGTGGTCCTCCATTCAGTATTATGACACCACCAGTTGCTCACTTCCACAGTATTACAGCTCTCACCCCCTAACAGTGTAATGACCCCCCCAGTGGCCCCCTGAAATACCTATCATTGCTGGAGCACAGGGGAGCTGGCGGTCTGTTCAATCACTAACCACAGCTGATCTCCCTTTACTCCTTCTCTCCTTTGGCCCAGCACAGTAGTGAGACACACAGCATGATGTCACCGCCGGGCCAGGAGAGCGGCAGTTGCAGTTAGTGAATGATGGGAGCTCTCATAGCAGCCGGTCTGGCACCCCCCTTAGAGCTGGACTGCCCCCCCCCCCTTGGGGCAGTGGTTGTCACGATGCCAAAATTTTTATACAATTTCGATACCATTTATTTAATTTTGATACCCACAGCCTACATTAATACAGATGTAGGCTGCGGGTGCCGGTCGTATCATATACCCGGCACATGCAGCCTACATTTGTATTAATGGTTTAATTATAATCATTGGTGCGCAGTGCGCCCCTACCCAACCCCAGTATTATAATGATTGGTGGCAGTTGTGACAGGGTCCCCTCCTCTCTCTAATTGCTTTTCTCATTGGTGGCAGCGACCCCCACGTCACAGCGGGGAGGGAGGGAGAGACTCCCTCCTTCTCCACTGTGTTGTCTCAAGGGAACATGGTGAGCACTGAAGGCAGCGTGTGACATGATCCAATTATTGGTAACGTCTTCAGGCCTCTTGTTAACCTCACCCTTTCCACCAATATACCTCAGCTGCTGCTTCCCTTTTCCTCTTCCCTTACCCCAACCCTAGGCCAATAAAACACGGAGACTTATGTCGGATTTTATCGGCCACAGCAGCCGTTATTTATTAACCAAAAATACATAATTTAACCATAAATTACCATAACTTAACAATAACTTAACCCAGATGAGGGAGGTCCTAGAAGCCCCAACCAGGCGGAATCCCAAAGCCACAAGCCGGCTCATCCACCTTGCCTCCAGCCGTAGAACACCAGCTCGGAGCCACCAACTGATGGACGCCTCACTGACTAACCAAGTGCCCAATCCTGAGAGTCCAGCCCCACCATTGAGGCCAGCTTCGGGGACCTCCCTCCGCCAACAACACGCCAAATTGAATACTCCAACCACCTCAAGTTTGCGCGTTCCTCCAAACCCCCAGTGCCCTTTCATTCCCCCCTTGTAGCCCAAGGGACCACAGGTCAATTCCAACAGCATTCAAATGAATGCCATCCGCTCTCCAAAATTCTCCCAAACCTGACTCAAGGTCCACATGCCTAACCACCACCGCCCCACTGTTGGCCATAAATCGCCCAATCGCTCTGTTCACCTTTATACTTGCCCTATTAATCCCCTCCACTGACTGTGCCTCCCTCCAAGTCTTCCTAGGCACTATATCCGACCACACAGTGACCATATTAGGAAATAACGACCAAAGCCGCAACAAATCAAATCGAATGTCCCTCATCAACTCCCTCGCTGGCCTAACACCCAAATCATTGCCCCCCACGTGAAGCACCAAAACATCAGGCGCCCTATCTAACTGCAAAAACGATGTATTTCTGCCAATACACTCCTCCACAACATACCTCGAACCCCCAGCCAGTTCAAAACCGCGACATCTCTCCCAAACCTCCGTGCACCCCAGAAAACAAAAGAGTGACCGAGGATCCATACTAACGCCGATTCCGAACCTGGCTGCAACACAATCACAAAACAGAAAAGAAACATTACTACACATCTTGCCGCAATACCCCCCTACAAACCATCCGGGCGCACATATGAACGAAACCTGATGGACTCCCATCGCCTGATTCTTTTAATTACATCATCAGCCAAACCCAGCCTAGCTGCCCCCGTTGCCGCTCCAATCCTAAAGGAGTGACCAGTAAAATCCCGTGGGTCCACTCCCGCCCCCACCAAACATTTTATGAACACCGCCACAAACTGGAACCTTGACAGAAACGAACCATCCCCATGCCGCAGAAGGGGGCCGCCATTAAAAGCGCCATCCTCCCTGTAAACACGCAAGCACCTAACCGGACACAACATACACTCCGGTACCGAAAACAAGGTAACATACCGCCCCCGGCCCTCCGTATCTGTTTTTGACCCCCGAAGCCTGGCCACCAACCTATCATGGAACAAATCCACATCCTCCCCCAGCAGTCCCTCCGCAACCTTAACCTTGACACTTCTGGACACCAACTCACCCAAACAAAACGCCCCAAAAAAGGCTAACGAAAAAGCTAACTCGAACTATCAGCATGAACCGGGAGTAACCGAAAAGCCGCCTCGATATCAGTTTTCACCAATAAGGTACCCGGCCCCAATTTTCTAACCCATGCCACAGCCGGATCAAATGACGTATAGACCACCGAGCAAAGGTCAGGATCGATACCATCATTGACCGACGCACCCCTCGGGAAAGACAAATGACTAACACTAACCCCAGTGGCGACACCCGCAAGTTAACCAACGGCGGTTCCTTTAAACGGCCCATCCATCCTCCCCAACGAAACCTCCTTAGCTAACTTCCCCGAGAATATTTCCGGATACTCCAATGCCGAGCGCAAATTTTTCGCGACAAGCCCACCGGCAAGGGGTTCGACGGGATACGAAAACCCTCCAAAAAAACGTATTTTAACAGATTCGCCGCCTCCCTATTGGGATACCTATTTAGATGCCATTCCATCTTTTCCACCCGTACCGGAGTCATGCCCTTTTGCAGCGGCATCTGAACCTCGTTGCTTGCTACCCCTGAAACAGCGATTGGCTCCTTGCGAACCCCCGCACACCGAGCACTCGTGTTTAAACTTGCATTTTGCCCCAAAACGGCAGTTGCCCTCGTTAAAGAGAAAGCACTGTCCCTTAGCGGATGCCCCGTCCCTCCCAACTCCCCCCGAAAGGGCTGCCCCTGTCGCCCTGACGCCGTCACCCGCAGCCATAAACTTATATCTTTGTGGTCCCAACAAATATCAGGTTGAACCGCCTTCCGTTGTCTAAATTGCTCATCGTACCTGAGCCACCCAGCGCCTCCGTACACCCTGTACGCCTCGCCGATTGCATCCATGTAACAGAAAAGAGCCGAACAAGATTCGGGCGTCTTTTCTCCGATGACACTCGCCAAGATCGCAAATGCCTGCAACCAATTGGCGAAGGTCCGCGGTATCAACCGATACTGATGCTTTTCGTCCTCCTCCTTTTTTCCCTCACCCATTTGTGCCCTGTCCAAATTAAAACGCTCTAGCGGGAGCAACAAAAAAATCTCAACATACTCCCCCTTCCATTTGCGATCCCGTACATCCTGTTTTAAATGCGCCCACAACGGACCCTCGAAGCACACATAAACCTCACCTTTCGCTGCATCGTCCACCCTAGGCCTGTCCTCCTCACCCCCAACCTGCGTCTGGACCGATACCGATCCCCCCACGGAGGGCTGTGCACCACCTACCGCCCCCGTCGTACTCCCACCGACCTCCCATGCCGGCAACGGGGACGAACCTGCTCCCCCCAGCCCTGCAACCAACCCCGCCAAACTACTAAAAAATTGCCCCAAACCACCGGCTAACTCCCCATGACCCCCCCAGCCCCCACACTCCACGGGCTACCCGCTAAATTCTGCAATGCACCCCACATGTTCTCATCTGGCTGCCTGGGTGCTGTGGATCCCGCAGCCGTTGGTCCTTACTCCAGACGAACGGGTCCCGATGGCGACGCGACGGATCCATCCTCTGCTCCCGAATCGCCGGCAGACTGCACCCAAGTACCGTCCATACTGGGTGCGCTCACTCCATCCTCCTCTTCTCTAACTTCAGCCACATGAGGTCCCAGGCCAGGAGACACCTGCCCTTGATTTCCTTGAGCCCTGCGCCCTCTGGTGGCCAACCTTGGAACAGGCTCAGTTCTGCTGCTGCTCACTCTCCCTCGCCGAGCGGACGTTCCTCCCACTAGGGGGCGCCCGGAACCCGCAGATCCAGCTCCTGCTCCCACACTGCTTGCCGGGGCTCCGCCGCGCCCGTGGATTCCTCCCACGCCTGGAGGACGAGGACAAGCGGCGCCCATCGTCCCCACTCTGTGGAGGGTCCCTGGAGGGGCTCCTGCGCTGGCGCTGAGCCCTGGGGGATTCACTTGGGCCGCGGCCGGGCTGGCGATCCCTGCTGCCTCCCCCTGCACTAATCCTGCCACCTGCTGATGGAACCATTCAGGGCCCCGGGCCTCCGCTGCCGCCCGCAGCCGCGCGATTATCTCTTCCACAGCCTGCATGGTAGGTCACCGCTTTTTTACCTGCGATTAAAATGGCCTCCGGCCACTAGCCCCTATATAAATGCTTCCCCTAACTCCGCCCCCATGAGCCTCCCTTGCCCCCTACTCACTACCAATAACCCTATCCTCTCCAGGGCCCTTCCACCAAAATTGATCATGACAGCCTACCCTTATGGTATCCCTATAGTCCGGCCTAACTTGACAGTGAAGCAACCACTATCTCGTATTTCCATTTGCCAATAAAGTAATGTAGATTTGGAAAGTAATATCTATGCAATCACTTCGATCTCATTTACTGAAGATTCTTCAATCCCATGAATCCTAAGGCTGTGGCATATCACACAAGAAAGCTATGAAGAGTGAGGAGATAAAAATGGACAGGCCAACATGGCAGCAAGAAATAGTATTACGTTAAAGTAAGTAAATTTTGAAAAGAGAAGAATGTCATTATTCAAATTGCTCTTGACCAGTGACCTTATATCATCTTTATTAATAAAGTTTTCTACTTGCTCTACATATTCTACATAGTTCTCTAAATGTCATGGTGTTGAAACCCTTGGAGTTTTCACATAAAGTTTAGCTAGCATTGTTACATGTTCTTGACCTTATTTTGATGAGCTACAATGAATTCCCGCCTCCCTAAATTCTTCTTTTCAAAACTTCTAATTAACTAAAATGTCTAATAAGTAGCAGGAATCCTTCCAGCAATTCAGCACTTCATTAGCAATTTATTCCATTATGGACATGTATCATCTGAAATCAGCTCAACATTCAGAGGAAACAATTCACTTCCCTTGCCAAAGATAATGGCATGTAATTTTCATTAAGTTGCAGAATCATGTCCTTCAATGTTTCATTAATAGGCAATCAGAGGGTAATATCTACTATACTGAGCATGAGTCTAGAACTTGTATGTATTATTGATAGAATAATCAATGTGATTAAAGATTATAAATTTTTCAAAAATTTGATTCGCCGCTTCGCCAAATTTTTAAGGAAAAATTCTGTTCGATCAGAATATATTTGCAGCGAATTTCGGTAAAAATGTCTATTTCCTGGCTGCTGAGAGCCTGTATAGGGGTGTAGAACACTGTGCCTTGCATGCAGTAACATGCATAGGGAGTCTGCTTTAGTAGAAATAATACTGTGACTCAGTATGACATGCAAATGACAGGCGTTGATCTTAGAATCACTGCACACTTTACTTATTTGGGCAGTCACAGGGCCAAAACTGACCAAATAACTCAAGTAGGAACTCAGCCTTACAGATCGATGTTAGCGCCAAGAAGAAGCGCACTCCTTTTACGCCGTCGTCAGCTGATTACACATAGATGTCTACAGAACCTGTTCTATTAAACGCTTATACTAGTAGAGCCCCCCGACAGAGTGGAGAGGGTGTCAGCAGTAAGTTTGTATAAACGTCACTGATTATTTTCCTCCGATCCATCAGAACAATAACCCCCAAAAAACAGATCCTGTCTTTTGAGAATCCGCCTTCAGCATTTGGTCAGTAATCCATCAGTATTGCTAATGCCAAAGAAAAACAGGAGTGGATCCAAAACAGAGATGACACGTGAATGGAGTATTTCCATGTCTTCTGTGTTTTGTACTCACTCCTGCTTTTGGCTACCAAATCACAAGCCAATTCTGATGGGACCATACAGGCCTTAAAGCTGCTACACAGACAGTATCCATTGTGTGTCTCATTTTTCTTTACTTCTGATAGATCAGAAAAAGGGTCAAATAAAAGATGTCAGCCAAGCCAAAAAGGCTTAATAGTGGCCCGGTCATGAAGTGGAGAGGGTGGAAACAGCATGAGAAGTCAACAGAATGGTCCTATGACATACTGGTGAGGTGGAAGCAGCATGAGGAGACCACAGAGTGGCCCAATGACAGAGTGTGAAGGTGGCGGCAGCATCAGGAGGCCACAGAGCGGCACAATAACAGAGTGTGGAAGTGGCAGCAGCATCAGGAGACCACAGAGTGGCAAGGTGACATAGTGTGGAGGTGGCAGCAGCATCAGGAGGTGACAGAGTGGCATGATGACGAGAGGTTGTTGAAATGGCGGCAGAAGCATCAGGAGGCCACAGAGTGGCATGATTACGAGAGATTGCGGAGGTGGTAGCAGCATGAGGAGGCCTCAGAGCGGCACGACAACGAGAGATTGTGGAGGTGGCAGCAGCATGAGGAGGCAACAGAGTGGCACAAAGACAGAGTCTGGAGGTGGCGGCAGCATGAGGATGCCACAGATTCCCATGACAACAGGGTGTGGAGGTGGCAGCAGCATGGGAAGGCCACAGAGTGGCACAAAGACCAAAGACAGAGTCTGAAGGTGGTGGCAGCATGAGGAGGCCACACAGTGTTACAATGACAGAGTGTGGAGGTGGGTGGCAATAACAGTACCCGCTGACGATGGTGGTTGTAAGAAGGAGTACTTGGAACCAGATGTGTGGCATCAGGTGGGTGGCAGCATCAGAATAGTAGCTGAGGAAGGTAGCCACAAGAAACCGGTCTCTTATGTCAAGGTTTCTGTGAGGCTACGTGGATTATCTAATCTGATGCATCAGCCATTGGTGGGTGGAAATCCTGGCTGATCCACACCTGATTAATCTAGACAAAGGTCAGTCTTTCCACATTTTGGGTGGACAGGTTAGTCTTTCTTGGAGTAAATATGGCCCCCGCCGCACTAAACACCCGCTCTGATGCCACACTACCCTTTTTGTACTCAACACTTTTCCAGGGCAAACTCTGCTAGTTGTGGCCACGAATCCAGTTTGGCTGCCCAGTAGTCCAGTGGATCTTTAATGTGGGGTGGCAAGGTGCTGTCCAAATATGCCATCACCTGCTGGTTCAGGTCCCGCTCCAGGTCTAGCTGCTGCTGATGGAGAGTAGTTTCTTCAGTATGGGGGGAAGAAAGCGGCTCATCAGCGACTCTAGACTCAGGCTGCTGATAGAGCTGGTACTGCTCCTTCCACCCCACCTCTCCCTAGCAGCCATGGCAGTGGAACGTGAGCGCAGAGGGCCCCCCCGGTCGGATCTGTGAGAGGATGCATGTTGGCGCTGCCGTGCACTTTGGCAGACACCAACAGGTTCAAGGACTGGCCCACCTTCTGTTCTACACATGTGTGCAGGGCTGATACTGCCTTTTTGGCAAAGAAATGACAGCTTGGGACTCTCCACCTCGGCTCGGCACAAGCCATCAGTTCTGTGAAAGGTGCAGAGTCCACCACTTGGAAAGGGAGGGACTGCAGCACCAGCAACTTGGACAGGAGCACATTCAGCTTCTGCGCCGTTGGATGCGTGCATGCATAATATTGTTTCTTGGCAATCACTTTGGTGATTGATTGCTGACAGAATGACTGACGAGGAGTAGGGGGAGGAGGAGCAGGAGCATCAGATGGCTCCCTTCAGCTGAGGTGGTGGAGCCTTGACTGCCTGAAACTGGGTGCGCGCCACTGGGTGATACAGCAATTGCTGTGGCAGGCTGCACCACCACATCTGAGCCATGGTTGTCCCAGGCCAATTTATGGTGACGCTGCATATGTTGACACAGGGCCACGGTGCCGACATTGGCACCCTGGCCACGCTTCACCTTCTGCCCACATATTCTACACATGGCCATGTTCACCTCCTCTGGTGGCTTAACAAAAACTGCCACACCACCGAGTAAGTTATTTTACCCCCCAACACTACGCACTGACTGACTGCTTCCGCCACTGCCTCCGTCAACCCGTGCACCGCTACTTCCCGGGCAGGTAGGCTCTTGCGAAGCGGGTGGTCTGCCCGGGCACGTTTCAATTCGGCCACACTAGCGACTTGCTGGCTCCACTGCTGGCTCACAGGCAAGCTGCCACCCTCTTCTCCTGATGATGATGAAGCCACTTCGTCATCCGGCTCCCAGGTGCGATCAGCTACCTCATCATCATCGAGTACTGTCTGCACGTCACTGATATTCTCCTCAACTGTCTCTGGGTCAGGAGCCTGACTGCTCTCAACACCAGCTCCCACGCCACTCCCCTTATCCCTACTGGCCCGCCTAGTGGAGGAAGCGGCGGATGTCTCCACCGCATCCTGGCTGGGCAGTAGCTGCTGACTGTCCTCTGGTAGCTCATCCTCACTGAAAAGTGGAGCAGAGCCCATAGCATATACTACTTCTCTGGCTGAGGGAACAGAAAAGGACAGAGGCCACCGACTCTTGGCTGGGGGTGTCTGATGTCATTTAGGACGAAGTGGATGACCGAGTCAACCATTTAAGAACCGCTGGGTTGCTGGTCAAGACACGGCTGCTAGATGACACTGGGAGCTCAGGCCTCTCGCTGCGACCCCTGCTGCCATGCCCCCTTACTCTGCACCGACCTCTGCCCGTGCCAAAAACATTTAGGCCTCTGCCACTCCCCATGTGCAGGGCCTGGCACTTCTCTGTCTGACATACTGTTAGATCAAATAATCAAATGTTAGATCAAATATTTTTTATTTTGCCACTAATACATGGCAAATAGTGATTCAGAATAGATCAGTGCACAGCAGAACAGCATTTAGGTCCTAATTTTTTAAAATTTTACACAAAAGGCTTTTCAACACATAAGTGCATTGCTGAATGGAGAATATATTTTTATGTTGCCACTAATACACGGCATACAGGCCTTCAGAATATATCACTGCACTGCAGAACGGCAATTAGGCCCTAATTTTTTTCTACTTTTACAAAAAAGGCTTTACAACAGATTAGTGCTGCGCTGAATGGAGAATATATTTTTATTTTGCCACTAATACACGGCAAACTAGGCTTTAGAATATATCACTGCACCACAGAACTGCAATTAGGCCTTCATTTTTTAAAACTTTTACACAAAAGGCTTTTCAACAGATAAGTGCAACCCTGAATGGAGAGTATATTTTTGTTTTGCCACTAATACATAGCACACTGGGCTTTAGAATATATCCCTGCACCGCAGAACGGCAATTAGGCCCTAATTTTTTTCAACTTTTACACAAAAGGCTTTTTAACAGATACGTGCAACGCTGAACAGAGAATATATTTTTATTTTGCCACTAACACACGGCAAACAGGGCCTCAGAATAGATAATTGCACCACAGAACTGCAATTAGGCCCTAATTGTTTTCAACTATTACTCAAACGACATTTCAACAGATAAGTGCAACGCTGAATGCAGAGTATTTCTTTTATTTTGCCACTAATACACAGCAAACTGGGCTTTAGAATATATCACTGCACCACAGAACAGCAATTAGGCCCTAATTTTTTTCAACTTCTACACAAAAGGCTTTTCAAAAGATAAGTGCAATGCTGAACGGAGAATATATTTTTATTTCGCCACTGATACACGGCAAACAGGGCTTCAGAATAGATCACTGCACTGCAAAACAGCAATTAGGACCAAATTTTTTTCAACTTAAACACAATCGGCTTTTCAACAGATAAGTGCAACGATGAACGGCCAAAATATTTTTATTTCGCCACTAATACACGGCAAACGGGGCTTTAGAATATATCACTGCATCACTGAGCTACCAAAATATTTTTCCTTTTTCCACTATTACAGGCCAAAAAAAGGCTTTAAAACAGATAACTGCACCGCTGAATGGCAAAGGTATTTTTCCTTTTACCACTAAAACACGCAAAAAAGGCCTTTAAAACAGATAACTGCACTGCTGAGCGGCAAATATATTTTTCCTTTTTCCACTAAAACAACCACAAAAGGCTTTACAACAGATAATTGCACCGCTGAGTGGCAAATATATTTTTTCTTTTTCGACTAATACACAGAAAAAGGGGCTTTAGAATAGATAACTGCTCTTCTGAGCATCAAATATATTTTCCTTTTGCCACTAATACACAACAAAAAGGATTGTAATTTTAGCACTTCACCACACAACGACTAAGCCCTTTTTTCTCACTAATACAAGCCAAAAAATGCTTTAGAACATATAACTGCACCTCACAAGGGCAAATAAAATGTAGAAATATTTCCTTGTAATAAACCCTGTTAATGCCTGTATCAAACAGCACTTGCACCTAATAAGAATAGTTTGCTGGAATTACAGAGCTGTTTAATGGCAATTTGGATCCCCAGTCAGTGCAGCAAGATGTAATCCTATTGTTCCTATTACCCAGGCTGTCCCCTCACCGACTGAACCCTGTTCAACAGAAATGCTGGTGGAATGATTTCTCACGATCCTTTCCCTACACCTTGAATAATCTTTCCCTGCATTTGTAAATCGTTTTTTTTTTTTTTTTTCACCACACTCAAGTCTTTCCTATCACTGTCCCTTGCGCCTGCAGACACGTCTCTCCTTGCACTAAGTACGCTGGTAAATGGCAGAATCTAAGATGGCTGCCGCTATTTATTGTCACCCTGACATCACAGGGCTGGCTGCTTATTGGCTGCATGCATGTCAGTATGGGTGATCCCACCTTCCCAGAGTTCCTTGCCCCATGTCCTCACACGTGCAGCAGCCATTTTAGGAAAAAATCACAAGGAAATTCAGCTTCGGTACAAATCAAATGTTTCCTGAAATTCGGATCGAATTCCACTTTGTCAGCTTTGATTCGCTCATCTCTAAATGTGATAATTAAAATGATCATATTCTAAACAAAACAATATAAATACACATTAAAAAGGTTTTTCCTCAAATACAATGTAAAGCTATGGAGGGGATTACACAGATTGCAGCCATATTGCTCCCTTGTGTCAATAATGACTTGATTTATATGAAAATCTTTTTTCCCTGCTCTGCAGCACAACATCTATTTGGATGGGATCTACAACAATGGTCATCCAGGAGCAAATGCTAAATTTTAAAGGAGGGTTTCCAAATGTGTTGATGCCCTCTACAAATTTTAAAAAATCCTCTTCCTCCACCACTGAATAAGCTCACCAACATTCCACTGTATTATATCACACAATGTTAGTAAAGGCATGTTTAGTGATTGGTGGTTTAAAGGGGTGTTTCAGGACTTTATGATTGTTGGCCTATCTTCAGGATAGGCCATCAAAATATGCGCAGAGGCTGGGTTTGGGGTGGCCCCAACGCTACGCTGAGTCCCCTGGACGGAAGTGTTGCTGCTCTCCCGATGGGATGGTTAAGTGTGGTGCACCCCAATGGGAAATAAGTCCAGATAGTCAGGGTCTGTAGTAAACCAGGGTGCTTCTTTACTGGAGGAATTCAGGTACAAAACAATACAGGTGAGGCATAGTGCTGGCTTCTCTAGTCTACACTCTGGCAGAAGATGGGTTTGATGCTGAGAAAAGGCCTGAGCTAGTTGTCCCTCTCTCTTTCTTCAGAAGGCTGGTACCCTGGTAAAACGCTGGTGATCCAGGGTTTGTAGTAGGGTATCCCCGTCTCAGAGTCTTCTTCTAGTTACTCAGTAGTCTGGCAGAGTCTCTGCTTCCAAGCACTGTTCCCTAACTGCAGAACACTAGGGGCTCTGACTGCTTTCCTTATATACCATTTCTAGCTAGACTAGAACCTCCTAGTGGGAGGGGCAGAGTGGAGAAGCTCAACACAACCAGATACATTGTTTTAATCCCCGTTTGTCATAGACTTACATTAGAGCTTCAATGATACTCAATGCCAATGACACATCAGTTTTTCCAGACAAAAACAAGTTTCCAGACATAGCAACATAGCTAAAACTAGACATTCAAAAGGCCAGTCTGTTTGTTTTTGGTGGAAAACAAGTCTGGCTTTTTCCCTCCAAAAAATGCTCTTCTTTAACCCCTTAAGGACCGGGCTCATTTTCACCTTAGGACCAGGCCATTTTTTGCAAATCTGACCAATGTCACTTTATGTGGTGATAACTTTAAAACGCTTTTTCTTATCCAGGCCATTCTGACATTTTTTTTTCGTCACATATTGTACTTCATGACACTGGTAAAATTAAGTCGAAAATTTCATTTTTATTTATAAAAAAAATATCAAATTTACCAAAAATTTTGAAAAATTAGCAATTTTCCAAGTTTCAATTTCTCTACTTCTATAATACATAGTAATACCGCCCAAAAAAGTTATTGATTTACATTCCCCATATGTCTACTTCATGTATCGATCATTTTGGGAATGCCATTTTATTTTTTGGGGACGTTACAAGGCTTAGAAGTTTAGAAGCAAATCTTGAAATTTTTCAGAAATTTTCAAAAACCCACTTTTTAGGGACCAGTTCAGGTCTGAAGTCACTTTGTGAGGCTTACATAATAAAAACCATCCAAAAATGACCCCATTCTAGAAACTACACCCTCAAGGTATTCAAAACTGATTTTACAAATGTCATTAACCCTTTAGGTTTTCCACAAGAGTTAATGGCAAATGGAGATAAAATTTCTGAATTTCGATTTTTGGAAAATTTTCCTTTGAATCCATTTTTTCCAGTAACAAAGCAAGGGTTAACAGCCAAACAAAACTCAATTTTTATTGCCCCGATTCTGTAGTTTTCAGAAACACCCCATATTTGGGCGTAAACTGCTGTATGGCCAAACGGCAGGGCACAGAAGTAAGGGAACGCCATATGGTTTTTGGAAGGTGGATTTTGCTGGTCTGGATTTTTGACACCATGTCCCATTTGAAGCCCCCGATGCACCCCTAGAGTAGAATCTCCAAAAAGTGACTCCATCTAAGAAACTACACCCCTCAAGGTATTCAAAACTGATTTTACAAACTTTGTTAACCCTTTAGGTGTTCCACAAGAGTTATTGGCAAATGGAGATGAAATTTCGGAATTTCTATTTTTGTTACCTTGCCTCAAAAAAGTGTAATATAGAGCAACCAAAAATCATATTTACCCTAAAATAATACAAACAAAACTGCCACCTTATCCCGTACTTTCCAAAATGGGGTCGCTTTTTGGAGTTTCCACTGTAGGGGTGCATCAGGGGGCTTTAAATGGAACATGGTGTCAAATAACCAGTCCAGCAAAATCTGCCTTCCAAAACCATATGGCGTTCCCTTCCTTCTACGCCCTGCCGTTTGGCCATACAGCAGTTTACGACCACATATGGGGTGTTTCTGCAAACTACAGAATCAGGGCAATAAATATTGAGTTTTGTTTGGCTGTTAACCCTTGCTTTGTTACTGGAAAAATTGATTAAAATGGATAATTTGCAAAAAAATAGCTGTTTTGGGACAGTTTTGTATTTTTTGTTATTTACATCGTTGAACTGACAGGTTAGATTGTGTGCTATTTCTATAGAGCAGGTTGTTACGGACGCGACAATACCAAATATCTCTACTTTTTGGGGTTTTTTGTTTCAGTTTTACATAATAAAGCATTTTTGAAAAAAAAGATTTTTTAGTGTCTCCACATTCTGAAAGCCATAGTTTTTTTTTTTTTTTTTGCAATTGTCCTATGTAGGGGCTCATGTTTTGCGGGATGAGATGGCGGTTTGAATGGTACTATCTTGGGGTGGATATGACTTTTTGATCACTTGCTATTACACTTTTTGTGATGTAAGGTGACAAAAAAATGACTTTTTTTACAACGTTTTTATTTTTTATGTTTACGGCGTTCACCTGAGGGGTTAGGTCATGTTATATTTTTATAGAGCAGGTCGTTACGAATGCGACGATACCCAATATGTATACTTTTTTTTATTTATTTTGGTTTTACACAATAATATCCTTTTTGAAACAAAAAAAAACATGTTTTAGTGTCTCCATAGTCTGAGAGCCATATTTTTTTCAGTTTTTAGGCGATTGTCTCAGGTTGGGTATAATTTTTGCGGGATGAGGTGGCGGTTAGATTGGCACTATTTGGGGGTCATATGACGTTTTGATCGCTTGCTATTACACTTTTTGTGATGTAAGGTGACCAAAAATGGCTTTTTGACAAAGTTTTTTTTTTTTTTTACAGTGTTTACTTGAGGGGTTAGGTCATGTGATATTTTTATAGAGCAGATTCTTACGGACGTGGAGATACCCAATATGTCTACTTTTTTTATTTTTTACATTTAACACTGAAAAGCATTTTTGAAACAAAAAATCATGTTTTAGTCTGAGAGGCATAGTTTTTTTATTTTTTGGGCAATTGTTTTATGAAGGGGCTCATTTTTTGTGGGATGAGATGGCGGTTAGATTGGTACTATTTTGGGAGGCATACGCCTTTTGATCGCTTTGTATTACACTTTTAGTGATGTAAGGTGCCAAAAATGGCTTATTTACACAATTTTTTTTTTTTATGGCGTTCACGTGAGGGGTTCAGTCATGTGATATTTTTATAGAGCTGTTTTTTACGGACGCGGCGATACCTAATATGTGTAGTGTATTTTATTTTTTTACTTTTTATTCAGTGATTTGTGTTTTTTTTATTTTTACTTTTTTTCACTTTTTTACATTTTTTGGGACCCAGACCCACTTGGTTCTTGTAGATCCAGTGGATCTGATGTCAGTATAATACAGTACAGTACACTATATAGTGTACTGCACTGTATTTTTACTTTTCATAGTCTGGTCAGACTTCTGCCTTTAGCAGAAGTCTGACCAGAGTTACTATACCATGGGAAGCAGGACGCTTCTGAAAGCGTCCTGCTGCCATGGTAACCATCACCCACTGCCATTAGAGAGTAGTGGGTGATGGATGGGGAGGAAGGGGCTCCCTCCCTCTGCGATCTCATCCTGGGGGCTGCATAGGCACAGCAATGTGCTGGCACTCTGATAGAACCACTAGACACCAGGGAATTATTACAAGGGAGGCGGGCGGGGATCGCTATTGCCTCCCGCACCGCCTCCCGCCTCCGCAACCACCTCCTGCACCCCCGCCGCCATAACAAGATTGGGGGCTGCAGGGGGTTAAAATGAATATCTTTGGGGCATTAACTCTTGATCCTCGCGGTCACAGACCGCGGGATCAGAGATCGTTAAAACCGCTGCAAACCGCAGGTCTGAATTGACCTGCGGTTTGCAGCGATCGCCGATACGGGGGGGTCACATGATCCCCCTCGGTATTAGAACATGGTTCCTGCTGATCTACATCAGCAGGAACCATGTTGCTACCGCGCCCACATCGGGTGCAGTAGCAGTTTAAACACAGGGCGTACATGTACGCCCTTGGTCCTTAAGTACCAGGATGCAAGGGCGTACATGTACGCCCTTCGTCCTTAAGGGGTTAAACCCTATGGCAGCTGTGGAAAATTACCAGCTTTTTAGGATACTTTCACACTAGCGTTATTCTTTTCTGGTATTGAAATCTGGTAAAGGGTCTTAATACCAGAAAAAATGCATCAGTTTTGTCCTAATGCATTCTGAATGTAAAGCAATCCGTTCAGTATGCATCAGGATCTGTTCCATTCCGTCACTTGTACAGTATTTGACCAAACAAAATACTGCAGCTTGCGGTGGTATTTTTTCCGGCCAAAATCCCGTAACACTACCGCACTTGCCGGATCCGGCATTAATTTCCATGAAGATGTCTTAATGTCGGATCCGGTACCAAATGTTTTGGAAATTGCTGGGTTGACGGTTTTCTGTTCTGCGTCTGCACTGGGATATAGGAGGAACTAGTTTCGCTTTTGATCTTTGAAAAAAATGAAATAACGGTATATCACCGGATCCAAAAAAACCGATATCCGTTTACACACGGATTGCTGGATCTGGCAGGCAGTTCAATTGCCAGAACTGCCTGCCGACTCCTCACAACGCTAGTGTGAAAGTACCCTTATTCAAAGTCCCAAAAGTCTCTCAGTATTAATTAACCCTTTCCACAGAACCTCGCAAATACAGTGCAAATGAACAAAATATATATCACAACATACATATAAAATGCAGTTGAACAGTATTAAACAGTGCAGGTTAACCCTTTCAAAAGAAATAAAGTAAGAAGTGTATTACTTTGCAAGGGGGGAAATAGGTAAATGTCCACAAATGTCCTGACTTTATGGTACCCCTGTTAATATCCAATATCCTTGGGTGTCTCAAACAACTTAGTAGTCAATACCTAGCATCCCTGGTGATCTAATGTCATGAAGGAATGAACATTGATATACATTATCCATAGTGGTATAGATAGTTCTGGGTTAATACCAATTATCTATCTATCTATCTATCTATCTATCTATCTATCTATCTATCTATCTATCTATCTATCTATCTATCTACCAACCTGCCTGTCCATCTAGCTACAATGTCTATATTTATTTTGCTGTTAGTTGTCATAACCCTTAAATAGAGATGTCGCGAACATAAAATTTTCCATTCGCGAACGGCGAACTCGAACTTCCGCGAATGTTTGCGAACGGGCGAACCGCCATAGACTTCAATAGGCAGGCGAATTTTAAAACCGACAGGGACTCTTTCTGGCCACAATAGTGATGGAAAAGTTGTTTCAAGGGGACTAACACCTGGACTGTGGCATGCTGGAGGGGGATCCATGGCAAAACTCCCATGGAAAATTACGTAGTCGGGTTTTAATCCATAAAGGGCATAAATCACCAATAACATTCCTAAATTGTTTGGAATAACGTGCTTTAAAACGTCCAGTGTGTGTATATACGATCAGGTATGATGTTGTTGTATCGATTAGGTAGTGTAAGGGTACGCCCGCTTCACATTGACAGACCAAACTCTGACAGACCAAACTTCCCATTTAATGGACCGCAAACAACAGCAAACAGTCCATTTGCACAACCCCAAACTCTCCATTTGCATAAGGTTGGATACCAAGCTAGCCATGTCCCATTCCTTGTCCTCACTGACGTTATTGAAGGTCTCTTCCTCCACCCAGCCATGTATAACACCAAGGGTCCCTGAAAGGTGACAACAAGCCCTCGGGGACGCCTACTGTGGTTGGTCTTCCACCTCCTCAAAGCTACCTTCCTCCTCTGACTCCTCTTCTTCAGACTCCTCTCTCTGCGTTGCCGCAGGTCCAGCAATCGACGACGACAAGGCTGCTTCTGGTGGTGATGGTGAGTGACCACAACTCTTCCTTTTCCTCTTCATGCTTATCTATGACCTGATCCAGCACTCTTCGCAGGGCACGCTCCAGAAAAAACGCATATGGGATGAGGTCGATGATGTTGCCTTGGGTTTGACTGACCAGCTTTGTCACCTCCGCAAAAGGACGCATGAGCCTACAGCCATTGTGCATGAGCGTTCAGTAACACGGGCAAAAAATACACAGCTCCGCAGAGGCTGTCCTCTTTTTAAATTAAAAAAATCTGTTCTTACCAGTTTAATATTTGTTTTGTCCCCTATCAGGGCCCGGTGTATGGAATAGATTTTAGGAACCGGGAGATGGAAAAAGATGGTTGGTCGGTCATATTCCTTCCAATTTGGGGCACTGTGCATGCGCCGTGCAATGTTCTGTGACACCCTATATGAGTGGTGTGTTAAGTAGTACTATTCCTATCAGTTTAATCCCTGTTATGTTGCCTATCAGGGGACGTGAATAGATTTTAAGAACCGGGAAATGGAAAAAGATGATTGGTCGGTCCTCTTACTTCCAATTTGGGGCACTGCGCGTGCGCCGTGCAATGTGTTGTGACACCCTATATGAGGGGTGTGTTAAGTAGTACTATTCCTATCAGTTTAATTCCTGTTACGTCCCCTATCAGGGGACGTGAATAGATTTTAAGAACCAGGAAATGGAAAAAGATGATTGGTCGGTCCTCTTACTTCCAATTTGTGGCATTGCGCATGCGCCGCGCAATGTACTGTTTTACCCTATACGAGTGGTCTGCACACAGTATAGTCTGTGGGCCTGACACACACGGGCAGGCAACTGCAATATATATATAGAAAAAATAAATAAAAGCAGACTGATGTACCAGCCCTAAAAAGGGCTTTTTGGGGTGCTGTAAGGACACTGTACTTACAGCAGATGAGTCTTTGAGACTGGAGTGGACACAGAACACTAGTAGCTAACGCTTTCCCTAGAATCACTATATTAGTTCAGCAGCAGCAGCACTCTCCCTGCTCTAACTAACACTGCAGCTTTAGAATGAATCTAAGATGGATGCTGTCCTTGCTTTTTGATAGGAGGTGGGAGGGTCTGGGAGGGAGGGTATGCTGATTGGCTGGAATGTATCTGCTGACTGTGAGGTACAGGGTCAAAGTTTGTTCTATGATGATGTATAGGGGCGGACCGAACATCGCATACGTTCGCCTGCCGCTGCAAACGCAAACCAGCGATGTTCGCCGGGAACTGTTCGCCGGCGAATAGTTCGGGACATCTCTACCCTTAAACAGATAAATAGCACACATTTCTCGGGGGCTAAGGGACCCTCATTTTGGAGATAGGCATTGGTCCCAGAGGTGGGACCTGCATCTAGCAAACATTTATGGCATATCCTGTAAATAGGAATACCTTTCTAATTGGTGGATTATCTTAGCTTTATTATTATTTTAATTCAGTTCAGGTTTACACTAGTCAATGTCCTCTCAATTGCTTGTGCTGCACACTCTTGTTTGCAGTATTTGCTCTGGATGCTTGGCTTATTGCTGTATCATTTATGCACAAAAATGTAGTTTCACCAATTGGCAAGGGGTCACTTAAATATACAGTAGCTGTGCATACTGCCAGTATTTTTGTGTGCATTTGATTGAATTCATTCAGATAGCAAATACTCTACAACATGTCATTTTTACTGCTGTCCACAATAATAAAATATGCTTCCTTAATGGGTTGGGATTTGGGAACCATATTATTAAGATAGAACAGAACTTTTAGGGACATAGCTCTTTATCTGGATGCTTTGATAAAAGGATTAGCCCTCAAACAAGGATATATTTTAAAATCTGAAAAAGTGGCTGGGCACACTCAGATAATCCTGACCATGCAGAGTAATTAACCACTACAGGACCGCCTAACGCACGGATGCGTCCGGCGGTCCTGTAGCTCTGGGTGGACGCATCGGCGCGTCATCTCGCGAGACGCGAGATTTCCAGTGCCGCGCGTCTCACCAGTTATACTGCAGCCTGCCAGTGATGATCAATCGCTGGCAGGCTGTAGATGCGAAATAACTCGCATCAAACTGGTATATCAGATGCTGTTTTGTTAACAGCGTCTGATATACCTGCTACCTGGTCCTCTGGTGGTCCCATTTGCTGGGATCGACCACCAGAGGACTAGGTAGCTATGTAAAGTTGCACCAAACACTACACTACCCCTCCCCCCCGTCACTTATTAACCCCTTGTTAACCCCTTGATCACCCCATCTAGATTCCCTGATCACCCCCCTGTCACTGATCACCCCCCCTGTCATTGATCACACCCCTGTAAGGCTCCATTCAGACGTCCATATGAGTTTTGCGGATCCGCGGATCTGATCCACAGATCCGCAGATCCTCAAAATACGGACATCGGCAATGTGCTTTCCACATTTTGCAGATCCGCACATTGCCAGAACTATATAGAAAATGCCCTTTAGAATAGGACATGTTCTATATTTTTGCGTATCAGAAGTGCAGACCCGGAAGTGCGGATCCGTAATTCCGGATCCGAGCGGGACAGAGTCTGTCCCCATAGAAATGAATGGGTCCGCAATTCCATTCCGCAAACAGAATTGGGGACGTGTGAATGGGGCATAAGTGTCCTCAGTGGAGGAAGGGGTGAATTATTGGACCCCGAAACGCGTCTGGTGCATATTCCCTGCAAGTAACGACCAATACGGCTTTAACACCCCTTACCGACACGGACCAGGAGGGTATAGTTCTATCATATTATCACTGCTGGAAACCAACCGCGCGAGTGCACAGCTGGAGCACGGAAAGAGGCACGAACGAGTCAGGTGCCCCACGTGTGAGTATACACCGCTGGCTTGAGACTTGCCACTATAGCAGAGAACCCCTGAGATCGATGTGGCTACAGATACAACATATCGAAGGGAGAATCGGTACCCAAGGTCCGGGTAAGACTGTTTTGCCCTTTTAACAAGCTAGCTTGGAAGAACTCGTGTTTTTGTGGCGGGACGCCGTCACACAACCGCTCAGAGCGGGACGCCGTTCATTTAACTTGCGATCTTCTAATATTGGAGCATTTGAATAACAGATTTTGTTGGCTGGACATTGGTCACTATTCACTGCCTACATGTACAGTACCCCGTACTAATTGCATTTTTTAACTATATATATAGTCATCATTTACTTTTGTTGTCATATACCTAATATCCGGTGTATGAATCTATGGTTTTTGCTGCTATAGTTTATTTAATCTATTTATTATTCCATTCTGAATGGTGCTGTGGACTTATATTAGAAACATTAATGCTCATATTAGGTCTAGCTCCTAGATTGGACAGCTCCTTTTGGTTTGATTTTGTATTTATTTATACTTGTTTTTCCATCCCACCTTTACCACTACTCGCAATGCTATAACTTGATGTCCCAGCGTGTTGTGTACACTTTCCATGTGGTTGTTTGTCTTTGCCAATTTATGTATCTATTTATTTGTTTTATCGATTCAATGAAAAAAATGAAAAAAATAAATAAATATATATATATATATATATATATACTGTATATATATACACACCGTATTTTTCGGCCCATGGGGTGAATCGCACAACGTGAATGTCCTCTGTGATCTCACGCTGTGCGCAGTCTTCACAGCACAGCCAACAGCAGCAGGAAGAGGAACGCGATGTAGGTGAGGAGAGGTAAGTGCTTTTTTTACTTTAGGTTTTCTGTGGCATGGGGGCGCATATGGGGGCTACTAATAGGCATGGGGGCACATATGGTGGCTGCACATAGGCATGTGGGCTCATATGGTGGCTGAACATAGGCATGGGGGCTCATATGGGGACTGCTAAGAGGCATGGGGGCACATATGGTGGCTGCACATAGGAATGGGGGCTCATATGGTGGCTGCTAAGAGGTATGAGGGCTCATATGGGGGCTCATAAGAGGCATGGGCGCACATTTGGGGCTGCTAATAGGCATGGGGTCTGCTAAGAGACATGGGGACACATAAGGGTGCTGCTTATAGGTATGGGGGCTGCTAAGAGGCAAGGCATGGGGGCTCATATGGGTCTGCTAAGAGGCATGGGGGCTCATATGGGGGCTGATAAGAGGCATTGTGCTCATATGGGGGCTGATGAGAGGCATATGGGGGCTGATGAGAGGCATGGGGCTCTTATGTGAGGTCCGATTGGAAGTCATTCACATTGTGGTCTGATCTGAGGTCTTACTGGGGTCTTATTAACTTTGGGGGTCTGATAGGAGCTGTGAGCTGAGGTCTGATTAGCATTGGGGTTCTGACAACTGGTCTGACCTGAGGGCTAATGAAAAATATTTTTTCTTATTGTTCTCCTCTAAAACCTAGGTGCGTTTTATGGTCCGGTGTGTAGTGTTGAGCGCAGATATTCGGATTGCAAATTTTAATCGCGAATATCGCCACTTCGAGAATTAGCGAATATTTAGAATATAGTGCTATATATTTGTATTCGCGAATAGTGTTGATAATAGTGTTAATATTGTAATTGCGAATTTATCGCAAATTTATTGTGAATTTATCACGAATATCCACACTTAGCAACATTCCTAGCAACTAAAAGGAAAGTTGGCAACCCCTAATGTTGATCGCGAATATTCCAATCGCGAATTTTTCATTGCGAATATATTACATTGCCAATTTTTGCAATCAAGTAAATAATGACTGGAGATCTCGGATTCACGGATTAGTTAAATATCGCGAATTCGAATATTGCCTATGCAGCTCATCACTACGTCTTATAGGGCGAAAAATACAGCATAAATATATATATTTATATATACCTTTTTTGATTATATATTTGTATATGCTGAGTGCCTGGATTTGTCCCATCTAGGAGCAATTCATCTTTGACACTTGCGTTTTACTTGTGCTGTATAACCTTTTTCCTGTTTTGTGTTTTATTTCTCATTGGTATCCTCATATTAGGTCTATTCTAAAGAATAAAGAGGGACATTTATTAAGACCGCCGATTTAAGTGCTGGTCTTAATCACTCTGCACTGCTGGTGGATGTGCCAAAGTTATGTTGAGGCGAGGCCTCAACTTTTCTACGCAAGCTCTCTTGCTAGCGTAGTTTAAAGTAATTTCCAATACCAAAAATTGGCGTGGAAAATGATGAATTAGATGGGCCTGCCAGCCCACCCTTTTCCCCACCCATGCAATGCCCTCTTTGCAAAAGTGGTGTGAGCCGGGAAAAGTCACAGATTTTGCTGCAAACCACCTTTGCAACAAAATCTGCAACATAAATACGACAATAAGTGGCGTAAAAACGTTAATAAATGTGAATACACAAGAACAAAAAATTTTTACTTGAATAATGCCATTGTGTATTTAAATACACAGTGACAAGAGGTGAAACCATCCCTGCACTTCTCTCTTGTTAATATATCTAAGGATGATAATGCAAGACTGTAAGCAGAAAGTATTAAATGGAAAATAACAATGGCCTTGTTTTCTCGCTCATCTCCATTAAGTAGCACTAGAGTGGACATATAGTTATATAAACACGGCTTTGATTCCACAGATAAACTGTCATTTTTTTCCCAAGAAAGCTGCTATTTGATAAAATGTAATTTTGTTTCACAGCACAATCTATTTCTGTTATGATAACGGCTAAATACGTCAAATTAGCATTCAGCATGTAGTCCACATCCAGTTACTCACAGACCAAGTCCTTATTGCTATTATACTCGTGTCCTTTTTTCGCTGATATGTAATCCTGGCTGTGCAACATGTATTCATTTGAAGTTGCTCAGTGGCAACATGTGGCATATTTTATTCCAGATCAGTATAATACGTTGCTTTGTAATAAGGCTCTCTGGTATCTGAAGTGACTCAAGGGTCCATGTTCCAAGAAGTGCTTGCAGTAAATCTTAGAGATCGTTTGTATTTTAAGTGAACAAAGCAAAAGCAAAATGGTAAAATTTTTAAACTTTAAAATGTACATACAAGTATAAAACACACAAACGTATACATTGTGTATGTACAAAGTTATTATTAGTATGTAGGGATTGATTTTTCTTTACATAAGTGTTATATAGTATTCCATAGATTAATACCACTGTGCTGTGCATCCAGTCGAGTAGTAGCCATAGCATCTCCAGATAATAAACTCCTCCTTCTGACAGCTGCCCTGAACCATCAGATCCGGCTAGTGCATGATATTGTGCCCTCAGTTTACCATGTAATATTCGTTTTATATTTAGTGTTGGTCGAGCACCAAAGTGCTCGGGTGTTCGGGTGCTCAGGTAGAACAGCACGAGATGCTCGAGTGCTCTACCAAGCACCCGAGCACAATGGAAGTCAATGGGAGAACCTGAGCATTAGGCCAGGCACCACCTGCTCTGAAGAGGGGAGGGTGTCTGGTTCACAGGAAAAGGTCAGAAATTGATGGAAACACCACTGAAATGGTTCAGGAACAGCATGGGGAGGATGTCTGGATCCATCTTGGACTCCTATGTCACTGCTGGGAACGATGTTGTCCGAGTAGTACGCCACTTTTACAGACTGACAATAATACGCACAAAACCGAAGATAAAATCGCTTTTAAAGGAAAATTGTTAGGAAACATTCTTTCCTGTATATTTACTTGTATATAAAGTACAAGTGTTCCCAAAAATTACAAGGAAGAGGCACTCCGATACAACCTGTATATCACATAAGGGACGACCTCATTCAAATTGTGGTACAATTGTTCAGCTAGCGGGACTCCTACACTCATAAAGCCTATGCACTAATACACGCTTTATTACACATAGGAGGGCATCATACACACCCTTGAAATTATGATTGATAGCCTGCTGGTGACCCTCTAAAACATTAGGGGCGAGGGCCTGCTGCTGTTCTGACCACCATCTAAAACATGAGGGGCGAGGGCCTGCTGCCAAGCTGAACATCTAAAACATTAAGGGCGAGGGCCTGCTGCCGAGTTGACCATCTAAAAAATTATGGGAGAGTGCCTGCTGCTGATCTGACGATGTAAAACATCATCGGCTAGGCCTGCTGCCAAGCTGACCATGTAAAACATTATGGGCGAGGGCCTGCTGCAGAGCTGACCCTCTAAAACATTAGGGGCAAGTGCCTGCTGCTAATCTGACCATCTAAAACATTAGGGGCGAGGGCCTGCTGCTGATCTGACCATCTAAAATATTAGCGTTGAGGGCCTGCTGCTGATCTGACCATCTAAAACATTATGGGCGAGGGCATGATGCCGAGCTGACCATTTAAAACATTATGGGCAAGTGCCTGCTGCTGATCTGACCAATTAAAACATTAGGGGTGAGGGCCTGCTGCCGAGCTGACCATCTAAAACATTATGGGCGAGGGCCTGCTGCACAGCTGACCCTCTAAAACATTAGGGGCAAGTGCCTGCTGCTGATCTGACCATCTAAAACATTAAGGATGAGGGCCTGCTGCTGATCTAACCATCTAAAACATTATGGGAGAGGGCCTGCTGCTGAGCTGACCATCTAAAACATTATGGGCAAGGGCCCCCTGCCGAGATCACCATCTAAAACATTATGGGCGAGTGCCTGATGCTGATCTGACCATCTAAAACATTAGGGGTGAGGGCCTGCTGCTGAGCTGACCGTCTAAAACATTATGGACGAGGGCCTAAAGCCTAGCTGACCATCTAAAACATTATGGGCGAGGGCCTGCTGCAGAGCTGACCCTCTAAAACATTAGCGGTGAGGGTCTGCTGCTGAGCTGACCCTCTAAAACATTATGGCGAGTGCCTGCTGCTGATCTGACTATCTAAAACATTATGGGTGAGGGCCTGCTGGTGACCCTCAAAAACATTAAGGTTGAGGGCCTGCTGGTGACCCTCAGAAACATTATTGTTTAGGGCCTGCTGGTGACCCTCAAAAACATTATGGGTGAGGGCCCTCTGCTGAACTGACCCTCTACACCATTAGGAGGGCAGGCTAATAAGCATGTTGATATGATGTAGAATGAGGAGGAAGACGAGAAAGGGGAGATTGAATCATATACCCTTTTAAGTGGTGGAAGGGGTGCATGGGAATACAGTGTATTTAATACACCATAAAAGCACCATTTAGAGAGCCTTTATGTTCAGCCGCTTTCTTCTGGTGGAATAGAGAAGTCAGGGGCAATCCAGGCCTTGTTCATTTTTATAAGAGTCAACTGGTCAACATTTTCAGTTGATAGGCAGATGCGCTTATCAGTTATTATGCCCCCAGTAGCACTAAATAAACGCTCTGACAAAACGCTGGTGGCAGGGCAGACCAGCACCTCCAAGGTGTAGAGCTCCAGTTTGTGCCACGTGTTCAGCTTGGACACCCAATAGTTGTAAGGCAAAGAGGAATCACTAAGGATGCTGACATGGTATGCTACGTACTCCTTCACCATCTTCCCAAATTTTTCCCTCCTTGTGACACTAGGCCTCGCATCAGGTTGAGGGTGCTGGTGGTGTCATAAAACTGTCCCAGGCCTTGGAGAGTGTTGCCCTGCCTCTGTTGGAACTGCCATGTGTTCCCCTCATCTCCCCTCTTCAGTTGGCCAGGGAGCTACATACTCTGCAGCCAGCGTTGTCAGCTGGAAATTTTTGAAGCAATTTTTCCACAAGGACCTTCTGGTATTGCACCATTTTGCTTGTCCTCTCCACTACAGGAATGAGAGTTGAGAAGTTCTCTTTGTAGCGGAGGTCGAGAAGGGTGAACAACCAGTAATCGGTGTTCGTTAAAATGCGTACAATGAAAGGGTCACGGAAAAGGCAGCCTAACATAAAGTCAGCCATGTGCTCAGAGTCCCAACAGACAAGACTTCGGTGTCCTCATCAGGAGGATGACTCTTAATCTCCTCATCCTCTTCCTCCTCTTCTACCCATCCACGCTGAACAGATGGAATAAAACTTCCATTGTTACTACCCTCTGTAGCAGAGGCAACCAACTTCTGCTCCTCCTCATCATCCAATTTGCGCTGAGAAGACGAACTGAGGGTGGTCTTGCTAGTACCCTGTTTACTGTCTTCCCCCATTTCCACCTCTTCCCCATGCAAAGCGTCCGCTTTAATTGTGAGCAGTAAGCGTTTGCGTAGACACAGAAGTGGGATGGTTACACTGATAATAGCATTATCGATGCTCACCATCTGTGTTGATTCCTCAAAGTTGCGTAAAACCTCACAGAGGTCAGACATCAATACCCACTTGTCTCTTGTGAAGAGCAGAAGCTGACATGCCATGTTGCAGTTGGTATTCCACTACTGCCCTCTGCTGCTCACAAAGCCTGACCAACATGTGGAACGTCGAGTTCCAGCGTGTCACACAACATTCGGTGAGCTGGCAATTACAAGCGCTGCTGTAGCATTGCCAGACCGGCTGAAGCAGTCGATTACTTGCTGAAATGGGCACACACACGGCGCACCTTCACCAGTAGCTCAGGAAAATTGGGGTAGGTTTAAGAAACCGCTGAACCACTAAGTTGAACACGTGGGCTAAGCATGGTATGTGTGTGAGTTTTCCGACCTCCAAAGCCGCCACCAAGTTACGGCCATTATGAGACACAGCCATGCCTGGTTGCAGGTTGAGTGGGGGAGAGCCATAGCTCAGTCTGGTCCCTTATCCCCTGCCACAGCTCTGCGGTGGTGTGCTGTTTATCACCTAAGCAGAACAGTTTAAGAATGGCCTGTTGCTGCTTCCCCACTGCAGTGCTACACTGTTTCCAGCTACTGACTGATCGCTGACTGGTGCTGCAAGATGATAATTCAGTGGTGGAAGTGGAGGAGGAGGCGGAGGAGGAGAAGGGGTGGGGGTTTCAGCTACTAACATAGGTGGCGACGAAAACCCTAATGGAAGTAGGGCCCTCAATTCATGGCGTCGGTAGCACCTGTACGATCCCAGGGTAAGACTCGCTTCCGGTCTCTACAGCGTTCATCCAGTGTGCCGTCAGGGAAATGTAGCATCCCTGGCCAAAAGCACTTGTCCATGTGTCAGTCGTTAAGTGAACCTTCCCAATAACTGCGTTGGTCAGGGCATGGGTGATGTTACGGGACATATTCTGGTGTAAGGCTAGGACTGCACACCGTGAAAAATATTGGCGGCTGGGGACAGAGTTACGTGGGACGCCAGCTGCCATCAGGCTGTAAAAAGCCTCAGTGTCCACAAGCCTAAATGGCAACATTTCCACAGCCAGCAATTTTGAAAGGTGCGCATTTACTGCTACGGCCTGTGGGTGGGTGGCTGGGTATTTGCGTTTTCGTTCAAATGCCTGGGGTATAGACATCTGTACGCTGCGCTGGGACACAGAAGTGGATGTGCTAGCTGATGGTGCTTGCAAATGTCCAGGTGCATGGTGGGGGGCATCCAGGCCTGCGTTTGGACAGGGGAACATAACACATGAAGAGGAGGCAGTGGTGTAACCCGCAGACACTGATTGAGGACCAAGGCATTCGGACCACCTATTAGGGTGCTTTGATGCCATATGGCGGATCATGCTGGTGGTGGTGAGGTTGCTAGTGTTCACGCCCCTGCTCATTTTGGTATGGCATAGGTTTCAAATGACTTTATTTTATTGTCCACACCTTCCCCAAAAAAGCGCCAAACTGAGGAACATCTACCCCTTGGCAAGGGAGATTTCCACAAGGGGGTGCTCCGGGGACCAGTTGCGGGCCTGTTTGGTGTGACCCGCCTTCTCCCTTTTGGCACCCCACTGCCTGTTCCCGCCTGTTGCGGTGCTGCAGATCCCTCCCCCTCTGTACTGCTGTACTCGCTCAGCCTGCCCCCTTCCCAGGTTGGGTCAGTGACTTCATCGTCCACCACCTCCTCTTCCACTTCCTCACTCTGGTCATCCTCCTGACTTGTTGACCTAACAACAACGTCAGTTATTGACAACTGTGTCTCATCCTCATCATGAACCTCTTGAGACACTAATTGCGGCTGACTTATTGGCAACTGTGTCTCATCATCCACCTCGTGAAACACTAATTGCCATTCCCTACCGTCACCTTCTTCTGACTGTGGATGCTCAAGAGTTTAGGAATCAGGGCACAAGATCTCCTCATGTCCCTCTTCAAGCGGGCTTGTCGAGAGGCCCAAATTAAGGAATGGGGATGAAAAGGTCTCCTCGGATTATCCGAGTGTAGGAGCACTTGTTTGCCAAGACTCTCCATGGTGGGTGGAAGAAGTATCAGTGTATCAGGGTGAGGATTCTGTTGATCAGACTCTTGGCCACTGATACTGGACTTTGTGAAAGGCAGGGTGGTGCTTAACCAACTGGAAGCATTATCTGCTGCAATCCAACCGACGACCTGGTCGCACTGGTCTGACTTCGAGAGTGGTGTCCTGCGCCGCCCTGCAAACTGTCCACTTCCCCGTCCTCGCCTTGCACATATTAAATGGTCTATATGTGCTTGCAAGTATGTCACACGCACAGTAGCGCAAAGAAAGTACACAGAATGTCACAGATATTTAGAGATACACGCACGTTAAACAGGATATGTAGCACAGATAATGTCGCTGTCACCACCGCCTAATAAAAAATTGCACTGAATAAATGTTACTGATATTTAGGATGCCCAAATTTGATACAGGTGGTATAGCGCAAGAAATGTCGCTGTCACCACCGACTAATAAAAAATTACACTGAATGAATGTCACTGATATTTAGGATGGGCAAACGTTATACAGGAGATGTTGTGAAGGTAATGTCGCTGCCATCAGCAGCAAAAAAATTTGACCGAATGTCACTGATATTTCGGATACACAAACGTTATACAGGAGATGTAGCGCAGGTAATGTAATTGTCCGCAGCGGACACCTTCTACAGAAAAAGTACACTGGATGTCACAGATATTTTTAGGCTGCGCACACCTTACACAGGAGATGTGGAGCAGATAATGTTGTGCTAAAAATATATATTGCTGCCAGATACAACTATAGTTCTTAAAAGGACTTTTGGGTCTCAAACAAGTTTGAGCAATTTAGTGCAGGTTGCGCTAAAATATAAATTGCTGCCACATACAATAGTCCTCAGGACTTTTGGGCCTATAGCAAGTATAAAAATCATATTTGATTCATGTAGAATCAATTAAGACACAAACCAAGGTTTTTGAAAAATTCAACAAATTGAATGCGAAATAGATTTCAGGAAATTCACTTATCTCTACCCCTTTAATAGTCTATGTACAATCAGTGTAAGCCTAACCCATGGTACCCAGTTAAACAATTATGGATGTTTTATGTTGGGTACAAATATATTTGAAAATTTATTCTAAACCAGACAAGCCCTTCGCGTCCTTGAAAACTGTTTTATTATCTTTGTTTTATTATCTTTGCTATATATTTTACAAGATCTGCCTTATAAAAGTAGACATAAAAGTCAAATCCCCCTTCCCCCACTAGTGGTTGATATATTATTCAACAATTATGCTTCAATTGAAAATTAAAATCAGATCTTATGCTAAGCATTGTAATGGATGAATGATCTATCACCATATGTTCCCTTTGGTCACCAGGGATATGGAATCTGAAAATTATCCAGAGACCATTTAAAATGTGATGGTGTTTGAGTGTCTTCTTATATTACATTGTGTAATTCTATATTGTGCAGAAACATTTCTGGATATACCCAAGTCAAATGCAGTCTACTTAGTATAGTCAATGCAAAGGAAAGCAATAGAGAAATTAAAGATACCGTGGAGTTTAACCCCTTCCCGTCCGATGATGTACATGTACGGCATCCGGTCTTTAAACATAGCGCCCGCTCACATGCGCAGCGGGCGGCATAGCCGTGGGGTTTCTGCTATTTTTAAATGTGACTTAGGCATCTGATCAGTCCAGAAACGGAAGTCGCGCGCTTCTGGTCTGGTAACAGAGTTCCCCGGGTGAGATCGGGGAACGTATTACTTCGCTGAAATACATCGAAACCTCAAGCAGGCTACGGCGCCTACTTCAGCAATATACCAATACAGACCACTAGGTGGCAGTATTGTATTAGTAAAAAAAGTTTTTACAAATATAAAAATTTAAAAAAAAACATAAAAGTTCCAATCACCCCCCTTTCCTTAAAATAAAAATACTTACCAATGAAAAAAATAAACATCATGGGCATCGCCACGTGCGAAAATGCCTATATTTTTAAAATATAACAATATTAAGGTCTTACGGCAAATGGTGTAATGAGAAAAAAAATAAAAAACAGCCATTTGGCCATTTTTTTCACTTCAACTACCCAATAATTTTTTTTATAAAAAATTATCAAAAAGTCGCACACACTTCAAATTGGTATCACTGAAAAGAACAGATCATCCCACAAAAAATGAGCCTACACACAGCCCCGTTCACATAACTACAAAAACGTTATAGGGGTCAGAATATGGTTATAAAATGTATTTTTCTTTTTCCTCCAAGGTTTTAATTGTTTTCATTATTAAAACGCAAGAAAAATGATACAAGTGTGGTATCGTTGGAACCGTATTGACTTGGAGAATGAAGATAACAGGTCAATTTTACTGCATAGTGTACAGTGTAATAAAAAAAATGAGAACCTTTTTCAGAATTGTGTTTTTTCCCAATTCTAACCCATTTGGAATTTTTTTCCACTTCCCACTACATGGTATGCAACCGTAAATGGCACCATTAGAAAGTACAACTTGTCCCTAAAAAAAAAAGCCCTCATAAGGCTATGTGAACTGAAAAATAAAAAAGGTTAGGAATATGGGAAGGTGGGGAGTGAAAAACGAAAACGCGAAATAAAAAATGGCCCGGTCCTGATAGGTTACGTCTTAGACAAAAGGGACAGATTTCCTTAAAGGTTTTGAGTTTTCATTAAATGTTATTTTAATATACTGTAATTCAGTATGAAAAAATACTTATTTTTGTAATTTACTTTCTATTGCAAACATGCTCCAGTTGTAAGATATTTTCTTTGCTTCATTATAATGGCAGTTCCTGGTGTTTCATTTGTAAAGTAATGTGCACATGCTCATTTTCATCCTTCAACTGCCACCAGCTGTATCTTTTGTTTGAACCCGCGACAGTTAGGCCTCTTTCACACAGCCGTAGGTGTCACATACCCGTGCTGCGGGCCGCAAATTGCGGCCCGCAATGCACGGGCACCGACCGTAGGGCAGCCGCAGCGGATCGCGGACCCATTCACTTGAATGGGTCCGCGATCTGGCAGTTCCGCAAACAGATAGGACATGTTCTATCTTTTTGTGGGACGGAAGTATGGAACGGAACTCCACGGAAGCACTCCGTAGTGCTTCTGTAGTGTTCAGTTCCGCATCTCCGGATGTGCAGACCCATTGAAATGAATGGGTTGGCATCCGTGATGCGGAATGGCCACAGAACGGTGCCCGTGTATTGCAGATCCGCAAATGCGTCCGCAATACGAGCATGTGACACCTACAGCCATGTGAAAGAGGCCTTACAGGGACTGAGCTGCAGTAGAAAGTACACACTCCCTGAGAAAGGACCCCCCCCCCCCAGAAAGGACACAGCCCCTAGATAGAATAGATCATAAGTATCTGATCAGTGGAGGTCTGACCGCCTTCCCCCTGCCAATCACAAGAGTGCAGCTCCATGCTCCCCATTTGGATGGACCAAAAGACATGCAGGAGTGCCTGCTGCTCCATTCAGCTCTATGGGACTGTCGGAGATAGCCAAGTACAAGTGCTCAGTTATCTTCTGCAGCAGCAAAGACCTGAATAGAGCTCAAACGGGGGATCACTTGTGCCCTATCCTGTGGCTAGGCATAGGGAATACATTTTCTAAATGGGACAAACTTTAACATATGTTGGCCTCTGGCATCATAAGTTTTGACTTCTATATGACCACTATAAAATGTATGATGGGAGATATTGTACATTTATCTGGAGGTATGACTGTTAGCTGTACTTGTAATATCAGTATAGTAAGAAATTCACAAGTTTTACATACTCCTCACCTTGCCCATGGATCTACGTAGTTTCTATTGCGCCTTATAATACACCAATGCCTGAAACCTATTAATTCTGGAAAGAGGTATCTTATGACTATTATACAAGACCTGTAGTCTGCCACTGTATGTATTTAGCCATGGTGGCTTAAGAGCATCATTCTTTGACAGGTTATCAGACCTGCAAAAATTCTTTTTACCATCTATCACAAAATAGAAAGCATTCTGTTCACCAGAGAGGTGATCCAGGCTACATGCATTGCATTATTCAGTTGTTTTAAAGCACTAGAAGCACATAAAAGGAACGGGAGTCATGAAAGGACCTGGGTTTTTGTATGTGTCCTTTAAGCCCCCAGTCTTTACATGTTGCTCCATATTTTTCATTTTTTACTTTTTTTCTTGCAGTGATCAGATCCAGTAACCTGTACAGTCACCTACAAATAACAATAAGTTCATGATCACAAACCTTTAGAGCTCTGGACCAGGTTGATTTGGTCTTCTGAAAATACTTTTTTTTTTTGGTCTTTTGGCATTTTTGGTCTTCCGAAAATGCTCAAAATACTTTGTAGCTTTACTGTTCAAAAGAGATTATCAAAACTGAATCGAAAATTTGACCCAAACTTTCCAAAAAGTTCTGATTCTACCGAAACTACATTTTGTAGGATCTGAGAGAGACAGCAGGAGAGAGACTTTTCCAGGCAATGGGAGCACTTTCGATGTTTAGGGTGAATTTATTTAGACCCAAATCGAATTTGACTGCTGATTCTGCCGAATTGGACTCAAATAGAATTTTAAGGATTCAAGGTTCATAGATTTATTTGACATTAGAGTGTAAATCCTGAGTGATCCACAGTGATGTTTTGCTGTCATGTTATTTGAAACTGATAGACATAAAAGGAAGCATTGGCATAGCTAGAGGGGATGCAGGAGGCACGTGCCAGACCCAGATCCTGGTGTGAGGGGACACATACGAACGTACTACTTTTATTAAAAAAATACAACATAGAAGGGGCACTGTTATAAATTTTGCAATGGGGCCCAGAAGCTATAAGGTATACCCCAGGGAAGCATAATTACATAGGTTGAAAAAAGACACTGGCCCATCAAGTTCAACCTCTCTTGATGAATTAAACTCTTTAATTGCTAGATTCATTATAACCCTCAATGCCTTTCGCTATTAGCCCCTTTTTAAATGCTAAAATATGCCATTATTAGCTGTTTGGGTAGGTAAAATCATATTTGACTGTCACTCTGTTCATTATTTTTCTTCCACATGTAATAAATGTCTCTTGGACATTGTAAAGTACAGTAGTCATTCAAGATACATTGGCCTCAGGGTACAATATTTTCAACATACAATGGTCTATTCATGGACCATCGTTATTGAAACTAGACTCAACATACAATACCTCAGACATAGATCCAACCAATCAACATGGCCATTTCTCTGGTAAAACACCTGTATTGGGTGTATAGCAGCTCTTTTTTACAGTACAGCGAGGTACTACATGTCCTGTACTGCCCTCTGTCTGTGCTATAAGAAGCTGCTCATTTGGATGTCAGGTAAGAATGGCTCATTTTATTTTACTGGTACACTGTGTACTGTACAGAACCCCAAAGAAGCTTCTGTCCTCAGCATAGATAGTGATTTACAGCTTCCAGCATCTATTCCTGTTATATATGCCTTGCTTTATCGGTCTTAGTTATCTGCTTATCTCTTTTTCTCTTATGATACTTTTGCAACCAATTACTAGTTTTCCATAGAGTTATGGACTCACTTGCAAAATTTTCAACTTACAATAGTTGTCCCATAACCAATTATTGTAACCTGAGGGACCACTGTGAATGGAAAGAATAAATCATGTGTAAGGTCTTTGTATTTACCACACATATATCTGTACATTTAAATGAGATCACCATGTAGGCGAAAGAGGCAAAAACAGCCATCAAAATGGCACACACAGCATGGCGGAATGCTAAAACTTTCCAGTGCTATTGACTTTGTAGCTATCAGGGATTGAGGAGGCTGGGCTACAATAATTATCACATTGGTGTTAATTGACCATGTTGTTATCCAAAGCAACATATTTGACTGCAGAACCTCTTTTCACTTGATTTGAGTTACATATTTTGTTAGCAATTTTTACAATATCTATGTTTATTTGCAATTGGACAGAGCATCTGTATGGAATAGTCTATTAAGTGTAATAAGGATCCAATCAATTTCCTCTGGATGGAGTATTCCCTGTGTTGTCTTTATAATAAATTGTAATTTCTGGTCTCCTACCAGCAGACATCAAAAGAATATTGAGAACTTCAATCTCCTCTACCTGATATTCAACTCTAAATTGTAAGTTATAGCGCTGTTTATTTATTTCCCCATCAGACCTTTTCAATAAATCTGAAAACTTGTTCCAAAGTGAAATTATTTGACATTTGTGTAAAACATTATGATTAGACCAAAAATCCTGTGGCAAGCCATTTCTATGTTTTATATAATGTTTCACTTTTGTATTTTTCAAGAAATACAAGTTTATCTTGGACTGGAATAAAAAAAAAAACCAAACTGTATGATTACCCTTAACGGGCTACCTTACCCTTCCTTCAATCCCCTCTTAGAACCATATTTTATTTTATCTAATATGATTCTTACTGCCTCTCTTCTTTTTAGCCTTCCTGTACTACTCCAGATAGCGTTTGTGTGCTCCAGGAGAGTTGTCGGATGAACGGGAAATTTGGTTGTACATAGTCAGGTTGGCATCCCCTTTAGTTAATAATTTTCTTATGCATGGTATAGTGCAAAGCATATCAATGGCAATTAAGAGAATTACTACAAGGATGGTAGTACATAATTGTGCTAAGACTTGTTTCCAATTACCAAGCCAGTCAAAATATTTGTCCCAAGGATTGGCAATACCTGAGTTTCGCTTCAGCTCCTCAGATAATTATGTGAGTTTGGCAATGGCTCGTGTTACTTTACCATCAGGGCCCGTATTATTGGGGACGAAGGTATAACAGGAAGTGGGGTCTGTGAGAACCGCTTTCTCAGCCAATATCATATCAAGGGCCATCCTATTTTGAAATGTCATGATGGAGTCGGCCTGTAGTTGCTCAGCCACACCTTGAAGAGAGTCTCTGATATAGTTTACAAACCTCTGCTGATTGTAAAAGATATAGTTGATCCAATCAACCTTTTTGTTCACAGTAATAATGGGAAAAATACATTCGAAGCCAGCTGCTACTTGGTCCCTGGCTTTAAATTCATCAGGGACTCCACTTGGGACGCCTATGGCATCTATATACACATTGGGATCAAAGCTACCCGGAATAGGAGCTGATCTCTTGGGGCGTACCTTTACAGGGATGTCTTATATCCCCAATCTAACCCCACATTCCATCCCACAGCTTTCCAAGTATAACATTCTTCTCCCCAATGTCCCCCTGTGACACAAATATATGCCTGAGAGGCGCTGCCAGAGTAATCTCCTGAACCCAAGGTAAGATGATTTCAAGTAATAATATCACACAAACAGAAAGTATAGGTAGCTACATGAGTATTGGAGGAGTTATACCATAAAGTAGTGACACCATTCTTTTGAATGATGTCGACCTCCGCAGCATTCCTATGTATTAAACAACATAGAATTATTAGCTTCAAGATGAGTCCGAGGGTCAGCATACTCCCAGAATTGTCGGGCTATCACTTCGAGGTCAGTGCTGTCTGCCCCGTTAGTACCTCGTTGGCTGAGTTTTCAAGGTTGAGTCTGTCTGCCTCCGTTAATACCTCCTTTGTTTTTCTTTCTTCAAGGCCAGGGCTGTCTGCCCTCATTACTGCCTCCTTGTCACCTGGTTCTCCTGGTTGGTTGATGAGTTTCACTCTTGTGGCGTGTATCCAGGTAGTTGAACTCTCAGTGAGGATAGCGGTGCGGGTAATGGCCACGACGGTGGTAGGGGGGCCAAACGTGAAGTCTCCCGGTTTTCTCCCCTTCTTGAGCATCCTCACTAGAACTTTATCCCCAACCTGAAAGGCATGTGTTGGCTCCTGTGGGAGAGAAGGAGACTTACAAGCAACTTTTTCCTCAAGTTTGGACAAGGTTTCCACCAGCTTCATTACATATTCATCCTGGATTTGTTCCAGGTCCCCTTCAAGAATAATGCCTGGCATCCTTGCCCACGGGGTTGGGAAGGGTCTTCCCATGAGGACTTCAAAAGGGGACAGTCCTGTCCTCTTATTTGGTGTCATTCTGATTTCTGAAAGAACTATGAGCAAAATTTGTTTCCATTTTTTAAATGTTCCTGCAGTGGCCTTTCTGAGTTTATCTTTAATTGTGCGATTCATTCTTTCTACCACTCCTAATTGTGGGTGCCAAGGGATATGAAATTTCCATTCTCTCTCAAGGAGCTTCACTAGTTCCTTATTAACTTTGGAAGTGAATGCGGGGCCCTGATAAGATTCTATTTTGGTAAGGAACCCCCATCTGGGAATTATGTTCTGTGTCAATACCCTTGCAACAGTTTTAGCATTTTCTGTTTTGGTGGGGAAAACTTCTGGCCATCTTGAGAACATGTCCACTATCACTAGGGCGATCTCCTGATTCCTTGCCTTACCTGGGATGTGAGTGAAATTTACCTGCAGGTGAGTGAACGATAAGGTAGGATAGTCCAAATGCTGATGTGGCACTTTGATCTTGTTATTAGGGTTGTTCCTAAGGCATGTGATGCACCTTCCTATGTAATCCTTCACTATTTCATCAATATCAGTAATGTAGAATCCTTGTTTGAGGAGCATAAGTGTTGTTTGTATACTGTTATGCCCTACCCCATGAAAATGTGCCACAAAGAGAGGTGCACTGTGCTGAGGTATACATGGTTTACCCTCTTTGCAGATTAATCTATTTTTTGGATTCTTCTGCAAATCAGGATAGCACCAGTCTTTCACTTCCTCTTCAGTAGCTGAGGCTTGTAAATCTACCAATATTTGAGACTCCTCAAGTGAGGGAGGAAGTAGAAGGGGGAGCTGCAGAGTAGCTGTGCTCTGTAGTGCGGCCTTCTTTGCTGTAATGTCAGCAAATGCATTTCCCTGTGAGACATGATCTTTTGCTCCAGTGTGTGCTTTACACACACATTTCCTTCTTGGTTTTCGGGGTTACCAGGCCCGATATTGACAGTGCCCTTTCAGGACTGATGTTCCTCTCCCCTTTTGTGAGAACAAACACCAAGTAATCAACTTGTTCCTTACACCACTGCATTTTCTTTAGTGACACCTTGTGTCTGTCCACATTCAAATACCACTGTAACAGTGACAGCCCATCAGCTTTACATGCAGACTACACAACAACAAATCATCCACGTATTGGAGGAGCACAGAGCCCTGGAGGGGGGGGGCATGATTTCAATGTAATTTGGAGGACAATACTGTACACAACAGGTGAATAATCATATACCTGGGGCATTCTGCTCCAGGTCAGTTGATGTCCCTCGGAAGAAAATGCAAAACGAAGTCTGGTCCATTCATCCACCTGGATAGAAAATAATGCACTTTTCAAATCTATCACGGAGAACCAGGCTGCCTCTGACGGGATGGCAGTGAGCAACTGTGTGACATCTGGCACTATGGGGGCTATTGGCACAATGAGATTGTTGATGACTCACAGGTCTTGGACAAATCTTACAGATCCATCAGCCCTAGTAACAGGGTTGATGGGCGTGCAGTATGGTGGCACTACTTCTTGGAGCATACCATAAGCCAGGAAGGTTCTTATCATAGGTCTAAGGCCCTCAATTTTTTTCTTTGGACAGTGGATACTGCTTCTGGTATACAGGGGTGGCGTTTAAGAGTGGCATGGTAGGGCGTACAGTCAATCAGTCTGGTGTCATACTCATCCTGTGACCACAGTCTGGGGTTGATCTGATCTAATTCCGGAGTTTCTGTTCCGTTGACAGACAATAAAAGTCTCTGGGTGGGACTTATTTTCATTACTTCAGATTGAACATCGGATCCATACTCAGTAGCTTTGACCTGAAGTCTGAGTATGCAGATCAGATCCCTCCCCAGAAGGTTAACAGGACACTCGGGGATGACATGAAAGGAGTGTGACATGACATAATCTTCACTCAGGGTATGGATGTCCAAACGTTCTGTAGTATATGTTTTTGTCAGGACCCCATTAATTCCCATGGAAGGAGTGGACTTTCTCAAGGGACCATCATATTGGTCACTACACAGAACACTGGGGGTTGCTCTGCTATCGACAATGAAAGTGGTTTCCCCACCATCAACCAAAACATATATGGTGGAATCTTGTTTCCAATTTGAAGTGATCTGTGTGAAAGTTGGGGTACCACCTCCCGAGCATCCTCAGTATGAGGGCTGAGGTTGCTGTCTCCAGTCCATGGGGAATTGGGGGCCGCTAGCATTTTGAGCAGCACTAGTGTTTGGATTTTGTGAGTTGTGAGTTGGGGCAGGTGAGGTTGTCTCTCTGCTCGGCAGTTAGGTGCCCAATGTCCTTCTTTTTCGCAGTAATAACAACGTCCCCCCTGTGTTTCTGTCATTCTTTCTCGGGCCATTGTTTCTATCATGATTCTTGTTATATCCCCTGTTATTATCATTATGGGTACGGTTGTAAGCGTGTGTAGGGGCGGAGGCTTTCTTTGAGAGATCACCGAAGCATCCGGCTGCTTCTTTTTCATACAGATGTTTCTCAAAATCAGTAATTTTGTCAGAGGTCCAGGAAGAGATTAGCTGTTTCACGGTAAGTACCAATGAGGGAAGCAAGTTATTAACAAATGTTGAGATGAGGAGACTGTCATTATCTGTGACTCATAGTCCAGCCTCGTGTACCCAACACTCAGAGAATCTCTTCCAGAACTCTGTGACAGTTTTTCCCGCTTTCATTTTGCATGCTACAGCAACGGGTAAAGATGATCTCTGTTTTAAAACCTCCAGCATATGTGCTTCGATTTGGCCCCACATAGTAGTCCTACCTGCCTCAGTGTTCAGACTATACGTGTCTGCTGTCGGATTTGCCTCTATGTTGTTTAAAGAGGGTATAATTGTCTACCCATGGGTTAACTAGGTAGTAGTTTGTCAGACTGACTCTTGCCACGCATTGTTTACATGTCTCACCCTCTTTGGGTGGGGGATATTCATGTGTGGAGCCTTTATCTCCCATTTTGTGACTGATGATAGAGTTTTACTGTCAACCAGGCACAGAGGATCATTCTCCAAAACCTACCACGGTCACAAAACCTTATAACAATTCTCCCTAAGAGAACCTTCCAGACCGCCACTTGTGTTCACTGGTCTCTGGGTTATAGCGGGTTTCCCCTCGCCAGAGTGGTGGGGCTTCTAACGGTCTTTCAGGACCACAACACAACAAATGCAAATGAGAAAGTATTCTTATGACTCTATATTCCGTGAAACTGCAACATACACTTACCACCTGTTACAGATTTCACGCAACAAATATTCACTTATCACTCACTTGGTTAGTAGTCAGCATGGGTTCATCCAGGGAGTAAACTCTTAGTCTCCCTGAGACTCTAGTATCCCTGATACTATGTAAGGACTCTTAGTCTCCCTGAGACTCTAGTATCCCTGATACTATGTTGATGGTCTGTCGTCACAGAACCATATGTCCTTGGCATCACGGACGCCTGAGGGGTATCTCAAGGATCTGGAGTTGGTCAGGGTCGCTGGGTCGGCAAATAAATATTACTCACTGGACACTGGGGGTGACCTTCCAGATCCCACTCGCTGCCACCAAATTGTAAGGAAGAGATTAAAAGCCCGTATCTCTTTAATAACTTCCTTATCAGCACTTCATCCCTCAATCGTTCCCTGGGTGAAACCGCACCCTTTCTGGTACCAGGAAAGCTAATAATCAGACAATCAACACACGAAGGCTGACACATAGCTCTGTTTATTTTTGGCATTACATTTGTATATATAGTGCATGAAAGTTACTTAACAGTAAGAGGAAGTTGGCTTTTGCTCCAATGAGAAGTAGACACAAACATAAAAGTACTTATTTGGCAGTTTCATACAGGCGCAGTGCTAAAAATGTTGTTGGTTACTAAGCAGAGTACATGATATTTTCTAGAATCTAGATTCTAGTTACATCCTTGCTAAGCAATAAAGACAAAATGGAGTTGGGCTACCTTACCCTTCCTTTAAGTGATAGGAGAGTGCACCCTCAGGGCCGACCCTAATGTTGGGGCTCTTGCCTGATTGTAGTTGGGGTGCCCTTGGTGTTATGAGTTTTGTACGGGTACAAGGCAGGAGATGTAGGTACTCTGGTTGGCGATTGGTGGTGGAGTTAGTATCCAGACCGATTGTAGAAAATAAACAAGTGTCTCTTTACTCAAGTGCAGAATAGGAGTTGTAATACCTTCAACAGTATCAAAGCACAGTTCCAAGGTAAGTCACAGTGCAGTCTCCTCTCAATAGCTGTAGGATCTAAATTAGCATCTGCAAGGAGAATAGCTGGCTGATGCAATCCTAACTAGAAAACTCCTTCCTCAGAGGGGAAAGCTAATTCCCCCTGCTGAGTCAGGGCATTATTAAGTAAACAGTGCCTCCTACAGACAGCTTTTGGGAATACATACAAAGCATGATACAAAACATCAACAGATTAAATCAAGAACAATTTCCAATTTGTTCTGGGGTAGTGTATCTGCTTGTCCTCTTCAATTGTTACCTGCAAGGCATCTACATTGCAGAAGTGCTGCAGTGTAATTACAGCTGTTCGTCCTATTCACTTGAATGTTAGAGGAAACTGTAATTCGTTTGAACCACAGCTACATGGGAGACAACGTGTAGGCAAGCATTGAAGAGGACGCAGCGCTCACACAAGTGCCCGTGCCTCTTCAAACAGACAGGAGTGTCAGAAGTTAGACCAGCGATGATCTGATATTGATGACCTATCCTCATGATAGGTCATCAATGTCATGAAACTGGACAAACCCTGTAAATTCCCATGAATTACTTGAGATGTGGAGCTCCTATCTCCACTGTCCATCACATTTTTTTTGGTATGGAGTCCAGTCACTCTGGGCTTATGTGAAGCAACATTTATATCAGTTGCTGGGCAGAGGAATCCCTCTGGATCCACATACATCTCTTTTAAATTCACCTTCACCTTCATTCATGTCCTATGCCTTTTTACTTGACCTTTATACACGATTTAGAAACATGACAAGTGTCAAACATTTTACAGATTTTTTTCACAAGATTGTGTATACAGCTTTTACTCAATTTGGGCCAATGGTGCTCTTTTCTGGATTACACACCAGGTTTAAAATTCTAATAGCCTCCACTTGCTCTTAGTGTCTCATCTTTAGTTTTTCTCTTTTCTTTCTTGTTTTAATTGGAAGCAGAATTGGTTCCCATTTTGCTCAAAGATGTGCTTATTTTGGCTACATTTTCTTTTCACTTTGTCCCTCATGTTATCATATGTATGTCATGTGCACAATTCATTGTATTGCACAGTTTATTATTACTATCTGTGATGTATTTTCTCAGAAATGTTATGTATGTTTGTACTGGTTTGTTGTTTTGCTTAAAAAAATAAAATAAAAATGCATTAAAAAAATAAAATTGAAAAAATTTACATCTGTGCCACAACTGCTTTCATTTCTAGGTTTAGCATTCCTTTAATATTAATGATAAGTGCATGATTAGGTAATGGGAATCGCCTTACAGAAACTTTTAATGAAGATCAGCTAAGATGCTGATGCTAACATGCTTTACTTGATCAAGGTTCCTTCCAAAAGCACTTTTTATTCATTTACAGTGTGTCAGTCTTATTGACCAAGATGTAATAGGTATTTATGGTTGTGACTGTTTTGGCACACATTTCCCACAGTTGGAACCAACTCTTGTCCAATGTGAGTGTTTAGCATTGTAATTAGCATCATGTGCATTATTTCGAAAATTGCCCTAAACCGGAGTTTTAGGAGCTTCTGATCACACAATGGGTTTGCTGAGACCCAGAATCCCTTTTGATATTGCCAGACATGATGCAGGGTTTAAATAAAAAAAAGACTCTCGTGCCCCTATTCCAGAGGGGACCAAAAGTGGAGAACGGAGCTTGATGCTGGAAGTGGAGTACTAATGACCAGTAGACTTTTTTTTAAAATCCTTGCAGTCTACCTGGATATATGAAATTGGGTTCTTGGTCTCATGGAAACCCCCTTGAAACTGATGACTGTTTGATATATGTGATTGGCGGAAAAAACAGTATGGATGCCTGGTCCGATCGATAGATAGACAGACAGACAGACAGACAGATAGATAGATAGATAGATAGATAGATAGATAGAGATCTTTGAATGTATCTATATGAAATATCATTTGAAATATAAAAATGCCAGAAAATAAAAAAACAACGATATGGGATTTATGATCAAAAGAGATATCCTTCCTTCTGTAATCATTTCCACAATGTGAAGTTTGTCCAGAGCTTTGCTTTTCTGTTCTACTTGGCACAGGGGGGAACGTTCAGTACCACATAAAAGGCAACAGTTAAATATTTATATTCTTAACAGGGAAAGGCTTGTGATCACAAGGCAATGCTCCTTTGTAGGAGTTGTGATACAGAATTCTAATCTGTTGTTTGGTACATGAAATATTCAGGACTTGGAGAGGGGGCATGAAATGACACGCTGCAATGTGAGAATCTGAATTCCAAATCCAACAGCATTTTAGTTACTTATCAATTATGGAAATGTATCTGATGCACAGAAGGTCAAATTTTGCAGTCTGCATAGAACTAGGATTCCCTCAGATGTTGTGTAATTCTGGTCTTCAGGAAGCAAAAACGTTGCCGCTTTAAATCAGATGAAGGAAGGAAAATATTATTTAGTTCCACCTTTTATAGGTCAAGAGTTCATCCTTCCCAACAATCCTGGAACCAGGTACAAATTTTGTCCTCTGTCCCTTGGCAACTGCTGCTTTATCCGACTTCAGTTGTATCTGTGTCATCAGGATGCAGTTGGATACACACCCCTTTAAATGCCCAAGACATAGTGAGCTCTCTGCTCCACCATTCCTCTGCTTCTGTTTCAGTTATGTTTATGGTTCAGTGCAAGCTGGCACAATACAGTGACATCATGCCACCTGCTGCACCTAGATACAGACCGCACAGAGGGTAGACCACAGCAGACCTGCTCTGCACCGTTTGTTGTGGGAATGTGGAATAAGTAAGTATTCAATTTGGAGTTAATTAAGTGGCATCACTGTGTCTGGGGGCCACTTATAAGGTAATCATACTGTGAGGGGGCAATTAAGAGGGTGTCACTCTGTATAGGTGCACTTAAGGGGGCCTCATACTATATCAAGGCACATATGGGTTCACCATACTGTGTGGGGGTACTTTATGGGGCATCACCATGTCTTGGGCATTTAAAGGGGTTGTGTCACTTTAACAAGGGGCATTTATCATGTAGAGAAACTTAACCCAAGCCACTTAATAATGTATCGTTATTATTCATGTTGTCTCCTTTGCTGGCTGGATTCATTTTTCCATCACATTATACACTGCTTGTTTCCATGGTCGGCCTTTCTGGTTTCCGGCACCGTGGGAACTCACATAGACGGATGTTTTTTTCTGTAGTGCGCAAGCATGGCCACCACTGATGGACTGCAAGGTGGTCATAACCATGGAAACAAAAAGTGTATAATGTAATGGAAAAATGAGATTAGCCAGGAAAGGAAACAATATGGACAATCACAATAAGGGATGAGCGGACCCGTGGATGTTCGGGTTTGCTGGGGACCCGAACTTTGGTGCACTAAAATGGCTGTAAAATAGTCGTAGTAAGGGCCAGAGGGCTGCAAAAGTAAGCAAAATGGGTGTAAGAGTAGGACAATTGCTCTGCAAACAAATGTGGATAGAATAGAAAAAATAATAATCTTGGACTAGGAGACGGAGGTCAAAGTGTAGTACAAGGTTGAGGAGGTGGTGGACGTGATGGTGTGGGTGGAAGTGGCGGTGGAGGAGGAAGAGTTAGCCAACACTGTTTTAGTTGTTTTATGTATTTATTTATTTATTTATTTATTTCATTTATTTATTTATGTTTTATTTTTTATAAATTTGGGAATGCCCCAAAACATTGGGAAATGGAAAAGAGAACGCAAAGAGAAAGTGCGCTGTAGTATAACAATGGCTGTGTGCAGCCGGTATACTTGTCTACTCAGCACAAGGTACAGATAATTCAAGTGGGATCCATGCGTGGTTCTTTTTAATGAACGTGAGCTTGTCCACGTTGGCTGTGGACAGGCGGATACGCTTGTCTGTGATCATCCCCCCTGCCATGCTAAACACACGTTCGGAAAATACACTGGCCGCAGGACAGGCCAGGATTTCCAAAGCGTAAAGTGAAAGCTCAGGCCATGTGCCCAATTTGGAGACCCAGAAGTTGAATAGGGCAGACCCATCAGTCAGTACGTGTAGGCATGTGCACATGTACTGTTCCATCATGTTGCTGAATGTTGCTGAAATGCTGCCTTCGGCTAAGACGTTCCGTATCAGCTGGTGATGCTGGTTCTTGAGGCATGCAGACAAAGCTTTTCCACATTTCGGCCATGCTAACCCTCCCTTCTGAGGTGCTGGCAGTGTCCCAGCTGCGTTGGCGACTTCTTCCACCTCATCTGCCTTCGCCCTGTGCTTCCATTGAGCCCCCAAAGTCAGGTGGGAATGTCATCAGCAGCTCGTCTACCAGCGTGTGCTTGTGCATATTCCGATCATGCAACAGTACACGGAATTAAGCATGGCACATTGCTCTTGTAGCAGGGATCCAGCAGGGTGGCCACCCAGTAAACAGCACTGGTTAGAATGTAGGCAACCTACAGTGGGAGGTGTATCGTCTGTGTCCTCTGTATCCCCCAAAGCCATGCTCCAGTGATACCCATGAGCTGCTTTGGGTGACACCCTGCTGTGAACACGGTTCCTCTTCATCATCACCATCCTCCTCCTCATCTTCCAATCTTCCAGAACGGTGCCCTGGCTGAAAAGTTGTGTACCTGGCCTCTTTTGGTGCAGGAACCCACCGTCCGAGCCACTTGTGAATGAATGGACTGATAACCATGGAAATGATCCCTCTTCCTCCTCCTCTTTCTCCTGTGCTATATCCTCTTCCATCATCGGCGTCATCGGCACTGGCCATGTTGGTGGAGTATTCGAAACAGTGCAACACGGCACACATGTCTATGGTGGTGAAGTGGTGCTGTTCGCAGAGCGACTCACTCGTGAGTGCTGCAACTGAGACCCCACTATCGGCTGCTGCTGCTAGCACAGTATCTACAGCATGTGCAAGGTGGAGTTCCACCTTGTGGGTACATTGTTTATGAAGAGGTGAGCAGGAAGGCCGGTTACACCGCAGAGCAGACAGGCGAGCAGCAGCAGGGCGAGAACACCGAAAACGCACACAGACAGCCCATACTTTTTGCAGCAGCTCTGACATATTGGGGTAATTTTTCAGGAACCTCTGCACCACCAAATTCAGCATACCAAAAATGGTTATGTGTCAGCCACCGAACTAACAGACAGATTAACTATATTAATTTCCCTGTCACCTATGCAGTGGAGGTTTACCACACACTAAAAATGTGTATATGTCACCCAGAGATCTAACAGATGGATTAACTATATTAATTTCCCTGTGACGGATGCAATGCAGGTGTATCTCACACCAAAAATGGGTATATGACACCCACCAAACTAACAGACGGATTAACTATATTAATTTCCCTGTCATGTATGCAGTGTAAATGTACCTCACGCCAAAAATGGGTATATGTCACGCATCGATCTAACAGACAGATTAACTATATTAATTTCCCTGTCACGGATGCAGTGCAGGTGTTCCTCACACCAAAAATTGGTATATGTCACCCACCGGTCTTCTGACCATGGATATGTGATCATTGGGGTCTTGTAGGTTTAATATTGTATATCTTTTCAGATAACCCCTCATACATGGACTTTAGAAGACACAATATTAGTTGGCTGAGCCAATTGTTCTGACCATGGATATGTGATCATTGGGGTCTTGTAGGTTTAATAACCCACCGATCTAACAGACAGATTAACTATATTAACTTCCCTGTCATGGATGCCGTGCAGGTGTACCTCACACCAAAAATGGGTATAGGTCACCTACCGAAATAACAGACAGATTAACTATTATATTTTTGTGTCAGGGGTGCAAAGATGGTGTATTGCACCCACAAAAAATCGCTATAGGTCAACCACAGAATTAACAGCCAGATTAATTAATATATTTCAGTGTCAGGGGTGCAAAGCTGGGTCACATGATGCACCGGCCAATCACAGCCATGTCATTACTAGGCATAGCTGTGATGGCTTCTAAGTGCCCACAGCTTAAGAGCTTGTTGATTGGCCTTTCAACAAGCTTTATTAAATGCCCGAACACTGAACTCGAACACAAACTTTTGTGGCAAAGAGTGGGGCTCTCTTAAGGGGGCATCAGTCTGTGTTGGGGCACTTAAAGGGGTTGTCCAAGTTATATTTATTGATGACCTGTCCTCAGGATAGGTCATCAATATCAGATCGGCGGGGGTCCGACAGCCGGCACCCCCGCCGATCAGCTGTTTGAAGAGAAGGCGAGCGCCGTGCCAGCGCTGCCTCCTCTTCATTGTTTACCTACTCGCCGTTGCATCTGCAGCGGTGAGCAGGTGTAATTACACCCAAGCCGTTCCATTCATTTCAATGGGACGGCTCGTTCCTATACAAGTGTATACTACAGAGCCGTCTCATTGAAATGAATGGAACGGCTTGGGTGTAATTACACCTGCTCACCGCTGCAGATGCAATGGCGAGTAGGTAAACAATGAAGAGGAGGCAGCGCTGGCACGGCGCTCGCCTTCTCTTCAAACAGCTGATCGGCGGGGGTGCCGGCTGTCGGACCCCCGCCGATCTGATATTGATGACCTATCCTGAGGATAGGTCATCAATAAATATAACTTGGACAACCCCTTTAAGGGGACACCACACTGTGTAGGTGGAATTTATGAGAATTTATGATTTTACTGTGAGTGGGCACTTAGGGAATATTCTATTGTGTGGGAGGCCTTATGCTATTTTCCAAAAGTAGTTAAAGGGGTTGTCTTATCATGGAAAATAGGGACATATCGCTAGGCTACCTATATAGAGAATGGAGCCCCACAAGTGAAGGAGGGAGCACTGCGCATGCACAGCCGCCCTCCATTTATTTTCTATGGGGCCGGCAAAAATAGCTGATTTGGCTATTTCCGTCGGCTGCATTGAAATGAATTGGAGCGGGGGCCATGTATACGCAAAACGCTCCCATTCTATGAGGAGCCGGCTTGGTGGTGGCCATACCGGAGTCCTCCAGCCACCACCATGCGGGGTTCCATTCTTGATATAGTTGCGGGTCCCAGCGGTGGTCCTAGCGATATGCCCCCATTGTCCATGATGAGACAACCCCTTTAAGTATGCAAGAAGTAACAACGGTAAGTAAGCACGTGTGGTTCTCACTGTCTCATAAAGATTAATTTCAAATGAGGGATTTAACGTTTAATGCAATATGCCCAGTCCTTATTTTGCCAAACATCTGCTATATGGGCACTGTTTGGCTCTGGGATAGGAAAATCTCTTTTGATGCCGAAGGCAGGGGTTTCAGAATGTTCTTCTTCACGCTTGGTCCATAAAATTCAGTATGATTGCTGTCATACTGACCATAGTTCAGTACAAATCAGCCTTAATTTAACCTGTAACATGTAAGGGTGGGTTCACATCACGTTTTATGCCTAAGTTTGACGTAAAAATAAAGGATACAAAAACGCAGCACACCACGTCCTTGTATCCTGCAGAGCCCGGTAAAAAAACTCTATAGTGAACGGATGCCACTGTATAGCATCAGTCTGAGGCATCCGTTTAATGTATACTTTATTTTATACGTTAAACAGATGGGAAAACGTGAAGTGAACCCAGTCTAAGGGGGGTGAACCTCATACATTCCTCCATAACCTAAAATAATACACCACCTTAAGAATCGGTCTACTGATGGCATGCTGTAATTGACACGTATGTATGTTTTGCATTTAGCTGCTTTGCTTGTTGAACCTTACTATATATGCTTGAGGTCCATGGGTTCAGGGAGTGGAGGCCCCCTGTACTGTACACCACACCACTGCTGTGTCCTGTAATGATAATGTTAGTTTCCTGTCAGCTAACAAGAAGAAGTGCCAGTATCAACATAGTCCTAGGAAGAGTCTGATGATGACATGTGGGCACATGCAATCAACACTGATGGGAGGCACATGAAGGATCCGATAGGTACATGGAGATGGCCGAAAGGGGTATTTTGTTTCCAAGTATAGATTGCCTCCATGTGTGTGATATTTAGGCCTGCAGCCATTGGAGGAGTGTTGTTGAACTAGAAGATAGAGTGGGCTTAATCATTGGGGGACCATTGGGCTGTGAGGACAGAGTAGCTTCTCCATTGCAGGAGAGACAGTAAGCTGTGACTTGGGACCTGCAGAAATGCTGCATGGTGGATGATTGCTGTCATCCTGACTTTCTTTGTGACATTCTGTTTCTTCAGTAGGAGACCCATTCAACCACACTCTTACAAACATGCATATGCTGGCCAATCGCACGAAAATAATTTAGTTTAGGAAGACCCCTATTATTAACACATAATATACACTGATATCTTTGCCCATTGCATTATCAGCTTCATTCAGAGCACTAGGACTGATATGGTAATGTGAGTGCAGAAACTATCATAAAATAAAATATGGGGGAAGAAAAATAAAAAAAAATGGTTGCAAAGCCTCTATGGAAACCATCTTCATGGTGGCTATCTATTGGGTCTTGACCGGTAAAATAGAGATCATGGAGCTCTGTGAAAGGCCTCATGCACAAGACCGTTGGTGTTTTACGGTCCGCAAACCGCTGATCCGCAAAACACGGAAGCTGCTCTGCGTTCCGTTCTGAAATTTGCGGAACGGAACGCGGCCCATTGTAGAAATGCCTATTCTTAAAAATACGGACAAAATGGACAAGAATAGGACATGCTCTATTTTTTTTGCGGGGGCACGGAACGGAGCAACGGATGCGGACAGCACATGGAGTGCTGTCCACATCTTTTGTGGCCCCATTGAAGTGAATGGGCTCGCTCCTAAGCCGCAAAATATGCGGCTCGGACGCGGATCACAACAACGGTAGTGTGCCTGAGGCCAAAGATAGATACCTGACGATCCCTTGAGAATAGCATATGACTTTCTTGTGTCCCGTGTAACATTTCTAATAGCCCCTTTTCTACCATGCAATCCAAAAAAAACGAAACAGGTCATTAACCCCTTCAAGACCAAACCAGTTTTCACCATAAGGACCAAGCCACATTTTGCAAATCTGACATGTTTTACTTTATGTGGTAATAACTCTGGAACGCTTTTACTTATATAAGCGATTCTGAGATTGTTTTCTCGTGACATATTGTACTTCATGTTAGTGGTAAATTTGAGTCAATATGTTTCACCTTTAATTAATCAAAAATTTACAGAAAATTTGGAAAAATTCTAATATATTTTTGAAATTTTAATGTCTCTGCTTTTAAGGCCTCTTGCACACGACCGTGTGCTGGCCGGGCCCGTGCTGCGGATCACAAATTGCGGTCCGCAATGCACAGGCACTGACCGATGGGCAGCTGCATGCGGATTGAGGACCCTTTCAAAAGTTCTATTAGAACAGAACCTGCAGAGTGCTTCTGTGGGGTCTGTTCCGTGCTTCCGTTCCGTTCCACACCGCAGCTCCGGATTTGCGGACCCATTCAAGTGAATGAGTCCGCATCTGTGATGCGGAATGCACACGGCCGATGCCCTGTGTATTGCGGACCCACCTTATCCTGGGGCAACGGCCGTGTGCAATAGACTTAAAGCAGATTGTGGTACGTCATAAAATAGTTGTTACTGTGCATTTCCCAGATGTCTACTTCATGTTGGCATAATATTATAAACGTAATTTTATTTTTTTAGGACGTTGGAAGGCTTAGAATTTTAAAAGCAATTCTTAAAATTTTTTTGAAAATTTCCCAAACCCACTTTTTAAGGACCAGTTCAGTTATGAAGTCACTTTGTGGGGCTTACAGAGTAGAAACCACCCATAAATGACCCCATTTTGGAAACTACACCCTTCAAGTTATTCAAAACTGATTTTACTAAATTTGTTAACCCTTTAGGTATTCTACAAGAATGATAGGAAAATGGAGGTGAAACTTTTAAATTTCAACTTTTTTTTTGCAGATTTTCCCATTTTTATCTATTTTTCCCTGTAACACAGCAAGGTTTAACAGGCAAAGAAAACTTAATATGTATTACCCTGATTTTGCAGTTTACAGAAACACCTACATGTGGTAGTAAACTGTACGGGCACACTGCAGGGCACAGAGGGAAAGGAACGCCATATGGATTTTGGAGGGCAGATTTACCTGGGATAATTTTAAGTTGCCATGTCACATTTGAAGACCCCCTTCTGCACCCCTAGAGTAGAAACTCCCAAAAAGTGACCCCGATTTTGTAAACTACAGGATGAGGTGACAGTTTTATTGGTACTATTTTCGGGTAAATATGATTTTTGATTGCTCTTTACGCTTTTTGTGAGGCAAGTTAAACAAAAAATGGCTGTTGTGTCACAGTTTTTTTTTTTTTTTTTTACGGAGTTCTCCTGACAGGATAGATCATGTGTTAATTTTATAGAGCAGGTTGATACGGATGTGACAATACCAAATATGTGTATTTTTTGTTGTTGTTTCAGTTTTATATAATAAAGCATTTTGGAAAACAAAAATAATGTTTTTGTTTCTTCATTTTCTGAAAGCTACATTTCTTTTATTTTCCTGCTGATCGTCTTGTGCAGGGACTAATTTTTTGCAGGAAGAGCTGACATTTTTATTGGTACCATTTTTCGGCACCGATAGTTTTTTGGTTATTCAATATGACACTTTTTGGAGGCAAGGTGACAAAAAAAAAATGGCTATTTTGGCACAGTTTTTTTTTTAACAGCGTTCAACTAAGGGGGTAGATTATGTGATATTTTTATAGACCAGGTTTTTATGGATGCGGCGATACCTAATATGTCTAATTTTTAATGTATTTCAGTGTTACACAATAAAAGCATTTTTGAAAAATGCATCTCCATTTTTTTGGGGGGCGACTGTCTTATGTAGGGGCTCATTTTTTGCAGGAAGATATTACGTTTTTTTGGTACTATTTTGGGTTGCATATGACTTTTTGATCGCTTGTTATTACACCTTTTGTGATGAAAGGTGACAAAAAATTGCATTTTTTGCACAGTTTTTTTTATGGTGTACTGTTCACCTTAGGGGGTAATCATATAATATTTTTTAAAGAGCAAGTAATTACGGACATGGAGATACCTAATATGTTTACTTTTTATAAATTTATTTCAGTTTTACTCTATAATAGCATTTTTGAAAAAAAATAATCATGTTTTAGTGTCTCCATTTTCTGAAAGCCATATTTTTTTATCGTTTGGGCAATTGTCCTATGTAGGGGCTCATGTTTTGCGGGAAGAGATGACGGTTTGATTGGTACTATATTGGGGTACATATGTCTTTTTGATCGCTTAGAATTACACTTTTTGTGGTGTATAGTGACAAAAAATTGCATTTTTGCTACAGTCTTCATTTTTATTTTTTGTTACGGAGTTCATCTGAGGTGTTAGGCCATGTGATATTTATTTTATAGAGAAGGCTGTTACAGACGTGGGAATACCTAATACATATACTTTTTTTTTAAATGTATTTCAGTTTTACACTATAAAAGCATTTTTGAATGAAAAAAAATCATGTTTTAGTGTCTCCATTTTCTCAAAGCCATATTTTTTTTAGTTTTTTGAACTATAGTCTTATGTAGGGTCTCATTTTTAGTGGGAAGAGATGACAGTTTGATTGGTACTATTTTGATTGCTTGAAATTACACTTTTTGTGATGTAAGGTGACAAAAAAATTGCATTTTTTGCTCAGTTTTTATTTATTTATTTATTTTTTACGGCGTTCAGTGATGGCCTATCCTGAGTGTATTGATGCACAACCGTTCCCTCCTGTTCTATACAATATATATGTTATTGTCATATTCATGCAGAAGATACTGCATGTCAAGTGCTTTCACCGGCTGTGTAGATAAATGACATGAAGGGATGTACAGCTGAAGAAAGAGCGTTGGTACACTGACTGTGATTTAAAAGTAAGTCATCAAGGTCAAGTAGATTTAAATAATGTGTTTCTCTTGAGTGTTGAATGTTAAGTTGGGATTTGCTAGCTACATAGAGTGCATTAGGATAGGAATGGGCGACAGCATTATAAATGCAGGGACGGCTTAAAGGAGACTATGACATATATTGTACAGGTTCTGAAAGACTGAAAATGTGAAGGAAATGCATAGGCTTGCGTGGACTGGGAAAAATGGGACCATGATAGGTGTCAGTGAGGTGGACTTCAAGGGATTTCTGGGATTTTATTATTGATGGCCTACCTCAAGATCAGCCAGCAATATCTGATCAGTGAGGATCACGCTGCACCCTTGCCAATCAACTGTTTCAAATAGCTCTGGCAGTAGAAGTCAACAACAGGACCACAAAACAATGTCTGTTATGTGGTGGACGGAGCTGGTTACTGAAGCGCTGCTTTCATTCACTTCAATTGGACCAGAACTGCAATAACCAGTTCTGTCACCTACATATTGGATGAAGTTGTATAGCTTCAGTGGCAATTCCAGAGCCAGAGCTACTGCAAAACAGCTGATCAGTGCGTGCGTATATGTGTATGTGTGTGTCTGTGTGTGTTTTTGTGTCTGTGTGTGTGTCTCTGTGTGTGTCTGTGTGTGTGTGTGTCTGTTTCCATGTGTTTGTGTGTCTGTGTGTATGTGTGTGTGTCTGTGTGTGTTTTTGTCTCTGTGTGTGTCTCTGTGTGTGTGTCTGTGTGTGTGTCCATGTGTTTGTGTGTCTGAGTGTATGTTTGTGTCTGTGTGTGTTTTTGTGTCTGTGTGTGTTTTTGTGTCTGTGCGTGTGTCTCTGTGTGTGTGTCCGTGTGTCTGTGTGCATGTGTGTGTTTCTGTGTGTGTGTGTCTGTGTGTGTGTCTGTATCTGTGTGCAGTGTCGGACTGGGATGCCTAGGGCCCACCAGTAAAATTCATTCTGGGGGCCCACTGTGCAGCGACATGCAAATATTACCTGCCCACAGAGAGGCAGACAGCAACATGACGCTACAAGCTGATTGATTATGGGGGTCTCTTTAACAGCCTCAAAAGGTGGGTCCCAGTGAAGTGAGGATTCTTGCTGGCCTGCCACTATTCCTACAGGCTATCTTAACCATCCGATGCATCTATAATAATAAACTGTATAGTCTAACCAGTTTTTTTTATATTGATATAGGTTATTTGAGATGTTGTGCTGGTGGATAGTGGGCCCACCTTTCTCAGTGGGCCCACCGGGGGTTTCCCCTGTTCCCCTGTGGGCCAGTCCGAGCCTGTCTGTGTGTGTCTGTCTGTGTGTGTGTCTCTGTGTATGTGTCTGTGTGTGTGTCTGTGCATGTGTTTGCGTGTGTGTGTCTGTGTGTGTGTCTCTGTGTGTGTCCGTCCGTGTGTGTGTTTGTGTCTGTGTGTGTCTGTCTATGTGTGTGTCGGTGCTCAAGTGAGAAAAAACTGTGATCCCTTGACTTCATGATGACACCTTCTCTGATAGAAAGGAAATACTTGTCACTTCAAACAATTCCATAGACCTCAACAAATTAGGTTGTATGCAAGTCTATCTCTACATTGAGATCTATGGGATAGCAGTCGTCCTGATTTAGAAAACAAGGGTTACTGGACACCATTCTCTCACCACTCTCCTTGTTGAGGGACCCACCTTTATTGGACATTTATGGCCCTTCCTTTAGATAAGCCATGAATGAAAAGATAAAATTAGAGTAACCCTTTAACTTTATAAACATTGGGGGTCATTATTAATACCAAATTAGACGCCGGTCTTAATAACCCCTTGCGCTGACGAAGGATCCACCAAAGTTATATCGAGGCCCTGGCCTCTACATAACTTCGGCAGATCCAGTGCCGGTCTAAATATAAGCCAGCTTCCTTGCTATCTTACATTTCAACCTTTTTCTATGCCTAAAACAGGTGTAGAAAATGATAAATGAGATGGGCCTGCTGACCCGTCCTCTTCCCCATCCACACCACGCCCCTTTTTTTTATACCTGGCATGAGCGGGGAAAAGTTGGAAAAAACTGGCAGATATCTGATAGTAAATGACCCCCATTGTGCATAAATGCCATCAAATAGGACAACCTAATAATATATACATGCACACAATGTGTAAAATGTTCTTACTTACAAAGGTTTATGGATATAAAATAAGAATTTTTAAGTGAAATTGGCTTAAAGAAATTCACATTAATGGACCTCCTGTTTGTGGCTGAACTATTGTCCCGTATGTGCGCTTGGTTGGTCCCATGTTTATGTGTGCCTGAATTGCTGAGAAAAATGATGTTTTAATATATGCAAATGCACATGGCAATGCACTCATTGCTCCTAAAGGCTCATTTGCACATTTATTAAAACACATTAAAACATCATATTTCCCAGCGACACGGGCACATATGAACATGGGACCAACACAGATGCCTTCAGCTGCCAAGTGCACATGTAGCACGTCATCCGGTTTCATAGGTACTAATCTGCTGACAGATGCCCTTTAAGCACTCCCTGCTCATCTGCTCACGGCTTCTAAGCAGAGTATAAATATAGGTGGTAATTACACCACCCTGAAAATTGTAGGCTTAGGATAAGCCCAGGAGAGGCAGTTCTGTTAGTGTTAGGTACGCATCTGCAGAAGCCATCTTGACGTTGGTAGATGGGCACAACACACATTTGATCAAAAATGTGCGCAAAGTGCTTCCATTTTTCATCTATTGTAGGTATAATACCATGTATATCTCCATACTATACCATTATTATCTCATGAATGGGGGTGATGGTGAGGTGCACTCCCAATCACACTTGCGTTCAATTGGGTTGGACCTCAGCACTGGAACTAGTTATTTTTTTTTTTTATTCCTGAACCCTGCCTGAAAATATTCCTGATTTTAGAGACCCCTTTAAATGAATAGATCTGCTCAATTCTAATGAGGGGGGTCTGATCTGAGGTCTTATAAAGAGTAGACTGGGGGTCTGATTTGGATGTTCAGTTTGAGGCCTGGTGATGATTGGGGGGCTTGAATTGAGGTCTGATGAAGATTGGGGGTCTGAACTGAAGTTTGATGGAGATTGGGGGTTTGATTGGGGGGTCTAATCTTAGGTCTGATGAAGATTGGAGGGTCTGATGAAAAAAAAATATTATTTTCCTTCTCTAAAACCTAGGTGAATCCTATAATCAGGTGCATTTTACAAAGCGACAAACACGGTACTTCTCTTTTTTGAATCATCTCCTGGTTTTGGCTTCAAAATCAAAACATCTGAACATGTGGCAGCACCCAGACGGGTGTTGTGTGACATCCTTATTTTATCTGTTAGGGTACAGCTGCATTACATTTAAAGAGTTGTCATTCTAAGGGTACAACTCGATAGAATGGCTGTTTGCATGCAGCCAAATCATGCTTACCAATAACAATGACCGCATGATTTTGCATTAAATTCGTTCAGCCACTGGCTGCCAAGGGTTTTCATGGCATGGCCTGCATGCGGACAGCCACACTGTCGGGTTGCATACTCATAATGACAGGTTCTCTTTAAATGTTGGACTCCTTAGGGAAATGGAGCGTATAACAGAGCTTGTAGTGCATGGCTTCTGACATTACATAACACTTTCCTTCAGAAAAAGCACCAGGGCATCCAACTGTTAAATATTTATTTCAAGCAATACGGTGCAACAGAATTTAGACCTGCCCTCTTTATGTTCAAAAGAATACAACTTGTAAGAGATCAAAGACAAGAGAAATCGCACAATTATAACGGAGCCCTCTATACTCCCCCAAAGCTGCACTAAAGGCTGCAATTAATTAAAATCTCTTCAAGTTCCTTATGTGCCTTTTTCAGCGTTTAATATGATGAGAATACATCTAAGAAACTGGAGTGAATTTAATTAATTGGTGGCTTTTAAGGAGGTAACAAAACATGTTTTTTAATTGTTTATATCATTGCCTCTACCGACTGTGGAAATGGAGCTGTACATTGGATAATGACAAATACAGACGAGTGAATATTTCACTAGCTATTCAGCTATTACACATGAATTGAAACATCATTTTTGTTAATTTGAATTGCTAGTCGTGAGTTATAGATATAACAGTACCCACAGCCTTGGATCTGGGGCACAGACACCACCATTCAGTGCTATCAGATGTATGGGGAATTAGGGATTTAACCAGGAGTGCACATGGCCTCCTCTTGCTCATCATAAGCCTATTGGCAAAGTCTGATTTGATGGTCACCACTAGAGATGAGTCAACCGCTCGAGATTCAGTTCAGGTTTGCCAAATTTTTTAAAATTTTGGTTTGGACCCGAATTGATTCAGACCAAATTAAAGTTGCTCCAGTCGCCTTGAAGATTGGCATATAACTACCTCTAGCCTTCCAGGACTCATACTTTGTAGGGAAACTTGTTATCTCTTTAACCACTTTAGGACCGCCGCACGCAGATAAGCGTGATTGCGGCGGTCCTTCTGTTCCTCCTTGATGCGCGGGCGCGTCATCTTGCGAGAGGCGAGATTTTCTGTGAACGCTCGCGTGCGTGCGCGTTCACAGCAACTCACAGATCGGAAGTTGCACTACAGCCTGCCAGCGATGATCAATCGCTTGCAGGCTGTAGATGAAAAATACATTGCATCAAACAGGTATATCAGTCGCTGTTTTGTTAACTGATATACCTGCTACCTGGTCCTCTGGTGGTTCCATTTGCTGGGATCGACCACCAGAGGACCAGGTAGTTATGTAAAGTAGCACCAAGCACCACACTACACCCCCCCTGTCACTTATTAACCCCTTATTAACCCCTGATCACCCCATATAGACTCCCTGATCACCCCCCTGTCATTGACCACCCCCCTTTATGGCTCCATTCAGACGTCCATATATGTTTTGCGGATCCGCGGATCCGTAAAACACGGACAACGGCAATGTGCTTTCCGCATTTTGCAGATCCGCACATTGCCAGAACTATATAGAAAATGCCTTTTCTTGTCCACAATTGCGGACAAGAATAGGACATGTTCTATATTTTGCGGAACGGAAGTGCAGACCCGGAAGTGCGGATCCACAATTCCGGATCCGAGCGGGACAAAGTCTGTCCCTATAGAAATGAATGGGTCCGCAATTCTGTTCCACAAACAGAATTGCGGACGTGTGAATGGGGCATAAGGGTCCCTTATCACTGCCAGTTAGTTAGCTACTTGTTAGGTAGCTAGCACCCAGCCCACCGCAGTCACTGATTTTGGCAGAGATTTTTTCATCCACGATGATTGATGCGAATGAAGAAATCTGTGCCGTTCATTTTTATTTTTTTTTCAGCCCAGAGGCTGAACAGAAAAAAATAATCTCATTACCCGTATACTCAATATAAGGAGAATCGCAGAAACTCCTAATGCTGGCCATACATGTAATGATTGCGGAGACCCTCAAATGCCAGGGCAGTACAAACACCTCACATGTGACCCCATTTTGAAAAGAAGACACCCCAAGGTATTCGCTCAGGGGCATATTGAGTCCATGAAAGATTGAACTTTTTGTCACAAGTTAGCGGAAAGGGAGACTTTGTGAGAAAAAAATAAAAAAGTCAATTTCCGCTAACTTGTGGCAAAAAAATATATTCTATGAACTCTCCATGCCCCTCACGGAATACATTGGGGTATCTTCTTTCCAGAATGGGGTCACATGTGGGGTATTTATACTGTCCTGGCATTTTAGGGGCCCTAAAGTGTGAGAATCCAAACAATGCCCTGTGAAATCCTAAAGGTACTCATTGGAATTAGGGCTCCTTTGCGCATTTGGCTGCAAAAAAGTGGCACACATGTGGTATCACCGTACTCAGGAGAAGTAGGGCATTGTGTTTTGGGGTGTATTGTTATATATACTCATACTTTGTGTTAGAAATATCTCTGTAAACGACAACTTTTTAATTTTTTTTATACAAAGTTGTTAATTTACAGAGATATTTCTCTCACCCAACATGGGTATATGTAAAAATACACCCCAAAACACATTTCCCTACTTATTCTGAGTACGGCAATACCACATGTGTGCCATTTTTTTGCAGCCTGGGTGCGCAAAGGGGCCCAAATTCCAAGAGTACCTTTAGGTTTTACATGGCTGCTCACTATTTAACCCCGCCCAAAATGCCAGAACAGTAAACACACCCCACAAATGACACCATTTCGGAAAGTAGACACCCCAAGGTATGCACTGAGGGGCATATTGAGTCCGTGGGAGATTTTTTTTTTTTGCCAGAAGTTAGAAGAAATGGAAACGTTATAATTTTTTTTCCCTAGAAAGTGTCATTTTCCTCTAACTTGTGAAAAAAAATGAAATGATACATGAACTCACCATGCCCCTCCGCAAATACTTTGGGGTGTCTTCTTTTTGAAATGGTGTAATTTGGGGGGTATTTATACTATACTGGCATTCTAGCACCTGAAGAAACATGACAGGTGCTCAGAAAGTCAGAGCTGCTTCAAAATGCGGAAATTCACTTTTTTGTACCATAGTTTGTAAACGCTATAACTTTTACCCAAACCAATAAATATACACTTATTGGATTTTTTTTTATCAAAGACTTGTAGAACAATAAATTTATAGAAAAATTTATCTAGAAATGTAGTTTTTTTTAAAAAATGTTTACAACAGAAAGTGAAAAATGTCATTATTTGCAAAAATTTCGGTCATTTTTGATTAATAGCAAAAAAATGTAAAATTGTCAGCAGCAATGAAATACCACCAAATGATAGCTCTATTAGTGAGAAGAAAAGGAGGTAAAATTCATTTGGGTGGTAAGTTGCATGACGGAGCAATAAACAGTGAAAGTAGTGTAGTGCAGAATTGTAAAAAGTGGCCAGGTCATTAAGGGTGTTTAAGCTAGGGGGGCTGAAGCGGTTAAAAAGTTTTAATTATCCAAGCCACTCTGAGATTGTTTTCTCATCACATATTACACTTCATGACAGTGATAAATTTGAAGGAAACAGGAAGCGGCACTTCTCAGTTGCTGTAGTAGGATTCTTTATTCGCCACTCATGAAGAAAGTGACGCGCGTTTCGGCACATGCAAGTGCCTTTGTCAAACACATATAGCGCAGCCGAGTACATGTACTTTCACGTGCCGAAACGCGCGTCACTTTCTTCATGAGTGGCGAATAAAGAATCCTACTTCAGCAACTGAGAAGTGCCGGTTCTTGTTTCCTTTGAAGCATTTGGGGCAACGCCCGCTGATGGTGCACCCACACCTAACGCAGTGCCACCGATTATCTACAACAGTGATAAATTTGAGTCAAAATATTTCATTTTTATTTGTAAAAAAATTCAAAATTTACCAAAAATTTGAAAAAATTCACAATTTAAAAAATTTCAATTTCTCTGCTCTTAAAACAGATATTGATACCTCCTAAACTAGTTATTACTTGACATTTCCGATATGTCTACTTCATGTTTAGATCATTTTGTAAATGACATTTTCTTTTTTTGGGACATTTGAAGGCTTAGAAATTAGAAGCAAATCTTGAAATATTTCAGAAAATTTCCCAAACCCACTTTTTAAGGACCAGTTCAGGTCTGAATTCACTTTGTGAGGCTTACATAATAGAAACCACCCCATTTTAGAAACTCCACTTCTCAAGGTATTTACAAACTTTCTAAACCCTTTAGGGCTCAATCACACGACTGTGGTTTGGTTCCTCATCCGAGCGGCATTTTTTTGGGCTCGGGTGCTGACCCATTCACTTCAATGGGGCCACAAAAGATGCATAGCAGACAGCACTCCATGTGCTATCCGCATCCGTTGCTCCGTTCCGTGGCCCCGCAAAAATTTTGAGTCATGTCCTATTCTTGTCCGATTTGCGAACAAGAATAGGCATTTCCATAAAGGGCAGTCCATTCCATTCCGCAAACTGCGAAAGGCCGCAAAACACGGCACAGTCGTGAGAGCAAGCCCTTAGGTGTTCCACAAGAATTAAAGGAAAATGTAGATGAAATTTCAGAATTTCTCTATCTTGGCAATTTTCTATTTTAATCCTTTTTTTCCAGTAACAAAGCAAGGGTTAACAGCCAAACAAAACTTAATATTTATTGCCCTTAGGCCTCATGCACACGGCCGTTGTTTGGGTCCGCGTCCGAGCCGCACATTTCGCGGCTCGGCCGCGGACCCATTCATTTCAATGGGGCCGCAAAAGATGCGGACAGCACTCCGTGTGCTGTCCGCATCCGTTGCTCCGTTCCGTGCCCCTGCAAAAAAAATAGAGCATGTCCTATTCTTGTCCGTTATGCGGACAAGAATAGGCATCTCTATAATGGGCCGCGTTCCGTTCCGCAAATTGCGGAACGGAACGCGGAGCAGCTTCCGTGTTTTGCGGATCCGCGGTTTGCGGACCGCAAAACACCCACGGTCGTGTGCATGAGGCCTTACTCTGTAGTTTACAGAAACACCCCATATGTGGTTATAAACTTCTGTACGGGCACATGGCAGGGAGCAGAAGGAAAGGAATGCCATATGGTTTTTGAAAGGCAGATTTCACTGGGATAATTTTAAGTTGCCATGTCACATTTGAAGACCCCCTGATGCACTCCTAGAGTAGAAACTCCAAAAAGTGACCACATTTTGGAAACTACACCCCTCAAGGTATTCAAAACAGATTTTACAAACTTTGCAATTGCTTTAGGTGTTCCACAAGAATTAAAGGAAAATGTAGATGAGATTTCAGAATTTCACTTTTTTTGCAGATTTTCCATTTCAATCCATTTTTTTCTACTAACAAAGCAAGGGTTAACAGCCAAACAAACTCAATATTTATTGCACTGTATCTGTAGTTTAAAGAAACACCCCACATGTGATCGGAAACTGCTGTACGGGCACATGGCAGGGTGAAGAAGGAAAGGAAAGCCATATTTCTTTTGTAGGGCAGATTTCACTGGGATAATTTTAAGTAGCCATGTCACATTTGAAGACCTAGAGTAGAAACTCCAAATGAAGACCCCATTTTGAAAACTTTGGGATAAGGCGGCAGTTTTGTTGGTACTATTTTAGGGTACATATGATTTTTGGTTGCTCTATATTGCACTTTTTGTGAGGCAAGGTAACAAAAAATTGCTGTTTTAGCACTGTTTTTAATTTTTGTTATTTACAATGTTCCTCTGACAGGTTAGATCATGTGGTATTTTTAATGAGAAGGTCTTTACAGATGCGACAATACCAAACATGACAACTTTTTTTGTGTCTCCATATTCTAAAAGCAATCTTTTTTAAATGTTTTGGACGACTGTCTTATGTAGGGGCTAAATTTTTTCGGTATGAGATGATAGTTTGATTGGTACTATTTTAGGGTGCATATGACTTTTTGATCACTCGGTATTACACTTTTTGTAATGTAAGGTGACAAAAAATGGCTTTTTTGACACACTTTATATATTTTTTTGTGTTAACCTGAGGGGTTAGGTCATATGATATTTTTATATAGCAGGTTCTTATGGACGCCACAATACCTAATATGTATACTTTTTTATTTATTTAAGTTTTACACAAACAGCATTTTTTAAACAAAAAAAAATTATGTTTTAGTGTCTCTATATTGTAAGAGCCATAGTTTTTCTTATTTTTTGGGTTATTGTCCTAGGTAGGGTCTCATTTTTTTGCAGGATGAGATGACAGTTTGATTGGTATGATTTTTGGTGCATATAACTTTTTGATCGCTTGGTATTATACTTTTTGTGATGTAAGGTGACAAAAATGGGCTTTTTTTACACCATTTTTATTTTTTATGGTGTTCACCTGAGGGGTTAGTTCATGTGATATTTTTATATAGCAGGTTTTTATGGACGCCGCAATACCGAATATGTATACTTTTTTAATTTATTTAAGTTTTACACAAACAGCATTTTTTAAACTAAAAAAATAAATGTTTTAGTGTCTCCATATTCTGAGAGCCATAGTTTTTTTTTATTTTTGGGCTATTGTCCTAGGTAGGGTCTCATTTTTTGCAGGATGAGATGACGGTTTGATTGGTACGATTTTGGGGTGCATATAACTTTTTGATCGCTTGATATTATACTTTTTGTGATGTAAGGTGACAAAAATGGGCTTTTTTACACCATTTTTTATTTTTTACGGTGTTCACCTGAGGGGTTAGTTCATGTGATATTTTTATGATATTTTTATAGAGCAGGTCGTTACAGACATGGCAATACCTAATATGTATACTTGAGAAAGTTGGCGGTGAAACGCGCGTCGGGGCGCGTTCTTTGGCGACACCGCTGTTATTTATTTCTGGTGGGTACTACAATCATGTTATTTACTTAGTGTGTATGCCTTTATGTCTGTTTATGACATCTTTATCTAGGATCAGACACGCCTTTCTATCTTAGGAGTTACATCTCCTATATATATGTGCATGAACTGGCTATGACATGAATGGTCTTGACCCTTATGCATAGTCTGTTCATTGACTTTGTGCCATTCACGTAACCCTTATGCATAGTCTGTTCATTGACTTTGTGGCATTCACTTATAGATGTTACCCTTGTGATATATGTCCCATACCAGTTTCCATCAGCTGTACTTACTTTGATGGTTATTTGTGGTGTATCGCACTTTGTGTGTTTGTTTTTACTTGTTTTTAATCTTTGTACCAATCATGTTTTCTATATTGATTAATAAAAATGCATGAATTATCTATCACTTTGTAGTTTATTTCTGACTCTGGTGTCATTTAATTTGGTCAATATATAGTGACATGTGGCCCCAATTATATCGGCAGCAGAAACAGCATAGCATGAAACATACAAAGCAGTAGAACGGTTGTCTATGAAAAGTAGTAGTAATAGTAGCAGTGTTAGTAGTTAGAGATGCTGTTCGTTAATGGTGGTGGCAGTAGGATATTAGCAGCGTGTAGCTGCAGCAGCTGAGGCAGTGGTGGCAGCAGCAGCCATATGGTACAAGTTGACAGGCAAAGCAGATGGAGGCAGCAGTCTTACGGAAGATGGTGGTTGGCAGGTCACAGCAGTGGCATGATGGAGGTTTGGCATGATAGAGGCAGCAGCCTTATGGAATATGATGGTTGGCAGGTCGCAGCAGTGGCATGATGGAGGCAGTAGCCGTACAGAGCATGATGGTAGGGAGGTCGCAGCAGTGGCATGATGGAAGCGGTGGCATGGAGGCGGCAGCAGCAGCCATACAAATGATAATGGTTGATGCGTAGCAGCAGTGGAACATGATGGTTGGCAGGTCTCAGCAGTGGCATGATGGTGGTGGTGGTGTGATAAAGGTAGGCAGGCAGCAAGAGTGGCAAAATGGGGCACCACCAAAAACGCCAGATCTATTCATCGGCCTCAGCTGGAGGAGTGTGAAAATCCTCTTGAATCCAGGCTTGGTTCATTTTGACAAAAGTTATGTATTGGACACTGCTGGAGAACTACTCGGTCGGTTTGGGTGTCACTACGCCCCCCGGGAAGTGGAAAACTCCGAGATGACAATGGCGGCTGGACAAGAAAGAAGAGAGAGAGTGTGCTGTGCCAGTTTAGGGCAGTGTTCCAGTCTGCCTGCCCAGAAATACATAGGGTAAGGGAAAATTGTATGTTCCACAGACAGGCCAGAGTTTAGGTAGGCCTGAATTGGACCTTGAGGTGGGAGCTGTCGGCACTGCTCCATTATGTTGAGGAGACTGAAATGGCTGCTGCTACTGCTGAATCTGCTCCTGCTGCTTATGGTGGTGGGAGGAGGGTGACTCTGCGGGAGGCGGAGAGGGGCTTCTCTTTCAGACATGCTGGTGGCAGGCGTTTGCACAACATGAGCTGCAGCAGGCTGCGTTTACAGTGTTTTTTTGTGATAAAGTAATGTGCCCTTTCTACAAGAGAAAAACATTCCCCCATTTTGCCATTATAGCCCGGGTCTAAAAGCATGGCTATCCAATTATCTTCAGAGTGCTTGATGTCAATTATATGCCTGTCACTGTGTAAGCAAGCATACAGGACACCATTCTGGCCAGCATGCCCGAGTAGCCAGTTCCTTCTGGCTTCATCCCCCACTGAGACCATTGGGTGTCTTAACTGGTGCCATCCTCGTCATTGTTCTCTTGCTCCTCTGACTACTTCTCCTCCTCTTGCAGTGGCAACGCCTCCTACTCAATAGAAGATTCCCTTTGTGTGTTCCCAACAGTTATAGGGCGGACAGCAAGATGCATTAGCTGTTCTTCCACCGTCATACCCTGCTGCAAATGTGAAAATGGAGCAAAGGAGGAGGAGGAGACTGAGCAGGAGAAGCGGAAAGGGACTGGCTGCCACAAGGCGGAGATGCCGATTCATGTGGTTCAATAGAGCTCTGGTGCCTACGTTTGTGTTTGCTTGCCCATGTCTTATTTTGCTTTTGCACAGCTTGCACAAGGCAATGCTTTTGCCTTCTGTCAGCATGGAGAAAAAATGCTAGATGGGAGATGCTCGCTTAGAGCTACAGGCAGCCAAGCTCAGCTTTGCTCTGGCATGTTTTGGGCCTAACCCACTAACAGCATCAGTGGCATCACCAGATCCCTGGCTGCTGTTTGGGAGGTACATACGTGGCAGCTTTATTGCTTTATCGCTGCCAACATCACCCTTCTCCTCCATTGTTGCCTCCTCCTCAGCACCCAGATGCGACTACCAGATCCTGTCCACACAATCGTCATCAGAGTCTTCACCCTTCCTGCCGCTTCTATCAGCTGTGGGATATCATGGTGGGTTCTTTGGCCCTCCCTCTCCTGCTCTGCATTTGCCTTGACTGCCAATGTCACTGCCCTCAACGCGAATACCAACGGGTGCCACTACTACCACCACCAACATGGCTATGCCTGTGGTTGGCAGCCTCCTCCTCCACCTCCTTTTTATTGCAGTACTGACTGCTCTCACACAAGTCAACAGGGTGACTATCTGCCATAGGGTGTGGTGGGTTTTTCTTGCCACTTGCCAGAAAAAAGAAGGTGCCCCACTAGGAAAGGGCAATAAAGACTGAGACGACTCCACTGAAAACCTTCTCTGTGGCTGAAAGGGGGAGGGGCAGGAGGAATGCTGTGACCCCTGGCTCCACGGCACGGTGTCAGATTGCACAGTCAGCTCCACATCATCCTGCTGCGACTGAGAGGAGGAGTGAACAATCTAATCAACAGTCTCATCCTCTTTCTCCTCAATGATAATGTTGCTTCTTTTCCAAGCCATCAGGGACAACTGAAGCCTACTTATACTACAACTTCTGGTTGGTTAACTGGTGCTGCTACTACCTAGATTCTCAGAAAATATTGTGTGCTACCCTGTGTATTGGTGTAGTAGTCACATATTTGCTGGTTTTAATAATTTCAACAGCCTCTAAAAAAAATGATTTTTTGCCCTACACTGTGTATTGGTGTACTGATCACCTATATACTGGTTAAAAGAAATTGAACAATTCCAAAAAAAGATAAAATTCCAACTGTGTGCATATGGAATAAATGGAAATGGACGATTGAGGCCTGATGCTTATGTTAACACTCGCAGGTAAATTGTTGGTCTACCCTGTGTATTGGTGTACTGATCACCTATATGCTTGTTTAATTGAATTGAACAATCCCAAAAAGATAAAATTCCAACCGTGTGGATATATAAATTGAGTAAAGAGAAACGTACAATTGAGCTATACCTACGTATGTGCTGCTTTAATTAAATTAAATAACCCCCTCCCCCCCAAAAAAAAATATATATATAAATTTGGAACTGTGTGTGGAACAAAAAAATTAAAATAAATGAAATATGTGAGATGAGACATGGAGTTCTTACTAGTATTCTATATGCTTATGCCAAATTGATGGTAGAACATGTGTTGTACAGTTTTCGCTTATTCCACCCCCTACTCCACCTAAAAAAAGGATTTCTGTGAAAATGGGAAAGTAATGTCCTTGAAGGTATCTTCTTTTAAGGTTTTCCACAGCTGCAGTTGTGCTAGCAGGCACAGCCAGCCTCAACTCCTCTCTTACAACTTCCTGGCTGACACATTCTCTGCCTCCCTATTCTACCGTACATATACAATTCTTCTTCATTGTAATTCTAGCCTTTCCCCTCAATGTTCCTGACAGTAGAATACAAGCTTGACTGATTTCTGGTGGTCTGCGTTCAGAGCTAAACCTGGACATATCCCCATTTTCTCCCAGGCAGCCCGCCTGATATGAGCATCGGAGAATTTCATGCTCTGGTGCTCTCCCTTGCCCTGCGCTGTATCATTCAGGGCAAGGGCTGTTTGTTTATATTCTGTACACTGCTAGGCGGAGACTTATGCCTAGCTGTGTTGTCAGTGACATCACCAGCACTGATGGGTGGGCTTTAGTCTTGACTTTTTACAGGCTAGGGCAGTGCTAAAGCCCATCCAATAGTGCTAGTGACATCACTGGCAACACTGTTAGATGGAAGCCTTAACCTAGCTTTACCCATGGAGACCCCGTTACGTCACCACTTCTCCAGAAAAAGCCTTTGCCTTGTGCTATTCAGCACAGGGTAAAGGAGAGCATCAGAGCATGAAATATCTCATATCAGGGGAACTGTCTGGGTGAAAATTTGTGACAACTACTTTAAGATTGTTTTTCTGGCAGACACTGTAACACCCATCCACCCTGTTTCACAGCCCAGCACAGAATGATGTTCTACTAGGTCACCTCCCTGACTGCTGCTGCACTGATTGGCTCATCCAGGCTGTCTGTCAGCCTGCAAGCCAATCACAGCAAGCCCCCTCCCCCACTTCCTTTCAGGGTCATGTGAGAACCCTTCTCATTCCTCCCTAGTGCTTTTTTTCCTGCCAACATGCACAATAAAATGCCGCTAAACTATGTTTTCGTGGATTCGTCCGAAATGAACCTGAAAAGATTCCAGTTTGTATGCCATCTGAAAAATAGCAAAGATCAGACCGAACTCAGTTTGTTACAAACTAGTTTTCTTATACTTAGTCACCACCCTTATAAGCAAACGATCACCCGGGTTGTCATTTCTTTTATGGCTGAATTTCATCTTTAGGATATATGATTAGTGCAGTTTCTTACATGCATTGTGACACACTTTAGAAAATGCTGTAATCTTGGTCTTAAAAGTATTGTCCCATATGGACTTATGGCATATTGATAGGATATACAATAAATGTCCGATCGGTGTGGGTGCCTCCTCTGAGACCTGCTCCTATCTCAAGAACAAGGCTATGAATGGAGAGCAAGTTGAGCATGCAGGGCTTTCTCCATTGATTGCTATGAGTCTTATGAAAATAGCCAAGAGCTGATTCAGTTATTAGTACAATAGAAGTGAATGGACAGGAAGCTGCTGACACACAGTGTGTTCTTCATTCACAGCAAGCCCTGTTCTTGACATAGATGCAGGTGCCACCTCTGGGACCTGGCTCCTATCACACATTTATGGTATATCCTATGCCATGAACGTCCAAACCCTTTAAGTACAGTAGGCTTCCATTAATAAGGGGCAGTTACATGGGTTGCATATATGATGTTTATGCCTCTGTAACTCTTGTGACTCAAGTGGTTGGGACATCTGTTTAATAGATCTGGAAGTGTGATGGATTTTATGAATTCATATTTATGATTTAAGGCATGGATAAAAATGCTAAGGAAAATAGATTAGCACTGTTTGTATGTGGGGGCAGAATATATTCATGGGTCTGTCATCTAGGCTTTGAAATACACATTTATCTGTGCTCCAAAAAAGATTAAATTTAATCTATTTATTCATACAATACCCACCAAACGTTTCGACACAGCAACTTATAGAAAGAGTTTTCTTTCTTTTTTAACACAGTTAAGAATAATAGATCATTGGAACTAAGAAGTAATGCAATTGAAATAATACAGTGACAAAAAGCTAATGTAATTCAAAAGTGTCTTAAAGGGTTGTCCAGGCTACAGATATTGATCTCATATCTTCATGGTACATCATCAATATCAGATCACCGGGGGCCGATTCAACGATCAGCTGTTTTGGACTGTATGGCACCAGAAACTATACCGTGTACAGAGCAGAAGCAGAAGTCTCCATACACAGTATAGTTTCCAGTGCTGATATACTGCAGCACAGCTCCCATACACTACAATGGGATCTCAGCAGCAGTACTCCGGTGCGGCCCATCCCACTGCAGTGTACAGTATAGTTTCCAGAGCAGCGACTGCCCAAAACAGCTAATCAACAGGGATGATGGGTGTCAGACCTCCACGAATTGGATATTGATGACCTATTCTGAGGATACGTCATCAATATCTGTAGCCCGAACAATCCCTTTAACCCTTTCCTAAAGCTGCAATTTTCTGTTTTTGCATTTTTGTTTTTCACTCTTTGCCTTCCCAGAGCCATAACTTTTTTATTTTTCTATTCACATAGCCATATGAGGGCTGTTTTTTTGCTTGACAAGTTGTACTTTTCTATTGCCACCACTTAATGTTGCATAGGATGTAGTGGAAAGCAGGAAAACATTTCCAAACGGGGTAGAATTGGAAAACGGTTTTATGTTTATATTTTTTTTAACGCCATTCACTATGTGGAAAAACTGACTTGTGTTATTCATTATACAGGTCAGTACAAATTTGGCGATACCACATATAAATAGTTTTTCTTGTGTTTTAGTACTTTTAGTAACTTTTTATATTTATGTCTATGGAGATGTGTGGGGGCACACACTTTGCGTCGTGAGCAGTCGTGTGAGTTCAATGGAATAATGGGCTCGTAAACTAATGTAGTGTAAACACCTGCTGATGGTCTATGTAGATACTATTTGCTGTCCTAGGCTTAGGATGTTATGTCTAATTTCACTTAGGGTGCTTTCACACTAGCGTTTCTAAAATCCGGCGTGCTTTTCCGTTGCCGGAATTGCACGCCAGATCCGTTGAAACGCATTGAAACTTGTATAAGGACACACCGGATCCTTTTTCCGGCATTGACACGGAATGCCGGATCCGGCGTTCAGTATGCATACGTTTGCATACGCATCCGTTTTAGAGTCGGAGCCGTCGTACGGATAAGTTGAAACAATGGATCCGTCCTTTCCGTTGTCATCCGGAAAGACGGATCCGTTGTAAAAAATCAGAATAGTCAAAACATCATAAAAATTTTCAATCAATTATGCAAATTTTAAAATGGGCTATAAAAAGGCTAGAAAAAGTCACTTACCATCAGATGCTGCTTCTGAACATTTTCAAGATGATGCCGGACCACTTCCACTTCAGATTTCAAGCGTTGATCCTTGTCTCACGGTGGAGAAGACGCCAAAGAGCCAAACGTCTCCGCGAGCGACGATATTGGATGCATCCTCTGACGTCTTCCAGAGTTACCGAGGGAACTTTTTAATTCCTGTACATTGAATTGCGGAAATATCCGGAGAAATTCTACAACTACTTCAGGATGACCGCTGACAGTTTTGATACCCTTTTAGACCGGCTATCCCTGAGAATAGAAAGACGGGACACAACCTTCCGGCGCAGTGTATCACCAGCAGAACGGTTAAGGCCTCTTTCACACGGATAAGAGGCGGGTGCGTTGCGGGAATATGCGCGTTTTTCCCGCGCGGGTGCAAACGTTTGCAACGTTTGCAACGCGTTTTGCACGCGCGTGAGAAAAAACGCCATGTTTGGTACCCAACCCAAAGCCGGACTTCATCACTGAAGTCCGGTTTCGGGTCTACTGGAGAATTGATTATTTTCTCTAACATGGTTATAAGGGGAAATAATAGCATTCTTAATAAAGAATGCATTGTTAAAGGCAGAGGAAGGGGTTAAAAATAATAAAAGTTAACTTACCTTAGCCACTTGATCGCGTAGTCGCGATCTCTCCTCTCTTTCCCTGCAGCATCTAAGATCTAAAGGACCTGTGATGACGTCACATCACATGGTCCAATCACGTGGTCCATCACCATGGTAAGATGGACCATGTGATTGGACCATGTGATGTGACGTCATCACAGGTCCAGTAGATCTTAGATGCTGCAGGGAAAGAGAGGAGAGATCACGACTACGCGATCAAGTGGCTAAGGTAAGTTAACTTTTATTATTTTTAACCCCTTCCTCTTCATTTAACAATGCATTCTTTATTATGAATGCTATTATTTCCCCTTATAACCATGTTATAAGGGAAAATAATAGATATCGGGTCCCGTTGCTAAGCAACCATGCGGGAAAATCGCAACGCATCCGCACTTGCTTGCGGATGATTGCGATTTTCCCGCAGCCCCATTCACTTCTATGGGGCCTGCGTTGCGTGGAAAACGCACAATATAGAGCATGCTGCGATTTTCACGCAACGCAGAAGTGATGCGTGAAAATCACCGCTCATGTGCACAGCCCCATAGAAATGAATGGGTCCGGATTCAGTGCACCTCCTCACGCATTGCACCCGCGTCCTCCTCACGCATTGCACCCGCGCAGAAAACTCGCCCGTGTGAAAGGGGCCTTATGGTGACCATAAGGTAAATCCTTTTTTTTAATTTTTTTAGATTGCCTTTTTTTTTTTTTTTTGCTTAAACCTGACATTTGTGACCCATGTGAATTTGAAATAGGCATTGAAATAGGATACGTCCTCTCGCTGTGATTTATGAGCGGTATTCGCTGATTGGAGTTTAGATTTAAACATATTTTTCAGAACCTGATGTAGATAAATAGCTACCGGGTTATTGTTTCGCCAAGCCCCTGACGAAGCCAATGTGGCGAAACCCGGGTCGGGCAGAGCAGTTGTGGATGACATTTATGCTGTTTTTATTCTTACCGCTGTGAGTATAATAAAGCCTCAAAGGTTTCAAGCACTGTGGGTTTTGCACTATGTGTTTGTCTTCTTAAGGTGTGCCATATTTGGAAATTTGTTTGGTCGGCTTCGTGGCGTTAAAGTGGCTTTCCAGTGTTGAAGACCTCGCTACAGTTTGTGCTATTCTACATGGTTTCCGGATTGAAGCGCGGTTCCTGGCTTTCCTATTTTCAGTGTACTCAAAAGGAGGACGGACCTACTCCAGTCATCTCCAGGACTGCTGCTATAAACTGCAAGTTGCTTACAGACATAAAAAGCTTTTTCTGTGTGATTGTATTTATCCTCTACTGATTACAGCCTAAATAATTGTGCTTTTTGTGCTTTGGTAGAGGTTGATCAACATGCGGCCCTCCATCTGTTGATAAAGTAAAAACCACACAATGCCCTGCGGTAGGACGATTGTTGTAAACTGTGAGGGAATGATAAGAGTTGCAGTTATGAAACAGCTGGAATGCCGCAGGTTGAGCATGGCTGATCTGAGAGAGTATTTCATAATTTTATTTTTTATTTAATACCTCTATCTGTGGGTATTATGGCGACCTGGGCGCCACCTGCCCTACTGTTATACCTGTTCATGACTTTTATCCAACAAATATAGATTTAATTTTTTATTTAAACTAGTTAAAAGGTTTGCATTCATTTTTGATCAATAGATATGGCAAAAGAGAGGTTTATTGCGCTTTGAGTACTAGTGTGTATACGTACAGTCCTTTATATTTTTTCCAAAAATGTAAATTTAGTTAGTATTAAAAAAAAAGGCACATACACCGTACATGCCTATTTTTAAATCCATATATTGAGAATATGAATAAATATTTTTTTAACTAAAATTATTTTTTTTCTTCTAGGTTTCTGACCACTGGAGAGAGCTACAGCTCGCTTCATTATCAGTTCCGTCTGGGCATCTCCACTATCTCGTTGATCGTGCGGGACACATGCAACGCTATTTGGGCGGAACTGCACGAGGAGTTTATTCCGCAACCTAATCGCCAAAAGTGGCTAGAAATTGAGGAAAAATTCAGAGAGGTGTGTCAATTTCCACACTGCATTGGAGCGGTTGATGGGAAGCATGTCCGCATTTTAAAGCCGCAAAGAAGTGGATCGGAGTTCTATAATTACAAAAAATATTTTTCAATAGTACTCATGGCAATTGCGGATGCACAGTATCGTTTCGTAGCTGTGGACGTTGGCGCATACTAATGATTCGATGGTATTCAAGAACTCTCTTATAGGCCGAAGCGTCTATAATCAAAACTTTGATTTTCCGCCACCAGAACCGCTTCCTGGAACAGATGCACCTCCACTGCCATACGTATTGGTGGCAGATGAGGCATTTAAAATGTCTGGCAATCTATTAAAACCGTATGCTAGCCGTGGACTAGATATTAGTAAACGGACTTTTAATTATCGTCTCACAAGGGCCAGAAGGATGGTGGAGTGTACGTTTGGCCTATTGGTTGCCAAGTGGCACATTCTCACAACATCCATCAATCTCAAAGTGGAGACGGTGGATGAGGTTGTCAAGGCTGCAGTTGTCCTGCACAATTTTCTGCGTAGTAAGGAACCAGTAATAATGGAACTTATCCCAGAGGACAGCCGGATGGCAAGCATTACAACTTTCGGCCCCAGGTCCAGTGTAGCGGTTGCCAGCATGCAAGACAGTTTTGCAAACTATTTCCGCTCTGATACCGGGAGGGTGGATTGGAAGGACCACTATGTTTAAATGTGTATCGTGTGCAAGCCAACTTCTGCTTCCTCAACAACTTTGACTGTGCCGGAGGAGCGACCCATATCTTGGTCGCTCCAACTGGCCTAGTCAAAGTTTATCAGGCCTTGGATGTACACTCTGCTTCCTCAACAACTTTGACTGCGCCGGAGGAGCGACCCATATCTTGGTCGCTCCAACTGGTGAGGTGAAAGTTTGTCAAGCAGTTAACAGCGCATAAGGTGCAACACAAACATTGGTCACTCCAAGTAGCACTGTGATTTCATAAGATATTAAAAACACATACACCATAAATTTGCCAAAAACTAGTTTTATTACAAATAAATAAAGCTAACAGTAACAATATAAAAATTAATAATAATTAAAGGTCCCCATAACGAGGACTGGGAGAGGAGGGGCGTTGTGGGGTGAAGGGCAGCTCATGGCGGGGTCTCCCTCTGTCCTGTTCTGTCAGGGTGGAACTAAATTGCTGTGATGCGGAAAGTGAGACAGAGGGAGTGTTTAAACGGGAGTGGGGAGCGGTAGAAGGAGTTTGCCGAGCCAGAGATGAAGGAGTGCTGAAAGAAGTAGGTGGGAAATAATGGGGAGGAGAGGGAGAAAAGTGTTGATGATAGGGCTCGGGGGTTTGGGATGGGGATGAGGAGGCTGGGATGGGGGATGAGGAGGCTGGGATGGGGGAGGAGGAGGTTGGAATTGTGAAGGAGGAGGTTGGAATGGTGGAGGAGGAGGTTGGAATGTTGGATAGGTAGTTTGGGATGGGGGATAGGTATAGGATGAGGGATAGGTATAGGATGGGAGAAAGGTCAATGGTTGGGGGAGGGGTGTGGGGCGGTGTCTAACTTGCCATATGACAGCTTCCATCTGTTGTCTGACCTCCAACAACTGGTCAGGCATGAATCCTTCCATCAGCGGATTCAGCGAGAGCCAATAGTAGTGCAGCGGCACCTGCTGCGAAGCCTGCGCCGCCCCCTCCCGCAGACTTCGCACCTCGGCCTCCACAGCTGCAATCCTATTGGTGTAACCACACAAGGACTCGTAAACGAACCTTGTGAGGTCCTCGTAATCTGCTTGACGGCTCCTACCGGACCTCTGGCCATTGTTGCGTCGCCAGAAGGTACCGGTAGGGGAAGGTTAAGATCCCGACCACTTGTTGGAGCAGGACGAGAGGGACCCGCAGTGGGCTCTTCTTCAGGGACCGCCTCTGGAGGTTCTTCACGAGGAGGATCTGGCGCCCGAGTACTGCATGCTGTTCTGTAAACAAAAGAAAAAATTTTTTTTTTTTTTTAGAACTTTGGGATAGAGTTGAGCAAAGCAAGATGGGATAATACTTCATAATTTCACTTTTATAAAAATTCAAACTGTACATAGATACTGCACATACATTTTATTAATGTACTGTGAAGTATCTATGGCCAGTGACCACTTTTATTTTGGTCAAATATAAATTTTAAAGTATAATATGAGTCATGCTTTGCTCTGCTCTAAAAAAACAAAATACCATGTGTCTGCCCCAGGCATAGTGCAAGATGACAGTATACCTGGGCCAGACACATACATTGGTGAACCAATACATATTATGTGTGTATCTAATATCTTACCTTCGCAGTTGTAGGGTTCTGCGTAGGAACCCCAGGGCAGCCGCATAGCGGTACGGCTGCCTGCGGGTTCCTCCTGACCCACTCGGGCGATTTGCCTCCTCGTTCACCTCCTTCTTGTAGCGGTCCCTTATCGAACGCCACCGCACCATGATAAGCGACCCTGCATAAAAAGAGAAAAAATAATTAAAAATTATAAGACTCTCAAAACCAAATTGATTTATTGCCATCAAAAATGGTTTACTATTTGTTTGAGAATGCCACAACAACAATAATAAAAAAATTGTTGTAAACTATTGGTGACATAGACTGTGTTCAAACAGACACAAAACCACTGTGAAAGGGGTATAACGATCTTAGAAAATGGGGGCATATCGCTAGCAAAATGTCCCAATTGTCTAAAGTTCAGAATACACCTTTAATACGCAGGCCAGACATGTATGCTAAATACCAATTCCATTATATATACTTACGGCAATCTTCCCGTTGCCTTTCACTGAGGTCGTCCCAGTTCGTTGAAATGGAGGAGCATATTTCTAACCAGAGGCGCCGGGTTGCGTGGTGGTCGGCATGGCGGCGGTCTGTGGGATCCCAAAGTGGTATTCTCTCCTCCACCATGTGGATGAGGAGGTCGTTGTCGATCCAGAATCCTGTGACGGCCTCCTCATCCGACCTGATGGAGGACCTGGAACCCTAAATAAAAAAATATATATATTTTTTAAATAAATAAAATATTGTGATTAACCATTTATTTGTCAAATATCTTTAACCACTTCAGCCCCCCTAGCTTAAACCCCCTTAATGACCAGGCCACTTTTTACAATTTTGCACTACACTACTTTCACCTTTTATTACTCCGTCATACAAATTACCACCCAAATGAATTTGACCTCCTTTTCTTCTCACTAATACAGCTTTCATTTGGTGGTATTTCATTGTTGCTGACATTTTTACTTTTTTTGATATATTACTTTTTTTGATGAAATTTTTCGCTTTCTGTTGTAAAATTTTTCAAATAACACTATATTTCAATTTCAATTTTTTCCCCTCTGGTGGTCCCAAGCAAAGGGACCACCAGAAGAGAAGGCAGCAGGCATATCAGACGCTGTTCATAAAACAGCCTGCCAGCGCGCGATCAGGAGGACGCGCCGATGCGTCCAGGAGGAATAAACCGACCGCCCGCAGGACGCAATCCTGCGTACGGCGGTCAGCAAGCAGTTAAAATACTCCCACGACCACCGCGTGCTCCCCGACGTCCTCTGGTTGCGGGCTGACAACCTCTTACTCGGGCAACGGGAGGACCAGACTGCAATACACAAATATACAATATTGTAATAAATTCTAGTAGAAAAGTTGGCAAGAAAAAAGGAGAATATGCAATATATTTACCGCTTGCTGGCCTCCACCACGGACTTCCTCCTCTCCTGATGCTCTTTGGTCGGGAACAGTCTCCTCCGAAGATGGCTGTAAAAGTACATATAAAAAATAATGTAACTAATGCAATAAAATTAAAATTAGTTCTGCTTCAAAAATTTAAATACCGTGTCATGTGGCTGACGTCGCCTAGGAGGAGATGTGCCGGCCTCACTTGAAGAAGTGCCTGTAGAAACAAAGAGATAAAGACATTATTATTTAAACAATACTTTATTAAAAAAAAAAACTTTTAAAGCTATACTTACTGGACGTTTCTTTTTATTTTTGCTGGCTGGCAGACTAGGCTGGCGAGGGGGCAGGCTTCAAAGCTTTTGGGCTGGTCGGACAGGGCTCCTTTTTTTCTTATTATTTGTATTATGGACCGCATGCTGCGGTTTTGTCAATGTCCAAAAAACGTTCCGGTCCTGAACTGAAGACATCCTGATGCATCCTGAACGGATTTCTCTCCATTCAGAATGCATTAGGATAATCCTGATCAGTGTCTTTCCGTCCTAGAGCCCCGAGGACGGAACTCTAGGACGGAATATAAAAGCGCTAGTGTGAAAGCACCCTTACAGTACAGAATGGATTACTATGTGCCATTCTTCTGATCAGATGTCTGCCCATCCATGCAGAGGTCAGTCCAATTGGTTGGTGTTCTCCTACCCATCTGCACATGCAACATTTAACAATGCTGACATCTTGACCTCGACGTGACCTCAGCGACATCCACTTCTTCAATTTGAATAGGGGGGGAACTATTAATATTGAAGGCAGTCTGTTAGAGAATTATAACTTTTAGTGGGACTTTGGGAAACACTATTTTTGATTGAGGACTATCTCTATGGCACAGTTATTTTTGAAGTACAGTGTTTGTGGGCATTGGGAAGCACACTTAACCTAATTGTGGCAGCAGGATGACACTGATGGGGCACCAGAATGGGAGTTTATGTTATGTTAAAGTGGGGAGGATGATGGTGAAAATGAGTACTCTAAAATGTAAGTGAGGCAAACCCTGCAGAAACGAGACAATGCTGAAAGAAGTTGCCATGAAGGTCTGGTCTGAATGGGGAAGATGAGGAAAGAGCACAACTACATCAGAGGAGATGTCACTGGATCTAAGAGGTATGTAATGCTGTATTATACTGTATGATTGGCAGTGTGTAATGTAAAGTATGTCCAAATCTGTCTTTAGCAGTAGAGCTGGGTGGAAAAGTGGTCGTGTTGAGAATTTTTGAACTGCCATTTGAACTGACTAATTTGTGTTATAATATTTCATTTGGGGCCCAACTTCAAATTTTGCCCAGGGTCACATATTGTTTAGAACCAGCTCTGGCTGGAGAAGCTATGTTAGGTCTGTGGGAGGCTTATCTGTGGAAGAACTGTAGATGAAACTGTGGAAGGGGGATCCCTTGCCCAACATTATATGACTGTTATTCAGACATTAGAAGGTACTGCTGGATACTTGTTCTCTAGTAAAATGACATCAAATATTTTTTCATCCTGGCATGAAGTCAAGAACAGGAAGCCTTTGTGAGGTGGTGCCTGCTGCTCTTGTGTCTGCTAGGATTCTACACAATAGTGTACACAATACTGAAGAGGAAAAATAAAAGGTTGAGGATGGCACTGATGATGCACACCACTTATACTTTATGTGAGAGTTTGCGGCTTGAGTCTGAATATAATGATCAGGTGGCTGCACGTGGAAATTGAGGCTAATTAACTCCTGTGGTGTCAGAAGGAATATCTGGGCACAGGCAGAAACAGAAAAAAAGCAAGCTATCACAGATTATCAACATTTTGTCCATAAAACAGAGGGAACCATTGCCATGAAAGCATAGACCTACAGTTCTTATCATTTACTAGCAGTATATATCTGATTTTAAAAAAAAATTGTAAAGGTGTAATGATGCCAGTGCACATATTGGATTTTTTTACAGAACTGTACCATATCTATGGCAGTTAATTCTTAACTGCTAGTAGTGTCTTGTGGTACTCATATACCCCCAGAACGGGACTAAAACAAGCTTTGGTTCTTGTTTGGCAGAGTCCTGGTACTCATGCCGGAAACTGGCCGAATCTCTGCTGGTCACAATATAGTAAATGAAGTCTGACGGTGCTCCAGCCTTATCCGGCTATACAGGATACGATGATCTCTGACAGGCTCTTCCACTGCCAGAATAGCCTGCCAGATTGTTTAACTTATATGTGAAAGTAGTCTAAACTGAATGTTGATAGCTTCGGATAGCGGATATGGGAGTCTGGGCATGGAGTAGATGGGGGATGTAATAGCAACAACAAACTTTAATGGCAACAACTATGAAAAGCCAGAGGACCACAAGTCCCTGGGTACACTAATAAAACACAATAGATAAGAAAATAAGTCTGGACATATAAAGGCTAAGCAATGAACAACTCCACCCAAAAGTAACCAGGCCAAGCTAGGCAATAACCTTTCAGATTAAAATTAAAGACAGATGTGTCATGTGGGATGATTATGCAATGCCTCCTGTTCATCTAAATACGTGCCATCAGAGGGACAGAATCCTTGAACTGAGGGACCTTGGTTTATCACTCCGGCAGAACACTATGTGCCTAGGCTGAGATGTCATCACTGGTCAACATTGCATGCCCCAGACTGCTATGTCTGAACCCGATTCGTTCCAAAATGTCTTTATTAATATGCGCTCCCTACAGCCTTACAATTTATTGGCTCCACTGAGGCAATATTCTTATTGCCACCAGTAACGCAAGACTTGTTTAGTCTCATGCCTGGCCCATTTCAGTTAGTTTCTGTGCATATATTAATGTTTCAAAATTCGACTCTAAGTTGTGGCTCATTAACAAACCCAAGTTCGGATTCGGATTTTGAAACATTAATATTTGTGCAGAAACTAACTGTAAAAGGCCAGGCATAAGACTAACCAAGTCTCGTGTTACTGGTAGCAATAAGAAGATTGCCAACACAAAAGACATTGTTCCGTTGAATGTCACATTACGGAAGTATTTGTCCCTGAAAACAAGGCTTCTGGCATAGGATATCTTCATAATACAGTGCTGTGTACATGAAGCTTTACTCCTCCGGTTGTTTGCAAGAAGATGAACAAGATAGTAGAAAATCACAAAACCCAAACAGCAAACACAAGGCAGAACCTACAACAAATACAACTACAATACAGACAACAATACGACCGAGGATCCACAAATCCCAGCATGCACTGAAACGAAAGCAATGAACTAAGCTTCAAGGAAACAAATGCACATAGCTTTTGCTATAACTAGCAAGGAGGAACAGAAACTAAAGATATTTAAAAGCATATCAATCAAAAAACTCTCCTAATAAACACCAGACTAAGCAAGTAACAGAACCAGATTCAGGTGTCAGGCAGTTGCATAGCACAAAGTTAGCGAGAAACAGGCAAGAGATCCCTGTTGCTTGTAGCAACTCATTCTGAAAAAGCATGTATATTATACTAAGTAAGCTTACAACGGCAGGGAATTAGTTTAAACAGTATAGAATATTGGACATTTTTTTCTCCTCCAATCTTCATTTGCAAGAATTTTGTTGTTATGTTGATATTTCTCTAAAATATATCACAGTATGCAAATAATCCAATTAAAAAAGTCATCAATAAAGAGTGGCAGGTAATAAAAGCCTACTATGTAGCGAGTGTAAAAAATAGCCTAATATTACAATAATTAATGGTGTTTTTATATTGCAATAATTAATGATGTTCTCTCTTGTAACTTTATGTACACAAATATCACACTTATCTCTTCTATTGCTGCAGCAGACACAAGGAAATGATTTGTAATATTAAGAAAATGGTGATGGAAACTATAATTTGCTTTATATTTTACATATTCATATACCACTGAAAAATACAATATCCCATCATTTTCACCATAGTGTGCTATACTGTGTATATTATGCCATCCAAAACTAGCTCATTTATCCTCCTGGTTGTCTGTCATTCTTCATCGACTTGATGTATTGGATTTGGTTCCAGTGCCAAGTTGCACACATTATTGGTTTTATTTATTTGCAAGACCTTGAAATACATAAAGTTTATGTATGTAAAGTTTAATTCTAATGTCTATGCAAAATCAAAGAAGAATATTGAGTTTGGGGAGAACCAGTTTTGAAGCTTTAGTAAAAGGGTCCCTTCACACAACGCAGGGCTGTTGTACAGAAAGCTTCACTAATAATGCAGACTACATTTATATATTGCTATTTGGACTTCTTCAAAACAGCAATAAATAAGCAGTATGTAGTACCTACATGTGGTCTTGCCACAGACCTCAATCATGGTAGTGAAGAAGCCTATCCTCACGACAGGGCATCAATATCTGATTGGCAAGGGTCCAACACCCTGCACCACCGCCGATCAGTAGCTCTGTCACAGGAAGTCGATGCCACAACATCTCAGCTCTGTCCATTGTTTAGTGGATAGAGCTTGTAATTGCAGTGCTGCTCCCATTCACTCATTCACTTACATGAGTATTTCACGGCACCAACTTCTGGCACCTGAACTTCTGCAGAACATCTGATTGGAGGGGTGCTTGGAGTCAGGCCCCAATGATCAGATATTACAAGGAAAAAATACATGGACCATATCTGGGTATGGGTATATTTAAATTAACAACAAAAAACCATGTGGATGAATGCCCAAACTCGACCCAGATATAAATGCTTATAAAATGTAACTTTTAATGATCACACTAAAATATGCTACGTGAGCACCCACAAGAGGTTAAAACCCGCAAAGTTCAGTCCATATGTATGGAATGGTGCTGTGATGTGACACTTGGAGCTTTAGGGGGACTTGCACTTCCCCTATCAAATTACCTAAACACTGTTTCTAGTAACAAAATTAGCACTGAGTACAGCAGTGTGGCCTCAGCTATTCACTGACTTATTGTATCTCACCGATTACAAGGCAACACCATACACTAGTTGCATCACTATTTGTGAGCACTTGTAACACCATAAACTGGTTACAATTGAAATGGCAGAGTGATGTACCTGCAATAGGATTTGTCAGTGCCATAATTTTGCGCTTCCCCTATTGGTTCATTTAGATGTCAATTTCAATCATCAGGTCATTTATACCTCGTTTGCTGCTTTCCCCCTCAATGCTGCCCGACCCCTGATGAAGCCAGTCCTTCTGGTGAAACATGTCGGAGGGCAGATAGCTGGTTTTTAGTTGTCTTTGTTCAGTCCTATGTAATCATTAATTTCAATTGTAACCAGTTTATGGTGTTACAAGTGCTCACAAATAGTGATGCAACCAGTGTATGGTGTTGCATTGTTATCAGTGAGATACATTAAGTCAGTCAATAGCTGAGGCAACACTGCTGTACTCAGGGCTAGTTTTGTTAATAGCAACAGTGTTTAGGTAATTTGATAGGGGAAGTGCACATCCCCCTAAAGCTACAAGTGTCACATCACAGCACCATTCCATACATATTGACTGAACTATGTGGGTTTTAACTTCTTGTGGGTGCTCACGTAGCATATTTTAGAGGGATCATTAAGTTAGATTTTATAAGCATTTATATCTGGGTCAAGTTTGGGCATTCAGCCACAGGTTTTTTTGTTATTAATTTTATGATCAGATATTGGAGGCTTACCCTTAGGATAGCCCACCAACAGTAAAGGAATGGACAATTCCTTTAAAGTAGTTGTTTAGCTTTTTGTACTTTTTTCAAAAAAAAATCATGCTTGCTTACTCCCTGTCACTCTATTCTGACTTCCTGGGTTCCTGCCTCCCTGTCCTGTAAACTTCTGAATGGACTGGGTTCAGTGTCGGACTGGGGTACCAAGGGCCCACCAGTAAAATTTATTTTGTGGGCCCACCGTATGGATACAGTCAAATATAATAAATAATTTAACAAGTTTATTTGTATGAACATAGGCTGGTTGAGGTGCTGTACATTGAATATAGTTATGTAGTGCAGTAAATCTAATGTTTTATGTGTCACTTGTGCAGGGGGTGGGAGACTAGGGGCCCACCTTGCTCAGGGGCCCACCGGGGGATTCCCCTGTACCCCTGTGGGCCAGTCCGAGTCTGACTGGGTTCCATGTCCCAATGCAGCCACAGACTGGCTTCAGTGGTGACGTGTGCCTAAGCTGTACATCATTGCTAGATCCTGTGCCATCTGGGGGCAGGTCACCATTGATGCCAGCCATTGCCTGCAGGGGTTTGTGTCCCCATTCATGCAGAAGTTTACAGTACGGGGACATGACGATTGCTGAAGGGAGCCAGAAAGGAGCAGTAAGGAGCAGGTGAGGGTGATTTGACAGGTACAAAAGGCTGTGTTGACAGTTAAAAAGATCTAATAATTTGATGACCTCTTTGAAGACCATTTACACAGGGCAATAATCGCCTGGAGGATCGTTACCAATTATTGTCCAGTATAAACATGTCCAGCAATTAAAGAATGAACAGTTATTTGATTATATTTTTTATGCTGACCTTAAATTTAATTTTGGTCAGTAGGACACCCCCCTGAGTAATCAGGGATTAGCCTGTTGCCTGCAGTTGAAACCTACTGTATGAGAATGATTGTATATTTGACAAAAATCCACAGTTCCTGCTTTGTGTAAATACAAGTAAATGAGCACAGATTGATTTACAAGATTGTTGAATAGCTCATTATGGGCAATTTATATACCTTTGTAAATGGACCCTAATTTGGACAAAGATATAAGAGAACGATTGGGCAACCTATGCCAAGTATTTCAGTATTTATTTCAGTAAAGCAGATGGATATCACCAACTGCCAGACACCACTGGGACTATTTTTCTCTGGGGAATCAACCTTGTTGAAGCAATTTCTGTAAAGGCAGTCGTCATCTTCCAGATCCCTTAAAGAGGACCTTTCACTGGTCCACAGTTTATGAGTTAAAGCTATTTACATGGAGAGCGGCACCCAGGGATGACCCTGCACTTACTTGTATCCCTGGGTGCCGCTCCGTTCGTCCTCTGTAGCCCCCGGTACCGGCGCTCCTGCTGCTCTAATTTTGCCTGGGGCGGAGACTTCTTCTTCTGCCCTGGGCGTCTCCTTCTCCCAGGGCTGGAGCACTGGCCAATCGCAGCACTCAGCTCATATTCAGGATATGAGCTGAGCGCTGCGATTGGCCAGTTACAGAGGACGAACGGAGCGGCACCCAGGGATACAGGTAAGTGCAGGGTCATCCCTGGGTGCCGCTCTCCATGTAAATAGCTTTAACTCATAAACTGTGGACCAGTGAAAGGTCCTCTTTAAATGTTAGATCTTTGCTCTGATTGAAGGATAGCCTAGCTTCCATCCCTGTCTAGATCTTATGGTAACCAATAGATTAGACTGTCAGAGATTGTGTCTGTGGTCAGCTTTGGGGTATGTCCACACAGTGGAAGATGCATGTTCAAAAATTGATATTTATTTGCCATTTCTGCAGCAGAAATCCGAGACTAATGTCTAAATTTGTGCTCAGAATTTATAATTTAAATGCTGTGGATCTGGACCATGGACCAATTTAATGAGCCTAATATGCATGCAGACACCCAACACGGTTTGCAAGAAGGGACATGTCTGTTCTTGACCTTGTATTGAAAATCAGTGGCAGTGTCATTCCTATTGAAAAACAACGGGTGGTGAAACATGCCCTTTGGCTGCAACTGACTGAGAGCTGAACCTTGGTTTTTGTAAGGCCCCTTTCACACGAGCGTGTCCGGAGTAGGTCTGGATGCTTTGCGGATGCGTTCAGTGAAAACTGTGCGATTTCACAGGCAAAGCCATTCAGTTTTGCCTGCGATTGTGTTCAGTTGTTCATTTTTTTCCGCGTGGGTGCAATGCGTTTTGACGCGTTTTTCACGCGCGTGATAAAAAACGGAAGGTTTACAAACAACATCTCCTAGCAACCATCAGTGAAAAACGCACCCGCACTTGCTTGCGGATGCAATGCGTTTTTCACGCAGCCCCATTCACTTCTATGGGGCTAGGGATGCGTGAAAAACGCAGAATATAGAACATGCTGCGATTTTCACACAACGCACAAGTGATGCGTGAAAAAAAACGCTCATGTACACAGCCCCATTGAAATCAATGGGTCAGGAAAACTCGCTCGTGTGAAAGGGGCCTAAGTCTACTTTAACATCTGCGGTGCGGTGATCTGGCTGCCAGTTTTAGCAGAGAATGCTGGGAAGCCGGACACAAACTGCTATGTGCAGCGTTCTCTGTCTGGCCAATTCATGGCGATTATGCCGGATGGCACCGGATCTCCGCCATAACACTTTATAGTTAATGGGGCTGGCAGGCATTCCGGTTGCATCCTGCAGTGCCGGATCCATAGAATTACGGCAGGCTGTTTTCTGCCAAAACAGCTTGCTCGAATTGCTGCAGCAGATGTGAAACTAGCCCTGAGGCTAGGACTCAGTGTTGACTTTTGATACAAGCCCTGGTAGAAAACTGAGGCATTACCACAAAAACCTCAATATTTCCTCATATTAGAGAGTTGCAAGTGACTTGTATTTAGAATTTTTACAACTCTTGCACTTCATTTCAGGCATACTGTACTGTAACAGTAAACGTAAAATAGTAGTAGTATAAGGCTGCAATTTCACCCCAGAAACAAAGATGAATGGATTTACTTATCTAAAAAAGAAAGTGAACACCCTAAAATGTGTAGTATCAAGCAGCAATTTCACCCTAATTACACAATTATGGATTAACAAATTTACTTATGTATAAAATAATGTAAACACCCAAAATCTGTAGTTTTCAGACCGCAGTTTCACCCTAATTATACAATTAAGGATTAACAGATTGAATTATGTATAAAAGAATGTGAACACCCCAAAAACTGTAGTGTCAGGCCACAATTTACCGCCAATTACACGATCAAGGATTAACAGATTTACTTATGTATAAAAGAATGGCCCCTAGTCAGTAAGCCTACTACTGTCCACCGTTCTGAGGGACAGAGCACACCAATGCCAGCTCAAAGGAGTTCCCTGGCATGGCAGTTCTTCAGGCAATGTGCTGAGGACGATACACGGTCGCTGTGCAGTCAGAGCCGGAAACGAGGCAAAAATGTTGTAAACCTGAGCACCACCTGCATGACCAGGCATCTAAATGCAAAGCATGTCCCATGGAAGTGTTCAGCTGTCCATCCCCCAAACACTGGAGAGAAAGAGGAAGTACCCTCCTACCAACCCGTCAGCCCTGGCCCTGAATGCCAGCATTTCCAAATTCATTGGCCTTTAAAATGCTGCCATTCTGTCTGGTGGATATGGACACTTTTAAAAACTTAATAAAGGTGTCCCACAGTACGTGGTTTCCAGCCACCACTACTTTTCCAGGTGGGCCATCTCTGCCCTGCATGAACAAGTGGCAGACAAAATGGCAGACCATCAGTGGCATGGTCCACATAACCACCGATATGTGGACCAGTAAGCACGGCAGGGATGTTATATCTCCATAACTGCCCACTGGGTAAATGTAGTGATGGCAGGGCCTGAGGAGGAAAGTGGTTTGGCGCATGTCCTACCACCACCAAAGATTTATGGATGTTTCTTGGTGCCTTCTGTTGCCTCCTTCTCCTACTCCACTTCCTCCTGTACTGACTCCTCATCCTCCTCTACTGCCTCCTCACCAGGTCAGCGTAACATCTGCACCACCAACTTCAGCACAGCCAGGGAGAAACAACGGCAGGCTGTTTTGAAACTCCTCTGTTTGGAGGAAAAACCCCACACCTGTCTGCGCTGCAGTGTAACTTCTGCCTTCCCGCTAACAGCCTCATATGCGACATACCCACAAGGTGGAACTCCTCCTTGCACATGCTGGAGAGACTGTGCAAGCAGCAGCAAGCGATAGTGGAGTTTCAGCTGCAGCACAGATGGTGCACCACTTCACCACCAATGAGTGGGCTTCCATGCGGGACTTGTGTGCTGTGTTGCGCTGTTTCGAGTACTCCACCAACATGGCCAGCGCTGATGCCTCTCTCATCAGCATTACTATCCCACTCCAGGCGATGATGGATGAGAATGTGGCACAGGAGGAAGAGGAGGAGGAACAGGTATCATTCCCATGGTTATCAGGCCAGTCGTCCAGACGTGGCTCGGAGGGAGGATTCCGCACCAACAGCGGCCAGGTGTACAACTGTTCAGCCGGGGCACAGTTTTGGAGGATAATGATCATGATTAGGAGGAGGAACCATGTTCACAGCAGGGTGGCACCCAAATCAGCTCACGGACATCAATGGAACATGGCTGGGGGGATACAGAGGACACAGACAATACACCTCCCACTGAGGACAGCTTGTCATTGCCTCTGGGCAGCCTGGCACACATGAACGAGTACATGCTGCAGTGCCTGTGCAACGACCACCGAGTTGCCCTCAAACCAGTGCTGATTTCTGGGTGGTCATCGTGCTGGATCCCTGATACAAGGACAATGTGCCGTTCTTACTTCTGTCACTGGGGCATGATCTGGAGATGTACAAGTACAAGCTCATGCTGGTAGATGCGCTACTGATGGCATTTCCACCTGACAGTGGATGCTCAATGGAAGCATGAGCAAAAGGAGGAGGAAGTCACTAACTCATCTGGGGTACCACCACCACTTCAGAAGGCAGGTTTAGCATGGCCGAAATGTGGAAATGCTTTGTCAGCATGCCACAACATCAAGCACCACCATCTGATACGGACCGTCTTCGCAGGAGGCAGTGTTTCAGCAACATGGTGGAACAGTACGTGTCCACACGTCTGCATATACTGACTGATGGGTCTGCCCTATTTAACTTTTGGGTCTCCAAATTGGGCACATGGCCTGAGATTGCCCTTTATGCCTTGGAGGTGCTGGTCTGCCAAGTTGCAAGGGTACTGTCTGAACGTGTGTTTAGCATGGCAGGGAGTGTGATCATTGAACAGGGATATCCGCCTGTCCACAACAATGTGGACAAGGTATCGCTCATTAAAATGAACCAGGCGTGGATCCTACCGGACTTGTCTGTACCTTGGCCACAGTTAAGAAGTATACCGGCCGCACTTAGCCATTGTTATACTTCAGTACAGTTTGTTCTGTTTGCAATTTCACAATGTTTTGGGGCCTTCCAAAATAAAATTAAAAAAACAAAAATGAAAGAAATAAAACAACAAAAAAAGCAAAAAAAAAAACACAAAAACAATGTTGGCTACCTTCTGCGCCTCTTCCACCTACACCGCCACATCCACAGCCTCCTCAACCTTCTACTCCACTTGGACCTCCGCCTCCTGGTTCAAGATTATTATTTTTAATTTTTTGTATTCTATGTTATTTTAAGCTATTTCCCTATCCACATTTGTTTGCAGGGCAATTGTCCTGCTCTTTCCCCCATTTTGGTTCCTTTTGCAGCCCTGTAGCTCTTTCTATTACTATTTTACAGCCATTTTACAGCACAAAGGTTCGGGTCCCTATTGACTTCTATGGAGTTCGGGTTCGAGTCAATTTCGGGTACCTGAACCGAACTTTGAAACAAAGTTCGGCCGAACCCGTTGAACCCGAACATCCACAGGTTCGCACATCCCTAATGTAAACTAACCTTCCAGAGTTCTGTAACATGTAGGCACAACTCTATGTATATTACTGGATATCATCAGGCCATCACTCCTCCACCTAGAGTGCCCTCAGTATTTTGTTCAGTGGGAGAGGTGCAGGAAAATGCAAGTCTGAACACACGCTTGATCACAGAAAGTTATTTCTATTGTTAAAAATTGTACATAAGAAAAAAACAACAGGGGCATCCTCATCAGGTTTCATTCATACTTCAACAAGCATAGGCGTTGTCTTGTTTGGCAGTTCAATCCTGTTCACTTGATTGATGCTCAGCTGTAATACCAGACACTGCCAGTGGACAGGATTGGCACTGGCTCTAAAAACAACTTTTACGTATTTATTGCCCATCTCTTTCATATTTCAACTGTTTAATTGCTGGTATGATACTTTGATGTCTCATCCACTCAGTGTGTTGGATATGCCACAATGGCTGACAATCTTTTTCACTGGTCATACCGTGGAAACGTTTCTCTCAGCTCTTTTTGTGCAGTTCGTCTTGTACATCGCCTAACTTCACGCATGCTATAAGTCATTCTCACAGCTACAAAACGTGAAAGAAATAAATGATAATACCAGCAAGAGTAAAAACCGCCTGTCTGCTGCGCTTCACAAGACTAGGTCTGTGCCTCGCAGTCCAATATCACACTTTGCCGCTGTGTCAGATGGAAACAGAAGGATATGTTATATCAGGAGCCCGCACCATCTCACAAACTAATCACACAGTCAAGAACAAGACAGGATTATCAGGTCAGGCTTGGTCACATGGTTATCATTCATAGCATCTTCTGGATAGCTGACTGACTACACATAATACAGGCTGGAAGTAATACATTTCTGAATGGCTTGGCTACATTTACTCAGAAGGATTTTCTCAATTAGCTACCCATGCACAGAAATTGCACTAGGATGAGATATACTGTAATAAAACCCTAATATTCTTAGGTCGGGTTTACATCACTGTTTAGTTTTCTCTTCTTCTGATCCGTCACGGATCCATCAGTCCTACATGATTTATTTTTTTCCCTTCTAAAATAACGGATCTCAGAAGGAAATGGCTAAAACGGATGCAGAATTGGATGCATTACTGAGCATAACAAATTCTTACAATACAGGATCTGTTTTTTTGTTTTGGTTATTTTTCTGTTCTTCTGACGGATCAGGAGAACGGAAAACAAAACGATGATGTGAACCTAGCTATAGTCATGTACACCCTTGTGTTTCCTTTACGATGAGGGCAGCAGCTGAAGGATGCAACTGAGCATTTGTTTCTACCTCAGCTAGGTGGACCGAGAAATAAGGAAAAGAGTAAACAGCAGGTGGCTCTATACAGATAAAACGTACAGCGTGGGCCAAGAGAAAACCAGTGAGTGGAGACTGCAGGAGATGACGCTGAACCTGGAGCACACTAGCGGAGCAGGAGAGGTAAGGTAATTTATTCTGGGTCTAATCTGAGGTCTGATATAGGGTCTGACTCTGATCTGAGGTCTGATATAGGGGTTGCCACAAAGCACTGCAGGAAAAGGGGCCCAAGCTGAACTCCTGCAAAAGGGCCTACGAGACTTTAGCTACGTTCCTGATTCAGATCCAGTTGCTGCTTTGAAAAATGTAGAATATTTTTCATGGGACAACACCTTTAAGTTTTGGACAACTATTTTAAATGAAATTCTCTGTTTATGTGGCTTGTGATTTGTATAGAGAGCATATGTCGAGTGGACAGTATATTAACATGTAGTGGACTTCAAGTGGAGAAGCCTTATTATGCCCCACCTCCAAGGATCATCTACTTTTATTCTCACCTAAAAGAAACCAAATATAGTGGTAGGTAAAGCATATAATTCTTTAATAACAATTCTATCTTATACCAGAGATGTGTTGCCTATTTACCTGCTTCTGTCCCAAGATAAAAGGAATGGAGAGATAGTAGTTGCACCTGGGCCTGGACCCTGAATGGGTCCAAAGGCCCATCTGCCACATAACAAGACATCAGTATTATAAATGGCACTTAGAAAGGAAGGGCCCTGTTGTAGATTTTACACTGGAGCCCCGGAGACTCACGTTTCTCCTTTGCCCTGATCTGTTGATTATATTGAACTCCAGAATATCCCTGAAGAGGTGGAGATTTTGCCATCCGTACTGCAAACTATTGGATTTCGGGGAGCGAAAATAAGGCATTCCAGAGTCTTTGTCTACCTGGCATAAAGGTTTTGTGCATAAAATCCAGTTGTTACCTCCCTAAATAGTTTCCATTAGGCTTGTGGCTTGTAGATTGTATTCCCAAAACATGGTACCAGAATCAATGAAGAGATGTATGGTAACAATAATAATAATATTAATAAAATAATATAATAATTATTACAGTTCAGGGATTCATGTACAAACAGTCATATATAACATAGCAACTGACAGGTCAATAACTATAACAAGAGGAATGAGGACCCTGCTTGCAAGAGCTTACAATCTATGAGATGGGGTGACACAAAAGCTAAAAGTGCTTGTTTTGTACAAAGGTCCATCCAGCTTGGGAAAATACGGGAGTAGATATAAAGCTGCATGAGCCAGTCACCTGCTGATATCTGTAGTGCTTGTTTGTGCATGAGTGTGGTGGAGAGTTTGGTGGAGGATCAGTTTCAGGAAATGATGATAAATGGCAGATAAATCAGTTTCAGGAAATGATCAGGACTGGCATAGTTCATGCAACATGATAAGGATTTAATTACAAGTCGAGATCATGCTTTTGTTGGGATTTCTCTGGAACATGAGCGCAGTTTGCATGTAAACCATTAAACTATTACAGATCTGGTCAGGGCAGACAGGCATATAAAGGCAACATCAGGAAACAAGTCCAATCCAGAAAAGTAAATCACAAACACCTTCACAAATGGTCAGGAGCCTTGCTACTAAAGCCAGGTGTGGGAGTTTAGAGCAGGTTAAGGGGCTTTTCAGATGGATGATATTACTGCAGGGGTGTACCTACCATGGAGGCAAGTGATGTAACTACTATAGGCCTGGAACGAGGGTGGAGGGCCGATGCTGAACTCCTCCTTCTGTTCCTGACATGAAAACACTGCATTTTCATGCAGCCACTACTAGAGGGAGCTCAGTGCAAAGCGAATTTACAGCTTCCATTATAGTCAATGTTAACTGTATAATTACCTATACACTGAGCTCCCCCTAGTGATGGCTTCAGGAAAACTTTATAATACAGTAAGGAAAGCATAGGTTTTATGGGAGTTTCAGTTGCAGTCGGCACTACAATTCATCTTCTGATATGCTCGCGTCCAGGGAAGGTATCTCAATTCCGCTTGTATACAAAAAGAACAGAACTTGCTCCATGCAACTTAATGCTTTATTACCGCATCACTGTAAGTACATGTGATGCGTTTCGGCTCAGGCATGAGCCTCTTTCAAACATACAGTACATACTCCCTCAATCAAGTGAAAACTACTTATATAACCCACCTGGCACCATTTGATGACAAAGTAGATGCTATGTCAAGATTGTCTATATTCCTAGTCCACATGCCGGATATATACCGTCGTGTTTAATTCAATGTGAAACCTGTTAATAATTAATTTAATTTAGACACGTAGGCTCCAAAATCATCAGTCTATGTTTCCAATAAGTCCCTCATTGTTTATAATAAAAAAGAAGTGATCAGAATGGTAAACTACTGGGAGAAGCAAGTTTTTTGGCCTAATTATGGACTTGTGCTTGGAAAACCTTCATGTCCATGTTCATTTCACTGAAATACTGTATATTAAGCCACATGGGCATTTCAAGATGTACTGTATATAACAAAACCACTCTCTCATGTATAGAATCCATAAGATAGGAGCTTTTCACCTGTGTGTGGATGTGAAAAACTGTCGCTTTTAATGAATGAGTTAAAAACATGGAAATGTTCCCATCTTAGGGTAGATCAAAAAAAAAAATGTGTTTCTACCCTCTTTTTTCACCTCTCACATCTGCTCTTACCACTTTATCTCTAATGTTATCATATTTTTTGTAACAAATCATAGTGGGATTTTGGAATTCCACAATCTGTTGGTATGCATGTCTCAATATACTCCAATGGTGACTCAATATACTCCAATAGGTACCCCGATCTTATTTGTCCAAGGATGGTATTTTACCTCATCTCATCCAATCTTATCTCCCTGTCATCTGGGCACGTCACAGTCCGTTTAACCTTCTGATTTTCTGAATAAGTGCTCATGCACACGACTGCGTCGTGTGGTGTGGTCCGCAAATTGCGGAACGGAACGGGCAACCCATACAAGTATAGGATATGTTCTATTTTATTTATTTATTTTTGCAGCCCCACGGAATGGAGCAACAGATGCGGAGATCACAAAGAGTGCTGTCCACATCTTTTGCGGCTCCATTGAAGTGAATGGGTCCTCATCCGAGCGGCAAAAAATGCAGGTCTGATGCGGAACCAAACCACGTTCGTGTGCATGAGCCCTAAGGAATAGCTTGTTTAGTTGTAGATGGGTGGTTACATGTAAACAATAACAAACTATTTCGATCTGTGTCCTTAGAGAAAAGTTCCGTAGATAGTGTAAAAATGAGAAAAGGAACCCTTTGAGAGTCACAATGAAGCGTGAACTGTAGCTCCTCCCAAACTAAATTTAAATTCAAATAACATGAGAAAGCTTTGAGAGTTAGAATGACGCCCTGCCATATGCAAAACATATATATAAATGCACTGTTCCTTAGCAAACTCCTTCTTAAACCATCACACGTACCAATTTGCCTATGGCAGTCCAACAGTCGAACTCATTGCGGTACCGCACTCCTGCTGATAGTATGTATCCTGAAACAAAAAATAGCTGTTTTGAAGAACAATCATTAGCAATTGAAGTTGTTTTCAATGTCACTGTATGTACTGCTAATAACCACTCAACCACTTGCAATTCATAAATTAGATTAGATATATAAACTACAGTGCCTCCATACCCCTTGAACTTTTCCACAATTTTCCATGTTACACCCACAAACTTAAATGCATTTTATTAAGATTTTATGTGATGAACCAATACAAAGTAGCAAGTATGTGTGAACTGAAAACAAAATGATACATGGTTTTAAAAATTGTAAATAAATACAAATCTGAAAAGTGTGACTTGCATTTGTATTCAACCCCTGTACTCTGATATCCTTAAACACAATCCAGTTTGACCAATTGGCTTCAGAAGTCACCTAATTGTTAAATAGAGTCCACCTGTGTGTAATTTATTCTCAGTATAACTACAGCTGTTCTGTGAAGGTCTCAGAGGTTTGTTAGTGAACATTAGTGATCAAACAGCATCATGAAAACCAAGGAACACATTAGACAGGTCAGGAATAAAGGTGTGGAGAAGTGTGAAGTAGGGTTAGATTATAAACAAAATCTCAAACATGTCATAAACTGATCCTAGGTGGTTTATGTAAGTGGTTTCACTTCATTGAAGGTGGTATGTATGTTTGAAAAAGGCTCATGCCAGAGCCGAAACGCATCACATGTACTTACACTGATGCAATAAAGTAATAAAGAGCTAAATTGCATGGAGCGAGTGCTGATCTGTTTGTACACAAATAGGCTGTATGGGGTGATTCATCAATGTATTTATGACAGTTGTCTGTTGGAAATATATTGGAAATACATTAAAAAATATGGGCCATCTTTCACTTTTTTGACAATGTGGGAGAGACAGAGGGCAATTCTTTTTAATCACAGTTTTATAAATTTATTACAAAATTTTATTATTAAAATTTCTTTCAATTAACTAAAATAACATAAATGTATTAGAAATCTTGGGAGTTTCCCTTTATGTCTTGCATTGCCTGTGAGTGTATGACGCATACTGGGAAGCTTGGTGGGGCAGGGTAATCCATACTACGTTTTGCTCTGGGGACCCTTTGATATCTATGTATGCTACTCATCTTCACATCAGCAATTTCATTATGTTCTATATTTGTCCTTTTTCTCACAAGACTCATTCATTCAATTTAATGGGTCTGAAGGAAAAATGTACTGCATGTGTGGACTCCATCAATGTTAGGACTATTTTAAATACTTATCTGTGTTTTTTCCTAGAAGACGGATACATTTCCTATTGTATTTTCTGAAATAGGCCTTATTCATGTGCGGCAGGTTTGTTGCAGTAGTTACTGGGAATGCAAATTAGTTCCATGCATCTAAATGGGTTTATTTTGAGCAGTAAACCGGCAGTCCACTGAATAGGGGTTTAATGTTTTGACTTACTCAGTCCTAGAAATAGTTGACACTGGGCTGGTCCCACCCCCCTCTAGTTAAATGCTGCTCAGTGGAATTGTGTGCAGGTTGTATGTGACAGCAGAGTGAGTTGCAAGGACTCATATGTGCCAGTCCTGAGAAAGAAATGCTGGATATTACAGAAGGTTTAGTGACCATACAAGTAAGAGCTTGTTCACATCACCGTTATGTATTCTGTTATAACGGAAAATAACGGAATCCACAAGACGGAAGTCAAAACGGAAGCCTGTGAGAGGCATTCCATTTTGATCCTTCATAATACAAGTCTATGGGCAGAATAACGCATCTGTCCTGGTTTCCATTATGTAGGAGTCCAGTCCTGCATAAGATCAGTTATGCTGCCCATAGACTTGTATTATGACGGAATGCAAAACGGAAGCCTTTAAAAGGCATTACCTTTTGCTTTCCATCATAATAAAAGTCTATGGGAATCATAACGGATCCCTCTGGTTCCCGTAATGCAGAACAGAAAAAAAATCCTGTCGATAGGACTTTGTTTTCCATCTTGTATAACGTGAACCAGATGGATCCATTATGTTTACCATAGACTTCTATTATGACGGATCAAAACGGAATGCCTCTTAAAGACTTCCATTTTAACTTCCGTCTTATGGATTCCATTATAACTGAAAACAAAAACAGAATCCATAACACTGATGTGAACCCACCCTAATGCTGGTTTCACAATGCGTCAAACTTGCAGCGTGTGTCTGTAAGAGCTCCTGTCCTGACCTACATAGCATTGATAGGATTGCATAGCACTATATTGATTTATGATGCTATGTAACCCTTAGAGTCCTGGAATGTATTGTATAACACTGACATAATGCTGTCAGTGTTATACAATACATTCCAGAACTCTAAGGGTTACATAGAATCATAAATCAATATAATGCTATGCGATTTTATCAGTGATATGTTGGTCAGGACAGGAGCTCTTACAGACACATGCTGCAAGTTCAAGGCATTGAACTACAGTAGCTCATTTGAAATCAGCCTAAGTGTACTGAATAAATTACATAGAAGGTAACGCATGCATTTTGGCTGTAGACTTTCCTGCATCTTTGTTGGTGCAATAAATCTCATGTCCATCACCATATTAAACATAGACTGGCAGACTGGGCATTTGTTTAAAGACTGCAGCCTGCTGAGGGTGCTGCGGAAAAACCACGATTACTTACCGGTAATTGGATTTTCCAGTTAGCCTCCACAACGGCACTGAGCTGGAGGGTACCCCGCCTCCCCAGGGACAGGAAACAACGTGGAGAACTGACCTTTAAGAGCCTCCTCCCCTTTGCCTTCTCCAGTTAATATTCGAGGACCAAGGGTGATGCTGAACCAAAAATTTATTTCGTAACCTTTATAAAAAGGAACATACACAAACAAAAACATCTTGTCCAACCGGACACAAGTAATGTCAGAATTGAGAACAAAACAAGCAGTATCAAACAAGGAAGTAACGGGTGGGAAAAAAACCCAGTGCCGTTGTGGAGGCTAACTGGAAAATCCAATTACCGGTAAGTAATCGTGGTTTTTCCATACGCCTCCCCAACGGCACTGAGCTGGAGGATTAGCAGAGGAATACTACTTCATTAGGGTGGGACTACTGCAGACAGTACTTTTGTCCAAATGAGAGATCTCTGCTGGAATCAATATCCAGCCTATAATGCCTGAAAAAAGTGTTAGGACTTGACCATGTTGCTGCTTGGCAAATCTGGTTTAGGGAAACCGAGGCATATTCCGCCCACGATGTAGAGATTGCTCTAGTAGAATGTGCAGTCAAACATGATGGTGGAGGGCGGTCTTTTTCTTTATATGCTTTTACAATAGCCATCCTGATCCAACGAGAAATGGTGGTTTTGGAAACTCCTTTGCCTTTGTTGGTACCTTGAAACTGGACAAATAGGCGGTCCGTTCTTCTAACAGATTTTGTGGCTTCTAAGTAGGATAGAACACATCTCCTTACATCCAAGTTGTGAAACTTAGCCTCTCTGTCTGTTCTGCCCTGTGGATAAAAAGAAGGCAGTGAAATTTCCTGGTTACAGTGGAATTTGGAATGAACTTTTGGTAAAAAGGAAGGCTCGTGTCTCAAGATGATCCTGTCTTCCAGGATCGTAAGATAGGGTGGCCTGCAGGATAAGGCCTGAATTTCCCCTACCCTTCTGGCAGAGGTAATAGCCACAAGAAAGGCGGTTTTGTAGGATAGAAGGCTGAGAGAAATATTAGAGACAGGCTCGAAAGGATGATCCATTAAAACAGAGAGGACTAAGTTTAGATCCCACGGGGGATTGTGGACTTCACAGTAGGTCTTAGTCTGGTGGCGCCCTTAAAAACCGTTTGACTAAGGGAGCATCTGCAATTTTCTGGTCAAGAAAGGTACTAAGGGCCGCTACCTGCACTTTAAGTGTACTGACTTTGAGACCGTTATCCAGACCTTTTGCAGGAACCCCAGGATTACATTCAGGTCTGGTGTTTTAGATGGATCTCTGGAGGACTGTGAAAAATTCAGAAAAGCATTCCAGACTCTTTGATATATTTTTGAAGTAACTGGTTTGCGACTGCTAAGAATAGTGTTAATTACAGCTTCGGAAAGACCTTTGGATTTTAAGATGTTGCGTTCAGCCGCCACGCCGTCAGATTTAGCTGATAAACTCTGGGGTGTAGGACTGGACCCTGAAGGAGGAGATCTGGGATCTGAGGTAGGTGCCAGAAATCCCCCTGGAGATTCTCAGAAGGTACGGAAACCAAGTCCTTTTCGGCCAGTAGGGTGCAATGAAGATGACGTCGCATTTCTCTTCTATTATCTTTGCCAGAGACCTGGGGATTAGGGATATCGGCGGGAACGCGTAAAGGAGACCCCTCGGCCAAGGGGCAGAGAAGGCGTCCACTTTCAATGGGCTGTCCTGATAGGAGAGGGAAAAGAACTGACTGGTTTGGGCGTTTGCCTTGGATGCAAATAGGTCCAGGATTGGAGTTCCCCATCTCCTGGTTAGGTCCATGAAGATCTTTTTGTTTAGGGACCATTCCCCCGACTTCAGCTGACTCCTGCTGAGGTAGTCTGCTATGGCATTTTCTTTTCCCTTTAAATGAACTGCAGAAATGGATAAAATCTGTTTTTGAGCCCAGGAAAATAGACGATCTGCTGTCAGACTTAAAATCCTGCTTCTTGTCCCCCTGCTTGTTTATATAAGCAACTGTTGTGGTGTTGTCCGAGAGGATCCTCACATTCTTGAGATGTACCGCGGACTTGAGGGATTTTAGGGCCAGGAGAACCGTTTGAAGCTCTTTTACGTTTGAGGAAAGATGAAGTTGGCTGGAATTCCATCTGCCCTGTACAATCTGATCCCCACTGTGAGCTCCCCAACCTGTTCCGCTGGCGTCTGTTGTGATTACCACTGTTTCTGCTGGTCTCCAAAGCACCCCCGATTTAGATGACCCTGTTTCTGCCACCACTTCAGCGACCTTTTTACCTGGGAGGGAAGAGATACCTTTTGTCCAAAGATAGGGGACTTCTGTTCCAGGATGACAGGAGGAAATTTTGAAGTGGACGGCTGTGGGTTTGGGCCCATCTGACTGCAGGAATGGTGGACGTCATTAGTCCCAAAATGACCATAATCTGTCTGAAGGATACTCTCTGTAGGCGGCTGAAACAATAGACTTTGTTGATTAAATCCTGGATCTTGGGTCTTGGTAGGAATGAAGACATCTGTTTTGAGTCCAGGAGGATACCTAGGAAGACTTTTTCCTGGGTCGGAATAATGTCTGATTTTTCTAGGTTTATCTTCCAACCCAGAGAGGAGAGAGTGCCCATTACCAGAGAGAGGTTCCTCTGAAGCGTTTCTGGGGATGGAGCTACAAGTAGGAAGTCGTCCAAATACGGAATGAAGACAACTTCTCGCTGGTGAAGGTAAGCAGAGACTTCGGCCATTATCTTTGTGAAGATTCGAGGAGCGGATGAAAGGCCAAATGGAAGGACCTGAAACTGCAGATGAATTAGCTGATGTTGAAAGTATAGAGCAAATCGAAGGTACTTCTGGTGACTCGGGTAGATTGGGACGTGATAATAAGCATCTGCCAAGTCCAGGGATACCATGAAGCAGTTCTGAAACAAGAGATTTATGGTGGAGTTTATTGTCTCCATCTTGAATTTTTGTACGTTACATGATGGTTCAGGTCCTTTAGGTTTATGATCGCTCTGTGAGATCCATTGGGTTTTTCACTAGAAAAACCGGAGAATAGAAACCGTCGCCTTTTGGTCTGGAGGAACCGGAATGACGGCGGCTTTTCCAGAAGAGTCTGCACCTGGGATTCCAGGAGAATCTGATCTGAATCTTGCAACTTTTTGTTTATTAGGAATCTTTTTGGAGGAGGAGAGCAGAATTCTATTCTGTACCCTGACCTTACTAGATCTAGTACCCAAGGTGAGCTGGTAATTTTTTCCCAGGCTGATACAAAATTTAGAAGTCTGCCTCCCACTGGATATCTGGCGTCATTGTCCAGGTTGCTTAGAGGTCTTATCAGGGTTGAACAGGAAGCCTCTTCCTCTACCTTTAGAGAACTGCCAAGTGCCTGACCCTTCTTTTCTTTTTTGATCCGGTCTATTTTTCTTTTGAACACGAAAGGAACGGCGGTTTTGAAAGGATTTTTGTTCTGAAGGAAAACCCTTTTACGGTCAGATGCCTTGTCCAGTATGTCATCTAGAACCGATCCAAATAATCTGTCCCCTTCGCAAGGAATATTACACAGTCTATTCTTTGATGTATTATCCCCTGACCAGGATCTTAACCATACTGTTCTTCTAGCCGCATTAGACAGGGCTGCGGACCTAGCAGATAATTTCACTAAATCAGCCGAGGCGTCTGAAAGGAAACTTCGTAGCCTGTCTTAGGATAGGGAGAGAGGCTAGGATATCCTCGTACGGGGAGCCAGCCGTCAAATGCTCTTCTAGTTGTGAGAGCCAAAGAGCCAAGGTTCTGGCAGTGCAAGTGGCCGCAATACTTGGCCTTAACATAGAGGCACATGTATCCCAAGATTTTTTCAAAATGGATTCGCACTTTTTGTCCATAGGATCTCTTAGGAGACCAATATCCTCAAAGGGAAGGGAAGATTTTTGGATATTCTGGCCACAGGTGCATCCACCCTGGGTGTTTTGTCCCAGTGGATTGAATCTGAGTCACTAAAGGGATACTTCCTTTTAAAGACTCTGGACATCCCTGATCTTTTCTCAGGGTCTTTCCACTCATCTGCTATTAACTTTTTGATGTTACCATGCACAGGAAAAACTCTTCTTTTTTATCCGCCAGCCCCTGAACATCTGGTCTTGAACCGATTGCGGTTCCCTGGCCTGCTCAATGTTCATTGCTGCACGTATCATTTTTAACAGGGAGTCCGTCTCCTCAAGAGAGCATAGGGGTCTACCCGAATCGTCGTCTGAGGAGGAAGAGTCCGAGTTTGAGGATAACTCGCCCTCGTCAGAGAGATGATCCAGAACTTGGGAGCCTCTGATACAATATTAGAGGTGGATGGAGCTGGTTGAAGAGCAGAAAACTTTGACTCTACAGCAGAACTGACTTCCTCCTTAATAATGGATCGAAGGTTTTCCACTAAGGTTGGAGTTTCATCAGCCAGTAATTTTTCAATACATCTGGAACAAAGCGGTTTTTTGTAGTCTCCCGCTAGGTGTTTTTACAGACACTGCATCTCTTTTTAGATGAAGGTTCCACAGACTTTCCCCTTTTTCCCTAAAAAGAAGGAAAAAGGGAAGGGCTTCACAATGGAGCTACAAATGATAATATAGAAGAGGGAACCTTCACCAAAATAATCCCCGTGCCTATTAGGGAATATTGTGTATCAAAAGAAAAAACATATAGAGATGCTCCAGGAGGAGGCTTACCGGGCTGGGGGCCTGGGAGGCTCAGACGAGGTCTCTGGAGGATTAGACATGCTGCTCCGGTGAGAAAAACGCTGCACGCCAGCTCCAGAGGAAGCCGGCACATTTAAATCTTACTTCGGGTCACGTGACCCGCTCCTGCCTCGTCATCGGGCCACGTGACCTTTCCCGCGAGACTTCGCCCCCGGAAGTCTCGCGGATGCCGAAAGCCTCCGCATAGCTCCGAGGAGCTAGAAGCCCGGGGCTGCCTGGGAACCCATCAGGACTTATGCCGAGACTCCGGAAGGGCCCCTATCTTTGCCCCGCGACCCGGAGCCTCGCAGCCGCCTTCCCCAGCATCCGGGGGGATCGATGGGGGCTGCGCTATCCTTAAGGTGCAAAGAGCAGGAGAGAATCTCCGCTCCGTTCTCCACTTCATCCCGAGGGACAGGAAACAACTGGAGAAGGCAAAGGGGAGGAGGCTCTTAAAGGTCAGTTCTCCACGTTGTTTCCTGTCCCTGGGGAGGCGGGGTACCCTCCAGCTCAGTGCCGTTGGGGAGGCGTATGGAAAATACAGATATAGAAAGAATGAGAGAGAAAGGCTGCATCCTTTGGCTAAATTGGGAGGATTGTACGGGTTATCTAGAGAGGAACTCAGAGGAGACCTTTATACTGTCTACACCCCCTATACACAGCCTTGGGAAGCTAGGCAGCGTCTTGATAAGAACTGTGCTTATCTCTGAAAGCATGTGTATTTGTGAACTATCGAAGTTGTTAGTAAATCAATTTGTCTGTTCCCCCCAAAACCGGTCTTGTCATTGCATGCATCAACACTGGCATTACCAAGCCATCAAACCTTGCCACCTTCTCAGGATTCCTTTCTTGTACCTCAAAACCCACCTACACCAAAGGAACCTTGAAACACCACAAAGCAGGAGACCTCCCCAAACCCAGGGTGTGCCCCAAGCAGAAGAAAGGTTGCTCTCCTCCCTTCACTGTATAACCCAGGGGATACCAGAGAGTAATAGTGGAGAGCTTCAATCACCCACCACCACCACATACAGCCTATTCCTCTCCCCTCCTGGGCTCACTGTAGAATTTCTGCAACAATTCTGCAATGTATGAATTCACCCTTTAGTTATGATAAGTGATCAACGAGGTAGCAGGAGCTGCACACATGCTGCCACTGACAGTGAGACAAGTAGAGGACCATTGGTTACACAGGAACATACACCTAAATATTAGATAGCAAATTGATTATAATAAAAATCTTTTTCAGTTTTTCAAACTCATTGCTCAAAATGGTAGCCATCATGTTACAGATCAGAAGACAGACAAGAAGACTTTTGCTTCTAAGGGATAATTTTTAGAACATATTTTAACTAAAAAAACTTGACAGTGTAGTTTATTTGTGAAGAGACCCCCTAATTACGCCTAAAACCTTTGGTTACCCATTTATACTTTGTCACTTTGATATTATTAATGCTGTCTTGGCTTTGAAGAGCTTGAAAGGGGTTGGATACAGTCCTTCAAGACCTCAGTGTGGTGTGTCATACATGACTTTTCAGGGCATTTGGGGCACATTTGATTCTGGTCGAATCTATTCAGACTCAAATTAAATCTGATGAACGATTCATGCAAATTGAATTTCAAAAGAATTTCATGACATTCACTCAGCTCTACTATATTTATTTATATATATATATATATATATATATGGTCTTGGTACCCGTTTCCAGTTTCTACCCATGGTGGGTCACTTGCTTTGGGTATAGGAATAATAATTCTGTATGAAGCTAAAGAGTGGTTTCACATCTGGAGTCTTGCATAATATGTACTTTATTTGTGCTTTGTACATTCTACTTTACTTTGCTGGGGTGAACATTACTGAGAGTGGAAATAAAGAAAAAATGGGTTTCACTTGCAATCTAATGCTAGACGCAGCCTGGGTTTAACTTTTCTATTTGTAGAGCTACAGCTTAGAGTACAGGGCAGACAACCATTAAAGATGTATCCAGACGGAGTTATATGGCTGACTGCACACACTCTCATTCCTAGTTCTCTAGCATATGTTGCTAAGTGGCAATGCAGTGACTTGCGAGGCTCACTGCTATGAATGTATATTTCAGACACAATTACGTTACAAAGAGCAGGTCAATAATATTGAACCTCCTGACATGACCATCTGTGTCACCGCTTCGATTAGGAGATTACATTTATGACCTGAAGTGCCAAGTTATTAATCTGATTTTACTTTTGAGGCTTATCTACATTTTTAGCATTTATTTTCCATCATGACTGGTGAATTTTAGAAATGGAAGCACTGGGGATATCAAATTGTTCCCAGACTTTTAGAGCCATTCAACCATTGCGCAGATAATTGCAAAACAGCAAGCTTACAGTCTGCCTTCGGAGCCGAGTTTCAGATCCCATCTTTAATTGTCTGCCCATAATTCTTATAGAACAGAGATATGTAACCTGCCGCTTTCTAGGTGGAGTTGAACTCGAATTCGCAGCAGCTGGCAGAGCATGCTGGTTTATGTAACTTAATGACAGCTGGAGATGCACAGATTGACTACAGCAGTTGCACAGCAAATATGGGTATAGGTAGCATTTAGGCAACATGGAATACAGAGATAGCTTGACATCTTTTTCAAAATCTAAATAATAAAAAAAATATTTCTAATAAGTGTTGTATATATCCAGAAGAAACTATATCTCATGTGTCATGTCCACTTTATGCAGTCAGCTAATACAGTCAACTAATTAATATCATAGATCACCTTTATACAGTCAGCTAATCAGATCAGAGGCCTGACTGTAAAAAAAAACAAACTGTAATACCCCCCTCCCCAGCTCAATTGGATTTTCAACAGGGCAAATGTTATAAATGGCACATTTGGTGGGCGCATGTGCCATTTCTAACATTGGTATCTTCTAATGAGGTACAGTAGATAGCTCTTTGTGCAACCAAGCACCAGGTCCCGGGTATGACTACTACCTATCAGAGCTTTTTATACCCTAGATAGGTATAAATTCATAGTTGTTGAGCATTGTTTGTGACAGAATAACTCCTCCACCTGAGTTGATCACATCTCTGGGCAACCCTGGATTGACACCACCTCTCCTCCTTGCGGCGAACTTTGTGAGTTCGCAATTCGTCGAACATACGAACATATAGTGATGTCGCCGGCGCCATATTCTTTTGCATTGCGCTGAACTTTGACCCATGACACATCCATCAGGTGGTACAGGATAGCCAATTGAGTCGTTTCAGCACATAGACACACCGCCATCCTATAACAGAACCGGATCTGACAGCGATTTTACATTCTGTGTTTTGCCAGTGTAGGGAGAGGTTGCTTTGTGGAGCAGGAACAGACTTTAGGGCACCAAACACTAGCTAATATGGCCATAAAAGTCTTTTTAAGGATGGGTATAGGTGTGCTATACTGAGGGGTGTGATATACTTATACTTTCTAACATAGAAAGTATATTATAGTGCATTTGTATTGTGCAGAAGTTGTGTGAGGTTCTGCTGCAATACCGAAGGTATATAGAGGGTCAAGCGCTCTTTGAACAACTATTTGCAACGGGTGTGATATACCTGTTGCCCCCCAAAAAACAGATTGAGAGTTGTGATATACCTGTTTCTACAAAATACTGATTGAAGGCTGCAATATACTTTTAACCTGTTGCCCAAAATAAACAGGGTGGTGTGATATAATACTGATTGAGTCCTGTGATATACCTGCTTTTACAAAATACTGATTAAGGGGTTGATATACTGTACCTGCTTCCACCAAATATCAATTGAGGCCTGCGATACACCTGCTTCCACAAAATACTAATTGACGGCTGCGAAATACCTGTAACCTGTTGCCCCAAATAAAAAGGGTGATGTGATATAACAGTTGTGGCAAAAAAAATTATTGAGGGGTGTGATCTACCTGCTTCCACAAAATACTGATTAATGGGATTGATATACCCGCTTCCACAAAATAATGATTAAGGGGATTGATATACCTGCTTCCACCAAATATTGATTGAGGCCTGCGAGATACCTGCTTTCACAAAATACTGATTAAGGGGTTTGATATACCTGCTTCCACCAAATACTGATTGAGTCCTGCGATATACCTGCTTCCACAAAATACTGCTTAAGGGGTTTGATATACCTGCTTCCACAAAATACTGATTGAGGGCTGCAACAAACCTGCTTCCACAAATACTGCTCTTCTCTAGGGACTTAGGCACAGGGTCATTTTGAAAATGACAGGCAAAGGAAGAGGCAGGCCGTTCCACAGGGGTGGAAGGGGTTGGGCAGGTGCAATAGGCCGGAGCCTAAGTGGGAAGTTGGAGAAAGTGCGTGTGATTACTTCAAAGCACACACCAGAGTTGGTTGAATGGCTCACTCAGCCTTCCGCTTCTACAACCTCCTCATCCTTTGTATCTGCACCCTCCTCACTCTGTGCTGTGTGCACCCCAAAGACAACACTCTAGTCAGAGGAATTATTTTCCTATTCATTCCCAGACCTTACCAATGCGCAGCAATTATTGGCATCGGATGAGGAAGAGGAGGTAGCAATGGCCATCCAGCGGTCTGACGACAGTACCAAAATCAGACCAAGGATGGAGGTCCACACTGTTGCTGCCTACTCTGAGATCTCAAATGTCAGTGGTAGTGAGGGTGACAATGATGACGTGTCGATGGACGTCACGTGGGTGCCCACAAGAGAGAAAGAGGAGGGGAGTTCAGAGCGAGAGACGGAGCAGCAGAGAGGGAGGAGAAGCAGACAGAGCTCGCAGGGCAGCAGACCAAGTTTTAAAAGTCGTTTTTAGGAGAGAGCAAAACGCAGAAATAAGATATGAAAACATTTAAGGTCATGTGATCAGTGTAAATTGTCTTTTCCAGGTGACAGGTTCCGTTTAAGTGTAATATTTTTGACTCGTTTGTTTGATTTGTTTTTTTTTTATTTACTTTTAGGACTTATGTGAAAATTTTATGTAGTTTTAGCTCAAATTTATGCAGACATATAGAAAATTCTAAAGGTTTCAAAAACTTCCAAGCACCATTGTATATATGGTAGAAGGTTTAATAATTTGTGCTGACTACTACAGAAGAATAATATTTTGTATTGCGGTCTAATACTGCCAAAATAAAAAGGAAAGCAGTCAAACATTCAATCAATTGTTTTCTTTGAATATTGAGTTAAAGTTACCCCTGTCACAGTGGGGAGTGTGGGAAATCTCCCTGCCGTATAACGTAGGAAAACAGGGAAGCAGCTAAGCCAGGACACTGGTAAAATGGGAGCAAGTTACCTCCTAACGCCACCCTCATCCTATCCCTGACATCCTAACTGTATGAGCCAGCCTCGATGGTAGGGGGAACCTGGATCCTTCTAACAATCCCTGAAATAGGAGTAAGCAATAACAGACAACCTGTTCATTCCAGACATGGATGGACAGGAGTCTCCACCGGCCTAGCTGCAAGGAAACAGAAGAGACTGTATAAAGTAACTGGATCGGCAGGTAAGCACACAATACACCACACTTTCATCAACTGGAACCCGGGCAAGAGTACTAGTGCCCACACACCATACAGGACACAGTACACACAACCACACTCAGGTATCGAGCACAACAGTTACTGCCTGGAAACCCTCATGCAAACAAGACGCATGGCGGCCCCAGGCAGAGCAGCATACAGACTCTTGGTTCACCCCTCCGGGAAACCATGGAGCTCACTTCCACTGGCACAACACACAGGGGTAAATGTCAATAATCCAAGCTGATCACAAACACCACAACGACCAGACATGGAACACCAAACTAGACAAAAAACAACAAACCCCAACATAAACTACACCAAACAACATAACAGGTGAGGAAGGGAAAGGAGACAAAGGGTGACAAATGATGTCCAACTAGGATGCCCTCACACTGGACAGATGACACTTCCGGAGAGGAGCAGAGCTCCTACACATATAAAGGCAGACAACCATCTGACCTCAGGCTCATAACACCAGTATTAAGAAGAGCCCTGAGGCCACACCCAGCTCCACCTAGCACCCAACTTAACCACGAACACATCAGGATGGGAAGGAACACAAAACTTAAAGTGGAAGTGTCCAAATACGCTAAAACAACATGTTGCCGCCGGCAACAAGCATGCACGGCAAAGGGTCATGGTCCACTACACCAGACCATGACAAGCCGTGACAACCCCTTTCTGATCGAGGTGTCCCCATAAATTGAGGTAAAGGGCCCCATAGAAAAATATTAAGGCCCCTTTCACATGAGCGAATTTTTCGTGGGGGTGCAGTGTGTGAAATAAACACATAGTACCCACAATGAATCCTGAAATATTCATTTCAATGGGTCTGTGCACATGATGCAATCCGGATGCAGTCTGGATGCAATCTGTTTTTTACTGCAAGGAGATGTTGTTTGTAAATCTTCAGTCTTTTTTCACATGCATGAAAAATGCATCAAAACTGATTGCACCCGTGCGGAAAAAACTGAAACACTGCGTTGAGCACGCGCGTGAAAAAATCCGCATGCTTGGTACCCAGACCCGAAGTCAGACTTCATCACTGAAGTCCGGTTTCGGGATGAGTATTCTGTATGTGTAATTATTTTCCTTTATAACATAGTTATAAGGGAAAATAATCGCATTCTAATTACAGAATGCAATGTTCCCCGGGTTTTAAAGGGTTAAAAATAATAAAGAGTTAACTTACCTTCTCCCATTGTACGCGCAGAGCCCCAGAACGTCTTCTCTTGATAGTTTGGATGCTTGAGGACCTGTGGTGACGTCACAGGGTCACATGGTCCAATCATAGAAGCATTTGAGTGGACCATGTGACCCATGTGATCCTGTGACATCATGGCAGGTCCTTCATCCAACATCTGTTGGGAACCTAAATGGTCCTCCTTAGAACTAGAGCTTATTTGCCTCTCCATTGTTTGTACGTGGTCAGTGCGTTGGCTCCCTACATTCTTGCTTGCTAACATTGTGGTGCTTATGACGGAGGAATCCCAAGACAGGCTCTCACCATGCAGTAAAATAAGAGTTATAGCCAACATGGAATGAGCCCCCCAGTTGGAGCCACATATCAGCCACATGGGTTGTCTCCATGGTGCCTGCAGAAATGATGCATTAGAGGTGTGCTGCTGCCTTCTCAAACAGCTGATCAGATATTGATGACCTATCCAGATTGATGACCTATGCAGGTCATCAGTAAAAAAAAATGTATTCTTCAGAACATATGACTATTTTCTGAGTTCGGCAAATAAAGGTATTTATATATTTTTAAGTAATTTTCAGCATGATACTGTGCAAATAAATTTTCCAATAATCAGTGTTTTTGCTAGACGTTTTTACATTTCTTTTGATCTGAGTCATGAATTCTACTACCCGGACAGTACTGGAAAGGGGACTAGTCAGCATTAGGGTAGTCTTACAGAGGTTTTACCCCAGAGAGGCACTATATAACAACATATGGAGTGCAGTATAGAACCTGTTTGGAAGGAAACGAAACGCGTATGGTTATTCAAGCCCTGGGAAACTCCCCTGCATCGTCAGGCTGCCTCCATCCACTGACAACATCGGGAACTAAAGCGCCCGAAAAAAGCGTGCGCCGAATTACCGCATGTGGCAAGAACGCCAGAAACAGCGGCCCTCTAACTGGAGAAAAGACGGCAACATTCGCACCGACAGACCGATACACGAATAGTAGCTCCTCGCAATCATCGCATCCATTTGCAATCGTGCTGCTCGTCACACCAAGTACCCACAGCACACAGAGGACCCCGCTCAGAGACAACTACATAGAACAGGCGATCCTCCAGGAAAAGTAACAGCGACCAGTGAGCCAATTTTCCGTGGGGCGCCACCAGGCCAGGTTCGCTGAAAATAACTTTCGCATAGCTGTGTATACCTATATATTAGGTCTTGAATGCTACTGCTGTACCCTTTTCCACCTGTCACAATTTAGATCTTTGTATCAACCTTTTATCGATTTTAATCAACTGAATCCATCTCAGATTATCGACTATACTCTTATAATATTTTATATTTCTACATATCATTTTCCTGGACATATAGCCCATTTTAGGGTGTTTTATCATTCTCTCATTTTTAATTTTTTTGTTTTGTTTTTCTTTTCATTTTTTCATTTACTTGTATTATTTTTTTTCTTTTTTAATAAATTTTTCACCACCATACTCCTCTCCCTGTATACTGATAGCATGGGCGTAGGAAGCCCCAAAAATCTGGGGGGGACAGTACTTATGGGGCCCCTGTGTCCCCGCCCACCCTCAAGCCACACCCACATATCTCTCCGCCCCCCAAGTGCCAAAAATCTCTTCCCCCCCCCTTATGGGCAAGTGGGTTTGGTTTAAAAAAAAAACACACACACACACACACACAAAACAAGACACCTGTACTTACCTCCATCCGTCACATCGATGCGATGCAGGCCTCTTCCGGCCTGTGTTCCGCGCTATACGGCTCACAGACGGCGCGATGACGTCATTCTGCCACCTGTACCAACATCTGATAGGCTGCAGGCCAAGTTCCGGCAGCCTATCAGAGGAGCAGGGAAGGGAGACGCCTCTCCCTCTCCTCCTCCGCAGCACAGCCATCTGTATCGCTGTCCTGGGGACGGCGATACAGATGACTATGGAGATGAACGCTTCCACAATGGAAGCGTTCATCTCCCTGTGCCCCGCCACCGCCGCACATATTGCCATGCTGCCGCTGGGGGGGATTTTTGCATACCTGTCCCCCCCGCATTATTTCCTGGGGGAAATCCGACCCCCCCGCCCCCCCCCGCTTCCTACGCCCGTGACTGGGAGTGATCTATACCGATCACATTTTTATTTCTATTACCACAATAATAAATATCATTTATTATGATAATTATACTATCCCTTGTCTTTTGTTGATATCTGCTGGTAACCTCATGTAGAGTGCCTGTCTTCCCATTTATCTATGTAGTATAGAACCGTCAACATGGCTATACAGGGTGTGCGCATGCATGTTTGTCTACTTTAAAAGCCTGTGTGCTAACTGCAATATTACAGGTTTATTTTAAAATACTGACATGTAACATTAGAAAAATCCTCAGAAAACAATATTTAACATAAAAATGTAATTTAAACAATGGGTCATTTTCTGGTGATACATTGCACTTTTATACAGATCTGAGAAATGAGATGAATGTTCTCCATTTATATTTTAAGATTGCTTGTGTTCTCCGACTCCTCATTTGAACTATAGGAAAGATAACACAATGTCCTCCGTGGAGCCTCACACATCTAGGATTAGACTGTGTTTAGATTCCAGAGCTTCATGCACACCATTTCCGAGTTACCAAATTACCCAAACTTCTTGGACAAAGCTGACTCAGAGATTCAGACAGGGATCAGTGCCAGGCCAAAACCAGGAGTGAATTCAAAAACAGGGAGAATTTGTATCTGTCCTTAATACTTTCTTTTCTTTTATGATCCACTCCTGATTTTGGCTTCCAAAACTGCATCAAGAAACCTGAACCTGTGGCCATACCCTGGAAATGATTTATGTCTCACTCTGATCTGGCAGAATTCTACTTATGTCAACAAGTAAATTGTGGTATCATGTACTGTACCTCAGACGTGAATTCTGATTATCTATCTATAGGGTAGTGATATCTAAGTGGTTTTCTGCTGCACTATGATAACCAGGACATGTCCAGTAAATCAGCTGAACCTATCGCTTCCAGAGGTTCACCTCTCTGCCCCAGGTAAACAAAAAGAAGGACGTCAACAGCAGTCCATGAGGGCTTGTCTTTTTAGGATAGGTTGTATACCATTTTGAGGTACATACTAGGAATAGTTGAATTTCTATTCATTACAATTGGGGAACGCAGAGGAAAACCAACATCATTTCTTGTTTACCCCAGTAAACTTTCACCATATTTCATAGGTTGTGTTATGTTATAGATAGGGTTGAGCGAACCCGAACTGCAACTTGTTCACTAAAGTCCAGGTTCGGGTTCGGTGTTTGGGTGATTTTATTATTTTCCGTTATAACAGGCTTAAGACAGAATGCTAAATAAAATGGGCATTAAGGGGTAAAAAAACAAACAAAAAAAACTCACCTCATCCTTTTGATTACCAGCCGGTATCCTCTTGTATCTTCTTCTTTATGCAGGACCTGCAAAAGGACCTTCAATGACATCATCGCGCTCACCACGTGGTGAGCGCAGTGAAATCACCACAGGTCCTGCTGAATGAAGATAGAAGGTATGTATCCAGCTGGTTGTTTTGGGCGGGAACAACCTGATGGATCTCTCTGCATTCCAGCATTGCCAGAGGCTCAAACGTGACTGTCTGGCCCTATTAACTACAACGGGGTCAGATGGAGATCTGTCTGCAACCTGGAAAATATGCACAGCGGATTTCTTCTGGATGTCTTGCCATATTTGCTGGGTTGTGGCCAGGTCTTCACTGGTTCCCATTATAGTTAATAAGGCCGGACAACAATGATTAAGCTTCCAGCAATGCCAGAATGCAGAGACATCTGGCAGAGAGCAGCTCTACATAGCTCTAGTGTAAGACTAGCTTTAAAGGTCATCTGTCAGCACATTTGTACCAATGAAACTGGCTGACCTGTTAACGCCTTAAGGAGCGGGCTCATTTTCGCCTTAAGGACCAGGCCATTTTTTGCAAATCTGACCAGTGTCACTTTCTGTGTGAATAACTTTAAAACGCCCTTACTTATCCAGGCCATTCTGAGATTGTTTTTTCGTCACATATTGTACTTCATGACACTGGTAAAATGGAGTAAAAAAAAAATACCAAATTTACCAAAAATTGGGAAAAATTTGGAAATTTTCAAGTTTCAATTTCTTTGCTTCTATTATACATAGTAATACCTCCAAAAATTGTTATTACTTTACATTCCCCATATGTCTACTTCATGTTTGGATCATTTTGGGAATGACATTTTATTTTTTGGGGACATTACAAGGCTTGGAAGTTTAGAAGCAAATCTTGAAATTTGTCAGATGTTTTCGAAAACCCACTTTTTAGGACCAGTTCAGGTCTGAAGTCACTTTATGAGGCTTATATAATAGAAACCACCCAAAAATGACCCCATTCTAGAAACTACACCTCTCAAGGTATTCAAAACTGATTTTACAAGCTTTGTTTACCCTTCAGGTGTTCCACAAAAGTTAATGGCAAATGGAGATAAAATTTCAGAATTTAGAATTTTGGCAAATTTTCCATTGTAATCCATTTTTTCCAGTAACAAAGCAAGGGTTAACAGCCAAACAAAACTCACTATTTATTGCCCTGATTCTGTAGTTTGCAGAAACAACCCATATGTGGTCGTAAACTGCTGTATGGCCAAACATCAGGGCACAGAAGGAAGTGAATGCCACATATGGGGTGTTTCTGCAAATTACAGAATCAGGGCCATAAATATAGAGTTTTATTTGGCTGTAAACCCTTGCTTTGTTACTTGAAAAATAGATTAAAATGGAAAATTTGCAAAAAATAGCTGTTTTGGGACCATTTTTATTTTTTGTTTTTTACATCGTTGATCTGACTGGTTAGATCATGTGTTATTTCTATAGAGCAGGGGTTTTTTGTTTCAGTTTTACATAATAAAGCATTTTTGAAAAAAAATATTTTTTTAGTGTCTCCACATTCTGAAAGCCATATTAACTTTTTTATTTTTTGGGCAACTTTCTTATGTAGGGGCTCATTTTTTGCTGGATGAGATGTCGGTTTGATTGGCACTATCTTGGCGTGCATATGACATTTTGGTCGCTTGCTATTACACTTTCTGTGATGTAAGGTGACAAATATATATATATATAAGATAACTAACTAACTATGTCATGTACTGACACAGGAAAGCACGGAGCACAGCAATGACACTGTTGTATCTCTCAGAACTGTAATAAACTGCAGAAAATGGCTGCTGTGGAGGATCTTATAAAGTAAGGGGTAGACAACTTTCCTATTGGTTGCTAGGGATGTTGCTAGGCTCAGACATAGACATTGCAGCCTTCTCATTATCCCACAAGCAAGAAGCAGGGAGTGATCATAGGTTCAGATGGAAAAAAAAACTATAAAATTCGAAAATACGGATATATAGCACTATATTCTAAATATTGGCAATAGAAATTTTTGATTTGAATATTCGCGCCCAACACTATCCAGCCCCCTGGATCTCACAGGCAGGAAGCTGTAAGTGTATTACAGTGTGTAATACACTTAGAGCCAATACAGAGAGTTACAAAAAATAAAGTGAAAATAGAAGTTAAAAAAATAAAGTTTTACAAATAAAAAAAAGTTTCTAGTTAAAAAAAGCGTTGTTTTCCCAAAATAAAGAAAAAAAATGTAAAAAATAGGAAAAAAAGGAAACGTAGACATATTGGGTATCGACGCATCCGTATCGACTGGCTCTATAAAGATATTACATGACCTAACCCCTCAGGTGAACACCATCAAAAAAATTAAATAAAAACTGTGCTAATATCAACTCGCATCACTAAAAGTGCAACACCAAGCGATCAAAAAGACGTATGCCCCCCAAAATAGTACCAATCAATAGTAACCATCACCTCATCCCACAAAGAATGACAATTGGCAAAAAAATTAAAAAACTATGGCTCTCAGACTATGGAGACACTAAAATATGATTTTTTTTTGTTTCAAAAACACTTTAATTGTGTTAAATGTAAAAAAAATTAATAAAAAAGTAGACATATTATGTATCGCCGCATCCGTAACAACCTGCTCTATAAAAATACCACATGACCTAACCCCTCAGGTGAACACCGCAAAAAAGATAACATAAACACCGTGTCAAAAAAGCTATTTTTTGTCACCGCACATCACAAAAAAAGTGCTAATCAAACTGTCATCTCATCCCGGAAAAATGATACCCTACCTAAGACAATTGCCCAAAAACTAAAAAAACTATGGCTCTCAGACTATGGAGACACTAAAACATGATGTTTTTTTGTTTGTTTCAAAAATGCATTATTGTGTAAAGCTTAAATAAATAAATAAAAATATACATACAAACCGGATTCCAAAAAAGTTGGGACACTAAACAAATTGTGAATAAAAACTGAATGCAATGATGTGGAGATGGCAAATGTCAATATGTTATTTGTAATAGAACGTAGATGACAGATCAAACGTTTAATCCGAGTAAATGTATCATTTTAAAGGAAAAATATGTTGATTCAAAATTTCACGGTGTCAACAAATCCCCAAAAAGTTGGGACAAGTAGCAATAAGAGGCTGGAAAAAGTAAATTTGAGCATAACGAAGAGCTGGAAGACCAATTAACACTAATTAGGTCAATTGGCAACATGATTGGGTATAAAAAGAGGTTCTCAGAGTGGCAGTGTCTCTCAGAAGCCAAGATGGGTAGAAGATCACCAATTCCCACAATGTTGCGCAGAAAGATAGTGGCGCAATATCAGAAAGGTGTTACCTAGCGAAAAATTGCAAAGACTTTGCATCTATCATCATCAACTGTGCATAACATCATCCGAAGATTCAGAGAATCTGGAACAATCTCTGTGCATAAGGGTCACGGCCATACTGAATGCCCGTGATCTCCGGGCCCTTAAACGACACTGCACCACAAACAGGAATGCTACTGTAAAGGAAATCACAGAATGGGCTCAGGAATACTTCCAGAAACCATTGTCAGTGAACACAATCCACCGTGCCATCCGCCGTTGCCAGCTGAAACTCTACAGCAAGATCCACAAGCTCAGGCGTTTTCACTGGGCCAGGGATCATTTAAAATGGAGTGTGGCAAAATGGAAGACTGTTCTGTGGTCAGACGAGTCACAATTCGACGTTCTTTTTGGAAATCTGGGACGCCATGTCATCCGGACCAAAGAGGACAAGGACAACCCAAGTTGTTATCAACGCTCAATTCAGAAGCCTGGATCTCTAATGGTATGGGGTTGCATGAGTGCGTGTGGCATGGGCAGCTTGCATGTCTGGAAAGGCACCATCAATGCAGAAAAATATATTCAGGTTCTAGAACAACATATGCTCCCATCCAGATGTCATCTCTTTCAGTGAAGACTCTGCATTTTTCAACAAGATAATGCCAGACCACATTCTGCATCAATCACAACATCATGGCTGTGTAGGAGAAGGATCACTACTGAAATGGCCAGTCTGCAGTCCAGATCTTTCACCTATAGAGAACATTTGACACATCATAAAGAGGAAGGTGCAACAAAGAAGGCCCAAGACGATTGAACAGTCAGAGGCCTGTATTAGACAAGAATGGGAGAGCATTCCTATTTCTAAACTTGAGAAACTGGTCTCCTTGGTCCCCAGATGTCTGTTGAGTGTTGTAAGAAGAAGGGGAGATGCCACACAGTGGTGAAAATGGCCTTGTTCCAACTTTTTGGGGATTTGTTGACACCATGAAATTCTGAATCAACATATTTTTCCATTAAAATTGTACATTTTCTCAGTTTAAACTTTTGTTCTGTGATTTATGTTCTATTCTGAATAAAATATTAGAAGTTGGCACCTCCACATCATTGCATTCAGTTTTTATTCACGATTTGTATAGTGTCCCAACTTTTTGGGAATCCGGTTTGTATTAGGTATTGCCATGTCTGTAAAAACCTGCTCTATAAAAATATGACATGACCTAACCCCTTAGGTGAACACCATAAAAAATAAAACGTTGTAAAAAAAAGCCATTTTTTGTCACCTTACATTACAAAAACTGTAATACCAAGTGATAAAAAAAGTCATACACACCCCAAAATTATACCAATCAAACTGTCATCTCATCCCTCAAAAAATGAGACCCTACCTAGGACAATCGCCCAAAACATAAAAAAACTATGGCTCTCAGAATATAGAGACACTAGAACATGTTTTTTTGTTTCAAAAATGCTGTTACTGTGTAAAACGTGAATAAATTTAAAAAAGTATGCATATTAGGTATCTCCACATCTGCAAAAACCCGCTGTATACTGTATAAAAATATCACATGACCTATCCCCTCAGGTGAACACAGTAAACAAATAAAATAAAAAGTGTGTCAAAAAAAGCAATTTTTGTCACCTTACATCACAAAAAGTGTAATACCAAGCGATCAAAAAGTCATTTGCCTCCTAAGATAGCACCAATTTAACCATCATCTTATACTCAAAAAAATGAGCCCCTACATAAGACAGTCGCCCCAAAAATGAAAAATATGTCTTTCAGAATATGAAGATACTATAAAAATATATTTTTTTAAAAATGCTTTATTATGTAAAACTGAAATAAACAACCAAAAATGTACTAATTTTTGGTATTTTCGCGTCCGTTACAATCTGCTCTACAAAAATAGCACATGATATAACCTGTCAGATGAACATTTTAAATAACAAAAAAAAAAAAAATGGTGCCTTGCCTCACAAAAAGTGTAATAGATAGCAACCAGAAATCATATGTACCCTAAAATATTACCAACAAAAACTGCCACCTTATCCTTTAGTTTCCACAATGAGGTCATCTTTTTGGATTTTTTACTCTAGGGGTGCATAAGGGGTCTTCAAATGTGACATGGCCACTTAAAATTATCCCAGTGAACTATGCCCTCCAAAAACCATATGGCGTTCCTTTCCTTCTGCACCCTGCCGTGTGCCAATACAGCAGTTTACCACCAGATATGGGGTGTTTCTGTAAACTACAGAATCAGGGTAATAAATATTGAGTTTTGTTTGGCTGTTAACCCTTGCTTTGTTACTGGAAAAAATTGATTAAAATGGAAAATCTGACAAAAAAGTGAAATTCTGAAATTTCATCTACATTTTCCTTTAATTCTTGTGGAACACCTAAAGGGTCAAGAAAGTTTGCAAAAATCAGTTTTGAATACCTTGAGGGGTGTAGTTTCTAAAATGGGGCCATTCATGGGTGATTTCTATTATGTAAGCCTCACAAAGTGACTTCAGACCTGAACTAGTCCTTAAAAAGTGGGTTTTGGAAATTTTCTGAAAAATTTCAAGATTTGCTTCTAAACTTCTAAGCCTTCTAACATCCCAAAAAAAGAAAATGCAATTTACAAAATGATCCAAACACGAAGTAGACATAAGGAAAATGTAATGTAATAACTATTTTAGGAGTTATCACTCTCTGTTTCAGAGAAAATCAGAGAAATAAAAATTTAGAAAATGGCAAATTTTCCAAATTTCTGGTAAATTTGTTATTTTTTATAAATAAAAATGAAATATTTTGACTCTGATTTACCACTGTCATGAAGTACAATATGTGATGAGAAAACAATCTCAGAAATGGCTTGGATAAGTAAAAGCATTTTAAAGTTATCACCGCATAAAGTGACACATCAGATTTGAAAAAATGGCCTGGTCCTTATGGTGACAAATGGAAGGGGTTAACTTAAAAAAAAAAAAAAAAAGTCACCCTGAAATTAGTCACTTTTTGGTGGGAACAGAGGAAAGAGCAGAGACAATAACATAAAATACAAGATGACATATCTGAAAACAATCCTGATCCTGATATCTGCCAGGTGCAACGTTGTCTTGAACGTCTTGTGTGGTTTTCATTCACCAACTCCGTTGACGTCTACATGGATAGACATATAACTGCATTTAAGAAGTAAGTACTGTGTTTGGTGATCTGGATCTGCACAAGATCTCCATGACAACAGTACACCTGACAGTAATTGGAAGGGGACACGTCATCAAGTTCCCCTAGGAGTAGAACATTAGGCTTTGGTTTTGTAACTTCTTGTGACATTAAATAAATAGTTTTCCTATTTTTAATGCATATGAAAGTGTCTTTTTCTTGGTAATTTCTTTCTGGTAGGCCTACTTTAGCCATCCCATGAGAAACTGATGAGCCATCCCAAATATCATTGCATTATGTTTGCTGTTTTACACTTCCTCTCAATTTAATTAACTGGAAACCAATCCATAGTCTGAGGCATGTTTTTTAAATTTGAGGGATACTTTAATAAGATTTCATCTTACTAATAATTGTCATACAATAGTTCCTCATGCCTCAAATTAGGATATAATTACATTTCTTTTTTTTTTTTATCCAGAAGTATACCTCTTACATTGGAACTGCAGGAGCACACATTCAGTGTACTGTAGATGCAGCAGGAAATCTCTCCCCATGTAAACTGGCCTATATTTAGTTATTGGTATTATCTTTCTAAGTAAAACACAGGTATCACTGATTGGCTGTTAAGCCAAGCCTCATTTACCTAACTTCTCTAGAACAGGTGAGCTTGTCAGGCTATACCTTCTCTTACCTTCTCATCTGGCTTCTGGAGCAGAGATTTTTACAACTACTGTACCTTAGAAATTGTAATAGAGGGGCATGTAGGCAACTGAAAATGTAGACAATGTCGGGAGAAGAATTGTGGGAACTTTAATTCACACATATCAACGAGCTGGACAATAAAAATGAGAAATAAGTAAATAACTACTTCCAAGCTGTGGTGGCAACATCTGGTGAGCATTCAGACATGCATATGTAATTTTGTGTACTTTTTTTTTTTTTTATAAATCCCCAAAATTTCTTTAAACACATTTATTTTTATTATCAGGGAAAACACTGTACCGATCTAATGTTCTTACCTACTCCTTATCTCTCACTCACAGCGTCTTCTACCTGAGATTGATCTCAAGAATATAGTGGCCATCAATAAACTTGATTTTCCATATACTCTTGTGTGGAAAATCACCCACGTCATTGCCTGGCCAAGAGAAAAAAATTATTCTAAAATGTCTCAGTGCTTTTACACATAATTGGTAATACGTGTCAGAGCTTTATTAAATATGTAATTGGTGAACTGTCACCATCAGGTTCTTACAAGGTTACCTCATTGTTGCAGCCGAGACACATGATCTGTAATCTAATGTGGTTTCTCTTTCCCCAATAGCTTTGGTGGCTCCAGAGTTATATATAGATGACTGATCACAATGTCTGCAGTCTTCTCATCACTTGTTCGCCTTGTAATTACTGTATCTATCCATCTCTTTCCTTGATTTTTTTTTTGAAAGCACAGCATGAGACTGAGAACCCCCTATGGAAACAAATGTGTAATAGATGCTTGTTAACTCCTTGGGTGTCAGCAGAATTATATGAGGCAATGGTACTTTTAAAGATAGAGGACACAAATTCATTTTTTTAAACTTTGCTGCAAAGTTTAATCCATAAGGATATTATTAGATATTATACAAAATTTGTTTTAGATATTGGAGAGACACTTTAACTTATTAATGTTTTTAAAATACAAAGTCTCTAACAGATTACACAAACAGATTATAAAATATTTGATAATTATCTCTCATGTAATTGAGAGTAAGTAACCTAGTAACATAGTTTGTAAGGATGAAAAAAAAAAAACACACAGTACATCCATCCAGTTCAGCCTGTTATCCTGAAAAGTTGATCCAGAGGAAGGTAAAAAAAAAACTCATAGAAGCCAATTATCCTCACTTTAGGGGACACAATTCTTTCCCGACTCCAATCAGGCAATCAGAATAACTCCCTGTATCAACAACCCATCTCTAGTAACTATAGCCTGTAATATTATTATACTCCAGAAATACATCCAGGGCCCTCTTAAAATCCTTTATTGTACTCACCATCGCCACCTCCTCAGGCAGAGAGTTCCATAGTCTCACTGCTCTTACTGTAAAGAATCCTCTTCTATGTTTGTGTGCAAACCTTTTTTCCTCCAGACACAAGGATGTCCCCTTGTCACAGTCACAGTCCTGGGGATAAATAGATGATGGAAGAGATCTCTGTACTGACCCCTGATATATGTATACATAGTTAAAAGTTCTCCCCTCAGTCACCTGTTTTCTAAAGTGAATAACCCTAATTATCTTTTTGGGTACTGTAGTCCACCTATTCCAGTTATTACTTTAGTTGCTTTCCTCTGAACCCTCTCCAGCTCTGCTATGTCTGCCCTGTTCACAGGAGCCTAGAACTGTACATAGTACTCCATGTGTGGTCTGACTAGCGATTTGTAAAGTGGTAGGACTATGTTCTCATCACGGGCATCTATGCCCCTTTTGATGCAACCCATTATCTTATTGGCCTTGGCAGCAGCTGCCTGACACTGGTTTCTACAGCTTAGTTTGCTGTTCACTAAAATTCCTAGGTCTTTTTCCATGTTAGTGTTACCCAGTGTTTTATCATTTAGTATGTACTAGTGACTTGCATTATTCCTTCCCATGTGCATAACCTTACATTTGTCAGTGTTAAACCTCTTCCTACCACTTCTCTGCCCACGTTTCCAATCTATCCAGATCCCTCTGTAGCAGTATATTGTCCTCTTCAGTGTTAATTACTTTACACAGTTTAGTGTCATCTGTAAAAATTTATATTTTACTGTGCATGCCTTCTACAAGATCATAAATATGTTGAAGAGAATTAGGCCCAATACTGACCCCTGAGGTTCCCCCGCTAGTGACAGTGACCCAGTCTGAATGTGTACCTTTAATTACCACCCTCTGTTTTCTATCACTGAGCCAATTACTTACCCATATGCAGACATTTTCCCCCAGTCCAGTATTAACCTTTTATTTGGTACAGCGTCAAATGCTTTGGAGAAGTCTAGATATACAACTTCCATTGATTTGCCACGGTCAAGTCTAGGACTTACCTCCTCATAGAAACTCATTACATTAGTTTGACATGACCGTTCCCTCATGAAGCCATGCTGATATGATGTTTGCTTTTTTCAATAAGATACTCCAGGATACCATCTCTTAGAAAACCTTCAAATAGTTTTTTACCAGCCTATAATTTCCTGGCTCTTTTTTTTAACCCTATTTGAATATTGGCACCACATTTGCTAAGTGCCAGTCCTGTGAAATAGACCAGGGGCTTAGCTATAGGGGAAGTAGCTGCTATGGGGCCCAGAAACAGAAGTACCCATCCAGGAAGAGGGCTTAAATATTTGATTTTCAGTGCCCCCTCAACAGTATTATACAATGACATTATATATAGTGACAGTATATTCAGTGTAATGACATATATTATATACATATCTACATAGTTGTTAAGGTTGGAAAAAGATCAAAGGCCATCAAGTCCAACCTGTAATCCTGCTGTGTTAATCCAGGGGATGGCAAAAAAAAACCCTATGAGGGAAGAAAATCCTTCCCCACTCCAGATGTGGCAATTAAAACAAATCCCTGGATCAATGTCCATCTTCCTTTTAAGGAAGGGTTGAGCCAATGGGAAAGGGTGTGTACAACATGAAATCTGTACATTGTCATAAGCCTCAATGTTATTTTGAAATAAAAAGTCATCTAAGCCTTTTTTTAAGCCATCTACTGTATTTCCAGTGACCAGCTCCTGCCATGGAATATTCCAGAGATTCACAGCCCTTACTGTAAAGAATGGTTCTCACCTCTTATGACTACATCTTTTTTTCTCCAGGAGTAGGGATGGCCTCTTGTTTGTTGAGGGGGTTCAACATAGGATGTAGATTCTCTCAATATTTTTTTGTATGGTCTGTTTATATATTTGTATAGGTTAATCATGTCCCCCCCTTAGACGTCAGGTCCTTTATTAGTTTTGTGGCTCTCCTTTACACTTTTTCTAACTGGTTCCCAGAACTAAACCGCGTATTCCAGGTGAGGCTGCACCAATGCTTTGTATAGTGGCAATATTACATCTCTGTCTTGAAAGTCCATACCTCTTTTAATACAAGACACAATTCTGTTTGCCTTAGAGGCAGTGACTCTCATTGCATGCTGTTATTTAATTTAATATCTACTAATACACCCAGATCCTCAACCAGTGACTCTCCCAGTTTTATTCCCCCTAGGACATATGCTGCATGCAGATTATTAGTCCCAGGTGCATAACTTTACATTTACATCTATATTAAACCTCATTCGCCAAATAGAGGCCCAAACAGTAAGTTTGTCCAAGTCAGCTTGTAACTTGTTACGCAATGAATTAGGTCGGCAATTACTTTGTCACAAAGCACATTTCTTTGTAAGTAGAGAGAGCAATGACGGGGAATGGCGATTGCACCGCCCACTTTCATTGAAGCTCTTAGATGCTGTGTTCATCACTGAGCGCAGCATCTGAGAATAATAGTGAGGGCTTTTAAGGGTTAATCTTGATTGATGACACCGCACAAAATCTCACACGCTGGCTTCAATCAAGATGGCAGCAGTGGCCTCTTCACACTCAAATTGAGTATTTTATTTTTTTAACACCATTTCCGGGAAAATTGATTAATTACCACGAAGCACAAGGAAATTTGGCTTTACAGTGAATCAAATTTTTTCTGAAATTCAGAATAAAGTCCACTTCAGATACTTTATTTCGCTCAACCCTAGTTTCAACATCTTCACAAGTGTCATTCACAATTGTTTCTTTCACACTTACTTTCATATCAGTTCTAGAATACAAAGATACACCACCACCTTTGTGGTTAGCCCTGTCATTTCTAAAGAGTCTAAAACCTTGAAGATTTATAGCCCAATCATGAGAAGAGTTCAGCTATGTCTCAGCAACACCAACTACATCAATATGTTTCTCCAATACCAAGACATCGAGCACTCCCATTTTGTTTGCTAGACTTCTGGCATTTAATTGTGAGCATACATTTTAAGTTGGCATCAAATTTGGCACTTTTAGAAAATAAAAATGTGATTTTTTGGTGATAATTTTTTCCTCTTTCAGAGTTGATTTGTAACTGACAGATCTCCTTATCCACTTTTATAATCCCCCCCCCACCATCAATTTCCCCCCATAATGTATTCTGACCACTCTCTAACCTGCCTACATCCATATTTTTTCCCTATACTCCCCCTTCATCCCTAGATTTACTGCATTGCCACCCAGGCAGAATTCTCACCCCCAACACAACAGTTCTCTTTCCATTGAGGTGCAAATTATCTGTGGAAAACTGTTTGTACCCCAGTGAAAAGTCAGCCCAGTGGTCAAAACCCAAACCTTTATGTTCTACACCAAGACTTAAGCCATGCATTTAACTCCCTAAGCTACCGCTAACTGCCCTGTTTAGTCCATGATACAGCCAGTATTCCAGAGAGTGCCACCATCCAACTTGGCAATTTTGCATGGAAGCACAGAAACAGGATTGGTCTTCCTCGTCTGTGATCCCTTTCTACTCCCTCTAACTACATTAACCCAGCTACTAGGAAATGCAAGAAATAGATAGAGCGGGTGCTGGGTAGTGATGAGCGGCAGGTGCCATATTCGATTTCGACGAAATTCGCTAATATTCGAAAAGAATAGTCGTTTCATATTCGTCGAAATCGAATATTCGTCATTATTCCAGTTATCGCGATTAATATGCGATTTAAATAATCGCGTATTGCAATTTTAACTTAAGGCTACTTTCCTATTGGTTTCATATCTAGAATTATAGCGAAGATGACGAATATGACGAATGTATTCGTCGTATTCCTCAAAATGAAGATAACAAAGTATTCTACATCTTCGTTTTAGCAACCTATTCGTCAACTTCGCTAATTCTAGCAATCAAATAGGAAGGTTGACTATAGAGACAACTGTGTTTAATTCGCTATGCGATTATATAATTTTTTTTTAAATAAATAGAATAATTATAATAAATTATATCAAGTAATATAATTATTCTATAAAAAAATAAAAATCGCATAGCGAATTTAACACAGCTGTCTCTATAGTCAACCTTCCTATTTGATTGCTAGAATTAGCGAAGTTGACGAATAGGTAGCTAAAACGAAGATGTAGAATACTTCGTTATCTTCGTTTTGAGGAATATGACGAATACATTCGTCATATTCGCTATTCGCTAATTCTACCAAGCCAACCATAAACTTCCGTGCTCATGGAGCGTCCCCATCACCATGGGAACGTCTCCATATACTAAAATGTACTGTCGGATTTGAGGAATTACGTTGAAATCGCAATGCGATTAATTCAAGTTATATTAATCGCATTGCGATTTCAACTTAGAGCTGGGTTTATAATGGGTCAGCTTGCTAGAATGAACGAAGTTAACGAATATGGAATATAGCAGCAGTGCTAAGTTGAATTCGCAATGCGATTAATTTAACTTGAAGTAATCGCATTGCGATTTCAACTTAGCACTGCTAGTGCTATATGCCATATTCGTTAATTCTAGCCTATGTAAGATAGCAGTGCTAAGTTGTAATCGCAATGCGATTAATATAACTTGAATTAATCGCATTGCGATTTTAACGTAATTCCTCAAATCCGACAGTACATTTTAGTATATGGGGACGCTCCATGGGACCATGAGCATGGAAGTCGGCAGAAGCGGCAACAGGCACTGACTAGAGCAGCCAGGAAGCCAGGAATCCTCAGGACAGGTAAGAACTACTTTTGGGAAGTGGGAAAGAAAAAAATATAACTAAAAAAAACTAAAAAAAAGAATATTTGAAATAGCGAATTTATAACGCTATATTCGAAATATTCGCTAATTAGCGAAGTGCCGATATTCGCTAAAAAAATTTGCTATTCGAATATTCGCGCTCAACACTAGTGCTGGGCTTGGCCTGAGAGAGCGATCTTGACTAACCACAGGATTGGAGGATGTTCAGACAGAGGGGGTTGCAGAGAACTTGCTTAGGGGGAGGGGGCATTCAAAAATTTGCTTTCTTTTCTATTTACATTGGTGAAACAGACCCTATTAATATAGAGTCCTTAAATATTAGAAATAAAACAAGTGCAAATTTAGCAATTTAATAATAACACCACTCTTTTGTTTTTTTTATCCAGATGAAAAAAGCTGTCTGGTTTAAAGCTGTTTGGGAGCTGCACTTATACAAGCAAACAGCTCGAGTTTTTGAGCGTTCGCGTGTTTGATTTCATGTGTGTGTTTGTAATAAGTGTGTGACTTTAGATTACATAACTTTGGATTCAGGGACTTTAGGAGGGGACTACTGTAAGTCAGTTTCTTATCACTGCACTGTATTGTATTTTTTCTCTTTTCTTGCATAATCCCCATTAGTATGCGTTCCATTATTGATAGCCAGTCCAGTACACATCTTGTCTAATGTATGCAGTCCTGGAACAGTGGTTATCTTTGTTCAAAATGTGAGCAAATTTCCCATTTTCAATCGCACATCATGTATCTAACCTGGCGAGATTTAACACAGAGAAGCGTTGGCAATTTGGAAGTTTGCTGCTCACTAAGCAGGCACTTTCAGAAAAAAATTCACCATAAAGCCAAATTTCCATTTGCTTCTGGCAATTAATCAATTTTCCTGGAAATGGCGTTAAAAAAAAAAATACTCAAAAAAAAATACTCAATTTGAGTGAAGAGGCCGCTGTGGCCATCTTTATTGAAGCCAGCCTGTGAGATTTTTTGTGGTGTCATCAATCAAGATGCCTATGTGGCGACCCCTTCACGCTCAAATTGATAAGATGAGGTGCACAGCATCTAAGAGCTTCAATAACAGTGGGCGGTGCAATCGCCATTCCCCGTCATTGCTCCCTCTACTTAAAAAGAAATGCGCTTTGTGACAAAGAAATTGACGACCTAATTCATTGCGTAACAAGTTACAAGCTGACCTGGACAAACTTACTGTTTGGGCCTCTATTTGGTGAATGAGGTTCAATATAGATGTAAATGTAAAGTGATGCACCTGGGACTAATAATCTGCATGCAGCATATGTCCTAGGGGGAATAAAACTGGGAGAGTCACTGGTTGAGGATCTGGGTGTATTAGTAGATATTAAATTAAATAACAGCATGCAATGAGAGTCACTGCCTCTAAGGCCAACAAATTTGTGTCTTGTGTTAAAAGAGGTATGGACTTTCAAGCCAGGGATGTAATATTGCCACTATACAAAGCATTGGTGCGGCCTCACCTGGAATACTCGGTTTAGTTCTGGGCACCAGTTAGAAAAAGTGTAAAGGAGAGCCACAAAACTAATGAATGACCTGGAAGATCTTAGCTATAAGCAAAGATTAAAAGAACTGAAATTGTTTAGCATTCAAAAAAGATGTCTAAGCGGGGGGACATGATTAACCTGTACCCCTCACTTTACAAATCACTAGTGAGACCACACATGGAGTATTGTGTACAGTTCTGGGTGCCTGTGAACAAGGCAGACATAGCAGAGCTGGAGATGGTTCAGAGGAGGGCAACTAAAGTAATAACTGGAATGGGTGGACTGCAGTTCCCTGAAAGATTATCAAAATTAGGGTTATTCACTTTAGAAAAAAAGTTGTTCAGTTTCGTTGACAACTTTTTTGAAGGGATGGTGTTAAAGGCGAAGCTGTAATCAATGAACAGCATCCGCATATAGCTGTCTCTCTGCTCCAGGTGTGACAGTGCAGTGTGCAGGGCAAGTGAAACAGCATCCTCAGTTGACCAATGTGCTCTGTAAGCAAACTGGTATTGGTCCATGGAGGTGCAGATCTTGCTCTTCGTGTGTCTGAGGACAAGTTCTTCAAAGCAAACAAAATCGTACGCATGGGAAAGTACTTCTCTTCATCCTTAACACTCAGTTCATACTTTCGCGTAAAACGCCGCGTTCGAACTCGCAAAAAAACGCACAACAGTACAGGAACCATGCATTCCAATGGGGGTGGTTCACACTTGCGCGTTTTTATGCGCGTTCAAATGCGCCTAAAAACGTCCGACGCATAAGCAAGTATGTTCGCGTTAATTCGGGCGTTTTTCGAGCGTTTGGTGCCAATATACTTCAATGGGAAACGCGATACGCGTGTTGTTCGTGCGTTTGTGCAGCGTAAAACGCGCCTATGGACGCGCGTTTTTCAAAGTTTGCAACATGCTGGATCAGCCAGCATGGAATTTCACACCTCTAAAGCACTCAGATTGGCCAAACTAAATCATTGGTCATTGGCCAACTATGCAGTCAATTACATAAACGCGTGTCAAACGCGCCTACACTATTTACCAAAACGCTAGAAAAAAACGCGAGTTAACGCCAGTCTTGAACGCTCAGAAAACGCTAGGCTTCAAAACGCTCAGGTCTGAACCCAGTGTAACACTAAACACCGGGGTACCGCAATTCTGTGTGTTAAGCCCTCTCCTATACTCCCTCTTCACAAATGACTGCAAACCTATTCACAATACCAATAACATTAGAAAGTTTGCAGATGACACCACTGTGATAAGCCTAATCTCCAACAATGATGAAACAGCCTATAGGAAAGATGTTGAGAACCTAGAGAGATGGAGTAAGAACAACAACCTCATACTCAATACCAAGAAAACAAAGGAGCTGATTCTGGATTTTAGGAAGAAAAAACAAAATGAACACCATCTCATTAGCATTAATGGTGGAAACGTGGAGATTTTTCAAAGTTTCAGATTCTTCGGAGTTCATGGATAAAAAACACAGACAAAATTTGCCAAAAAAGGCCTTTAGAGGCTTCATTTTATGAGGAGTCTGAAGAAAGCACAACACCCAAAACTGCTGCTAGTCATTTTTTACAGGTGCACCATTGAATCTGTTATCACATACTGCATTTACAGTGTGGTACTCTGGCTGCTGTTCGGACAACAAGAAGATTCGCAAGCGCATTTAATATCATATCGGGCAGGATGTTTTATATGTATATTTTTTTCTGTGATTTGAAAGCGTATAGTGGCCTATTTCAGTACAAAAAGAAAAATATATACGCACTTCACTGTTGCAGTTATTTGTGATGAAAGCGTTTAGTAGCCTATTTCAGTACAAAAAGAAAAATATATTCTCAGTTCACTTCTGTAATTATATGTGTTGAAAGCATTTAGTAGCCTATTTCAGTACAAAAAGAAAGATATATACGCATTTCACTGTCGCAGTTATTTGTGGTGAAAGTGTTTAGTGGCCTATTTCAGTACAAAAAGAAAAATATATTTGTCGCTTTTAGGGGTGTTTTAATTTTCTTTTAATTTATTTTGTTCAGCTAAAAGTATGTCAAACAGAGAAGTACCATGCCATCCACAGAGGAGTGGCAGAGGCCTAAATGTTTTTGGCACATGCAGAGGTCGCAGCACACTAAGGGAGCGTGGCAGCAGGAGTCGCAGAGAGAGGCCTGAGCTCCCAGTGTCATCTAGCTGTTGTGTCTTGACCAGCAACCCAGCGGTTCTTGATTGGTTAACTCGGTTATCCACTTCATCCAAAATGACATCAGACACCGCCAGCCAACAGTCGGTGGGTTCGAAAGACACAACCTTTAGTTGCATGTGGGCTCAGTTCCACTATACAGCAGGGACGAGCTACTAGAGGACAGTCAGCAGCTACTGCCCATCCAAGATCTGGAGGAGACATCTGCAGCTTCCGCCGCTATGTGGGAAAGTAGTGATGAGGAGAGTGGCATGGTAGATGGTGTTGCGAGTGGTCAGGCTCCTGACCCAAAAACCGTTGAGAAGGATATCAGTGATATGCAGACACTACTCGATGATGATGAAGCGGATCACACTTGGGAGCCGGGTGCAGAAGGGGCTTCACCATCATCAGGAGAAGAGGATGGCAGCTTGCCAGTGAGGCAGCGGCTGAGCCAGCAAGGTGGTAGCGTGGCTGGGAGTCAGCAGCCTACCTGCTCGGGAAGTAGTGGTGCAGGGGCTCACAGAGGCAGCGGCGGCAGCAGTCAGTCAGTGCGGACTGTTGGGGGGAAAATCACCTACTTGGCGGTGTGGCAGTTTTTTATTAAGTCGGAGGAGGTGAACGTGGCCATATGTAGAATCTGTGGGCAAAAGGTGAAGCGTGGCCATGTTAGGACTATGGCCCTGCGTCAACATATGCAGTGTCGCCATACAGTGGCCTGGGAGAACCATGGCTCTGATGTGGTGGTCCAGCCTGCCTCAGCTGAAGGGAGCTGTCTGTCATTCCCATCTTCTGCTGGTCCAGATGTTCCAGTCCCTCCTACTCCTCGTCAGTCATTTCGTCAGCAGGGCTGGTTCTAGGTGCAGTGGTGGTCTGCTGGGGCGGAAAACAATAAGGGCCCCACCCCTTCCATGTCACGTCATCACCCCCTTCGCTTCACATTATCCCCCCCCCCTCCATGGCAGCATACGCCCCCCCCCCGAATGGCACATTTCTCCCCCTCCATGTCATGTCATCACTCCCTTCTTTTTACATCATTACATCACCCCCTTCGCGTCACATTATTTATCCCCCCCCCTCCATGGCAGCATACAGAAATACAGCGCCATACCTCTTACATCCAGTGACGTCTTCTTTGATGTAGATGTTCTCTAACTTTGTCTTTTCCTTTCAGACCAGACCACCATTTTGTCGCCATTTTCCGTCTCTGCAGTTTGACAACAACAAAAAAAATATATATTAGTTTACTACTTTTTCATCATCCTCCCATCTTCTGGACAAATCATCCTACTACGCCCAATACTACACTGCAGAAACAGATAATACCCCTGAAATTACTAGTATCACACAGAGCCTCCCATATAAAATACCCCTTCTTTGTGGACTCAGTAGAAGCCCCCATAGTTCCCCATAATAATGCGCCAGTAACAAGTGCCTCTCTGCCCCTCCATGTGCCAGTCACAAGTGCCGCTTTAACACCCTCACCCCATGTGCCAGTTACAAGTGCCTCTTTAACCCCCCACCCCATGTGCCAATTTACAAGTGCCTCTTTAACCCCTCCCCACCATATGTGCCAGTTACAAGTGCATCTTTAACCCCCCAACCCATGTGCCAGTTACAAGTGCCTCTTTAACCCCCTCCACACCATGTGCCAGTTACAAGTGCCTCATTAACCCCCATCCCATGTGCCAATTTACAAGTGCCTCTTTAACCCCTCCACACTATGTGCCAGTAGCAAGTGCCTCTTTAACCCCTCCCCACCCTATGTGCCAGTTACAAGTGCCTCTTTAACCCCCCCACCCTATGTGCCAGTTACAAGTGCCTCTTTAACCCCCCACCCCATGTGCCAGTTACAAGTGCCTCTTTAACCCCCACCCCATGTGCCAGTTACAAGTGCCTCTTTAAACCCCCCCCTTCACCCTATGTGCCATTTACAAGTGCCTCTTTAACCCCCCACTCCACCCCATGTGCCAGTTAAAAGTGCCTCTTTACCCCCCACCCCATGTGCCAGTTACAAGTGCCTCTTTAACCCCCACCCCATATACCAGTTACAAGTGCCTCTTTAACCCCCCACCCCATGTGCCAGTTACAAGTGCCTCTTTAACCCCCCACCCCATGTACCAGTTACAAGTGCCTCTTTAACCCCCTACCCCATGTGCCAGTTAAAAGTGCCTCTTTACCCCCCACCCCATGTACCAGTTACAAGTGCCTCTTTAACCCCCCACCCCATGTGCCAGTTACAAGTGCCTCGTTAACGCCCCCACCCCATGTGCCAGTTACAAGTGCCTCTTTAACCCCCCACCCCATGTGCCAGTTACAAGTGCCTCTTTAACCCCCCACTCCACCCCATGTGCCAGTTAAAAGTACCTCTTTAACCCCCACCCCATGTGCCAGTTACAAGTGCCTCTTTAACCCCCACCCCATGTATCAGTTACAAGTGCCTCTTTAACCCCCCTACCCCATGTGCCAGTTACAAGTGCCTCTTTAACCCCCCACCCCATGTGTCAGTTACAAGTGCCTCTTTAACCCCCCCACCCCAGTAAAAGATAGTCCGTTATATATATATATAAAAAAAAAAAACACTTTTACTTACCTCCATGGCAGCGATGCGATGCAGGCCTCTTCCAGCCTGTGTACGCGCTGTACGGCTCAGGCGGCATGATGACGTCACACACAAGGCCCGCAGCCTATCAGAGGAACAGGGAAGAGAGACGCCTCTCCCTCTCCTGCCCCAGAGCACAGCCATCTGTATGGCGATAGAGATGACTACGGACTTGGACCGGCGCTGGGCGGGTGGTGGGCTTTAGGGCCCCTAAGGACTTGGGAGCCTGGGGGAAATTGCCCCCCTTGCCTATATGGTAGTGCCGGCCCTGTCCGCCAGCAATCGATCACCAAAGCGATTGCCAAGAGACAGCAGTATGCGTGCAATCATCCAACGACGCAGAAGCTTAATGTGCTCTTGTCCAAGTTGCTGGTGCTGCAGTCCTTTCCTTTCCAAGTGGTTGACTCTGCACCTTTTAGAGAACTGATAGATTGAGCCGAGCCATGGTGGAGAGTCCCAAGCCATCATTTCTTTGCGAAAAAGGCAGTACCAGCCCTGCACAAATATGCAGAACAGAAGGTGGACCAGTCCTTGAGCCTGTAGGTGTCTGCCAAAATGCACGGCAGTGCTGACGTGTTGAGCTGTAACTACGGTCAGGGACAATACTTGTCCTTTATAGCCCACTAGGTGAATGTGGTTCCTGCCCAGCCACATCAGTAACTTGGCCAAGTCACGCCTTTTTTGCCTCCACGTTGTCACGCTGTTGGTCTTGTGACAATGTTCACCTCTGCCTTCTCATCCTCCACCATGTCCTCAGCCTTCACTGCAGGGACAAGTCACAGTTCCCCTCCAGCATACCACATGTGCAGGGCACGGCGGTGTCACGCTATTCTGCACCTGGTTTGCATTGGCGAACAGAGTCACACAGGGGAGGAAGTGCTCCGTGTGATTCATCAAGAAATTGAATCCTGGCTTTCTCCGCGACAACTGAAATTTGGAACCATGATACGGGTGGTTTTTCTACTCACCTGACAGGAGAGGAGGAGCAGGAGCAGCCAGAGTAGCTACAGGGTGATGAGGAAGACAAGACAGAGGATGCAGACACACCGTGGCAGTATGCTTTAGAAATGGAGGCAGGGAGTCCCTCCGAGTCACAAATGGCCCGATGCATGCTCACTTGCTTGCTTAGTAAAAGCCGAATTGTCACCATTCTGCAGAGGAATGACTTCTGGCTCTCCACCTTGTTGGACCCTCGCTAACGGTTCAAAATGGGGGCCTTTTTTATACCCACTGAGAGAGAGAATAAACTTAATTACTACAGAGACATCCTATGTAGTCAGTTGGCCGCTGCCTATCTGCGCCATCGTCTATCCTCTCGCAGGTCTGACTGGGGGGCCCTCTACGATCACGTTCCACTGCCATGGCTGCTGGGGAGGAGTGGGGTGGCAGGAGCAGTACCTGCTCCATCAGCAGCAGCCTGTGTCTACAGTCGCTGATGAGCAGCTTTCTTCACCCGGATAGTGAAGAAACTACTGACCAGCAGCAACAGGTAGACCTGGAGCAGGACCTGAATCAGCAGGTGGTGGCATACTTGGACAGCAGCCTGCCAGCCGTCCTTGAAGATCCGCTGGACTACTGGGCAGCCAAACTGGATTTGTGGCCACAACTGACTGAGTGTGCTCTGGAACAGCTGTCCTGTCCGGCCAGTAGTGTGGCATCAGAGCGGGTGTTTAGTGCTGTGGGGTCCATAGTTACTCCAAGAAAAACTCGCCTGTTCACCCAAAATGTGGAGAGACTGACCTTTGTCAAGATGAATCAGGCCTGGATCAGCCAGGATTTCCACCCACCAATGCCTGTTGCATCTGATTAAATCATCTATGCCGCCTCACCCAAACCGTGACTAAAGAGGCTAGTTTCTTCGGGCTACCTGCCTCAGCTACTACTATGCTGCTTCCACCCGCCTGATGCCACACATCTGATGCCAAGTGTCCCTTTTTTCACCCACCTTTGTCAGTGGTTACTAGTATTGCCACCCACCTCCCCACTCTGTCACCAGCCAGTTCACTTTGTGGTCTCCTGATACTGCCCTGCTGCCACTCCGAGACTCTGTCATGGTGCCCCTCGGTGGCCTCCTCATACTGCTGCCAACTCCAGACTCTATCATTGTGCCACTCGGTGGCCTCCTCATACTGCAGCCATACAGCCATCTCCACACTCTGCCATTGTGCCACTTGGTGTCCTTCTCCTGATGCTGCTACTGCCACCACCTCCAGACTCTATCATTGTGCCACTCCGTTGCCTTTCATGATGCTGCTACTGCTGCTGCCGCCACCTCCAGACTCTGTCATTGTGCCACTCAGTGGCCTCCACATACTATTTCTACCTCCCCACTCTGTCATTGTGCCACTCAGTAGCCTCCTTATACTGCTGACAACTCCAGACTCTGTCATTGTGCCACTCGGTTGCCTTCTCCTGATGCTGCCACCTCCACACTCTGTCATTGTTCCACTAAGTGGCCTCCTCATACTGCTGTCACCTCCAGACTCTGTCATTGTGCCACTCGGTGGCCCTCTCCTGATGCTGCTACAGCTGCTGCCGCCACCTCCAGACTCTGTCATCGTGCCGCCCTGTGGCCTCCTGATGCTGCCGCCATGTCAACACTGTCATTGTGCCACTCGGTTGCCTCCTCATACTGCTGCCACCTCCAGAGTCTGTCATTTTGCCACTCTGTGGCCTCCTTCTGATGCTGCCTCCACCTCCATACTCTTTCATTGTGCCACTCTGTGGTCTCCTCATGCTTCTCCCACCTAACCACTTCATAACTGGGCCATTATTTTGCCTTTCGGTCTGACTGATATCATCGTTTATTTGACCTTTCTTCTGATCTGTCAGAAGGAAGGAAAAATGAGACGCACAACGGATCCTGTCTGTGTAGCAGCTGTAAGGCCTTTATGGTCCCATCAGAATCGGCTTATGATTTGGTAGCCAAAAGCAGGAGTGAGTACAAAACACAGAAGACATGCAAATATTCCATTCACGTGTCATCTCTGTTGTAGATCCACTCCTGTTTTATTTGGCATTAGCAATACTGATGGATTTTTGAGCAAATGCTGAACGAGTATGCTCGTATGTGGGTTATTGTTCTGACGGATCAGAGGAAGGGCAAAATTATCAGTGACGTCAACACAAACTTACTGTTGACATCCTCTGTCAGGGAAAGGGGGGGGCTCTACTTGTATAAGTGTTTAATAGAACTGGTTCTGTAGACATCTATGTGGAATCAGCTGATGAGGGTGTAAAATGAGTGTGCTTCTTTTTGATGCTAACATCTAAGGCTGAATTCACATTTGAGTTATTTGGTCAGTTTTGGCCACGTGACTGCCCAAATAAGTGAAGTGTGCAGTGATCCTAAGAGTGATGCCTGTCATCTGCATGTCATACTGACTCAGTATTATTTCACTACCACAGCACACTCTCTATGCGTGTTACTGCAAGGCACAGTGTTCTACACCCCTATAAAGGCTCTCTGCAGCCAGCAAATAGCCATTTTTTAATGAGATTTGCAGCGAATAAATTCGTTTTGAAGATAATTTTTCCAGGAAAATTCGGCGAACCAGTCGAATCGAATTTTAGAAAAATTCGCTCATCTCATGTACTAATATTACATGCTATAGCTACTTGAGATGGGTCGTTGATCCAGGGAGTTATTCTGATTGCCTGATTGGAGTTTTCCCCAAAGTGGGGAAAATTGGCTTCCATCTCACTTTTTTTTTTGTAGGATACTTGTAGGATAGCAGGCTGAACTGAATGGACAGATGTCTTTTTCAGCCTTATAAATGATATTATTGTGTTACTATGTAAATGTATTTTGTGGCCAACATTTTTCCACACCTGTCAGTTGTATCATCAGTCTACTTTTCACTGGTTTAAAACACATTTTCTTTTATTAGATTAGGACCTCGAGCTTATCAACATTCTCAGTTGATGAAATAAGAAATTTATTGTGTACATGTAAAACTGCTTGGCCCTGTCCCACAACTTGGTATGGCTTGTTTTTACTTCTCGTAGAGACCTTTAGTCTCTTGAAATAACATTCAGAGTAATTTCATGCATTATGTTTCTTTATTAATCATAGTCAGACTCATAGGTTCTCATACTAAGACCTCCAAATTTAGTAGCATCAGCAGGTTTTGAACTCTTTGCCATGTTGGTTCATGTTGCGCTTCCAGCTTGCTTTATTGAATATGATTTTAGCTTCTTGTTAGGTCTCATGTACACGACCGTATGTGTTTTGCGGTCCGCAAACCGCGGATCCGCAAAACACGGAAGCTGCTCTGCATTCAGTTCCGCAATTTGCGGAATGGAACGCGGCCCATAGAAACATAGAATGTGTTGGCAGATAAGAACCATTTGGCCCATCTAGTCTGCCCAATATACTGAATACTATAAATAGCCCCTGGCCCTATGTTATATGAAGGATGGCCTTATGCCTATCCCATGCATGCTTAAACTCCTTCACTGTATTTGCAGCTATCACTTCTGCAGGAAGGCTATTCCATGCGTCCACTACTCTCTCAGTAAAGTAATTCTTCCTTATATTACTTTTAAACCTTTGCCCCTCTAATTTAAAACTATGTCCTCTTGTAGCAGTTTTTCTTCTTTTAAATATTCTCTCCTCTTTTACCGTGATGATTCCCTTTATGTATTTAAAAGTTTCTATCATATCCCCTCGGTCTCTTCTTACTTCCAAGCTATACATGTTAAGGTCCTTTAACCTTTCCTGGTAAGTTTTGTCCTGCAATCCATGTACTAGTTTAGTAGCTCTTCTCTGAACTCTCTCCAAAGTTTTAATATCCTTCTGCAGATATGGTCTCCAGTACTGCACACAATACTCCAAATGAGGTCTCACTAGTGCTCTGCAGAGCGGCACGAGCACCTCCCTCTTTCTACTGTTAATGCCTCTCCCTATACACCCAAGCATTCTGATGGCATTTCCTGCTGCTCTATGACATTGTCTGCCCACCTTTAGGTCATCTGATATAATGACCCCTAAATCACTTTCCTCAGATACTGAGGTTAGTACTGTATCACTGATTTTATATTCTGCTCTTGGGTTTTTACGCCCCAGGGGCATTATCTTGCACTTATCGACATTTAATTTTAGTTGCCAGATTTTTGACCATTCCTCTAGTTTTCTTAAATCATTTTCCATTTGGTGTATCCCTCCAGGGACATCAACCCTGTTACAAATCTTTGTGTCATCAGCAAAAAGACACACCTTACCATTGAGGCCTTCTGCAATTTCGCTGATAAAGATATTAAACAATATGGGTCCCAGAACAAATCCCTGAGGTACCCCACTGGTAACAATACCATGGTCTGAATATACTCCATTGACTACAACCCTCTGTTTTCTGTCCTTCAGCCACTGCCTTATCCATTGCACAATATGTGAGCCCAAGCTCAAAGACTGCAGTTTATTGATAAGCCTTCTATGTGGGACAGTATCAAAAGCATTACTAAAGTCCAGATAAGCGATGTCTACTGCACCTCCGCCATCTGTTATTTTAGTCATCCAATCAAAAAAGTCAATAAGATTAGTTTGACATGATCTCCCTGAAGTAAACCCATGCTGTTTTTCATTATTCAAACCATGGGTTTTTAGATGTTCCACAATCTTCTCCTTAAGTATGGTTTCCATTAATTTCCCCACTATTGATGTCAGGCTTACTGGCCTATAGTTGCCCGATTCTTTCTACTACCTTTCTTGTGAATTGGCACAACGTTTGCTAATTTCCAATCTTCTGGGACGACTCCTGTTACCAGTGATTGGTTAAATAAATCTGTTAATGGTTTTGCTAGTACACCTCTAAGCTCTTTTAATAGCTTTAGGTGTATCCCATCAGGCCCCTGTGATTTATTTGTATTAATTTTAGACAGCTGACTTAGAACCTCTTCCTCTGTAAAGACACATGCATCAAAGGATTCATTAGTCTTCCTCCCTAACTGAGGTCCTTCTCTTTCATTTTCTTTTGTAAAAACTGAACAGAAGTATTCATTAAGGCAGTCAGCTAGTTCTTTATCATCTTCCAATTTTAAAAATGCCTATTCTTGTCTGCAAAACGGACAAGAATAGGACATGCTCTATATTTTTTGCGGGGCAACGGAATGGAGCAACTGATGCGGACAGCACACGGAGTGCTATCCGCATCTTTTGCGGCCCCATTGAAGTGAATGGGTACGCGTCCGAGCCGCAAAATATGCGGCTTGGATGCGGACCAAAACCACGGTCGTGTGCATGAGGCCCTAATCAGACTATATCTGCAATGTCAATATGATTATGACTCTTAGGGCTCGTTCATACGGAAACGGAATGCATAAGGAGTACATTCCGTTTTTTGCGGACCCGTTGAAATGAATGGTTCCGTATACGGATGGTATACTGAAAGCAAAAAATGGCCTGGATACAGAACGCAAAAAAAGTTCATGTGAACGAGTTCTTAGCTTGTTGAGTTTTTACTGTGGTTAGACTCTTGCTACTGTTTCATATTTGTTGTCACATTCTATTGACTGTGGCTTGCAATTTTTCTGCATCACTGTATCAGCCCTTTCTTCCATTCTGAGCCTGTCTCATCTTATTCTCCATCCCATGGGTAACTAGTCAAAGGGTACATATGGCAAGAGTGAAGAATAGGGATATTGCATTTTCGCTGTTTATGTACCATTTGTGATCTACATTCAACAAATGCACTGGGAAAACAACTGGAGCCTATGGTAGAAGTATCCAGGGTATCCTTTGCAAATGCAGAGTTAGGTTATACTGTGTTACTGTATACAGATTGATACAGAAAAAAGGTACTGTATAGTATGAAGTATATATATATATATATATATATATATATATATATAAAACTATATATAGTATAGAAGAATGGCGGCACTGACAAAAAATGATTGGGAAGGTTGGGTGCACGTTCACCGGGGAATGGGCTGCACAGCACTCCTGGGATCCACAAAAAGGTTTTTCTTTTATTCACCCATGTGATGCAACATTTCGGCTCTGAACTAGAGCTTGAGAAAGGCTCTAGTTCAGAGCCGAAACATTGCATCACATGGGTGAATAAATGAAAAACCTTTTTGTGGATTCCAGGAGTGCTGTTTGTTTTTCCATCTATATATATATATATATTGTAAGAGGATTAGCTCAGTTTCTGGGGTCACTTTCACAAATATCTTCAGGACACACGGTATCAATGTCCAAACAGTGCATTTATTTGGTTCCAGCACAACATAAACTGTACAGAAAATAAACACCTTGCCCGGCTGGGCCCTAACTAAACATACACAGTGTCCCTACCTCGCTATTAGTCACAGTTCACACCTGGAACTCATGTGCCTTGCAGTCCTCCAGCCCTCCAGCCCCTAGGCTGTGCAGCAACAAAGTCCCTTGGGGGATTTGGGCTCACTAGTCCGCCTGACTAGGACCCATGCAACAGACTACCAGGCGTTGCTTCGTCCCCCAAGACCAGGCTATCCCAAGCCTCGTGGTGCCTCAGCCTTGCCCAGCTGAGGCCACCTCACAGAGCCGTCCCAGGCCTCTGCTTCAAACTCTCTCCTTGGCTCCTTGGCTCTCCTTCAAAACATCTCCATTGAATGAGACAGAGGGAGGCGCTTTATCACATCCTGATACCTCCAGCTCTCCCACCTGTGGTGGAATAGGGATGTGGACAGCACTATCCACTACCTCCTTACCAGTAACCAGAGTGAGACCTGTAACTTTCTCACTATATATATATATATATATATATATATATATATATATATATATCTATCTATATATATATATATATATATATATATATATAATGGGAGCCTACTGGGGACTTTTGCCTTTGAATGTCCATAAAGTATTATACATTGCAGCCTTCTATCATGAGACTCAAATGTTATGTAAACTGAGCCTTAGGCACTATGCGTTGCTAAACAATTAAACAAAGAAATATGGAATGGCTTAAAATCTGATGCAATAATAGCAAACATAATATAAAGGCTGCAAGTTGGATTCTATTTGAATTTACAGATTTAAATTTCAAAATGTATTTAATCACATATTAATTCAAATATATTAATATTCTATGTTATTTTTTTTATAAAATAAAATGTGTGAATGGTTTCTTAAATATAATTTTTGAGTCTTTCCATGTATTGTACATCCAATTATGCTGGTGGCCCATTCCCGTAACCACTTTCCTGAGCATGCATGGACCTCCTCTTACCCTGTTCCTGCAGATGTTTCTGTTCTTTTGGCTTAGACCTTCTGTTCCTCCGCTGTCCACCAGCAGCAAGCCCGGCTGTCAGCATCCCACTTCCTGCAGCAGTCTGCCGCCTGCACTTTTCAGTTAAGCTTTTTCAGTCTCCCTGTAGGGTACGTGCTATCGAGCACTTAAAGGGGCATGGTGTACTCACCCTAATATTCACCAGCCAATGACTGGCAACCCTGGGGTACTTAAGGCATCTTCCTTTGTGGGAGGGTGCCTGAACAATAGAGGTTTCTAGATTGCTAGTCCCTGGGTTAGGTGTTACAGCTCTCATGGCCGCTGCTGCCTCCATGTGAAAGCAGAGTCCTGTTGCTAGGAGAACTAGGACTGCAGGGTGGCCCTCCCTAACATTGGAGCCAAGAGCCATTGAGGAGGTGAATTTCTTGTCCTCTGACGCCCCCAACCTGTTCCTTTCATTATTGAAGACACCCCTGGCTTTGGATTTCTGTATTTGGTATTATGACTATGGTTTTGGATTCTGGTGTTTTTGTATCGTACTAGTCTCCTGGTTATGATTTAGCGTGTTTTGATTTTCTCATTTGCCTCTGGCGTTACTTGTCTTGTATTGTCCAACTGGGATTATACCTTTTTTCCTTATGACAACTCTCTTGGTGTTTGTTTGTTTGTCCCTGTTTGTGTGTCGCCCTTCAGGTACTGCAGTATAAGGACTGTTGTCAAGTTTTGGGTCACTGCCTAGGCTGATCGCGCATGTAAGTGAAGATTGTGGGTCTGTACAGTTTTAGGGCTACACTATACCTGTTTCAGTGTGACGGTGCCTGTCAGGTGCCTGTTTGTATACCTAACCCTACCTGATTCCTGACTTTTATTCTCCACCACCTGACATGATTTGTGCCTAATTAAAATATTGATACTTTGCTGCCTGCTTGGATCTTGGACCATTTTACTGTATTGCATGAACTATGCCTGCCCTGACCTTGGCCTGTCTCGATGCACTGGTGTCTCTGACCCCTTTGGGTCAGCAGCCAACCACATGGAGATTACTCCAAGAGGTAGTGGCCTGGTGCATTCCCTGCAGCGAAGCCCAGATTCCTGTATAGGGGGTTAAGGTTTGTAAACCAGTTAACGACCAGGATAATGCCCTTAGGATTAGCATTGTCAAATCTCTTGGTTGGCCCCATGGTCCCACACTCACTGCCATAACAGTACGTATCCTGGCTCTTTAACTTTCTCTTTGTTTGTACTTTTAGAAAGCATGGTAAATAGTCTGATTTAACTCTATCAGTCAGACCATCATGGAGGCCAAAGAGAGCCCCCATGTAGTGACTCATTTAGACCATCAAACATTGCACTGAAATAGGCAACAATTCTTAAGATGTATTTTTATTTAAAAATACCCCTTTGAAAGTACCCCTTCCAGATAATGGATTGGCATTGACCTGGTATTTTAATTCCTGATGTTTAAAATATTTTTCCATAAATAAACTCAAATTAAGTCAACACAGATTATACACTGACCTAGTTACCTCTCTGTCACAGCAGAAGCTTCCAAGACATGCTAACACGTATTTTACTCTTATTACTGCTGTGCACGGAAAGGTTACAGGCTAAGTAGCACATACTGTGATTCCAGACTGCAGCAATTTTGTCTAACTGGACAGTTATTCAATATTCTGTCTGCATGAAACATGACAAATATTTGTCTCGATTATTTCTAGGAAGAGTTGGTATAAAAGCAATAAGTAAGCTCATGTGCGGCTGAGGTGAAAGGCGTATATATGTTTAACCTAAATATCTTCAACTAGAGGAGTCTAGATTATACATGTCATTCAAATTACAGTTAATTGATGAGATTCATAATATCCCCCTGTTTTGAAATTAGAAGACTCTGAAACAAAAAAAAATGTATTATTACTTGTCAGCATTCCCAACTTTTTGCCTTCACAAATGTACTAAAATAGGTAGAACTTTTGTTAATTAATGATTTCTTTATTTATTCTCGGTGGAATGTCCTACTTAATGTTTCGTAGTAATAATTTGTTGGCACTCTGGAAGAAGGTGGGAGTGCTCATATCCTGGGTTGCAGACCCATACATCCAAATAGAAGAAGTGGATCTTCTATAAAACAGTATACAGGCAAGACTTTTCCAGACAAGATTTATTAGCATCAAATGACAAGTGCTAATCAACTTCTTCACCTAATGTTTCTACTTGTTTATGGAATTTTTAGAATTTATTTGATAAACTATCAAAAATTGTTTTGTTGTTGAAAACTCAATAACGCCATATTTTCTATAAAATTTATAAAATGTCAATTAACATTCTTTTCCACTACATGGTATATGGACAGAACCAGTAGTTAAATACCCTGGGGGGAGTTCATATGTTTGGTGCAAATACAAAAATGAAATGATAAAAAATATTTAACAAAATAATACTAGATTTGAAGTTACAAGCGCTACTTCCTGTAACTTGCGTTCTCTGGAATAGAAAGCGTTTACAAATTCCGAACTCTGCAGCAGGGAAAGTTGTTATTGGGCTCGTTAATCCTCGTTTGTAGGTTGTCTTAACCCTCCCCTTTCCAGAACAAACAGCCTAGAGGGAACGCTGGCTACAAGTACAATTTTTTAAACGTGCCATAGTTTATCATGATATTTGCAGCTCATGTTACTATGAATGTCAGCTAGTAGTCAACCAGAGTAAAAATGTGAACCTCCTTGGCACTAGACTTGAGCAAATCAAATCTAACAATTTGCAGTGATGGGCTAGCATCTCTGCTCTGAGAGGCTGGCTCTACTGGTCAAGAGACTACCCCCTTGACCTTAATTGACAGGACCAGACATCTTACCTGGCCCTGTCACTCTTGCGCCTCTACCATTGCTGTAGACATTGGCGCAAGCACAGAGGATCTGCTGTTGCTACGTGAGCAGCCAAGATAACGACTGTTCTCACGCAGCGGACTTGTTGGTACACCCTGAAGTTAAGATGGTGCTCCTTTATCTGAAGCAGCCCCTCCATTTCCAGGTGTACTGAGATGTCAACTAGAGATGAGCGAATCAAAGCTGACGAAGTGGAATTCTATCCAAATTTCAGGAAAAATTCCATTTGCCACGAATTCGTGGTAACAAATCGCATTTTTCCTAAAATGACTGCTGCACGTGTGAGGACATGGAGAAAGGAAGTATGGGAAGACGAGATCACATAGACTGACATGCATGATGCAGCCATTCAGCAGCCAGCGGCAGCCATTTTAGATTCAGACATTTTCCAGTGTTCTGATTGCAGGGACAGACGTGAGAAGGTGCTAGGTACAGCAATTGGAAAAACCTCATTGTGAAAAGAAAAAAACTGAAAAAATTATAAGTGCAGGGAAAGGATAGGGAGGAATCATTTCACAGCATCTTAATGCAGGGAGAGACGTCAGAAGGCGCTAGGGACAGTGCTAGAAAAGAGATTTACAAGTGCAGGGAAAAGATAGGGAGGAATCATTTCACAGCATCTTAGTGTAGGGAGAGATGTCAGAAGGCACTAGGGATAGTGCTAGAAAAGCGATTTACAAGTGCAGGGAAAGACAATTTGGTGATCCAAATAGCCATTATACAGCTCTGTCATTCCAGCAATTTATTCTTTGGGAGCAAGTGCTATGTTGAAAAGCCTTTAGTGGCTGATATTTGTGGGAAAAAAAATATATACGCAGTACACTTCTGCAGTTATATGTATGAAAGAATTTAGTGGCGTATTTCATTACAAAAAGAAAAATATATTCTCAGTTCACTTCTGAAGCTATATGTGGTGAAAGCAGTATTTCAGTAGAAAAAGAAAAATATATACGCAGTTCACTTCTGCAGCTATATGTGGTGAAAGCGTTTAGTGGTGTATTTCAGTAGAAAAAGAAAAATATATACGCAGTTCACTGTTTCAGTTATTTGCCGTAAAAGCGTTTAGTAGCGTAAATCATTTCAAAAAGAAAAATATATACGCAGTTCACTTCGGCAGTTATATTTGGTGAAAGCAGTTAGTGCTGTATTTCAGTAGTAAAAGAAAAATATATACCCAGTTCACTGTTGCAGTTATTTGCGGTAAAAGCGTTTAGTGGCCTATTTTAGTACAAAAAGAAAAATATATACGCAGTTCACTTCTGCAGATATATGTGGTGAAAGTGTTAAGTGGCGTATTTCAGTAGAAAAAGAAAAATATATAAGCAGTTCACTGTTGCAGTTATTTGCGGTAAAAGTGTTTAGTGAGGTACTAATAGAAAAATATATACGCAGTTCACTGTTGTAGTTATTTGTAGTAATAGCGTTTAGTGGCCTACTTTCAGTACAAAAAGAAAAAAATATTCTCAGTTCACTTCTGCAGATATTTGTGGTGAAAGCGTTTAATGGCTTATCTCAGTACAAAAAGAAAAATATATTTGTTGCTTTTAGGGGTGTTTTAATTTGATTTTAATTTATTTAGTTCAGCTAAAAGTATGTCTGACAGAGAAATGCCAGGCCATGCACAGAGGAGTGGCAGATGCTGCCGCCGCTTCCTCCGCTAGGCGGGTAAGTAGCGATGAGGAGAGTAGCGTGGGTGGTGGTGTTGCGAGCGGTCAGACTCCAGACCCAGAGACTGTTGAGGAGGACATCAGTGACATGCAGACACTACTCGATGATGATGAAACCAATCGCATTTGGGAGCTGGGTGCAGAAGGGGATTCATCATCATCAGGAGAAGAGGGTGGCAGCTTGCCCGTGAGGCTGCGGCTGTGCCAGCAAGGTGGTAGCATGGCTGGGAGTCAGCAGGGTGGCAGCAGTGGGAGGTCGGGAGCCATACATGCCCGGGGTAGACCACCTTCTTCGCAGCAGTCTACCTGCCCGGGAAGTAGTGGTGCAGGGGTTCACAGAGGCAGCGGTGGTAGCAGTCAGTCATTGCAGACTGTTGGGGGGAAAATCACCTACTTGGCGGTGTTTTTTGTCAAGTCGCCGGAGGAGGTGAACGTGGCCATATGTAGAATCTGAAGAGCAAAAGGTGAAGCGTGGCCAGGGTGCCAATGTTGGCACTATGGCCCTGAATCAACATATGCAGCGTCACCATACAGTGGCCGGGGAGGTAGGTGGAAATGTGGTGGTCAAGCCTGTCGTAGCAACCGCTGCATCACCCAGTGGCACGCACCCGCTTTCAGCCAGTCAAGGCTCCACCACCTCAGCCAAGAGGAGCTGTCTGTCATTCCCATCTTCTGCTGATCCAGATGCTCCTGTTCCTCCTACTCCTCGTCAGTCATTCAGTCAGCAATCGATCACCGAAGCGATTGCCAAGAGACAGCAGTATGCATGCATGCATTCAAAGGCGCAGAAGCTTAACGTTCTCTTGTCCAAGTTGCTGGTGCTGCAGTCCCTCCCTTTCCAAGTGGTGGACTCTGCACCTTTCAGAGAACTAATGGTTTGTGCCGAGCCGAAGTGGAGAGTCCCAAGCCGTCATTTCTTTGTGAAAAAGGCAGAACCAGCCCTCCACAAATGTGTAGAACAGAAGTTGGGCCAGTCCTTGACCCTTTAGGTGTCTACCAAAGTGCACGGCAGGACCGACGTGTGGAGCTGTAACTATGGTCAGGGACAGTAAATGTCCTTTATGGTCCACTGGGTGAATGTGGTTCCTGCACAGCCACACCAGCAACTTAGCCAGGTCACACCGCTTCCACCTCCAAGTTGTCACGCCATTGGTCCCTTGACAATGTCTGTCTCTGCCTCTTCATCCTCCACCATGTCCTCAGCCTCCACTGCAGGGAGAAGTCACAGTGACCTCCAACATACCACATGTGCGGGGCATGGCGGTGTCACTCTGTTCTGCACCTTTTTTCCCTGGGCAAACTGAGTTACACAGGGGAGGAACTGCTCTGTGTCCTTCGTCAAGAAATCGAATCCCGTCTTGCTCCACAACAACTCAAAATCGGAACCATGGTGACAACAGCAGGAAGAACCTTGTGTCGGCGCTGCGTCAAGGAAGGCTGAGACATGCGCCCTTAGTGGCACATGTGTTGTCAAGCGGTTCCTGAAGTCTTGCACCCATCTGAAAGACATCCTAAAAATGGGCAGGAAACTTTCCATGCACTTTAGCCACTCGTACACCGCAAAGCACACCCTCCTTGAGCTGCAGAGGCATAACGGCATCCCCCAACATAGGCTGATATGCGCCGTTTTCACCCATTGGAATTCCACCCTCCATATGTTGGCCTTTCTCTGTTCATACAGTCGGTCCATCATCGATTTTTTGATGCTGCAAGCGGATAGGAGTACTCTCCTGTGTCACTTCGATGTCAGCCAGTGGCAGCTCATGCGTGAAACCTGCCATTTGCTCAGGCCCTTTGAGGACGGCATGTTATTTGTCAGTCACCACCAGGACTACGGGATGAACAACGTCATTCCACTGCTTCATGTCCTGAAACAGATGGTGGTAACAATGGCTGGTCAGGGGACTGGAGACATGGCGTGTAGAACACTGTGCCTTGCAGTGAAATTCTTTGGTAATGTAATAATACATGCAGATGACAGGCGTCGCTTTTAGAATCACTGCATACTTCACTTATTTGGGCAGTCCCGGGGCCAAAACTGACCAAACTGAATTATCAACTCAGCCTTACAGGTAGATGTGAGTGCCAAGAAGAAGTGCACTCCTTTTACACCCTCGTCAGCTGATTCCACATAGATGTCCACCGAACCTGTTCTATTAAACGTTTATACAAGTAGAGCCCCCCGACAGAGTGGAAAGGGTGTCAGCAGTAAGTTTGTGCAGACGTCTCTGATTAATTTTCCCCATTCTGTGATCCATCAGAACAATTACCCAGAAAAAACAGATCCTGTCTGTGAAGCATACCCCTACACTGGGTCAGCCTTTGCTCAATAATCCATGAGTATTGCTAAAGGGAAAAAAAAAAACGAGTTGATCTAAAATAGAGATGACATGTGAATGGAATATTTGCATGTCTTCTGTACTTTCCACCCACTCCTGCTTTTGGCTACCAAATTATAAGGCAATTCTGATGGGCCCATCCAGGTTAAAGCTGCTACACAGACAGGATCTCTTGTGTGTCTCGTTTTTCTTTTCTTCTGACAGATAATAAGAAGTGTCAAATAAATGATGATGTCAGCAAGGCCAAAAGGCAAAATAGTGGCCCAGTCATGAAGTGGGGAGGGTGGGAAAGGCATGAAAAGTCCACAGGGTAGACCTATGACATAGTGGTGAGGTGAAAGCAGCATGAGGAGACCACAGAGTGGCCCAATGACAGGATCTGGAGGTGGAAGTAGTATGAGGAGGGCACCAAGTAGCATTAGTAGAAGGCCACCGAGTGGCACAATGACAGAGTCTGCAGGTGGCGGCATCAAGAGGAGACCACAGAGCGGCGCAATGACAGAGTCTGGAGGAAGAAAACAAAGAAAGCCCAACCATCATAGAGGCACCAGTGACAAATACAGTTATGATGGAAACTAGGTGTTAGAGGCCCGTGTGGATGAGGGATTATTTAGTGACTAATGGCCAAATGACATCATAAGATGAATCAGTATGTGATGACCTCAAGATAAATTGTAGGCCAATAAGCATATAGATATTAAAAACAACTAAGAAACATCATATATAAAGAGTTATATGAATGTGCAAATGTCACTCACTTCACAAGAGGAGATGGGATATGGGATAAAGCTCAAGACACCCATAGGCTAAAACTCCCCTGCCAGGATCGCTTGTAGAGTCATAGGAATAATCATAGTCACCAAAGGACGGTACTTCTGGAAGATTCCCTTTTTTGAAAGCCAGGCTCTACGCATTTCGGGGATTTACAATAAAAATACCCCCTTTCTCAGGAGCAATAAGTGTGCACATAAAAGACACAGTTAAATAATCCCTCATCCACACGGGCCTCTAACACCTCGTTCCCATTATAACTGCATTTGTGACTGGCGCCTCTATGGTGGTTGGGCTATCTTTGTTTTCTTCCAGTTCTGAATGCCTCTAATTGATGCATATCTGACCACTATTGTCAGCTTCTCACTGCCTTGGGACATATTCTCTCTTTTCTATTGTTTTTTCCCTCTTTTTTTTAACCTGTTGGCGCCCGGCAGTTATTCTCAATACCTCCTTTGGAGGGGCACAATGACAGAGTCTGGAGGTGGAAGCAGCATGAGGAGACCACAGATCAGCACAATAACAGAGTCTGGAGTTGGCATCAGCATGAGTAGGCCACAAAGTAGCACAATGACAGAGCCTGGAGGTTTCATCAGCATGAGTAGGCCACAGAGTGGCACGATGACAGAGTCTGGAGGTGGCAGCAGCATGAGCAGACCACATAGAGGCACAATGACAGAGTCTGGAGGTGGGTGGCAATACCAGTACCCGCTGAAGATGGTGGGTGAAAAAGGAGCACTTGGCATCAGTTGTGTGGCATCAGGCGGGTAACAGCATAAGAATAGTAGCTGAGGCAGGTAGCCAGACGAAACCGGTCAATTTGTCAAATTGTTGGTGTGGCACCATGGATGATCTAGTTTGATGCACCAGGCATTGGTGTGTGGAAATCCTGGCTGATCCATGCCTGATTCATCTTGATGCAATGTCCCACTATGCGCTATATGTGGAAACTTTAAACTCTTGCTAAATGTCCTATAAAATGTATTGTGATATTATGCTGTAATTGCCTTTAACAGGCTGGCAGTGTCATTTTCCTTTATTTGCTCCTAGGTGGTGCTGGTGGGGGACATAAAGTTAGTGTGTCCGATGATAATGAACAGATGAGGAAGTTAATGGAGGAGGTGGAAATTTGTATTTCCACCGAAATAATTCTAAAAAGATTTTACCGAATATAAGTGCAGCGCTTAACGTAGAATACAAGATTTTTGTCCAACTAAATAATAAAAAAAAGATTTTACCACATATAAGTGCAGCGCTTAATGTCGAATACAAGTTTAATACAAGTGCAGCGCTTATGTCATAGAGGCAGGGCAGAGTTCTGGTTGCAGAGTGCTGTTAAAATTTTTTGTTTGTATATATATGTGCCACAGTAACATGCACCTGCAGACAGGGACGTGCTGACTGACCCCCCATTTATGTTTCTATTTATGATATGTTGGAGATGTGGCAGCCTCCTTCACAGTCGTGCACACCTGACTAGTTTGTCTGCCTTAGGCCTCATGCACACGGCCGTTGGTGTTTTGTGATCCGCAAACCGCGGATCCGCAAAACACGGAAGCTGCTCCGCGTTCCGTTCCGCAATTTACGGAACGCGGCCCATTATAGAGATGCCTATTCTTGTCCACATAACGGACAAGAATAGGACATGCTCTATTTTTTTGCGGGGGCACGGAATAGAGCAACGGATGCGGACAGCACACGGAGTGCTGTCCGCCTCTTTTGCGGCCCTATTGAAGTGAATGGGTCCGCGGCCGAGCCGCGAAATATGCGGCTCGGACGCGGACCCGAACAACGGCCGTGTGCATGAGGCCTTAGAGGCTTGTTTCAATCAGAGTGAGTACAAAACTGAACTTGCTTTCATAGTGCCTGCTAGTAACCATCCGGTTCCAGGAGGAGAACACAGTGGGCTCAGCATGAATGTTGGTACCTGCGTCCCTGGATCTGATGGAGGCTGTTATAGCACCAGAAAGGGTTAATAAGTACGGTTGATCCTAGCATGCATGCTGGGCCCGCACTCCCTGAATTTTATGTGGCTGTCATGGCCCATAACAGGTAGGATTTAGCGTTAGGAATAGTGCCTGCTAGTAACCATCCGGTTCCAGGAGGAGTACACAGTGGGCTCAGCGTGCATGTTGGTACCTGCGTCCCTGGATCTAATGGAGGCTGTTATAGCACCAGAAGGGATTAATAAGTACGGTTGATCCCAGCATACATGCTGGGCCTGCACTCCCTGGATTTTATGTGGCTGTCATGGCCCATAACAGGTAGGATTTAGCGTTAGGACCACTCACGAGGGGCCTTGGCATGGTGAGTAGCTTATTACCTTTTGATCAAAATGTACACTAACTACCTCTTACAGCTTCTGTCATAGAGGCAGGGCAGAGTTCTGGTTGCAGAGTGCAGTTAAAAATTTTTGTTAGTACATATATGTGCCACAGTAACGTGCAACTGCAGACAGGGACGTGCTGACTGCCCCCATTTGTGTTTCAGTAAAACAATCTGCGACACATCTACAGAGAAAAAACCATTAATATGAAGAAGACGAGCACAAGGGGAGGCTGTGGCCCTGGGTGTGATGCTGATGGTGCAAGCAGTGGCCGTGGCCCTGGGTGTGATGAAACTGTGCCTGCTGCCAGTGCAAAAGAAAAAACTAAAAAAATCCACCTTACCCAGCTTCATGTCCAACTTAGCTGGGTGCACAGCACAACACTGTCCAAGTCGGACCAGTGCGAACAGGTGGTCGGTTGGATAGCCAAGAGTCTGGTCAACCGAATTCTCACTCTGATCCTCCTTCCTCCCACCATGTCGCGTCTGGTCAAACAAGTGATCCCACACTCGGATATTAACATGACCTATTTTCATCTCCAGTACTTGGTTTGGCTCTCTTGCCAAGCACGATTGAAGAGGTACCTGAGATATTGTGCCCTGATTCCCAACCTCTTGAGCCTTCACAGTCTCAAGAAGATGACGGTGGTGAACGGCAATCATTCGTTCACAAGGTGGATGATCATGAGACCCAGTTGCCAATCACTGAGGTGGTGGTTAGGTCTAGTAAGGAGGATGAGCAGAGTGAGGAAGTGGAAGAGGAGGTGGTGGACGATGAGGTCACTGACCCAACATGGTTAGGTGAAAAGCAGAGCGAGGACAGCAGTACAGAGGGAGAGGGATCCACATCACCGTAACAGTCTGGAAGAGGCAGAGGGGTTGAAAAAGGTAGACGTCGACCCACACCAAACAGGCCCGCAACCATTACACCGAGCACCCCCATGCATAAATCTACCTTGCCAAGGGGTAGGTGTTCCACAGTATTGCGCTTTTTGGAAGAAAGCGCAGACAACAAAAGAGTGGTAGTTTTAAAGCTGTGCCATACCAAAATGAGCCTAGGCATGAACACTAGCAACCTCACCACTATCCTATCAGCATGATCCACCACATGGCATCCAAGCACCCTAATAACTGGGCCGAGCTCCTGGGTCCACACTCTGGGTCTTCGGGTCCCACCAATGCCTCCTCTTCCCCTGTGTTACTCACTGCTGGCCAATCCCCTGTCGAATGCACAGGCCCAGATGCCCCTCGCCCTGCACCTGAACCTTTGCATGAACCATCAGCAACAACATCCACTTCCCTGTCCCAGCGCAGAGTCCAAATGTCATTAACACAGGCAGTTGAACGCAAGCACAAATACCCACCCACAGGACATAGCACTAAATGCGCAACTTTCGAAATTAGTGGCCCTTGAAATGTTGCCATTTAGGCTTGTGGACACTGAGGCCTTCCGCAGAATGATGTTGGCGGCCATCCCTCGGCCATCCCTCGGTACGTGTGTCGTGCCTGCCTTACAACAGCATGTGTTCCAGAACATCACCCGTGCCCTGACTAACGCACTTACTGGGAAGGTCCACCTCACCACGGGCACATGGACAAGTGCTGGTGGCCAAGGATGCTACATTTCCCTGACCGCACACTGGGTGAATGTTTTGGAGGCCGGGAGTGAGTCGTACCCTGGGATGGCACAGGTACTACCCACGCCCAGGATTGTGAGACCTACGTCCATCAGGGTCTCCACCAGCAGCTATGTTACTGGCTCCAACCCCCACTTCTCCTCCTCCATCGCCTCCTCCTCCACTTCCACCTCCAACAGCAGTCATCCATCAGTCGCTAGCTGTAAGCAGTGTAACACTGCTGTGGGTAAGCGTCAACAGGCCGTGCTGAAGCTGATCTGTTTAAGGGACAAACAGCACACCGCCACAGAGCTGTGGCAGGGTATAAGGGGCCAGACTGAGCTGTGGCTCTCGCCACTCAACCTACAAACAGGCATGGTTTTGTCTGACAATGACCATAACTTAGTGGCGGCTTTGGAGCTCGTCAACCTGACACACATGCCATGCCTAGCCCATGTCTTAAACTTAGTGGTTCAGCGGTTTATCAAAACCTACCCCAATTTGCAGGAGATACTAGTGAAGGCGCGCCGCTTGTGTGCCCATTTCCAAAAGTCGTCCACAGCTTCAGCCGGACTGTTAATGCTGCAGCAGCGCTTGCGGCTTCCAGCTCACCGAGTGTTGTGCGACGTGAGCACGTGGTGGAACTCTACGTTCTACATGTTGGACAGGCTTTGTGAGCAGCAGAGGACAGTTGTGGAATACCAGCTGCAACATGGTCATCGCCTTTACAGTCAACTGCCACTATTCACAAGCTGATGTCAGACCTATGTGAGGTTTTAAAAAACTTTGATGAATCCACACAGATTGTTAGTGGCGATGACGCTATTATCAGTGTAACCATCCCACTGCTGTGTCTACTCAAACGATCGCTGCTCAAAATTAAGGAGGATGCTTTGAATGCGGCAGACAAGGTAATGGTGGAGGAGATGACACAGGGTGATAGCCAGACCTCCCCCAGTTTTCTCAGTGCAAATTGGGCCATGAAGAGGAAGAGGAGGAGTAGCTGGAGACACTTGCCTCTGGTACAGAGGCTAGTACCCATGGAACTTTAAAGAGGAGGAGGATGAGGGTAAGGAGAGACATCCTGAAGTTGACATCGACGTCTTGCCCGTTGTTACTCTGGCACACATGGCTGACTTCATGTTAGGCTGCCTTTCCTGCAACCCTCACGTTATACGCATTTTAGGTAACACAGATTATTGGGTGTTCACCCTTCTGGACCTCCGCTACAAAGAGAACTTCTCATCTCTCATTCTTGTGGTGGAGAGGCTGAGTAAAATCATCCAATACCAGAAGGTACTTGACAGATTGCTCCAAAATTTTCCATCTGACAATGCAGCCGCCAGAGTACGTACTTCCTTAGGCAACCGAGGAAAGGAGACAAGGTGAACACACAGTAGTTCCAACAGAGGCAGGGCAACACTTTCCAAGGCATGGGACATTTTCATGACACCCCTCCAGCAACCTCACCCTGAAGCGCAGCCTAGTGCTACAAGGAGGGAAAAGTTTTGGAAGATGGTGAAGGAATACATTCCAGACCGTGTCAGCGTCCTAAATGATCCCTCAGTGCCTTACAACTACTTGGTGTCCAATCTGGAAACGTGGCACGAACTTACGCCTTGTAGGTGCTGGCCTGCCCTGCCTCCAGCGTATTGTCTGAGCGTGTATTTAGTGCTGCTGGTGGCATTATAACAGATAAGCATATCTGCTTGTCCACTGACAATGCTGACAGGTTGACTCAGATCTGACTTCTCCACTCCTCCAGAACAAAGCTGAGCTAATGAGGAACAAAAACGCGATTTAAATGTATGCTTTATAATGTTGTAACTCCGCCTCCTCCTCCACCTCCTCTTCCATACAGAATATATATGCCCTCACTACAATGTTTTGTAGGGTTAGCTCGGCTTCAGGCCCTCACCTCCAATGCTTTATACAGTCTGCTCCCCTATAGGCCATTACTGCAAGGTTTAATGGGGTTCACTCACCTTCAGTCCCTTACCTCCATTGTTTTATACGGTCTGCTCACCTTCAGACCATCACTGCAATGTTTAATGGGGTTCGCTCACCTTCAGTCCCTTATCTCCAATGCTTTATACGGTCTGCTCACCTGTAGGCCACTACTGCAATGTTTTATGGGGTTCATTCGGCTTCAGGCCCTCACCTCCAATGTTTTATCCTCTCTGCTCACCTGTAGGCTATCCCTGCAATGTTTTATGGAGTTCACTCTGCTTCAAGCCCTCACCTCTAATGTTTTATATAGTCTGCTAACCTGTATGCCATCACTGCAATGTTTTATGGGGTTTGCTCACCTTCAGTCCCTCACCTCTAATGTTTTATACGGTCTGCTCACCGGTAGGCCATCACTGCAATGTTTTATAGGGTTCACTCGGCTTGAGGCCCTCACTACAATTTTTTATAGGGTTCAACTATAATATTTTAGAGGGTAACCAGCAGGCCCTTGCTCCAAATGTTTTTGAGGGTCACCAGCAGGGCAACAATGATAATTTTTCAAGGGTGTGTATGATGCCCTCCTTTATGTGTAATATAGGGTGTATTGGAGTGCTGGTTCCTTGTAATTGTTGACAGCACCTTCACTTAGTGCATAGGCTTTATGAGTGTAGCAGTGTACCTGAACAATTGTAGCACCATGTGAATGAGGCCCTCCTTTATGTGATATACAGGCTGTATCGGAGTGCTTCTTCCTTGTAAATTTTGCCAGCATTTGCGCTGTATATATAATTAAATATATAGGAAAGAAGGTTTCCTAACAATGGTACCTCTAAAAATGTCTTTTTTTTTTAGGGGGCGGGATTTTGGGCGTGATTTTGTTACTATGTAAAAGTGGCGGATAACTGTGACAATATGGTTCCCAGAAGCGACATTCCAGAGTCCAAGATGCACCCAGACATGGTCCCCATGCTGTTCCAGATCCATTTTGGTGGTGTTTCTGTCACTTTCTGACCTTTTCCAATGGACCAGGCACCCTCCCCTCATCCGATCAGGGGGTGCCTGGTTATCTCCCATTGACTTCCATTATACTCAGGTGCTCGGCCGAGCACACGGATATCACTATGTGTTTGAACCGAGTACCAGAACACCCGAACATTTTGGTGCTCGCTCATCACTTATCTGCACACGTCTCTCCCTGCCTGTGAAATAATTCCTCTCACTATCTTTTCCCTTCACTTGTAAATCGCTTTTTTTCCCAATAACGATTTTCCTATGACTGTCCCTAGCATCTGCATGCTTCTCTCCCTGCCTGTGAAATTATTCCTATCACTATACTTTCCCTGCAATAGTAAATTGCTTCTTTCATTTTTTTTTAAACAATTCGTTTTTCTTTTACTCTCCCTAGCGCCTGCATACTCGTCTGTCCCTGAACAAAGTACGATACTGAATGGCAGAATCTAAGATGGCTGCCAAATTTATAGGGCTGTGACATCAACAGGCTGGCTGGCTGCTGATTGGCTACATGCATGGCATTATGGGTCATCCCACTTTCCCAGAGTTCCTTGCCCCATGTCCTCACACGTGTATCCTCCCTTTTAGCCGCCATTGTAGCCACCATTGTAGCCGCCATGTTAGGAAAAATTACGATTCGTTACCACGAAGCGCGAGGAAATTTGCATTCGTTGCAAATTGAATTTTTCCTGAAATTCTAAACGAATTCCACTTCATCAGCTTCAATTCTCTCATCTCTAAGCGTGGCAGTATGCAGTGGAGATAGAGGCAGGGAGTCCCTCTGATTCACTTGCACAAATGGCCTGATGCATGCTCACTTGCTTGCGTAGTGACAGCCGAATTGTCACCATTCAGCAGAGGGATGACTTCTGGCTCTCCACCTTGTTGGACCTTCGCTACCGGTCTAGATTAGAATGGGGGCCTTTTTTACACCCACTAAGAGGGAGGACAAACTGAACTACTCCAGAGACATTCTATGGAATCAGTTGGCTGCTACCTATCTGCACCATTGTGGAGAGACTGACCTTTGTCCAGATGAATCAGGTGTGGATTAGCCAGGATTTCCACCCACCAATGCCTGATGCATCTGATTAGATCATGCATGCTGCCTCACCCAAACCTTGAAAAAAGAGACTGGTTTCTTCTGGCTACATGCCTCAGCTACTACTATAATGCTGCCACCTTCATCAGCGGGTACTTGTATTGCCTCCCACCACCCCACTCTGTCACCGGGTCACTTTGTGGTCTCCTGATGCTGCTGCTGCTATCTCCACTCTATTTCACCCTCACACTCTGTGGTCTCCTGATGCTGCTGCTGCCATCTCCACACTATGTCACCTTGTCACTCTGTGGTATCCTGGTGCTGCTGCTGCCATCTCCACACTGTCACCTTGCCACAATGTGGTATCCTGATGCTGCTGCTATATCCACACTATGTCACCTTGCCACTGTGTGGTATCCTGATGCTCCTGCTGCTACTGCCATCTCCACACTATTTCACCTTGGCACTCTGTGTTCCCCTGATGCTGCTGCTTTATTCACATTATGCCACCTTCCCACTCTGTGGTATCCTGATGCTGCCATCTCCACACTATGTCACCTTGCCACTCTGTGGTATCCTGATGCTGCTGCTGCCATCTCCATGCCATGTCACCTTGCCACTCTGTGGTATCCTGATGATGCTGCCATATCCACACTATGTCACCTTGCCACTGTGTGGTATCCTGATGCTCCTGCTGCTACTGCCATCTCCACACTATTTCACCTTGGCACTCTGTGTTCCCCTGATGCTGCTGCCTTATTCACATTATGCCACCTTGCCACTCTGTGGAATCCTGATGCTGCCATCTCAACACTATGTCACCTTGCCACTCTGTGGTATCCTGGTGCTGCTGCTGCCATCTCCACACTATGTCACCTTGCCACAATGTGGTATCCTGATGCTGCTGCCATATCCACACTATGTCACCTTGCCACTGTGTGGTATCCTGATGCTCCTGCTGCTACTGCCATCTCCACACTAGTTCACCTTGGCACTCTGCGTTCCCCTGATGCTGCTGCTTTATTCACATTATGCCACCTTTCCACTCTGTGGTATCCTGATGCTGCCATCTCCACACTATGTCACCTTGCCACTCTGTGGTATCCTGGTGCTGCTGCTGCCATCTCCACACTATGTCACCTTGCCACAATGTGGTATCCTGATGCTGCTGCCATATCCACACTATGTGACCTTGCCACTGTGTGGTATCCTGATGCTCCTGCTGCTACTGCCATCTCCACACTATTTCACCTTGGCACTCTGTGTTCCCCTGATGCTGCTGCCTTATTCACATTATGCCACCTTGCCACTCTGTGGTATCCTGATAATGCCATCTCCACACTATGTCACCTTGCCACTCTGTGGTATCCTGATGCTGCTGCTGCCATCTCCACGCCATGTCACCTTGCCACTTTGTGGTATCCTGATGCTGCTGCCATATCCACACTATGTCACCTTGCCACTGTGTGGTATCCTGATGCTCCTGCTGATACTGCCATCTCCACACTATTTCACCTTGGCACTCTGTGTTCCCCTGATGCTGCTGCCTTATTCACATTATGCCACCTTCCCACTCTGTGGTATCCTGATGCTGCCATCTCCACACTATGTCACCTTGCCACTCTGTGGTATCCTGGTGCTGCTGCTGCCATCTCCACACTATGTCACCTTGCCACAATGTGGTATCCTGATGCTGCTGCCATATCCACACTATGTCACCTTGCCACTGTGTGGTATCCTGATGCTCCTGCTGCTACTGCCATCTCCACACTAGTTCACCTTGGCACTCTGCGTTCCCCTGATGCTGATGCTTTATTCACATTATGCAACCTTGCCACTCTGTGGTATCCTGATGCTGCCATCTCCACACTATGTCACCTTTCCACTCTGTGGTATCCTGATGCTGCTGCTGCCATCTCCACGCCATGTCACCTTGCCACTTTGTGGTATCCTGATGCTGCTGCCATATCCACACTATGTCACCTTGCCACTGTGTGGTATCCTGATGCTCCTGCTGCTACTGCCATCTCCACACTATTTCACCTTGGCACTCTGTGTTCCCCTGATGCTGCTGCCTTATTCACATTATGCCACCTTGCCACTCTGTGGTATCCTGATGCTGCCATCTCCACACTATGTCACCTTGCCACTCTGTGGTATCCTGGTGCTGCTGCTGCCATCTCCACACTATGTCACCTTGCCACAATGTGGTATCCTGATGCTGCTGCCATATCCACACTATGTCACCTTGTCACTGTGTGGTATCCTGATGCTACTGCCATCTCCACACTAGTTCACCTTGGCACTCTGCGTTCCCCTGATGCTGCTGCTTTATTCACATTATGCCACCTTTCCACTCTGTGGTATCCTGATGCTGCCATCTCCACACTATGTCACCTTGCCACTCTGTGGTATCCTGGTGCTGCTGCTGCCATCTCCACACTATGTCACCTTGCCACAATGTGGTATCCTGATGCTGCTGCCATATCCACACTATGTCACCTTGCCACTGTGTGGTATCCTGATGCTCCTGCTGCTACTGCCATCTCCACACTATTTCACCTTGGCACTCTGTGTTCCCCTGATGCTGCTTCCTTATTCACATTATGTCACCTTGCCACTCTGTGGTATCCTGATGCTGCTGCTGCCATCTCCACGCCATGTCACCTTGCCACTTTGTGGTATCCTCCTGATGCCTCTGCTTTTGCAACCTCCAGACTAAGTCATTGTGCCACTCTGTGCCCTCCTCCTGATGCTGCTACTGCTGCCACCTCCACACTCTGTCATTGTGCCACTCGGTGGCCTCTTCATACAGCTGCCAACTCCAGACTCTGCCATTGTGCCACTCGTTGGCCTCCTCATCCTTTTTCCCACGCCAGACTCTGTCACTTTTCCACTCGGTGGCCTTCTCTTGATGCCGCCACTTCTAGACTCGATCATTTTTCCACTCGGTGGCCTCCTCATACTGCTGCACCTCCAGACTCTGTAATTGTGCCACTCAGTTGCCTTCTCCTGATGCTGCCACTGGTATACTCGGTCATTGTGCCACTCGGTGGTCTCTTCATACAGCTGCCAATTCCAGACTCTGTCATTGTGCCACTCGTTAACCTCCTCATCCCGTTGCCCATGCCAGACTCTGTCATTGTGCTACTAGGTGGCCTTTTCCTGATGCTGCTGCCGCCGCCTCCAGACTCTGTCGCTGTGCCACTCGATGGTCTTCTCATACTGCTGCCAACTCCAGACTCTGTCATTGTGCCACTTAGTGGCCCTCTTCTGATGTTGCTGCCGCCACTTCCAGACTCTGTCATTGTGCCACTCATTGGCCTCCTGTTGCCCACGCCAGACTCTGTCACTGTTCCACTCGTTGGGCTTCTCTTGATGTTGCCACCCGTAGACTCGGTAATTGTGCCACTCGTTGGCCTCCTCATACTGCTGCCACCTCCAGACTCGGTTATTATGCCACTCGGTGGCCTTCTCCTGATGCTGCCAACTCCAGACTCTGTCATTGTGCCTACTCATAATGCTGCCAACTTCAGACTCTGTGGACTTCTCATGCTCTTCCCACCCTCCCCACTTCATGACTGGTCCACTATTTTGGCTTTCAGCCTGACTGACATCTGATCTGTCAGAAGGAAGGAAAAATGAGATGCTCAACGGATCCTGTCTGTGTAGCAGCTGTAAGGCCTTTAAAGTCCCATCAGAATTGGCTTATGATTTGGTATCCAAAAGCAGGAGTGGGTAGAAAACACAGAAGATATGCAAATATTCCATTCTTGTGTCATCTCTGTTTTAGATCCACTCCTTTTTTTTTTGGCATTAGCAATACTGATGGATTATTGAGCAAATGCTGACTGGGTGAAGGTGTATGCTCCACAGACAGGATCCTTTTTTGTGAGTTATTGTTCTGATGGATCAGAGGAAGGGCAACTTAATCAGTGTCGTCAACACAAACTTACTGCTGACACCCTCTCCACTCTGTCAGGGGGGCTCTACTTGTATAAGCGTTTAATAGGAGAGGTTCTGTAGACATCTATGTGTAATCAGCTGCCGACGGTGTAAGAGGAGTGCGCTACTTCCTGGTGCTAACATCGATCAGTAAGACTGAGTTCATACTTGAGTTATTTGGTCCGTTTTGGCTCCATGACTGCCCAAATAAGTGAAGTGTGCAGTGAATCTAAGAGTGAAGCCTGTCATCTGCGTGTCATACGGACTCACAGTATTATTTTACTACCAAAGAAGACTCCCTATGCGTGTGACTGCAAGACACAGTGTTCTACACCACTATAAAGGCTCTCAGCAGCCAGGAAATAGCCGTTTTTTTTTTAACTTAATTTGCCTCAAAAATATTCGGATCAAACCAATTTTTCACAAAAAATTTGGCGAACCGGCGAATCGAATTTTTGAAAAGTTTGCTCATCTCTAATGTCAAAGGTGCAACTGCAGTCAGTATCTGTGCTGCTCGGGTATAAGATTGACAGAACCAGGTGAGATGTCTGGCTCCATCAATCAAGATGGAACCTCTTGACCAGCAACTCTACTTCCTTACTGATTTTGAACAAATTCGATTCATTAGAAATAATTCGCTCAGTTATACTGTATATTTAACAGAGCCCCTCACCTACCATGTACCATTTATAATAGTAATGATCAATAACCCTACAAGCTTCATGGCGTGGATATTTTTGTCATCACTGCACCCCCTATAGCTACACCACCATCAACATGCAGTGTGTCAGCATCTAGTAGAGAGAACATTACTTTCTTCAAATGACCATGGGATCGCTACCCAAATCGGAATAATAGGTAACACATAACGTATGCAGGAGTTTGGATGTACCTTTCCTGGCAATACGGTCTCTTTCATCAGGATTTTCCGTTCCGTCCAAAATGTTTATCTATGCAGCCAAATCGTTTTATGCTGAACCAATAAGCGTGTTTAATTGTATTCTCTCCACTGAGATAAAATATTGATCAAACTAAAATATATATCTAATTCGCCCTGATGTTATTGTTCTCTAGCCTAACAGGAATCCACTCTGGGGACATCAGTTTCATTCTGTCTTTCAAAGCTCTCATTAGGATATATGTAAAGAACTTCTGAGTGTGTTATGTAACAATCAATTCACATTTTGTAAACCTACCAAACTAATTATCTTTCTGGCATTGAGTGTCTGTTTTTCCCGCTCACTGGACACAGAGCTCCTGTTTGCAATAATTCCTTCTGGATAGAATGATTAATGATACTTTTTGCTCATACTAATAAGGATAACCAGGCAGTTCCTCAGATATCCATATGCTTCAGTTGATTCTTCGACTGATCTAAGCTGTGAATGTTAATAATAATAAAAAAAAAAAAGAGAGACGGATCATTGGCAGTGTGCAGAAGTAAATGGATTGGCTTTCGGGAATTTAGATTACCTTCATGGCTTGATTAAGAATTGGCTTGTGGTTTGGATCAGCGGCTGTGTTGGAGTACATTTCAGTTCTCTGTTATAGAAAGATAAAAACTATATTAAGAACATTTAAAACATATACGCCAACTGGCAGGTGGAGATGAATCGTAATAGTTGTAGGTGGCCCTTAACCTAGCTTGTGTTTTCTTCCTCCGTAGTTTTGGATGCCATCAAATGCAATTTTTTGAGAATGATTACTAGACACAGAATATAAAAGGGAAATAGCTATACTTACTCGTATTGACTCTAGTTGAAGAAAGACAAAAGTATATCTAAGAAAATGAAGAAAAAGAGAGCAAAATCGGCGTTCCATAAAATGTTACATTTATTCCATACTTGGTAAAATGCGATACATCATGTCCAAGTGCAGAGGTAGGACACCATCTAATGCGTTTCCCTCTGGATCCTTAGTTATAGATAAGTGTGAATACAAACATCAGTAGTATTGAAGTGAGCTCACGATCCCACCCCTAGTGATCAGATGCAATTAATAAAACTGGTAGCAAATGTGGTAATATGTGGATAATAGGAAACGGAGGTTTAAATGTTGAATTTTGTTTCCCCCTTGATCAAAAGGAAAGAATTTCATGATATTGATGATGACCTATCCCCAGTGTACATCATCAATATTAGATAAGTGGAGGTTTGACTCCTGGCACCCCTACTGATCAGCTATATCAAGGGGCTGCAGCGCTCGTGGTCATGTTCACCTGCATGCCATTTACTTTGTAGCAATGGTGTAATGTGGTCATACCTGCTTGTCCCATTCTTTTGAATGGGAGAAGAAGCTGTAATTACACTGCACCACATGAAGTTAAACATTGAAGAAGATGCAATTCTTGCACGAGTGGCATGGCTCATTCTACCAGCTGATCAGTGGGAGTCCCAGGAGTCCATAGATCTGATATTGATAACTCATCCTGATAATAGGTCACCAGTATCATGAAACCGGACAGCCCCTTTAACATCCATAAAATAATGATGTAACGTTGCATAAGCTTGATGTTGTCCTCTGATAAAAAAATCATCCTAGACTTTCTTAATCCCTTAGTGACATCCCCAATACATGTACGGCTGATGTTGGGTCTTTTAACAGGAGTTGAGTGGATACCATAGTCATCGGGTGACAACTGTTTTACAGAGCCCACATCTACCGACAAAATTCATGATCAGAGACAACTCCGTTCATCGACATTTAACCTCTCCGATTACATTGTCAATTGCAATCAATGAATCTAAGAAGTAATTAGGAGAGAAGGGGCTCCTCTCGATGACCAAATGGGCTCTGCCACAACAAGATCATGGGAACTTTGTGAATGCTAAAAGTTCTGCCATTGTAAAGTTTCTAATATGTCCTACCTCAGACAGGGCTTAATAGGAACAGAGAGCTATTGGCAAAGATTGCAAGGCAATTTTATTGCAGTTTATGGTATAAACAATCCAATGATTTAGTTCATATCTCAAAAAAAAAAAAAAAAAAAAGTGTAATAATTAATTTAAATCACTCCTTTCTAAATTTACAAATAAAAAAAAACTGAAATAACTAAATAAACATTAGCATTGTTGAATCTGAAAATGCCTGGATTGTTAAGAATATTAAAATATTGTAATGGAAAAAAAGTTGTCACTTTTTGGTTGTTTTGGCTCGCAAACAAAATTGAACAAAAAGTCATTAAAATGTCAAACATACAGTACCCTAAAATAGTATGAATAAAAACTCACCTATGACCTTACCCGGGTTTGGTGTGCAACACAAATTTTTTTATTGTAGTAATCATACCAACCCACCTAATAAAGCTTTAAGTTTATTATTACTGACCGGTGAATGCTATAAAAATAAAACCTGTAAAATGACACAATTGCATTTGGGATTGTTTTTTGCAGGACAAGTTGTACTTTCCAACACCTCAATTTAATATTGCATACGATGTAGTGGGAAGCGTGGAAAAAATTCCAAATGGGGTAAAATTGCAAAAAAAAAAAAAAACTATTCCACCAAAGTTTTACGGGTTTTTTATTTACAACGTTTGATGTGCAATAAAACTGACCGTTTGCTTTTATTATACAGGTCAGTACGAATACGGCGATACTTTATATGTATAGTTTTTCTTGCGTTTTGACAGTGATAAAAAAATTAAAAAGTGGAAAAAAAATCTGTTTTATTTTTTTGTCGCCATATTTTGACCCCTATAACTTTTTTATATTTATGTGTACGGAGCTGTATAGGGGCTTGTTTTTTGCAGGGCGATCTGAACATTTCATTGATACCATTCTGGTGTTTGTATGACTTTTTGATCACTTTTTATTTAATTTTTTGCAGAAAATGTAGCGACACCCATGATGTGTATTTTTATTTTATTTTTGTTCTTTTAGTTTTATTTTGGGAAAAGGGGGGTGATTTAATTTATCATTTTTTTTTTAATTTATTTTTTATTTATTTTTTACACTTTTTTTTTAAAATTCCCATAGTGAAATATAATATAAAATCATCTGATTGCTATTATCATAGACTCCAACGCACTTGCATTGGAATCTATTATGATTTCACTACTTTTCTATGAAGCCCTATTACAGGCAAGGGCTCCATAGGAAATACTATGCAGCAGCCTCCTGTCATTTATAAAGACAGGGGCTGATGCATACATGCTCCGGCTCCTCCGATCGCCACAAGCTTTCGGTTTTCAGAGAGCTCAGATGCCGTTGTCAGGATTGAGGGGTTAAATGTCCGCGATCGACACTGCCGGTTGAGTACATTAGCCGAGGGTGTCTGCTATAGGAAGCAGGTGGCCACCGGTGGCTATAGCACCCGCAGCGGGCATGAGCGGGCGCCATCTTTAAACACACGCCCGATGACGTACATCTGAATACATCACATGGAATACAAATGGCGTAATTAGAAAATGCAACTTGTCTCCCAAGAAACATGTCTTCATAAAGTTATGTGAACAGATGAGTAAAAAAGTTATGGCTCTTGAAAGGCAGGGAGGACAAAGTGAAAATAAGAAAAGGAAAATTGTTTATGGTGGCAAAGGGTTAAAACCGCAGCTTCTCCTGCTACAACGTGATCCTGCGATAAGACAGAATCACCCCTCTTATTGTAAAGAAAGCTTCTCACCTCTAGTAACTGAACCTTTTTTCTCTTGTCTTCTAAGGAGATTTTATATTGGAGAGCTTTTCACCATATTTTTGCCTTCTATTCCCCTGCTATACAAGACAAGGAGATAAATAAATAGCTTCTGAATAATGACATCAATTTTACAAAAAAAGTTACAAGATTGTAAATATGTGATTACATTTATGATTTAAAGAACCAAATATCATTCATGGCAAGAATAAAATGCTTTTGTCCAGTCCGATCATCGATCTCAGGAGTTATCTGACATTTACTTATATCAAGAAGTTTATTATTTATTCCTCTCTGAAATGTAATTGGCAAATGTTTCCTTGCATTTTTTGGCTCACTTTCTTCTAAATCAAAAGAGCAATGAATATGAAATATTAAGAGGCGATCAGCTAGTGAGAAAGCAGTAGAGGTTGAAATTAAAGAACCCATGCTTTAAACTCAGGTTGCAGTGTGACACGGATATAAGACACAATATAAAAGTTTCCCAGCTATGACCAAAAAGAGATATGAACTGCATCTGTGAAAATGTTTGCACTGGTTCACATGCTAATTTCATTCTAGCATGTGAAGAGCTTCAGATACGGTAGATCTTAAAAAGCTTCATAAAGTTTCATTTTTGTTTTTGTAACACACATGAAAGAGGGCATCCCACCAAAAAGCAAAATTATGTAGAGTTGGGGTTTGGGGGTGAAAATAAATAAAATAAATAAAAAGCCTCACTCACCTTTTGTCAACTCCCATCCCTACTATTTCTGGTTCCCACCAGACATGCCATTCTACCATTCCCATTCATGTGACTGTTGCAGCCATTCACTGGCCTCAGCTGGCATGTCTGTAAGAACAAAATATCACTGCAAATGCTCAGGAACTTCAGTGCTGGAATGGCAGACTTTTAGAGGGCAAGTGCTCTTTTTTGTAATATGTAGGGGCAGTGATACTGACCATTTTAGTACTACACTTTAATTACTAACCTTTCTTTTTTTTTTTTTTTTTTAATAGCTCCAAAGTAGCCCAATATGTGCAATGCTCCCTGTCTTCTGTTTAGTTAACTGTGGAGACACACTCCACACTGACTGCTGCTTCTCTCTCTCTCTCTAGTGGGGGTCAGTCTGGTAGACACTTGGTAGCTGTGCAGGAAGCAGGGACACAGACAGGATAATGTCTGATTTAAATTTTACTATTTCACACTAATATAATTAAACAAAGGCATAGCCATAACAAATTGGCTTAAACAAACAAACAAACCCTGCTCGGCTGTGCAAGTACATAACACAACATGACAGTCCCTAACTATACGTGGGACCAGCTACCTGGCCCACAGGTACAAAGGGTAAGTATTGGGTGGCACATGCAATACCTTCTGTAGTTCAGCAGTCAGCGCTCCAGGTATGGCCACCACTGTTCAGCTCTGCACTGAGTTTTAAATTAGGCACTAATGACCCATGTGACCTGCAGCTGTGGGCTATGGAAGCCCAGGACTGAAGCCCAGGTGAAGTGAGCATTCCAACTGCCAACCTCACTCACTCCAGTATAAGCAGGACCCAGTACATATTTTACAATCTACATGTATATATTTATATAAAACTATATATAAATGTGGAGAGAGGCAGTGAGGGCAGCAGCCGTCAGTGTGGAGCAGGTCTCCAAAGTTAAGTAAACAGAAGACAGGGAGCGTTGCTAATGCAAAAAATTTTTCAATTTCTCTACTTCTATAATACATATTATTACCACCCAAAAAAGTTTCTGATTTACATTCCCCATATGTCTTCTTCGTGTATCGATCATTTTGGGAATGCCATTTTATTTTTTGTGGACGTTAGAAGGCCAAATTTAGAAGCAAATCTTGACATTTTTCAGAAATTTTCCAAAACCCACCTTTTAGAGACCAGTTCAGGTCTGAAGTCACTTTGTGAGGCTTACATAATAGAAACCACCCAAAAATGACCCCATTCTAGAAACTACACCCCTCAAGGTATTCAAAACTGATTTTACAAACGCTGTTAACCCTTTAGGTTTTCCACAAGAGTTAATGGCAAATGGAGAAAAAAATTCAGAATTTTGATTTTTTGGAACATTTTCCATTTTAATCCATTTTTACCAGTAACAAAGCAAGGGTTAACAGCCAAAGAAAACTCAATATTTATTGCCCTGATTCTGTAGTTTGCAGAAACAGCCCAAATGTGGGCGTAAACTGCTGTATGGCCAAACGGCATGGTGCAGAAGGAAAGGAACGCCATATGGTTTTTAGAAAGTGGATTTTGCTGGACTGGATTTTTGACACCATGTCCCATTTGAAGCCTCCCTGATGCACCCCTAGAGTAATGGGACATAGAGTCAAAAAACTAGTCCAGCAAAATCTGCCTTCCAAAAACCATATGGCATTCCCTTCCTTCTAAGCCCTGCCGTTTGGCCATACAGCAGTTTACGACCACATATGGGGTGTTTCTGCAAACTAGAGAATCAGGGCAATAAATATTGAGTTTTGTTTGGCTGTTAACCCTTGCTTTGTTACTGGAAAAATGGATTAAAATGGAAAATTTGCCCAAAAAATAGCTGTTTTGGGACCGTTTTTTTTTTTTTTTTACATTTATTTACATCGTTGAACTGACAGGTTAGATTGTGTGCTATTTCTATATTGCAGGTTGTTAAGGACGCGACAATACCAAATATGTATACTTTTTTATATTTATTTAAGTTTTACACAATAATATTATTTTTGAAACAAAAAAATCATGTTTTAATGTCTCCATAGTCTGAGAGCCATATTTTTTTAATTTTTTTGGGCGATTGTATTATGTGGGGTATCATTTTTTGCGGGCTGAGATGTCGGATTGATTGGCATTATTTTTGGGTGCATATAACTTTTTGATCGCTTGCTATTACAGTTTTTGAGATGTGAGGTGACAAAAATGTTTTTTTTACATAGTTTTTATTTTTTATTTTTTACGGTATTTACCTGAGGTTAGATCATGTGATATTATTATAGAGCAGATTCTTACGGACGCGGCAATGCCTAATATGTATATATATTTTTTTTGTTATTTTACTTTAACACTATAACAGCATTTTAGAAAAAAAAATAATGTTTTAGTGTTTCTATAGTCTGAGAGCCATATTTTTTTATTTTTTGGGTGATTGTCCTATGTAGTGGCTTATTTTTTGCGGGATGAGATGGCGGTTTGATTGTTACTATTTTGAGAGGCATATGCTTTTTTGATCACTTTTTATTACACTTTTTGTGATGTAAGGTAAAATGGCTTATTTTACGCCATTGTTTTATTTATTTTTTACGGTATTTGCGTGAGGGGTTAGGTCATGTGATATTTTTATAGAGCAGGTATTTTCTGACGCGGCGATACCTAATATGTGTAGTGTATTTTATTTTTTTAATTTTTATTCAGTGATATGTGTTTTTTAATTTTTTCTTTTTTTTTCACTTTTTTAAATTTTTCTTTTGACCCAGACCCACTTGGTTCTTGTAGATCCAGTGGATCTGGTGTCTATCTAATACAGTACAGTACACTATACCAGTGATGGGCAAAGTGCGGCTCTCCATCTGTTGCTAAACTACAACTCCCACCATGCCCTGCAGTAGGCTGATAGCTATAGACAAGCTTTGCATGCTGGGAGCTGTAGTTCTGCAACAGCTGGAGAGCCACACTTTGCCCATCACTGCACTATACAGTGTACTGTGCTGTATTTTTTTTACTTTACATAGTCTAAGCAGACTTGTGCCTTTAGCAGAAGTCTGATTAGACTTACAGTACCATGGCAAGCAGGACGCCTCTGAAAGCGTCCTGCTGCCATGGTAACCACCACCAGCAGCGGGTGATGGGGAGGGAGGGGGGCTCCCTCCCTCTTCGATCCCATCCTGTCGGGGGGCTGCAAAGGCACAGCAGCACCGATGGGAGAGGGAGGGAGCTCCCTCCCTGTTAACCCCTTCCATATAGCGGCATGGAAGGGGTTAAAACTGCTGACATCTGCAGCACAGATGTCAGCATTTTTTTTAGCAAAGTGTCAGCAATGTGCTGACACTTTGCTAAAACCACTAGACACCAGGGAAGAATACAGAGGAGGCGGGGAATCGCAATTGCGATCCCGCCTGCCACACCGCCCGCCTCCCTCACCGCCTCCCGCCGCCCACAACCACCCCCCCTGCACCCCTGCTGCCAAAATATGATTGTGGGCTGCAGGGGGGGTTAAAATTTAACACTTTGGAGGCATTACCTCTCTGATCCCCGCGAGATTGCACAAAAATAATCCGTGAAGTCAACACAAACTTACTGCTTACACCCTCTCTACTCTGTCACGGGGGCGCTACTTGTATAAGCTTTTAATAGAACAGGTTTTGTAGACAGCTATGTGGAATCAGATGACAACGGTGTAAAAGGAATGTGTTTCTTTTTGATGCTAACGTTGACCTGAGGCTGAGATCACACTTGAGTTATTTGGTCAATTTTGGCCCCGTGACTGCCCAAATACTTGAAGCGTGCATTTATTCTAAGTGCAACGCCTGTCATCTGCATGTCATACTGAGTACATAGTATTATTTCACTACCACAGCAGACTACCTATGCGTGTTACTGCAAGGCACAGTGTTGTACACCACTATAAAGGCTCTCAGCAACCAGGAAATAGATGTTTTTAATGCAATTCGCACCGAACCAAATTTTTCCCAAAAATGTTTAAAAAATTTCCTTATCTCTTATCATAATATATTAATACGTGCCTTGTATTAACTTTCTTTACATGCTAAATGCTATTTGCTGAATGACAAAGTGACAGAACCCCTTTAATGTGTGCAGGCCTTGTGCTATCAGACCCAAGAAGACTGGAGGCTGTAATCACTGCCAAAGGTGCTTCAACTACAGTTGTGTTCAAAATTATTCAACCCCCACTAAAATTGAGTGTTTTGGCCAGTTTGACATTGATTTTGGTCATTTCAGTCATCTTGTTTACAATTAAATCAAAGAAGCACTTGTAAGTCAGACAAATATAACATAACATTTATAATGAAATAACCACAAATGTCTTTTCTGTGCTCACATCATTATCAGTTTTATTCAACCCCCAAATGACATTCAATCTTAGTACTTAGTACAACATCCTTTTCCAGTTATAACAGCTTTTTTTTTATTTTTTTTAAATTATTTTTATTAAAGATGTCAAGAGATCACATAATAGATTTCACAAAGTACACATAGTACTGACCATCAGTGCATAGAGAATAAATACAAACGACTAACTGTAGCAGATAGAAGTCATACAGAGCTCAAAGTATGCTAATGGCAAGTGCTGTAAACCGACATCAATTTTATAAATTTTCTCCCCCTCCCCCCTCCCTTTTAAACACCTTCCCCAGTGAACAAAACTCCGAGGCCCCCACCCTCCCCGAATCCCATCTAAAAAACCCGCAGAAATGGCATTTAGTCTGAACCCGAGGTCTGAACCCTCAATGCGCCTCCAGCGTTTTGAGGCTATAATGTTTAACCTTACAGAAGTTATAATTCCAGTTTACCTAGAGAACCCTTCAGTTTGGCTTCCAGATACCATTTTGTCTGAGTGAAGGGAGATAGAAGTTCTCTGATCTCGTCCTCCGACAATGATTTTTCAATAAACTTCCTCCATTTTTTAATGAATCTGCCTATCGTTTTTTCTTTGTACTTTTCCATATCTAGTCTTTCCATAAAAAGCATTTGTTTCACTATACCTAGTACCTCTTCCCAGGACGGAGTCGCTTGCTGCAGCCAATACCTCAAAAGTGCTTTTTTAACCGACATCAGAACTATGTGTATGCCCTTCTCAGACACCTTATTTCCATCAGCCTCCCCTTGAACCTTTGGGATGCATTGAAAGATACACTGTTGGGGGTTTAAAATCATCTCTACTCCCCATACCGATTCTATATACTCTTTTGCACACTCCCATAAGTGTATTATATTGGGGCAAGTCCACAACCCATGTAGCAGATTTGCCTTTGGTAATGCGCATTTGGGACACTGCCTCAGATAATGCGCCGGAGCATCACGAAATGAGAGGTCAAAAGCGTAAGTGGCCCTATGTATAATTCTCAGTTGGGTCTCGCGCCATTGCTCATTGTAAATAGCTTTTCTTATCATTTCAAAGCCTTCTCTGATCCGTTTGGGTAGGCCCGGCTCATCAATATCACGTTCCCACGATGAGAAAGTCTGCGCTACTAATCCCAAGGTTTGTGTGCTATGTATTCTACGGTATAGTTCCGCTAGTGGGATAGGCGAGGAGGTATTTCCCATTAAAGCTGCAAACCACGCCAACCTGTCTAGCTCCCCAGGCTCTCAGCCTGTTCTTTGCAATAAGCCTGCAGTTGATAATAAGGAAGAGAGCAGGAGGCCAGTAGCCCATATTTAACTCGGCACTCTTCCCATGACAACAACCTTTGATTTGAGACGTCTAATACATCTCTCAAAATGGTGATCCCTTTCTGTTTCCACGCTCTAAACAAAGCATTCTCTCTCCCCTGGGGAAACGACGGCAGCGTCCACAATGGCATGTAGGGAGATAAATATATCGGAGTCGATAGATCTTACGGACCGCCTTCCATGCCATGATGGTGTCCCTGAGCAACACTGATTGCTTGATGCATGGGGGAATAGATTTGAGTCTTGTGTGGAGCATCGCCGTCAAATCCCAAGGGGCCGCCAAAGCCTGTTCTAATCCTCGTGCTGAGAAGCAGGAGGTTCCCCATATCCAGTCCCTCACATGTCTTGTCAAAGCTGCTAAATTATAGTGGCGTATATTAGGTAGTTGTAGTCCCCCTTCCCACTTAAGCATGGTCAATTTAGCATATGATATCCTCGGTCTTTTGTTCTTCCATAGAAAGGAGGTAAAAGCTGCTTGTAGTCTGGAGACATCTTTGTGCTTCAGCAGCACCGGTATAGTCTGCAGGGGATATAGGAGCCTAGCAAAACTAGTCATTTTCAGTAGGTGAGCCCTACCATGGAGAGATAAGGGCAGATCCCTCCACCGTTCCAATTCCCCTATAATTTTTTGTATTAGCGGGGTATAATTCAGTGAGTAAATAGAGTTAGACGTTCGCCCTATCTTTATTCCCAAATATGTTAGGTGATCCTGACGCACTTCCACCGTGCTATGTCCACTTATGCCCCTGACTGGATGACCCAAGTAGAAGACTTGGCTTTTAGCCACATTGATTTTATAACCTATAGCCGATCCATAGCGGATGAGCGTTTCTAATATCTGTTGGAGTTGGGTATCTGGCGAGTTGGAGAAGACTAACAGGTCGTCAGCAAAACAGGTCAATTTTAATTCCTGCTCCCCCACCCTAATCCCCTCATAGATGTCATTTTCGATAAGAAAACGGGCCAGAGGTTCTAAAGCGATGTTAAAGAGCAAAGGGGATAAAGGGCAGCCCTGTCTGGTCCCCTTCCCTAACTCAATCCTAGTAGAGAGGAAACCCGGAATATACACCTGGGCCAATGGGTTGTCATAGATTGCCCCTAGGTAATTTCGAAAACTCCCTGTGATCCCCATGGCGTCAAGTACTTCATCCAGCCAGGCCCACTGCACATTATCAAAAGCCTTTTCGGCATCTATGGCTAAAAGGGCCGGGTTTGATGAAGGAGTACGGGAGTCTAATACTGCTAATACTCTCCGAATGTTAGAAACTGCTGAGCGTCCCTTCATAAAACCTACCTGGTGGTCTCCTATCAGATCGGGAAGAACCTCTGCTAGGCGTGTGGCCAAGAGCTTGGATAATATTTTGACATCCTGGTTTATGAGAGATATTGGCCTGTAAGACCCTGGTTGGGACAAATCTTTCCCCGGTTTTGGGAGAACCTTAATGTAAGCTGTTCTCCCAGAAGGGGGCAAGCCTTTGCCTTGCAAAACGGAATTAAACAATGATGTTAACGTGAGAGTTATTTCCCCAGACAAACCCTTATAGAATTCCGCCGGGAAGCCGTCGGGGCCGGGGGCCTTACCATTGGATAGACCCTTAATAGTTCGTTTTACCTCATCCTCTCCTATTTCTCTATTAATAGAATGTAGAGATTCAGGTGATATAGTCGGGAGACTGGTCCTACTTAAAAGGTCCTGAGCTGTTCCGCTATCATAGGGTTCCGGGGCATACAGGGTTCTAAAGTACTTTCCCAAAATCTCTACCACCTCCCTCGGTTGAGTGTGCAGAATCCCGTTATGATCCCTGAGAGGCCTATAATGGGACCCAGGAGTGTATGGTTTTGTTAGATTGGCCAGCAATTTGCCCGCCTTGTTGCCATAGCGGAATAATTCCGCCCTCTTTCTATCTCCATACCACTTCTCCTTACATTCCAAATAATAATCGAAGGTATGTTTGGCCGTCACCCACAAAGTTTTGCTCCTATCTGAAGGATTCTGGAGAAACTCCGTGTAAGCAGCTCTTAGTTTGCCCGTTGCCTCCTCATAATTACGTTGTGCCTCCTTTTTCTTCCCCGCTGTGTAAGCCATAATGCGCCCTCTCACTACCACTTTTGCAGTATCCCAAAATATTCCTGGGTTGTTCCTGTAGGATTCATTATCATGAGAAAATTCCCACCACCAACCCTTACAAAGGTGTAAAAACTCCTCATCCCTCGCCAAGTGTGAGGGCAATCTCCAGAGGAAATCTGACCCCCTAGGAATTATATCTCTCACCTCCACCACCACCGGGGCATGGTCCGAAATGAGTAGATCAGAGATGTAGGCGTCTTGGATCCTGCTCAAAAGGTTCCCAGAAGCAAGTACATAATCAATTCTGGACCACGAGACCCGAGAGTGGGAAAAGTGAGAGAATTCCCTATCCGCCGGGTGATGGAATCTCCACACATCCAGAAGACACGTCCTATCCAGGAATGGGGCAAGGGTATGTGCCCCCTTTGGATTCGTGTGGGCCGTAGGGTCGCGATGTTGTCTGTCTTCACGTTCGTCGTGAACCCTGTTAAAATCTCCAGCTACAATAAGGTTGTCCCTCCCTTCCCTCAATATGACAGTTTCTAGGTCTCGATAGAAAACCGCCTGTGCCGTATTGGGAGCGTATACATTATATATGGTAAGAGAACCTTCCTGTAGACCCAAAACTATTTTTACTAACCTCCCCTCCTTGTCCACCTTGGTAGTCTTTACCTCTGCCCGCAGGCATTTATGCAGGAGGATGATCACCCCCGCTTTCCTACCCAGGGAGGAGGAACCAAATACCTGGCCTACCCAAACTTTACGGAGTCTCCAGAAGTCACTGTCTTCCAAATGCGTTTCCTGAAGGAGGGCCACATCACATTTAAGCCTTTTTAGGTGACGCAATACAGACATACGCTTGTATTGGGACCGAAGTCCCTTCACGTTCCAAGTGACTATTCTCATGTTATGTCTAGTATGTGGTTCTCATTCAGGATATACTCCCAAAATGGGATAACTCGGATCCATCTTAATATGATGCTAAATGCCATTTCCACATTGTAAACAAGGGACAACCAAACAATTACCCAACTGTTTCCCAAAGAATAAAACATTTTAACTAGCGAACAAAATAATTCCCTCATTTTTCTGGACTTCACTTTTTTCGCGTAAGTGAGGACGTAATCAGATCCTATTCTCCTCACCATCTTCTTACTTCACTAATCAGTCGCTCCCCAACCTCCTCAACCCTGTTTGACACAATAAGAGGTGCAGACTGTATCCCTCTACCCCTATGCCCGTAACCAACGAGTGGTTCCTACACCTGGAAAAGGGCAGTTGCTAAAATGGCCGGAGAAAAATGGTCAACCTTATGGAGCCCCATATATATATACATATATGTACACATATACATATACATACACATACATATACATTACATACATTTTTTTTTTTTTTTTTTTGACCTCTACCTCCCTCCCCCATTTTCCGCCCTGCCACGACGGTAGTCTGCCGTGGAGACCTCCCATGCAAATGTCCCCCTACCAAGGAGTTAGAAGCACACTTCCGTTGTCAAAAGTCTCACGTGATCCGGACATCACCGGATAAGCTGCGATCAGTCCCAGGTCGGTCCCTCTGAGCCGAGTCTTGGTGGTGTCCGCTGGTTAGTGGAGTGTCCTCTCGGGGATCCTCGTCGTCCGGTTGTTCTGTCCCGCCATCCTCGTCCCGCAGCACCATTACCCCTAGTCGGGGGAGGCTGGGTAGAAGCAATGTCCTCATCAATGTCCAGGGCCTCCGCTGCCTCTTTAGGCGTTAGATAAGTGTCAACAATGCCGTCCTGGCGAAAAACTTTAAGAGTCGCTGGGTACACCAAGGCAAATCTCGTTTTCTTGTGCACTAGAGAAGTGCAAATAGTAGAGAATGCTCTTCTGCGTTTTGTGACCTCCGCAGAGTAATCGCCAAATAGCAACATCTTGTGGTTGTTCACTATAAGCGGCTGAGAAGATTTTTTGAACTTAGACAGAATTGCTTCCTTTGCCGCGTAATTTAAATAGCGGACTATGACCGGTCTGGGTCTAGAGTAGCCCTGTGAGTGGTCCTGTTGGGGCGGTGGACCAATTCTATGCGCCCTCTCTACTGTGAAGCTGCCCTGTAGCCCCAAGGCCTGCAGGACGTCTTGCGCGCAAAGTTGTGCTAGGTGTTGTGGCAGGACTGTTTCCGGAACACCCACTATACGCAAATTGTTGCGGCGTGATCTATTTTCGAGATCATCGACTTTATCTTTCAAATACATGTTAGCTTGAAGTACCTCTTTAATTTGCGAGTGAGCACTCTCCACTGCACCCTCCATCATCACCAATCTCTGTTCCAGTTCCTCCAGTTGGTGGGCATGTTGCAAGACATCTGTCTGTAGCTGCTGGAGGGTCGAGGAAATGGTTGCTTTTAACGTGGCTTTAATGTCCGGTGCCAGCAATTTGGCAACTTCTATTGCCATCGTTTTACAGGATATTTGAAGGTCCTGACTGGAGCAGGTGGGACAATTCCCTTCTGCTTGATCCCCGATCTCTGTCTCTGGAGGGGGTTGCGGTGGTTGCGAGGCTGATCTAGTGCTGCGGCCTGTCTTCTCCGCTGTCGTCGCCATCTTTGATTTTTGCCGCCTGCCCTCCCGTTGCGATAATGCGTGTTCACTTGTGCGGGAGCCGCTCCGGAGGAGGAATTTGTCCATGCGCTGAGTCTCACCGATGATGGTAAGCTCCGGTGAGAGTTTAATGACCTCTGGCTTGCAGGCTCCCTGGTGTTCGGGTTAGAGGTTGTGGAGCTCCTTACTCCTGCTTCCTCACATACGCGCGCCGGAACCGGAAGTCCTATAACAGCTTTTAAACGTGAAGCATAGCTTGACACAAGTGTCTTGCAGCGATCTACGGGTATCTTCGCCCATTCTTCATGGGCAAAAGCCTCCAGTTCAGTCACATTCTTAGGCTTGCGCGCTGCAACTGCTTTCTTTAAGTCCCACCAGAGGTTCTTAATCGGATTTAAGTCTGGCGACTGCGATGGCCACTTCAAAATGTTCCAGCCTTTAATCTGCAACCATGCTGTAGTGGACTTGGAGGTATGCTTGGGATCATTGTCCTGTTAAAAGGTCCAACGTCTCCCAAGCCTCAGGTTTGTGACGGACTGCATCACATTTTTATCCAATATCTCCTGGTACTGAAGAGAATTCATGGTACCTTGCACACGCTGAAGCTTCCCTGTACCGGTAGAAGCAAAACAGCCCCAAAGCATGATTGACCCCCCGCCATGCTTCACAGTAGGCAAGGTGTTCTTTTCTTCATAGGCCTTGTTCTTCCTCCTCCAAACATAGCGTTGATCCATGGGCCCAAACAGTTCTAATTTTGTTTCATCAGTCCACAGAACACTATCCCAAAACTTTTGTGGTTTGTCCACATGACTTTTGGCATACTGCAGTCGACTCTTCTTATTCTTTGGAGACAGCATAGGGGTGCACCTGGGAGTTCTGGCATGGAGGCCTTCATTACGCAGTGTGCGCCTTATTGTCTGAGCTGAAACTTCAGTACCGGCATCTGACAAATCTTTTTTCAGTTCCTCAGCAGTCACACAGGGACTTTTCTCCACTTTGCGCTTCAGGTAGCGCACAGCAGTCGAAGTCAGCATCTTCTTTCTGCCGCGACCAGGTAGTATTTCAACAGTTCCCTTTGCCTTGAATTTCCGAATGATGCTTCCTATGGTGTCTCTTGGTATGTTTAACATCTTTGCAATCTTCTTATAGCCATTGCCCTTCCTGTGAAGAAAAATTACCTCTTCTCTTGACTTCTTGGACCATTCTCTTGACTTCACCATGTTTGTAAACACACCAGTAAATGTCTAGAAGGAGCTGAGTATCACAGTCATTTTAAATCTGCCTAAGGCCTCATGCACACGGCCGTGGGTGTTTTGCGGTCTGCAAACCGCGGATCTGCAAAACACGGAAGCTGCTCCGCGTTCCGTTCCGCAATTTGCGGAACGGAACGCGGCCCATTATAGAGATGCCTATTCTTGTCCGCATAACGGACAAGAATAGGACATGCTCTATTTTTTTGCGAGGGCACGGAACGAGACACGGCTGCGGACAGCACACGGAGTGCTGTCCGCATCTTTTGCGGCCCCATTGAAATGAATGGGTCCGCGGCCGAGCCGCGAAATATGCGGCTCGGACGCGGACCCAAACAACGGCCGTGTGCATGAGGCCTAATTGGTGCTTATTATGCTTGATTGCTGCTCCTTGACATCCACAGGTGTTTTCAATACCTGATCGAAAACACTTGAATGAACCTCTGTTCTTAAGAGTGGTCGTCTTTAAGGGGTTGAATAATTGTGTCAATGAAGAAATCACAAAAAAAAACATTTAATACTGTATTACAAAAACAATTGATGTCATTTGAGTTGCATTTGGTTCTTTAAAAAGTCCTTGTAAGATTTCTTTCTGAACACAATTACAAATGTACACTAAATTCCCTAAAACCCTTTATAGCATTGGGGGTTGAATAATTTTGAACACAACTGTAAGTCCTCAGTAAAGGGTTTGAATACTTATGTCAATGCAATATTTTCATTATCCTTTTCAATAAATTAGCAAAGATTTTGAACATTATGGGGGTCATTTATCAAACCAGATCCATCAGATTTTTTGACTGAAAATATTGAGAGACATTGAAATTGCAACATTTTTTGCAGTATTTCTGCAGCATTTTTAAGACACGCTACTTTTCAATGTGATATATGCTTAAGGCAGAAAAGTAAGATTTGGATTATGGGACAATTACTGTCTGTGACACTTAGGATGTCGCATAAAAGACATGAAAACAATATCAAATGATAAATGACCCCCTCTGTTTTTACTTCTTTATTATGTATTGAGTGTAGAATGATGGGAGAAATTTTAACTTTTTATTTATTTTAACACAAGGCCGCAGCATAACAAAATGTGAAAGGGTAAGGCTACATGCACACGACCGTATGTGTTTTGAGGTCCGCAAATTGCGGATCTGCAAAAAAAACCGGATAATATCGGTATGCCATCAGTTTTTTTTCACGGATTCACTGTAATAATGCCTAAAGCAGACAAGTATAGGACATGTTCTATTTTTTTTGTGGGGCTATGGAACGGGCATGCTGATGCGGATAGCACACGGTGTGCTGTCCGCATTTTTTGCGGACCCATTGAAATGAATGGGTCCACATCCTATCCGCAAAAAAAACAAAAACTGAACGGACACAGAACGAAACAATGTCCGTGTGTATGTAGCCTTAGGGAAAGACTCTCTGAATACACTGCAAGTAGAGCCTGCTCTCCCTGATTTCATTTGAGGTCTGTTGGTACAAGGAAAGGTAGCTTATAGAGTCACCTTACCATGGTGGACAAATGGTATTAAGTTAAAAAACCACTGACCCCAGTATGATTGTTTTGGTACCTATCTTCCCAACCTTCAATCAGTGGAAAACTTCAAGCTTCATATTTTTTTATTTTAGCACCATGTATTATTTTTTTCTGACCAAATAATTGAAATACGAGAGACCTTATATGGGTCTTCTCAATATATGGTAATGAAGTGTCAGGATAAATGGTTTTCTATTCTGGCTATTGATGAATGATTATGTTACTATATCCTATGTTGCAGGGATGCAATAATTGCAGCACTTTCCTTTTATTGCTTTTACATTTATTGATAGAAATCGTGTTGTCAGGAACATTCTGGCCTTGGAGCTGTTATTGGATTAAAAATGCACTTAATAACAATTTTTGACTGATAAGTTAACATAAAAATGCCTCTTCTCCTTTAGAATTGTTGACATATATATAACCCACATCTGCATTGTTATATAATATTACATTATGGATTTATGGATATAAGAAGTCCTTGTCTTGGACTCATTGGAAACTGTGAAAAGTTCAAGGTGTTTTACTTTTATCTTACACAATTCAAATTTCACTATAACTGGTTATATGTGTGTGTCTAACTTGAATTTAACAATACCCTTTCATAGAAAAAAGGTTTAGTACAGCATATAAATAGCAGTCACACCCAAAAGGACCCTCCGACACATAGGAAGATACCAACATTACATTTGCATTGGGGCCCAAGAGCATTATTTCATGCATCTCTGTATTTCAGGTGTCTAAAATATTGCATTTCACAGTTGTCATATTTGCATAGATGTAAGCTTTTAGTTTGTACACGTAGCATGTAATGACTAGTGTTGAGCGCGAATATTTGAATAGCGATTTTTTTTGCGAATATCACTATTTCGAATATTCGTTTTTGTTTTTTTTAAGTTGTTAATCCTTGTTGCTCTCTGGTTGTCTAACTTGTCTTCCCACTTGCCAAAAGCTGTTCTTACCTGTCCAGAGGATTCCTGGCTCCCTGCCCGCTCCAGTCAATGCCCGTTGCCGCTTCTGCCGATTTCCCGTGTGCATGGGAACGCCTCCATGCTAAAATGTACTGTCGGATGTGAAAATCACGATCTCACAAATTTGACTAAGTTGTAATCGCAATGCGATTAATATAACCTGAATTACTCACATTGCAAATTCAACTTAGAGCTGGGTTCCTAACGGTTGTATTGCTAGAATATAACAAATATCACAAATTCACGAATAGAGCACTATATTCTCAATCTTCGTTATATTCTAGCAAGCCAACCATTAGGAACCCAGCTCTAAGGTTAATTCGCAATGCGATTATATGTTCGCTTCGCGAATGAAACTTAGAGCTGAGTTCCTAATGGTTGTTGCTTGAATATATAACGAAGATTGAGAATATAGTGCTATATTCGTGAATTCGTGATATTCGTCATCTTCGTTATAGTCTAGCAATACAACCATTAGGAACTTAGCTCTAAGATCAATTCGTAATGCAATTATATGTTCGCTTTGCGAATGAAACTTAGATCTGAGTTCCTAATGGTCGTTGCTAGAATATAACAAAGATTGAGAATATAGTGCTATATTCGTGATATTCGTTATATTCTAGCAATACAACCATTAGGAACTCAGATCTAAGTTTAATTCACAATGTGAATATAAATTCATGTAACATTCGCAATATATAGAATAATGATGAATATTCCATTTCGACGAATATATGACGAATATTCAATCGAATATTCGCAAAATATCGCGAAATCGAATATGGCTCTTCCCGCTCATCAATAGTGATGACATTTAGTACATTCTGTTGATTTACTGTTGTTAGATACAACTATGCCATACTCTTCTTTGGTGATACCACAGGCCAAGAGAGCCTTCAACTAAAAACAACTGCAGGGTCCAGCTTAATTCTGAAGGATATATGAGAGTTAATATAAAAAAAATTCCCAAATTTGTAATATTTTTTTCTGAAAAATGTTGAGGTAAGGACTAACTTCCCACACCCCAACATATAGTTCTGGTGCTGGGATGGAACCGACACAGCAGTTATGCCCACGTCATCAGCAATAGGAAAGAGCTGTAATATACAGCAAGGCTTTCACTCAAAGGCTTGGAGTTAGCTCTGATACTGTCTATTTAACCCCTTAATCTGTTTGGACATAGAGAATTGGTTTACTTTGTCACTCCATCGCCCACCCCCACAACATAGTCAGTCTCTGGGTGTGAATGGTTATTTATTTACTGAATATTCTGCAGACTTTCACTCATCCATAATTAAATTGCTCTGATAAAATGTGTCACTCATACAGATTTCTTTCAAAATACAGGCATCAAAGTAATTTGAAGAATCTAGGGCCCCAAGCAAAATCTGTTTAACAAGGCCCTCAACCTATCATGTGTTATTTATACTAAGCGTATCCTTTTATATTGCTGAGGGACATTTTGGCTCTCCTGCACCAGTCTGATTGAAACCTCCCCCCTAATAGCTGCATTACTGTACTCCTTATAGAGCTGTCAGCCATCAGCTGATTAATGTGTGACTGGCTTCGGTATCCTTTATCGGCAGGTGTTAAAGGGGTTGCCTCACTTCAGAAAATAGCATTTATTATGTAGAGAAAGTTAATACAAGCCATTTACTAATGCATTCTTATTATCCATATTACTTCCTTTGTTGGCTGGATTAATTTTTCCATCACATAATACACTGCTCGTTTCTATGGTTATGACCACCCTACAACCCATCAGCAGTGGCCGTGCTTGCACACTATAGGAAAATGCACCAGCCTATGTGTGCTCCCACGGTCTCAGCAACCAGAGAGGCCAGTGCTTTTTCCTATAGTGTGCAAGCACGGCCAAAGCTGATGGATTGTAGGGTGGTTGTAACCATGGAAATGAGCAGTGGAGCAGAAGAAAAATGAATCAAGCCAGCAAACGAAGCAATTTGAATAACAATACATTGGTAATGGGCTTGTATTAACTTTTTCTACATGATAAATACAATTTTCTGAAGTGACACAAACCCTTTAAGAGCAACAGGGACCTCTTGCCTCTGTCTCACTGTTTGTTTTGGCAGTTGCTATACAACCAACATCTGAATCTGGTTCTGTTATCAACCTCCTTAGAATTGTGTTTGCTGTTAGTTTGCTGTTTTTTTATATTTTCTTCATTATTGTCTGGCCTTTAAATACATTTAGTACCTGTGCCTCTTTGTTTGGTATAGTGATACCTCTGTGCAGCTTATTTTCAGATTCTTGAATCTTAATCCATTCGCTTTGTTTGAGTACATTCTGGGATTTGTTGTTCTATGGTCTTTTCTGTATTGTAGTTTTGTTTTTGTGGGTTCTGCTTCCTGTTTGCTGTTTGGGTTTTGTGATTTTCTTGCTGTCTTGTTGGACTTAGCAGTTGATTGCCAGTTTTAACTAGGTTTTATTCCTCCTAGGCCAAGTTCACACTTCAGTTATTTGGTCAGTTATTTCCATCAGTTATTGTGAGCCAAAACCGGGCGTAAGTCAAAAACACAGAACAGTTGCAGATCTTTTCCTTATACCTGATCTCTGAGTAGGCTTCACTATAGGTTTTGGGTCACAATAACTGCTGGAAATAACTAACCAAATAACTGAACTGTGAACTTAGCCTTACCTACATCCATCCCTCTCCATCTGTGTATGTTAATGCCTTCTGCTGTCTGTTCCATTGCCGGACTCCATCTTCCTTAAGCTTTGCCATCCTCATCTAGTTTTCTGCAAAGAGTTTATTGAGTTTATCATCTTGTATTTGTAGCCTGTGAATATGATACACGCTTTGTATGTCTTTTCTGGTGACTGCCCATAGGTTATGTAATTCTGCTCTACTCAAGTCCTGAGGGTATCTGAGTACTAATAGACATAGTTAGGTATTAGGGAAGGCTAGTAGAAGTCAAAAACAACTGCCATTGTTGTTACACCAGGGACGCTGTGTGTGCCTACTTATTTTCTCTGCAATGCTTACAACAATTTTTACCCAAGTTCATTGTCATTGTCTGAACCTGGACAAATATGACTAAGTAGCTGAGAAAAAAAATCCATCTCCTCTGAGAAGTAAAACCTTCCCTGGTTTGAAGTGATATAAGAGAAAACAGAAATAAGCAGCTTTCAGCACTAGTTTGATTAGTTCCTCTTTACTGACTCATTCCATGTTATAGAAGCAATTGTACTTATTTATATCCATGGAAAGATAATATTTTAAGGTCCACTGCTTTGCTGCTTAGCAGATACTTGATATGTATCTGTTAAATTAATGTTGTTATCACGATTACTTTACCAGCACGGAACATGATGGGAATCTACCCTAAGGCTCAATGTTTCTAACAAGTAGGACACAAAACTCATAAATTAAAAACCAACAAAACTTTGCAAACAAATTTGTAAAGCTGAATGTTAAGTGGTTTTGTTAGAAATCTGAGTATGACTTTTTACATTGATTACTAATACTGAACATAATAGAAGCATTTTACTGCTATAAAGATAGCATTATAGAATTTTATATATTTGTTTGGACAGTATGTTTTCCTCACACATGCATAGAGCACTACTACAATGGGTTTGGGTAAGATTGGCCCCAATATCTAAATAATAGATCCAACATTTTATTGATCTGGCTCATATACAGTAATTTCTGTTAAAATGATTGTTTGCTTTGGGGAACCCAGGCCTCATGCTGGAGGACCCCTTTTGTCTGATTACCACTTGGACTGCTCATTCAATTTAAAGGGTGCAGTATAAGGGAAAACTCCATTAAGCCATGTTAAAATACGGCTCCAGTGGAGCCCCATGTCTTCTTATCCTCTTTGATTGCTAGAAAATAGGAGCCACAGTGTTACTCCTAGTATTGTGCCCCTTTGCGTGTAGACTAGGAAAAATTGGGATTTTTGGACTCTCTGTAGTCAGCTTATCATTGAGGGAACCCTTGCTATGGCGGCAGTACATGCCCGCTGGTGCTCCACTCCTACTGATGGGCATGACCGCTGTCCTGTTCATCCACTCTGTCGCTCCTGGTCTCCAGTGGTTCGGTCCCGTTAACTTCTCTCTCCTACTACCTGACCGACCCACGCATTGCTGCCTCAGTGCTGTCCTGGTGGGGCGGTCGGACCCAGAGCCGAGGAGGCTTTGCTGCACAATGGGGTTGCTGTGTGGGTCCTGCCGTCTGCTGCCGTTGCGGTGCTGGGGCGCCGGTGGTCACCGCGCACAGCTGCGCCATTTATAGGTTAGAGTAGTTTCCCACTTGTAGAGGCTTCCTTGTCGCGGTAAGTGGGCCTATGCTCTTTGATCAAACTGTATACTAATGCCTCTTATGCACAGCATGCAATGTATTACAAATTGGGCGGATACGCCACGTAATTATGCTGAGACAGTCGTTATATCAAAAGCATAGTGTTGAGGATGTGCGATCCAGATTCACTCTCCAGTGTATATATACTAATGGTCATAAAGGACAGAAGAATTTGGGCATAATGTAGGAACTATCCCTACAAAAAAAAAAAACACTGGGGATATGTGTTTCTAGACATTATACTCAGGAATACACACTAACTGGGCACATGATACAGGTATCACATTTCATTGTATAAGTGAAAGAGTCAGGTGGCCAGGATTCTGGTCCTAGGTTTCATGATGCAGAGTGACACTACTAAGCCAGGAAATAACTTAAAAGGGTTTTACGATATTTTAATACTGATAACCTATCCTCTGTAAAGCTCATCAGTATCTGATCGTGGGATTCTGACATCTGGGACCACTGACGATCAGCTGTTTGACAAGGCATCAGGTCTCCTGTGAGCACCACAGCCTTCTCTGTGCTTACTAAGAACAGCACCATACATTGCATAGTGGCTGTGCTTGGTATCGTACTCAGCCCGATTCACTTCTATGGGGCTAAGCTGCGCCTAGGCCATGTGATCAATAAACGTGGCTTTACTTGCCTAGGAAAATCTGTGAGAAGGCCGCAGCATTCACAGGAGCACCGTTGCCTTCTCAAACAGCTGATCGGCGGGGATCCCGGGTGCCATACCCACACTGATCAGATACTAATGATGCTTACAAAGGATAGGTCATCATAATTAAAATAACGGAAAACCATTTGAATGCTTGGTTCTGTTTTATGTCTGCTTAAAGGTGTTTTCTGGGAGTTTTACACTGATGACCTATCCTCTAATACAACAGTATCTTATTGTGGGGGCCCGACACCTGGGATCCAGCTGATGAGCTATTTGAGAAAGCACCATGCTTGTAGTAGCACAGTAGCCTTCTCCAGCTTTTCCTAGACCAGTGATTTCACATTCATTGGTCACGTAGCCTAGGCACAGCTCAGCCCCATTGAAGTTAATTGGGCTGAGTTGTGATACCAAGCACAGCCACCATACAATGTACCATGATGTGTTTAGTTTTCTGAGAGAAGGCAGCAAAGCTACTATGAGTGTCGGTGCTTTCTCAAACAGCTAACTGTTCACGGGTGTCAAACCCCGCCCCACCGATCAGATACTGATGACCTAGCCAAAGAAAAAACCCTCTAAATTCTACTTTGCATACTGTTTCAAATGCCCCACCCAACCTGCAGTCTCTAAGGCTCTTTAGTACCACATACAATATCGGAAGATTTGGATGTCAATTGGATAATAGCATGAAAATGGTTTGAATGTCCATATTTGCTGGACCTACAATACAATACCTTCTGCTGATGATATATGTTGTGTATGTATGTTCTGCCTGCAACAGCTTCATTATATTTCATAAACAGAGATTCATTCCTAAATGATGTTTGTATGTAAGCTGCCAGGAATTATTTTTCTTTGTTTTTACAAATATAATGCAGCAGAGATCTTGAAAGGCTTTCTGTTCCCAGTAGGGATCTATACGGCTAATTATTCAAATTGCGAATTCCACTTAGCTGTAAGTGGGAGACAAATGCGTATTTTTCTAGGGAGATTGCTATCTAAATATTCTATAATTAATCTATTTATTTCCATTAAAACGAGGCAAAATCACTCATTGGGAAAAGGCCTAAACAAGCAGAATTTATCTATGCCGGCGTCATCAGGAGAGATACAGCAAGATAATCAAAGTGTTCCATCACTTAAGGGCAAACTAGTTCATTATGAAGCATAAAAAATAGATGTCACAATGAAAAAGCTAAAGCATAATGTGTCTAAAGTCTTGCTTTTTCTGAGAGTTTTTCAATTATCAGACAAGAGTGACTACTGTACTTTTACTGTGCTTTCCTGTAACATGTGCCATTGATTGGCGAATGTAATACAAAGAGGGATAGGATCAGTGTCTGGGAGAGATATAATATTGGGAGGGGTGAAAACTGTGACAGAGTTGAGGGAGGTTGTAGTAAACCGATGAAGGTCAGAAACTGTGGAGTCTCAAATGTAATGAAAGGTACAATCAGTGACTGAACAGGAGGTAATACACAGGCGGTGTAATTAGTGACTGAGATGGGATGGGCAATGAGGTGCTTGTCGATCCCAATGAAAGATTGGACAGTGAAGCTGTTTGGGAAAACTCAAGCTTAATAGCTGAATTCTTGGTAGTTGACGAAGCTTGATGGTTACTACAATGAGTTACTGATGCTTGGCAGTGTTCACAAGGAGGTTCAGTCTCTTAATATAACATGAGAAATGAGTTACAGTAATTATATCTGTATTGAGGAGGACTGTCAGCAACTGGAATGTTGTGAAGGGTATAATTAGTCAGTGAACAGGTCATGTTGCGAGGGATGGTTAATCCACCCATGTGGAAGACATGAGTGTTGTACTGGGATCCATTGGACCCACCATAGGAAATTATTCTAAAGGCCCAGCCCCTATATCAAATGAGTCTAGTTCTTTGATTCAAAGCCTTAGTGGCAAATGACTGGATTTAAAGGAAGCCAAATGTTTGTTTTTTCTCATGGATCTTTGGGGTCCACTTTGGTATCAAAGCCTGGGCCTACCTGAGGATCCTCTGGTACTCTGGTGGGTCAGTCAGACCCTGGAAGACATAACACCAGTGTAAAGATAGTCTAAACCAGATTCTCTAGATTCCTAATAAAATCTGTACTCAAAAATGATGGTGTAATGTACTGTATGCTGGAAATTTGGTTGATATGATCACCATTATCATCTTCATTCCAAGAAGCCAGTCAAGGGTTACTTGCTACATTTTGGAGGACTTAAGTATGATCCTTGACTAGATTACATAATGTAAATGAAAGACATGGAAAGAGCAAAGTGAGTAATTTCTCTACCTCAAAAACTGTATATGTGCAAATATCTCTCTGTTGCAAATGGAGGTTCTTGGTATTGGAGAAGCTTTGAAGAAGATATAGTATAGAACAAAGGCAGTGCATGGCTCCATGTACATGTTATGTATGTGTGCACTGTATATACCATATTAATATTATATATGTACCCTATAAAATTGTGTGTTTTATTTTGCTCTCACAGACATTTGTTTTTGTCTCTCATAATTATCCCCAATGGTACTGCATGACAAGTGTATTTTTACCAGCATTTTAAAAACTGTCAATTTATGTTCTGTGGTTTTGCCTGACAAGACTGCTCGCCTGTGTACTAGATGCACTTAGCCTATTAAATTTAGTCTTTCTAAAATTAGAAGCTGTGCTGATGTAATAGACGTTTTTTTTTAAGACATAAAGACAGACAAGTTTACAACCTCTATTCTTACATCCGAATATAATCAACGTTTGTGAGATAAAGGTATAATGCTAATTGAAATGACTCTCCCCATTGCATAAAATTGAAAGGACCCCCACAGTCAACTCAGGTCCATCACAGAAGAAAGCTGAGGTGATTTGCATCAAAACATTAAAAATGCCACGTGTCTCTTAATAAATTTGGTGCATTTGGCACTGTCTAAAAGTCAGTCTTCAATGAAATAATTAGTGGCATATACATTAATCACACAACAAGACCACAATGGTGCAAAAATGTCGATATGCCTACTTGACACCAATTCCGTCTCAAAGTAAAAATGCAACAGAAACCATATAAGCTTTTTCTTTATGTTTCTTTATAAAAAATCCTTCACATTATAGTGCATGCATAAATGACTCATGGTCAAAAGCACATATTATCACAAACTCCGTACTTATCGATAAGTATGGACTTTGTGATAATATGTGCTTTTGACCATGAGTCATTTATGTATGCACTATAATGTGAAGTATTTCTGATAAAGAAACATAAAGAAGAAGCTTACTAACCCACTTCTTGCTGAACATGTTACTTTTTGAAATTGAAAACTGATGAGCTTTTTTGTTTTTATTTATTTTGTGCATATCATCAACTAAAGTAAACTACTTAATAAAATTGTTCAATTGTCTTTCAGTGATGGCAAATCATTTTTACAGTGTTACAGTACTCAAGAGCGGTATCCGATTGGTTGGGGATTCAGCTTACTAGAGAGACTACTTTGCTGTATGAAGAAAGGATACAGGTGATAATACAAGGGACAATTCACCCTCTGATCTTGGAAAGAAAAAACTAAGTGAAATGTGTTTGAGGAGTTCAAACAACTTTCATTTGTTGAATGGAGACCGAATCACTATAAAACATTTTTAAGGGGTTGATCCCAATATAATTACAGTTTAAGTCCTTCTCTGCTGTCAATATTATGGTAAGAGTAGACTACACTGGAATTTCCTCCATTTCCACTGGCTTAAGCAGATGAGGTACTGACTTGGCTATAATCGTAAGTCATGTCTCAAGGCCCAATTCAAAGGGTTGAACATTAACTTATAGTCATGGTACAAATCAAGGATATTACAGAACTTACCAAGGGTGGGGGCTCTACTGGTTCATTAGTTTGCTGCTGACATAGAGCCTAATAACTATCCTGCTATTTACCTTTGACTCACAGAGATTTGGACCTTAAAGCTTGAACCGTACTACATTGCAGCGTCCAAAGTAGTCATCAATGGAATATAGTAGATTTCAGTGGTGAATATGGCAACTAATACAGATGCAGAAATGTATGCACAGTACACTGTTAAATGCAACAGAGATAATGTCAGAAGTAGAAACTTGAGGTTACCTGAGGTTCAGATCAGTTCTGGAAAGCCAAAACAGATCATTGGGTACCATTCGAGAAGGCAAACAGACATCCAGAAAGAGAAGGAGAACCCCTGTAAATGTTTTTTACTGTCATCCAGTAACCGGTCAAATGTCTTTAGAAGATTGAGCAGAGTTGAAATAATTGAGAAGTTAAAAGGGTTTTCCAGCTTCAATAAGGAAACAGACAGCACAGGGGAGTATACAAAGTGAGCTGTAGTCACTTAGTTCTTCCAGCCGGGCTCTGTTTACCAGGCTACAGCAGTGATCATCAACAACAAGTAACTGCTGTAGTCATTCACTTGCCTCTTCGTTGCACCATTGAGGCCAGTGATTGGCTGTAGTGGTAACGTATTGCAGCAGTCACTTCTTTATAGCAGTATTTTCCCCAGTGTCATCTGAAAAAGAGATTGTCCATCCACATAAAACATAATAAAGTCATATCGTTTGTAAAGGCTGAAAAAATATATATGTTCACCGAGTTCAGCCTGTTATTCTGCAAGTTGATCCAGAGGAAGGCAAAAACCATGAGGTAGAAGCCAATTTTCATCTTAGGCAATACATTTCCTTGCTGACACCAAATCTCACAATCAGAATAACTCCCTGGATCAACTACTCTTCTCCAATAATCTAGTAACTATAACTTGAAAAACTATCACTCTTAAGAAATGTGTTCAGAGTCAGACCCTTTTTAACTATTTTAGTGAATTCACCATCACAACTAGAGATGAGCGAACACCTGGAAGTTCGGGTTCGGGAAGTTCGGCCGAACTTCCTAAAAATGTTCGGGTTCGGGATTCGAACTAGACCCGAACTTTATCCCGAACCCGAACCCAATTAAAGTCAATGGGGACCCGAACTTTTAGGCACTAAAAAGGCTGTAAAATAGTCCAGGAACGGGCTAGTAGGCTGCCAAAGGCAGCAAAATGTAGGTAAATCCCCTGCACACAAATGTGGATAGAGAAATGAATTAAAATAAAATAAAATAAATAGAATTTAACCAATATCAATTGGAGAGAGGTCCCACTGCAAGGAATCATGCGTCATATCACCCAACACTGGAGAAGGCCACTTTCAGTTATTTTGGCCTCAGCAACCCAGACAGAGGAGAGAGGTCCCACAGCAAGGAATCATGCGTCATATCACCCACCACTGGAGAAGGCCACTTTCAGTTATTTCGGCCCCAGCACCCAGACAGAGGAGAGAGGTCCCACAGCAAGGAATCATGCGTCATATCACCCACCACTGGAGAAGGCCACTTTCAGTTATTTATGCCCCACCACCCAGACAGAGGAGAGAGGTCCCACTGCAAGGAATCATGCGTCATATCACCCACCACTGGAGAAGGCCACTTTCAGTTATTTCGGCCCAGCACCCAGACAGAGGAGAGAGGTCCCACAGCAAGGAATCATGCGTCATATCACCCAACACTGGAGAAGGCCACTTTCAGTTATTTCGGCCCAGAACCCAGACCAAGGATAAAGGTCCCACAGCAAGGAATCATGCGTCATATCACCCACTACTGGAGAAGGCCACTGTCAGTTATTTCAGCCCAGCACCCAGACAGAGGAGAGAGGTCCCACAGCAAGGAATCATGCGTCATATCACCCACCTATGGAGAAGGCCACTTTCAGTTATTTCGGCCAAGCACCCAGACAGAGGAGAGAGGTCCCACAGCATGGAATCATGCGTCATATCACCCACCACTGGAGAAGGCCACTTTCAGTTATTTATGCCCCAGCACCCAGACAGAGGAGAGAGGTCCCACAGCAAGGAATCATGCGTCATATCACCCACCACTGGAGAAGGCCACTTTCAGTTATTTCGGACCCAGCACCCAGACAGAGGAGAGAGGTCCCACAGCAAGGAATCATGCGTCATATCACCCACCACCGGAGAAGGCCACTTTCAGTTATTTTGGACCCATCACCCAGACAGAGGAGAGAGGTCCCACAGCAAGGAATCATGCGTCATATCACCCACCACTGGAGAAGGCCACTTTCAGTTATTTAGGCCAGGCACCCAGACCGAGGAGAGAGGTCCCACAGCAAGGAATCATGCGTCATATCACCCACCACTGGAGAAGGCCACTTTCAGTTATTTATGCCCCACCACCAAGACATAGGAGAGAGGTCCCACAGGAAGGAATCATGCGTCATATCACCCACCACCGGAGAAGGCCACATTCAGTTATTTATGCCCCACCACCCAGACAGAGGAGAGAGGTCCCACAGCAAGGAATCATGCGTCATATCACCCACCACAGGAGAAGGCCACTTTAAGTTATTTATGCCCCAACACCCAGACAGAGGAGAGAGGTCCCACAGCAAGGAATCATGCGTCATATCACCCACCACTGGAGAAGGCCACTTTTATTTATTTCGGCCCCAGCACCAAGACCGAGGATACAGGTCCCACAGCAAGCAATCATGCGTCATATCACCCACCACTGGAGAAGGCCACTTTCAGTTATTTCAGCCCAGAACCCAGACAGAGGAGAGAGGTCCCACAGCAAGGAATCATGCGTCATATCACCCACCACTGGAGAAGGCCACGTTCAGTTATTTATGCCCCAGCACCCAGACAGAGGAGAGAGGTCCCACAGCAAGGAATCATGCGTCATATCACCCACCACTGGAGAAGGCCACTTTCAGTTATTTCGGCCACAGCACCCATACAGAGGAGAGAGGTCCCACAGCAAGGAATCATGCGTCATATCACCCACCACTGGAGAAGGCCATTTTCAGTTATTTCGGCCCCAGCACACAGACAGAGGAGAGAGGTCCCACAGCAAGGAATCATGCGTCATATCACCCACCACTGGAGAAGGCCACTTTCAGTTATTTCGGCCCCAGCACCCAGACAGAGAAGAGATGTTCCACAGCAAGGAATCATGCGTCATATCACCCACCACTGGAGAAGGCCACTTTCAGTTATTTCGGACCCAGCACCCAGACAGAGGAGAGAGGTCCCACAGCAAGGAATCATGCGTCATATCACCCACCACCGGAGAAGGCCACTTTCAGTTATTTCGGCCCCACCACCAAGACAGAGGAGGGGTTCATTCAAGAAGTGCCCCGGAGTACAAGAATACATGGTTGAGGGGGAGGCAGTCATAAATGTCTATTCTGCACAAGTGAGGCGCAGGTCCTGTGGGATCCATGCCTGGTTCATTTTTATGAACGTCAGCTTGTCCACGTTGGCTGTGGACAGGCGGCTGCATTTGTCAGTAATGACGCCCCCTGCCGTGCTGAATACACGTTCAGACAAAACGCTGGCCAATTTGGAGACCCAGAAGTTGAATGGGGCCGAACCATCAGTCAATATGTGGAGGGGTGTACAGACGTACTGTTCAACCATGTTAGTGAAATGCTGCCTCCTGCTAACACGTTCCGTATCAGGTGGTGGTGCAGTTAGCTGTGGCGTGGAGACAAAACTTTTCCACATTTCTGCCATGCTAACCCTGCCCTCAGAGGAGCTGGCCATGACAGAGCTGCTTTGGCGACCTCTTGCTCCTCCTCTGCCTTCGCCTTGGGCTTCCACCTGTTCCCCTGTGACATTTGGGAATGCTCTCAGGAGCGCGTCTACCAGCGTGCGCTTGTACTCGCGCATCTTCCTATCACGCTCCAGTGCAGGAAGTAAAGTGGGCACATTGTCTTTGTACCAGAGATCCAGCAGGGTGGCAACCCAGTAGTCCGCACACGTTAAAATGTGGGCAACTCTGCTGTCGTTGCGCAGTCACTGCAGCATGTAGTCGCTCATGTGTGCCAGGCTCCCCAGAGGTAAGGACAAGCTGTTCTCTGTGGGAGGCGTATCGTCATCGTCCTCCGTATCCCCCCAGCCACGCACCAGTGATGGGCCTGAGCTGTGTCGGATGCCACCCCGCTGTGAACCTGCTTCATCCTCATCCTCCTCCACCTCCTCCTCATCCTCCTCGTCCTCCAGTAATGGGCCCTGGCTGGCCACATTTGTACCTGGCCTCTGCTGTTGCAAAAAAACTCCCTCTGAGCCACTTCTAACAGACTGGCCTGAAAGTGCTAAAAATGACCCCTCATCCTTCTCCTCCTCCTCCTCCTAGGCCAACTCCTCTTCCATCATCGACCTAAGCGTTTTCTCAAGGAGACATAGAAGTGGTATTGTAACGCTGATAACGGTGTCATCGCCACTGGCCATGTTGGTGGAGTACTCGAAACAGCGCAACAGTGCACACAGGTCTCGCATGGAGGCCCAATCATTGGTGGTGAAGTGGTGCTCTTCCACAGTGCGACTGACGCGTGCGTGCTGCAGCTGAAACTCCACTATGGCCTGCTGCTGCTGCTCGCACAGTCTCTCCAACATGTGCAAGTTGGAGTTCCACCTGGTGGGCACGTCGCATATGAGGCGGTGAGCGGGAAGGCCGAAGTTCCGCTTTAGCGCAGACAGGCGAGCAGCGACAGGATGTGAACGCTGGAAGCGCGCACAGATGGTCCTCACTTTATGCAGCAGCTCTGACATGTCGGGGTAGTTGTGAATGAACTTCTGCACCACCAAATTCAGCACATGCGCCAGGCAAGGGATGTGCGTCAAACCGGCTAGTCCCAGAGCTGCGACGAGATTTCGCCCATTATCGCACACCACCAGGCCGGGCTTGAGGCCCACCGGCAGCAACCACTGGTCAGTCTGTTGTTCAATACCCCGCCACAACTCCTGCGCGGTGTGGGGCCTGTCCTCCAAACATATGAGTTTCAGAATGGCCTGCTGACGTTTACCCCGGGCTGTGCTGAAGTTGTTGGTGAAGGTGTGTGGCTGACTGGATGAGCTGGTGGAAGCAGAGGAGGAGGAAGCCAAGTAGGAGGAGTAGGCTACAGGAGGCAAAGAATGATGCCCAGCGATCCTTGGTGGCTGAAGGACGTGCGCCAAGGAACTCTCCGCCTGGTGCCCAGCCGCCACTACATTTACCCAGTGTGCAGTTAGGGAGATATAGCATCCCTGGCCGTGCTTACTGGTCCACGAATCTGTGGTTAGGTGGACCTTGCCACAGATGGCGTTGCACAGTGCACACTTGATTTTATTGGATACTTGGTTGTGCAGGGAAGGCACGGCTGTCTTGGAGAAGTAGTGGCGGCTGGGAACACATACTGTGGGACAGCCATGGACATCAGCTGTTTGAAGCAGTCTGTCCACCAGCCTGAATCACAGCATTTCAAAGGCCAGTAGTTTAGAAATGCTTGCATTCAGGCCCAAGGCTCGAGGGTGGCTAGATGGGAATTTACGCTTTCTCTCCAAGGTTTGTGAGATGGAGAGCTAAACGCTGCCGTGTGACATGGTGGAGATGCTTGGTGACGCAGGTGGTGGTGTCGGTGGCACATCCTCTGTTTCGTGGGCGGCAGGTGCCAACGTTCCTCCCGAGGCGGAGGAAGAGGCTGAGGCAGCAGCAGAAGAGGGAGCAGGGGGAGCCTGAGTGAGTTCCTTGCTTTTAAGGTGTTTACTCCACTGCAGTTCATGCTTTGCATGTAGATGCCTGGTCATGCAGGTTGTGCTAAGGTTCTAAACGTTAATGCCTCGGTTCAGGATCTGATGGCACAGCGTGCAAACCACTCGGGTCTTGTCGTCAGCACATTGTTTAAAGAAGTGCCATGCCAGGGAACCCCTTGAAGCTGCCTTTGGGGTGCTCGGTTCCTGGTGGCGGTGGCCAGTAGCAGGCGAACTCTCTTGGCCGTGGCTGGTCTGCTTTTGCCCCCTGCTCCCTCTTTTGCTACGCTGTTGGCTCGGTCTCACTACTGCCTCTTCCTCTGAACTATGAAATTCTGTGGCATTACCTTCATCCCATGTGGGGTCTAGGACCTCATCGTCCCCTGCATCGTCTTCCACACAGTCTTCCTCCCTGACCTTCTGTTCAGTCTGCACACTGCAGAAAGACGCAGCAGTTGGCACCTGTGTTTCGTCATCATCAGAGACGTGCGGACTCCGATGAGGTAGTATTCCCATGTCCTCATCATCAGGAAACATCAGTGGTTGTGCATCAGTGCATTCTATGTCTTCCACCACTGGGGAAGGGCTAGGTGGATTCCCTTGGGAAACCCTGCCAGCAGAGTCTTCAAACAGCATAAGAGACTGCTGCATAACTTGAGGCTCAGACAGTTTCCCTGATATGCATGGGGGTGATGTGACAGACTGATGGGCTTGGTTTTCAGGTGCCACCTGTGCGCTTTCTGCGGAAGACTGGGTGGGAGATAATGTTGTGAACGTGCTGGATCCACTGTCGGCCACCCAATTGACCAGCGCCTGTACCTGCTCAGGCCTTACCATCCTTAGAACGGCATTGGGCCCCACCAAATATCGCTGTAAATTCTGGCCGGTAGTGGAACCTGAGGTAGTTGGTTCACTAGGACGTGTGGCTGTGGCAGAATGGCCAAGTCCTCTCCCAGCACCAGAGGGTACACTAACACCACCACGACCGCGTCCGCGTCCCTTACTAGATGTTTTCCTCATTGTTACCGTTCACCAAGCACCACAATAAGAAAAAAATTATTTGGCTTAATGTATTGATTTCAAATTCAGGCCTTTTTTTACAGGCACCTAACACTATCTGCCTATTTATCTATGTAGCGTATTACACGAATCCAGGCACAGCAGTAACCACTGATTTAGGGGAATATCTCTTTTAGGGCTAGTATTTAGGCCCTGGATGAAAGGTATCCTTTTATGGACAGATTTACACCCCCTGACGAAGCTAAGTGCGGCGAAACGCTTTGGGTAGGTGAGATGGGTCTGGAGACGGAGGGCTACAACACTCTTTAACCTATTTACATGCTCTTGCTTTAGGATCTTCCATTATTAGGGGTCTGTTTAGGCACTTTTGTCTCTATTGATGTGACACTATATCTGTGTATACATATAGACCTGACATTTTTTTGTGAGGAAATACTGTCATAGTCTGAAACTGATCCTTTAGCACGTGCATATCTGGACCGGGATTTTATTTATACTTCCCGGTACCGGATTAGTACTAGCTGATTTGATAGCACTGTATGCATACTGTTTTGTGTCCCTCCTCCACTGGGTTTTTCTCCAGTATATCTCTCCATATTGTATATGTTCCCTCATTGGATGTTTCTTTATGTCTATTATATGTCATCTATGGATTTTATGGAGTAAGATTTAATAAAATTGCTTTTGAACCATTTATTTTTGTCGATTATTGCAAGGGATTTAGCACACATTTTTGTAGGTCAGATTTACACTTGGCCTGCAACAGCTCGAACACCAGATTCAGGGTATTGCTATTTTGGCAATTGAATTTCACCCCAGAACAAAATATATGTGTTTGCGGACACTATTAAACTTGGCCAGCCACAGCTGAAACCACAGATTTATGGTATTGCTATTTTGGCAATTGAATTTCACCCCAGAACAAAATATATGTTTTTGCGGACACTATGAAACTTGGCCAGCCACAGCTGAAACCACTGATTTATGGTATTGCTATTTTGGCAATTGAATTTCACCCCAGAACAAAATATATGTTTTTGCGGACACTATGAAACTTGGCCTGCAACAGCGTGGACACCAGATTCAGGGTATTGCTATTTTGGCAATTGAATTTCACCGCAGAACAAAATATATGTTTTTGCGGAAACTATGAAACTTGGCCAGCCACAGCTGAAACCACTGATTTATGGTATTGCTATTTTGGCAAATAAATTTCACCCCAGAACAAAATATATGTTTTTGCGGACACTATGAAACTTGGCCTGCAACAGCTGGGACACCAGATTCAGAGTATTGCTATTTTGGCAATTGGATTTCACCCCACAACAAAATAAATGTTTTTGCGGACACTATGAATCTTGGCCAGCCACAGCTGAAACCACTGATTAATGTTATTGCTATTTTGGCAATTGAATTTCACCCCAGAACAAAATATATAATTTGGCGGACACTATGAAACTTGGCCAGCCACAGCTGAAACCACTGATTTATGGTATTGCTATTTTGGCAATTGAATTTCACCCCAGAACAAAATATACCCTGTTACGGACAGATTTAAACTAGGCCCGCAACAGCTGGGACACCAGATTCAGGGTATTGCTATTTTGGCAATTGAATTTCACCCCAGAACAAAATATGTTTTGGCGGACACTATTATACTTTGCCAGCCACAGCTGAAACCACTGAATTATGGTATTGCTATTTTGGCAATTGAATTTCACCCCAGGACAAAATATATGTTTTTGCGGACACTATGAAACTTGGCCAGCCACAGCTGAAACCACTGATTTATGGTATTGCTATTTTGGCAATTGAATTTCACCCCAGAACAAAATATATGTTTTTGCGGACACTATGAAACTTGGCCTGCAACAGCTGGGACACCAGATTCAGGGTATTGCTATTTTGGCAATTGAATTTCACCCCAGAACAAAATATATGTTTTTGCGGACACTATGAAACTTGGCCAGCCACAGCTGAAACCACTGATTTATGGTATTGCTATTTTGGCAATTGAATTTCACCCCAGGACAAAATATATGTTTTTGTGGACACTATAAAACTTGGTCTGCAACAGCTGGGACACCAGATTCAGGGTATTGCTATTTTGGCAATTGAATTTCACCCTACAACAAAATATATGTTTTTGCGGACACTATGAATCTTGGCCAGCCACAGCTGAAACCACTGATTTATGGTATTGCTATTTTGGCAATTGAATTTCACCCCAGAACAAAATATATGTTTTTGCGGACACTATGAAACTTGGCCAGCCACAGCTGAAACCACAGATTTATGGTATTGCTATTTTGCCAATTGAAATTCACCCCAGAACAACATATGTTTTTGCAGACACTATGAAACTTGGCCTGCAACAGCTGGGACACCAGATTCAGGGTAGTGCTATTTTGGCAATTGAATTTCACCCCACAACAAAATATATGTTTTTGCGGACACTATGAATCTTGGCCAGCCACAGCTGAAACCACTGATTTATGGTATTGCTATTTTGGCAATTGAATTTCTCCCCAGAACAAAATATGTCCTTTGCAGGACACTATGAAACTTGGCCAGCCACAGCTCAAACCACTGATTTATGGTATTGCTATTTTGGCAATTGAATTTCACCACAGAAAATAATCTATCCTTTGCAAGACAGCAGACAGTATTATACTTGGCTAGCCAAAGCTTGAACAACAGATTTGGGGATTGGTATTTGGGCAATTGTATTTAACCCCTTAATAAAATATAGAAATTGCTATCCTGAGTTTCTAGGGGTGACAATTAGCACAGCCAAGCCCCTGATGTAGGATATAGCAAAAAAAAATACTAGTATTGATGGATTGATGGACTTGGCAGCTTGTTCTGATGCACCACAAGTCACAAAATGGCCGCCGATCACCCCAGAAAATAAGTGACAGAAAAACGCTCTGTGCAGCCTAAAAACCAGTGAGCAAGTAACTAGCAGAAGTTCAATCATTCACAGCTGTAGATCGATCAGTTCATTAGGTGCTGTTGCTGACTTTTCCCTGCCTAATCTCGCCCTCACAGAAGCTGCGTTCTCTCCCTACACTAATTAGAGCAGTGTGACGTGCAGCGTTACGTGACTCCAGCTTAAATAGAGGCTGGGTCACATGCTGCACTTGGCCAATCACAGCCATGCCATTAGTAGGCATGGCTGTGATGGGCTCTTAGGGCAAGAAGTAAAACGCTAGCTGATTGGCTGCTGTGCAGCCCTTCAGAAAGCGGGAAGTAATCGCCGAACAACAAACCCGAACCCAAACTTTTTTGAAAATGTTCGGGTTCGGGTCCGTGTCCAGGACACCTCAAAACCCGAACTATGCTCGAACTGTTCGCTCAACACTAATCACAACCTCCTCTGTCAGAGAATTCCATAGTCTCCCTGCTTTTGAGAGTTAGTGAAATGCCCACTTTAAGTGTATAATGTGAGCTGCAGCACACCGATTATGAAAGATTTTTTATGAACTGCATTCAGCTTAATGACTTCTATTATCTAAAGGAGCAGACACATCAGCTCAAACAGCAAGGGAAATCTCAGCCAACTGCTAATAACTCACCGACCCTAGAAGCAATAGTGTTATCTCGGCAAGATCTGCGACAAGAGATACATCTGATAATGCACAAGCCAACATTCGGTCATGGGAAGGTGAATGCAGTATATTTTCAAGTCAATTACATTTTAAAGTCAATTACAATTACAACATCTTGATGGTCATTCAGTGATGGTGAATGAATGATTAAAAATAATTACAGAGGTGCTATACTACCATTATGCTCCTTCACATGGGCCTAGTATGAAGGCCACCTGGTAATGTTGTAGCGATAACAATGATATGACCATCATCTTTATACTCATGAACAGTGTATTCTAAGGCTAATTAAATACCCATATACATGTTTTAATTAAAAATTGAATTATAGTTCATGAATTCCACTTTTCACTCAAAGCAAGTAGAGATATTCAAAATGGTGTGATAAAGTTAAACACAAAGAAACATTTACCATTCCCTTATGCCAGTTTTCTAGCATCAAAAAGTCACAAATGTCAGCGCATTCCATACTTGCATAAAAATGTCTGACTTATTGGGGACTTTGTGCCCTGCTCTGAAAAGTTGGTGTCGAGTTGGTGGTACATTTATTATGATCTAAACTAGGAATCTAGTGTACATTAAACCTGAAACCTACATCAGTTCCCTTGCTGGTGTAGAGTGGGTGGTACACTTATTATGATCTAAACTAAGAATCTAGTGTACATTAATCCTGCAAAATACATCAGTTCCTTTGCTGGTGTAGGTTTCAGTCCTGGCATGGACAGGCACAGATGCACCACAATTGTTAAGAGACATGTGACCTCCTAATAATTGTGGTGCATCAAATACCACTGGGGGATAGATTAAGAAGACCAAAATGTAAAATGACCTCAAAATACGTATTTTTGAAAGTAGGAAAACCTTTTATTATACAATCATTATGTTTTAAGTTGTATTTAACTGAAAATTCATAGAATTTCCATAGATACAGCTATAGAGTCATTGAGTGAATGTAGCAATGTGGTGTGCCATGGAATTCCTGGATATAACACGTGAGTTTGGATTTTTCAGATCTTAGTGATCGGAGTCTCTTTTTTCAACAATGGTGAGGTCCCAGATCATCCCTCATATTTTTCTGGTTTTGTGCACCCTACTACAACTTTAACACTATGCTCATCCCGTGCAAAATTAGTAAAAGTAATCACTACCTCCTATTCAAGTGAATAGAATTATCGAAAATATTATTACATTGTGTATATAATGGAATGAGACATGAGCACTTTGATTTATTTATTTTTACAGAGTTCACCTAAGGGGTTAGGTCGTGTGACATTTTTATAGAGCCGATTGTTACGGACGTGGCAATACCTAATATGTATACTTTTTCTTATTTATTTAAGTTTTACACAATAATAGCATTTTTGAAACCAAAAAAATTATGTTTTAGTGTCTCCATAGTCTGAGAGCCATAGTTTTTTTTAATTTTTTTACCGATTGTCTTAGGTAGGGTCTTATTTTTTGCAGGATAAGGTAATGATTTGATTGGTATTGCTATTTTGGGGAGCATACACCTTTTTGATCGCCTGGTGTTGCAATTTATGTGATGTGCAGTGACAAAAAATGGCTTTTTGGGCACAGTTTTTTTTTCTACGGTGTTCACCTGTTAGGTCATGTGATATTTTTATAGAGCTGGTTGGTATGGACGCGGTGATAACTAATATGTATACCTTTTTTATTTATTTCACTTTAACACAATAATAGCATTTTTGAAAGCAAAAATTATGTTTTAATGTCTCCATGTTCTGAGAGCTATAGTTTTTTATTTTTTGAGCTATTTTCTTATATAGGGGCTCCTATTTTGTGGAATGAGGTAACGGTTTTATTGGTACCATGTTGTGGGACATACGCCTTTTTGATCACTTTGTGTTGCACTTTTTGTGATGTAAGGTGACAAAAATGGCTTTTTTTAAAACAGGTTTTATTTTTTTGATGGTGTTTTTCAGTTGGGGTGGATCATGTGATATATTTATGGAGCTGGTCATTACAGATGCGGTGATATTTTCTAGCATCTAGCCTAATATGTGTGTTTTTTCCTTTTTTTAAATTGTTTATTATAAAATCAGGGAAAAGGGGCATTTTTTCATTTTTAACTTGAAACTTTATTTTTTTAATTAAAAACACTTTTTTTTGCTTTTTTTTAAGCTTTATTTCTGTCCCACTTTGGGACTTCAACTTTTGAGGCTCTGATCTCCTCTGCAATGCATTACAGTACATCTGTATTATAATGCATTGCCTGTTAGTGCATCTCCTCGGCCCCTGTAGAAGGCAGGTCCCGATGCCATGCAAAGCGCTGACCGTGGCATAGAAGGCGTTAATCGGCCAGCATTGGCTTTTAAAGCAATGCCGGTGGATACATCATGGGCCCGGCTATCAGGGACTGCCGGGCCCCTGCAGTGATCGGGCGCGTATCTCTCCAGTGCCCGCTTGATCACCATGATGTAATAGTACGTCATATGTCGTAAAGAGGTTAAACAAAGAGTAATTCACACTCTGCACTGCCTATGCACTAAGCCTAGTTGTGTACTTAGCTTCCCCCCTCTTTCCCGCATTCATCGTTTGTAGACATATTTTTTTCAAAGCCTCTGGAGATCTGGGAAAGTATGCAGTTTAAGTGCTGTGCATGGTGGCTCAGTGGTTAGCATTGTTACCTTGCAATTTTGGGGTCCTGTGTTTAATTTTGACCAAATAAACATCTGTTTGGAGCTTTTATCTTCTCTTCAGTGTTCGTGTGGAGGAGCTCTGTTTTCCTCCTACACTCCAAAGACATATTAGAAGTCTCTGTGGGGACAGTGAGTGATGACAATGTCTGTGAAGTGCTGAAGAGTATGTGGTGCTATACAAGAGCAACAAAACAAATTTTCTTCTGGTCTAAATCAATAAAAGTTTTATTCAGTGGAGAGTTCATTGGTAAATTCAAGTTGATCCTAGGAACCCCAATTACCTAGTTTGACATCCAGCAAATTATAGTCCAATGGGTGCTCTAAGCGGTTTTTAGCTCAATAGAACTTGTTTGCTGCTCTCACTCAACACAGCATAAAGTAGTGAAAGCCACTGATTGCAATGGTCTGTCACTCATCTATAATGTAATGCAGTTGCTGAAAATGTACTGTTTAATGCTGACAGTGAGCTACCACTTATGAACTTAAGCAAAACGATTCCTTAATATCAAAATACTGCTTGAATTTTTCTTTAATCTGATTTCTTAGAGTCAGATTTTATTGAGATTCAATTTGGCTAATAGTTTTTATTTTATTCCGGAAGAATTGATTCGTACCCGAATCGAATCACAAGGTTGATTTGGATGGATTGGATCTGACACAAATTTTAAGAATTTGCGCATCTCTACCCAATAACTTTCCCCATCATTGATGATTGGCAGTTTTCTCCTTAGTTTTCTCACTAGAGGATGTGATAGGTTCCCTTTAACTCTTAGGTGGAATTGCAGTAAGCTTCAGGGGAGACAGTGCAGATGATGAGCTAGTGGCCCTGATTAAGGCCATTGCTCCCTGGGGATCAGTGGTTTGGAAATTTAGTATTGAAGGATAAGGCCAGAATCAAACATAACACAGTCTTTTTTACTAAGTCCAGTGTAGAACTTCAAATACGTTCAATAGCAGCAGCTTCCAAATGCAGTTCTGTGGCACCAGAAAGCATATGGAGGCAGGTTGGATGGTTACTGTTTAGCACCATGTAGTACTGGCCTAGTGGTAGTCTGCAGATGGGTGTCTTAGCCACAGTCCCTCACCTCACAGCAGTGTATGTAGATGCTGGTTGTAGTAGTTCACTCTGCTGTCTATCTTCTCAAGGATTTACTTGAGGCAGAATAATGATTGATCTCTCTGGATAATCTTTTCCAGAAGCAGGAGCTCTGATTTTTGCTTCCTCTCCACACTAAGACCTCACAGGAACTCCCCCTCCCCCTGCTTTCTCCTTATTGGAGGTGCCATATATTTAATTTATACAATATATAACAGTATATTCCTTTTGATGTCCCAGAATCTTGCAGATCATATTCACATTTTACAATTTCCAGTATTTGGTGTCTCAAAAAGAATTTGAAATAAAGTAATCGAATCAGAAATGCTGTACAATGTTAAAAGGCCTCATGCCCGCTTGGTACCATCTTGTTATACAGGGAGACGTGGCATTGCCATAGATCAGCCCTCTTGACGATTGAGGCAGAATAATGATTGATCTTTCTGTGGAATCTTTTCCAGGAGCTCTGATCTTGGCTTCCTCTCCACACTAAGACCTCACAGGGACTTCCTCATCTGGCAGGAAGCCAGACCAGCCCACTCCTACCAAGAAGGGAGGAACACAGTGGTTAGCCCTCTTCCTGTCAATCCTTGCCATCCTTATCTTACTGGTCGATATGGCCATATAATACAATACAAAATACGTAATATTACAAAACAATCCAAAACTATATACAAAGTGGTAGTACCACCAGGTCTCAGAATGAAGAGAAAAACGGTCCAGCTTCACTGAAAAAATACTTGAGGCTTTATTTAAATCCCGTGCAGATAAAAACCAACATACAGCAATGCAAAAAATCGACCGGTTTCGGATCACTATAAGTGCGGACCCTTAGTCATGATGACCACCAGGTCTGGGATACTACAGAACCATGTAGATGCCTATAACTATAGTGCATCTGTCTCATTTATAGGTGTACTTTGTATCTGATATACTGGCTGAATAAACTATACATGACCAATATAGCTCAAAGACGAGTCATACTGAATGAAATCCATTTATCATATTCTTCCTTTATTATTTGGGATTTCTCCTTTTTGTATGTGCCATATATTTCATTTATACAATACATAACGGTATTTTCCTCTTGATGTTCCAGAATCTTGCTGATCATATTCACATTTTATAATTTCCATAGAAGAACAGCGTTTGGTGTCTCAAAAAAAAAAAAAAAAAAGCCAAATAAAGTCATTGAATCAGAAATGCCATACAATGTAAAAAGGCTCCATGCCCGCATGGTACCATCTCGTTATAATGGGAGATGTGGGGCTGCCATAGCTCAGCACTCGTTACGATTTAACAGGTAAAGAAATGTTTGATTTTTCATTTTGCTTGACGCTTTGGAAGGCGCTCTTTGTACTATTTGTTTTCCTTTTCAGACCCCTACATTTTCTGTGTGTGCCGTAATCATTTCTTAAGTAATACAGTATGAGGTGTGAAATGGAAACAGCTGTTCCTGAATGATTCAGACAGTAAAATAAAAGCTTTTAGATTGAGAGCTGCATCGTCTCCTGTACTGTTCAATCACAGCATCAGATTTTCAGAAATTGAACCATCATGTATAAGTCAGGGAAGATCTTTAAGTTCTTGTCACCACTTTTGGCAGGCAGTCGATATGCAACATTGCACTTTATGAACCTAGTTTGTTAGTTGGTAATTGGTAGCATGGAGTCACACTAATATATTGCATTCTTGCATGGTTAACATTAGGTTATAGATATATTTGTTATAGTTTATGATTTTCTTCTTCTAAAGTGGATTGAATAAAGCTCTAAACACTAGAGGCACATTTCGGTATATAGCTTTTATGAATGCTTTATTAAAATGTAAAATACAATGGTTTGGTAAATAAAATAATATGACCTATTTTGTATAATACTTGTACACAGACTTAACACAGGATTTAAAGGGAATGTCTTAGAAGACTTCTTTCACCTAGAAATACATTAGCATACTATTGTCCAATATTGCAAGTTATCTCCATTTCAGCCCATGGACAGAAAGTATACTGTTTCTGGGAAAAACATATTTTTTTCTAATCTCTCTTTTGATCTAGCTATACAAAAATGGTAAAAGTAAAAGGTAAATGACTTTACCACTAAGTTGGTAGATGCCCCTTGTAGAACACAAATTACTCTAATGAGCACCAATCATCCAACCAGTAATTCTCAAGAAGGCTGCCAGCAAAACGTTGATCATTCCATGATAGGTTCCCTAGGTTTTGTTCAGGAGTAGTCTACAATAGCAACTGGCTTCAGAGGGAGTTTCTGAAACAAGGTACCAGAATCGAAAGAGAAGCATAGACATAAAATCTGACGGTTGGTAGGGTTAATGTAGAACTATCATTTCACTGTAATACCCTATTAAAACATAGCCAATGCAAGTTTTCCCCACATCAATATGCACTAAATACTTGAAATTTAGCTCTGGGGCCTCACATTTTTCCTGATCATCTATGAGATATTTCTACACCATGATTGGGGTCCAATCATTTTATTGAACATGATGTGGAAATGATTTGGACATCCCTTTCTACATAAGGTCTCATAGCTTCCAATACACATCAGAGATAAAACTAAGCCATGAGAAGGAAAGAACTGCCTGTAGAGCTCACAGATAGGATTGTGTGAGAGAAAAGATCTGAAGAAGGGTACAAACTATTTATGCTGCATAGTAGTTTCATAATTCTTAAATGGAAAAAGTTTGGAATAACTTTTCCTAGAGCTGGATGCCCCACCATGTCTGTTCTATTTCCCTAAGGGGGAATCTCTCAGTTAAGTGATTCTCAAATTTTCAGTCTCAGGAATCGTGTTTCATGGATAAAGTTTCTCTTTAGGCCTACTTGGCAAGAGTTTTTGCCTAAAGCTATGCTCAACTAAGACTCCCAGTAGCCAGGGGGCGAGACCAGCCCATCAACCTGGAAAATAGGTTAGAACTGCCAGTAATAACTCATTGCTGTCCATATACAACCATTTGGGATACACAGTGAACACAAATACTGGCAGAATTAACCCCTTTTGGACCAGCGCTGGACTTTAAACAGCAGGCACCTGTGACTAATATCCACACCTGCGGTAATGCCAATCACTGACTTTTAACCCTTCAGATGCCGTGGTCATACAAGACCAGGGAATCTGTATAAGCAAAAACCCGGAAGCATGTGCTTCTGGATGTGCTCTGGCTCCCAGGAGATGATTGGGTGAGCCAGATTCAGTGTGTGTCAGCCTCTGTACTGCTGAAGGACAAGAGGCTGCTGTACAATAGTTGCTATGAAGGTCCTGCCTATGGCAGGGCTCCATTGGAATACAGTGTATTTCTTATATGAGAGAGGCAATCTGATGATTGCTTAAATAAAAAAAATTCAAATCACCCCCTTTCGCCAAAATGAAAGTAAAAATACATAAACAGTAAGAAATACACATAGGCATTGGCACTGCCACGTGCAATAATGCCCATACTATTCAAATATAAAAATATTTTTCCCATACGGCAAATGGCAAAAATGGACGATTTGTCATTTTTGGTCACTTCACCTCCCACAAAATGGGAGGTACAGATGCAAAAAATTAGCCTGCACACAGTTCCATACACATAACTACAAAAAAGTTATAAGGGTCATAATATGGCAATGAACATAAAAAAAAAAAATCCATAAAACTGTTGCTGAATTTATTTTTTTCCAATTTCGCCCTATTTGGAAACAAATTTCCAGCTCCCCACTACATTGTATGCAATATTAAATAGTTTATTTAGAAAGTCCAAGTTGTCTTGCAAAAAACAAGCCCTCATATAGCTATGCAAACAAAAAAAATTAAAAAAGTTATGGCCCCGGAAAGGCAGGGAGTAAAAAACAAAAATGTGGTGAGCGTGATGGCGTCAGCGCAGGTCCTTTTTCAGGTCCTGCAAGAAGAAGAAAGAAGACAATAACGGCTGCGAAATCAAGTGGATGAGGGGAGTAATTTTTTTTTATTATTTTTTAACTCTTAATGGACATTTTACTTAGCATTCTGTGTTAAAGAATGCTATTATTTTCCATTGTAACCATGTTATAATGGAAAATAATAAAGTAAATGGACTTTAATGGGGTTCCATGGCTCATCCCTATTTATTCACATCATCTCCTTAGCAACCATCCGTGAAAATAGCATTGCATCCGCACTTGCTTACAGATGCAATGCGATTTTCACGCAGCCCCATTCACTTCTATGGGGCCTGCGTTGCGTAAAAAACGCATAACATAGAACATGCTGCAATTTTCACGCAACGACAAGTGATGAATGAAAAACATCGCTCATGTGCACAGCCCCATTGAAATGAATGGTTTAGGATTCAGTGCGGGTGCAATGTGTGCACGTCACGCATTGCACCCGTGTGGAAAACTCGCCCGTGTGAAAGGGGCCTAAATCTTTCATCTAAAGATAAAAAAAACTGGTGACAAACCTAAAAGGGCAAATGGAAAATGTCTGTGCTCTCCTGTGTTCTGTACATCTTATTATGTTACTCATTTTATACTTGTTACATTCCTATTGCTTGTGAATAAAATATGATTTATTCAATCAATGTAAGGAATGTAACAGGTAACAGGTTTACTACGAAGATATAATACATTTACAGTAAGAGTATGTGTACAGTGAGGTACATGCAGGTGGGGGACTGCCATACTGTCAACATCTAGCACCAGATTTACCTTCAGCCTTCCATCTCTGCTTCTCAAAAGAATTAACATGCAGGCTCAGATTAATTTTAATTGTGAATCAGCTAAATTAATTGTTAGCTAAAAGACCTTTCAGTCAACAATTGTTAACATTGTCATGCTGCATAAACGAATCACTCATCGGCTTTATGGGAACGTAATTGAACATTCTCCTTAAAGAGGATTTCCAATGAGAAACATTTAAAAGAGTACTTCCTTAATATAAAGTGTTGCAATACTGTATCTCTAGGATATGCTATCATTTTATGATCAGTGGGGGCCCAAGCACAACCTCTCCCACTAATTCTAATATTTAGAGATGAGCGAATTTCTCAAAAATTCCATTTGGCCGGTTTATTTGTGGTGAATCAAGTTAAAAAACGGCTATTTTCTGGCTGCAGAGAGCCTGTATAGTGGTGTAGAACATTGTACCTTGCAGTAATGCACATAAGGAGTCTTCTGTACTAGTGAAAAAATAATGTGAGTCATTATGACATGCAGATGACAGGCGTCGCTCTTAGAATCACCGCACACTTCACTTATTTGCACAGTTATGGGGCCAAAACTGACCAAATAACTCAAGTGTGAACTTAGCCTTACAGGTTAATGTTAGCGTCAAGAAGAAGCACACTCCTTTTACACCCTCGTCAGCTGATTCCATATAGATGTCTACAGAACCTGTTCTATTAAACACTTATACAAGTAGAGCCCCCCAACAGAGTGGAGAGGTTGTCAACAGTAAGTTTGTGTTGATGTCACTGATTATTTTGCCCTTTCTCTGATATGTTAGAACAATAACCCTCCAAAAAGGTATCCTGTCTGTTGAGCATCTTCCTTTAGAATTTGGTCGGTAAACCATCAGTATTGCTAAGCCAAAAAAACAGGAGTGGATCCAAAACAGAGATTACACGTGAATGGAATATTTGCATGTCTTCTGTGTTTTATACGCACTCCTGCTTTTGGCTAACAAACCAAAAACCAATTCTGATGCAAAATAGGGACCATGTCATACGGGCCTTACAGCTGCTACATAGACAGGTTACGTTGCGTGTCTCATTTTTCCTTCCTTCTGACAGATCAGTAGAAGAGTCAAATAAATAATGACCTTAACCAGTCCAAAAAGGCAAAATAGTGGCCCAGTCATGGAGTGGGGAGGTTTCGAACAGCATTAGAGGTCCACAGAGTGGCCCAAGGACATAGTGATGAGGTGGAAGCAGCATGAGGAGACCACAGAGTGGCCCAATGACATAGTGTTGAGGTGGAAGCAGCATGAGGAGACAACAGAATGGCCCAGTGACATAGTGTTGAGGTAGCAACAGCATGAGGAGACCACAAAGTGGAGAAGTGGCAGCAGCATGAGGGGACCACAGAGTAGTGATGTGGAAGCAGCATGAGAAGACCACAGAGTGGCCCATTCAATAGTGTTGAGGTAGCAGCAGCATAAGGAGACCACAGTGGCCCAGTGACATAGTGTTAAGCTAGTAGCAGAATGAGGAGACCACAGAGTGGCCCATTGACATAGTGTTGAGGTAGCAATAGCATGAGGAGACCACATAGTGCTCCAGAGACATAGTGTTGAGGTGGCAGCAGCATGAGGAGACCGCAGAGTGGTGAAGTGGCAGCAGCATGAGGAGACCACAGAGTGGTGAGGTCACAGCAACATAAGGAGACGATAGAGTGGCCCAGTGACATAGTGTTAAGGTGGAAGCAGCCTGAGGAGAACACAGAGTCGTGAAGAGCAGCAGCATGAGGAGACCAGAGAGTGGCCAAGTGACATAGTGTTGAGGAAGCAGCAGCATGAGGAGACCACAGAGTGGCCCAGTGACATAGTGTGTAGGTGATAGCAGCATGAGGAGACCACAGAGTGGCCCAGTGACATAGTGTTGAGGTGGCAACTGCATGAGGTGAACACAGAGTGGCCCAGTGACATAGTGTTGAGGTAGCAGCAGCATGAGGAAACCACAGAGTGGCCTATTGACAAAGTGTTGAGGTAGTGGCAGCATGAGGAGACCACAGAGTGGCCCAGTGACAGAGTGGGGAGTTGGGGGGCAATGCCAGTACCAGCTGAAGATGGTGGCTGGCAGTAAGAGCACCTGGCAGCAGGTGTGGCATCAGGCGGGTGCAGCATCAGGATAGTAGCTGAAGCAGGTAGCCAAAATAAACAGGTCTCTTTTGTCAAAGTGTTGGTGTGGCACCATGGATGATCTAGTCTGATGCATCAAGCATCCTGGCTGATCCACGCCTGATTCAACTTCACAAAGGTCAGTTTCTCTACATTTTGGGTGGACAGGCGAGTTCTCCTTGGGGTAATTATGACCCCCGCCGGACTAAACACCCGCTCTGATGCCACACTGCTGCCCAGGCAGGAAAGCTTGTCCAGGGCAAACTCGGCCAGTTGTGGCCACAAATCGAGTTTGGCTACTCAGTAGTGCAGGGGATCTTTGATGTGGGGTGGCAGGGTAGACCCCAAGAATGCAACAACCTGCTGGTTTAGGTTCTGCTCAATGTCTAGCTGCTGCTGCTGGTGAGTGGTTTCTTCAGTAGGCGGATGAAGAAAACTGCTCATCAGCGACTCCAGACTCAGGCTGCTTCTGATGGAGCTGGTACTGCTCCTTCCACACCACCCCTCCCCAACAGCCATAGCAGTGGAACGTGAGCGTAGAGGGCCCCCCCCCCCGGGCAGACCTGCGTAAGGATTGGCGATGGCATACATATGCAGCGGCCAATGACTACATAGGATGTCTCAATAGTAGTTCAGTTTGTTCTCCCTCTCAGTGGGTGTGAAAAAGGCCCCCATTTTGGACCGGTATAGCGAGGGTCTAACATGGTAGAGAACCAGTAGTCATCCCTCTGCCAAATGGTGACAATTTGGCTGTCACTACGCAAGCAAGTGAGCATGCATCAGGCCATTTACGTAACTGACTCGGAGGGACTCCCTGCCTCTGTCTCCACTGCATACTGCCATGGTGTATTTGGGTCCTCTGCCTCCTCTTCCTCATCGCCCTGTAGCTCCTCCTTTCCTGTCACCTGTCTAGAAAAACCACCCATTTCTCTACACATTGCTTGTGCTCGAATGTCCTCCTCCTCCTCTAGTTCACCCCCCACAGGGCTAAAGTGGCCATGAGATGTAGTCACCACGTTGACTGTCCCATGACCAGCCAGATTTTGCAGCATCTGTTCCAGGATATGAATCAGTGGAATGACGTTGTTCATCCCATATTCCTGGCGACGGACAAATAAAATGGCCTCCTCAAAGGGCCGAGCAAACGGCAGGTGTCACACATGAGCTGCTACTGGCTAATATCAAAGTTACACAGGGGAGTACCTCTGTCAGCCTTTGTCATCAAGAAATCGTTATGGCCTTCATGTTAAATCATTATGGCCTCTGTTAATATGATCGGAACAACATATGGAGGATGGAATTCCAACAGGTGGAAACGTTGCATATCAGCCTATGTTAGGGGAATGTCGTTCTGCTGCTGCAGCTCAAGGAAAGTGTGCATTGCGGTGAGTGAGTGGCTGAAATGCATGCAAAGTTTCCTGGCCATTTTCAGGATGTCTTGAAGATGGGCAGAAGACTTCAGGAACCGCTTTACAACCAGATTGAACATGTGCTTCATGCAGGACTCATGGATCAGCCCTCCTTGACGCAGCGCCGACACCATGTTCTTCCCATTGTCGGTCACCATGGTTAGGATTTTGAGTTGTTGAGGAGAAAGCCAGGTTTCGATTTCTTGATGAAGGACACGGAGAAGTTGAAACGAGGTGCAGAACAGTGTGAAACCGCCTTGCCCTGCACATGTGGTATGCTGGAGGGGCACTGTGAACTGTCTCTGCAGTGGAGGCTGAGGATATGGTGGAGGATGAGGAGGCAGAGGCGGACATTGTCGTAGGACCAACGGCGTGAGAATGTGGAGGCGGAAGTATTGTCATTTTGCCAAGTTGCTGGTGTGGCTGGGCAGGAACCACATTTACCCAGTGGGCCAAATAGGACATACAGTATATTGTCCTTGCCCGTAGTTACAGCTCCACTTATCGGCGCTGCTGTGCACTTTGGCAGACACCGATAGACCCACCTGTTCTATTTGAGTGTGCAGGGCTGGTACTGCCTTTTTGGCAAAGAAATTACGGCTTGGGACTCTCCACCTCGGCTCGGCACAAGCCATCAGTACTCTGAAAGGTTTAGAGTCCACCACTTGGAAAGGGAGAGATTGCAGCACCAGCAACTTGGCCAGGAGCACGTTCAGCTTCTGCGCCATTGGATGAGTGCACGCATACTGTTGTCTCTTGGCAATTGCTTCGGTGATCAATTGCTGATGAAATGACTGACGAGGAGTAGGAGGAGCATCAGGACCAGCAGATGATGGGAAGGAAAGATGGCTAGCTCCCTTGTGCTGAGGTGGTAGAGCCTTGACTGCATGAAATTGGGTGCATGCCACTGGGGGATACAACTGTTGCTGTGGCAATCTTGACCACCTCATCCAAGCCACGGTTCTCCTAGGCCACTTTATGGTGACACTGCATGTGTTGACGCAGGGCCGTGATGCCAACATTGGCACCCTGGCCATGTTTCACCTTCTGCCCACAAATTCACCAAATGGCCATGTTCACTTCCTCCTGCGGCCTAACAAAAAATTGCCTCACTGCTGAGTATGCATTTTTCCCCCAACACTCAGTGCTGACTGCCTGCTACCGCTGCCTCTGTGCACCCCTGGACCGCCACTTTCTGGGCTGGTAGGCTCCTGCAAAGTGAGTGGTCTACCCCGGGCACGTTTCTCTCCCGACTTCCCACTGCTGCCACCCTGCTGCCTCAGCAGCTGCCTTACATGCAAGCTGCCACCCTCATCACCTGATGATGACGATGAAGCCCCAAATTCACCTGGCAAGTGCAATGGGCTACATCATCATCCACTACTGTCTGCATGTCACTGATGTCCCCCTCAATGGTCTCAGGACCAGGAGCCTGACCGCTCACAACACCTGCTCCCACTCGACTCTCCTCATCACTACTTGCCCGCCTACCGGAGGAAGTGGTGGATGTCTCCTCCAGATCTTGGCTGGGCAGTAGCTGCTGACTGTCCTCTAGTCCATCTGAAGTCATTATCCAGGAACTTGCCTAAGGTGCCGTGTACGCTGGAATCTTCATGTGGGTGAGCTGGAAAAGTGTTTCATATATCTGTCCTCTAGTAGCTCTTCTTCACTGAAAAGTGGAGCCAAGCCTACGTTATAAAATACTTCTCACGCTGAGGAAACTGAAAATGACAGAGAAAGGTTTAGGACAGGTGGGGGCCTGCTCCCGGGCCATGCCAACTAAGCGTCGTGTCAGAGGAACCCACTGATTCTTGGCTGGGGGTGTCTGATGTCACTTCCAACGAAGTTGGACGCAACCACTTGATGACACCGGGAGCTTAGGCCTCTCGCTACAACTTCTGCTTCCCACCCCTTCTTCTGCTAGCTGCGACAGAAACAATTTGGCCACTGCCCGTTCCCTTTGAAGGGCCAGTTACCTGTTTGTCTGACATACTGTATAATAAAAGAATTAAATTAAAAATAATATCCCCCAAAAAAGGCTTTACATATATATTCTGATTAATAAACTCCCCCCCCCCCGATTAAAAATAAAAATCACAATTCACCCCAGAATGGCAATTAAGACATATTTTTTTTGCTATTTCTACACAATCACAATTCACCGCAGAATGGGTAATGGGACGTACGTATATTTCCATTTTCTACACCACGGCTGTAGTACAATGCTACTTCACCGCTGAATGGCCATTAAGACATATATATATTTTTTTCTGATTACTAAAACCCCCCCCCCCCAAAAAAAAAAAAAAAAAAGTAATCACAATTCACCGCTGACTGCCAATTATGACATATAATTATAGCGTTTTTCTCCTTTTTTTACACCCCAAAAAAAGAAATATAACAATCACAATTCACCGCAGAACAAGTGATAGAACGTATATATGTTTTCTTTTTCTACACCACGTAAATGTTTGTAGTACAATGTTACTTCACCGCTGAATGCCAATTATGACATATATTTTTCCCTTTTTTTTCCTATTAATACATCCCATAAATGGCTGCATCACACAGCACTTTCACCCCAATAACAGGCAAGGTTTGCTGGAAATACTGATGTATCATATAGTGCAAACAACCTAAAAGCAGTAGTATAACTGCAGTTTGGATCTCCAATTAGTGCAGCAAGGTGCAATAGAATTGCTCCTATTACCCAGGCTGTACACTCTCCTATTGCACCCTGTTCCCCTTTTATAGTGTAGATGATGGCTCCATATCCTTTCCCTACACCTTGAATAATCTCCTAATTTTCTAGCACTGGAAGAGACGTAGTGCCTGTTGACATCTCTTCCCGCACTAAGCTCACTAGAAAATGGCTGAATCCAAGGTGGCTGAGGCTATTTATAGGGCTGTAAGATCACAGGGGCTGTCTGGCTGCTGATTGGCTGCATGCATGGCATTGTGGGTGATCCCTCGTTCCCAGAGTTCTTTGCTCCATGTCCTAATCCATGCAGCAGCCATTTTAGGAAAAAATGCGATTTGTTACCACGAAGCGTGAGGAAATTCAGATTCGGTGCAAATCAAATTTTTCCTGAAGTTCGGATCGAATTCCATTTTGTCAAGTTTGATTCGCTCATCTCTACTAATAATGAAGGGGATACAGTGATTGTATTGTTTTTTCCTTGCAAAGCAGCATTCTAGTCATCAAACTAGAACGAGAACCTCAGTACAGCCTCGTTGAAGTGAATAGAGCCGTCGTTAGTTCCTTGTCGGGTGGCTAGGAGCACTTCTGTTCAGGGAAAACTACACAGGATTAGTGGAAGGGGTCCCAGAGGTCAGTCCCCCATCAATGACAAAGTGATGATGAGCAAATATTTTAGTAACATGCCATCAATTTATTAGATGGAAATACACCTTTAAAGGAGTTTTTCAGGATTAGTATGGTATTTAAGAGATTTGGTCATATAGTTGCTTACCAGTTTGGACTCTCCTGACCCATTTTCACCATATAAACAAGCCAGTGGTGTAACAAACTAAGTGAGCCTCACAGTTAGTTTTAACTGGGCCTCACCCCCAGCAACTTCTTTGCAACCCCCCTCCTCCCGTGCAACCCCCACTCCTGCTAGCCAAGATTAATCTCTCAGACGAGGCCCGCAAGCCGCTCCGTCCATTTCCTACACATTTATACTGTATGTCATGTCACTGTATATACTCTCATTGTATAATACTGTTGAGGGGACCCTGACAATAAAAATATTTTAGCCCTCTTCTTTCGTGGGCCCCTTCTGAGTTTGAGGCCAGTAGCAGCTGCTTCCCCTTCCACTATAGCTATCCCCTGAAACAAACCACAGATTTTTTTACATCCTGGCTTGCATTGACTTTTAGGGGAAAAGGGATAATGCTATGTGGTTGTTTTTCAGGGGATGGTGTCACGACTGTGACTGATCCAGATAGGTCTGGGAAGAGAAGGTCGCAGCGACTTGCTACTCGCAATAGCTTGTGAGTTTGCTCCGTGGTTCAGGGTATGTCATCCGGGTTTTGCCTTGTGAACCTTTTTGTCCTGACTGGGAGTTTGTAGGCATTCTTCTCAGGTGAGTGCTGTCTGCCACTCCCAGCTACTATATTAGTTTCAGTTTCACTTGCAGTCATTGCCAGATATAGTCCTTACTTCCAGTGCTATTCTGACCTTTGAAGGAGATCGTTTGACGGTATTGCTGTGGAGCTCTTGTCTGGCGTGGACTGTCGTTATTGGGATCATCTTCTCTGCTCGTGACTGGATAAGTCTATCTCTGCTGGAGATTGTTTGTTTGTTGTTGTCTTCCCCTGTCTTCCCCTGTTGTTCTCCTAGACATGAGTGATGGTGACTAGTGCTCCCATCTGCCTTTCCCCAGTCTAGTCTTCTGAGGGTGTCTCAGGGTTTAGGCATCCTGCTCGCCGCACGGGTTCACACCCCGTCTAGGGTATCAGGGCAGACAGGTGCCAGCTTAGGGTTTGTCAGGGGTGGCCGTTCTATTTCCCATCCGTAGATAAGGGTACCCCTTCCCCTCCGTCTGGTGCGAGACGACCGCTGCTGGGATAGCGGTCGTGACAGTATATCTGGCCTTTAAAAAAAAAAAAAAAAGTGACATTTCCTTTTTTTTTTGCTTGCTGTTTTGCTTTGTATTTTTCTGTTCCACTATGGATCCGGTTACGGTTTTGGCGAAACAATTACAGGGGTTATCCCTTGAAGTGGCAGGATTAAACGCAACAGTGCTGCAGCAGCAGCAATCCTTGGGTTTCCACCGTTGCTACGGGAAACCAAGGTACTCCTGAGCCAAAAGTGGCTTTTCCTGACAGGTTCTCAGGAGGGAGAGACCAATTTGTAACCTTCAGAGAAGCTTGTAAATTGTTCTTCAGGTTACACCCTAGATCCTCCGGCGGTGAGGAACAACGGGTGGGCATTGTAATTTCTCTCCTGCAAGGAGATCCGCAGGCTTGGGCTTTCTCCTTACCATCAGACTCTCCGGCCTTACGATCTGTGGAGGAGTTTTTTGAAGCCTTGGGTCTCGTATATGATGACCCGGACAGGGTCTCACTGGCTGAATCTAAGCTACGTAGACTTCGGCAAGAGAACCGGTCAGCTGAACTATATTGTTCCGAATTCCGTAGGTGGGCTACTAATACATTATGGAACGACTCGGCCCTTAGGAGTCAGTTCTGCCAGGGGTTGTCTGAAAAATTAAAAGACGCGCTGGCGGTATACGAGGTCCCTGGGTCTATTGAGGCTGCTATGTCTCTGTCCATAAGAATCGACAGACGACTCAGGGAGAGACTATTAAATTCTACAGAGGCCTCTATAGGGCAGGGATCAGTTTGTTGTGATCCAGTCGAACCAATGCAAATAGAGGGCGCCACTAGACGGGTGAATCCTCCTAAGGTCCGCAATAGGTCAGAGGTTTGTTTTCGTTGTGGGGGGAGGGGTCATTTTGTAAAGGTATGTCCCTCAGAACCCAAAAGATCACAAACAAAGGAGCCGCCGGAAAACTAGAGTCCCCAGACTGTGCGGAGGATAACAGTCTGGGCGTATTCGTTTCCTCCATACGCATGTCTCAGTTGTGGTGGGCAATAAGACTGAGATCTGTTCCGTCTTTTTGGACAGTGGGGCGGGGGTCAACTTGGTGGAACCGGTACGCAGAACTACTCCGGAACCGGTACGCAGAACTATTCCTGTTTTTGCCATCGACTCCTCCCCTCTTACTCAGAGAGAGTTAACTCAGGTCATCCATAATATCCATCTGCAGGTAGGGGACCTCCATAAAGAGCATATGTCTTGTTATGTCCTGGACGGTCTTCCGGCTCCTATGGTATTGGGGCTTCCCTGGCTGGTGACTCACAATCCAGTGGTGGATTGGCAGGCCGGGGAGATTGTGGAGTGGAGTGAACATTGTAAGGACAACTGCTTGAGTAGTAGGTGCTCAACACTCTCTGTAACATCTCTACCTTCCTTTCTGTCAGATTTTATGGATGTGTTCTCTGAGAAGGTTTGTCAGGGGTTACCACCTCATCGTCCATATGATTGCCCAATTAATCTGTTATCTGGGGCAAAACTACCTAAAACCCGGTTATACAATCTTTCCGGCCCGGAGAGGAAGGCTATGAAATATTATATTTCGGAGAGTTTGGCTAAGGGACACATCAGACCCTCTTCTTCACCCGTGGCTGCAGGGTTCTTTTTCGTTAAAAAGAAAGATGGGGGCCTGCGTCCTTGCCTGGATTTCCGGGAATTAAACCGGATAACTATCCGAAACCCCTATCCTCTTCCTCTCATTCCCGACCTCTTTAATCAGGTTGCTGGTGCTAAATGGTTCTCCAAAATGGATCTCAGAGGAGCCTATAACCTGGTTCGCATCAAAGAGGGGGATGAGTGGAAGACGGCTTAATACTCCGGAAGGGCATTATGAAAATCTGGTCATGCCATTTGGTCTTACTAATGCGCCTGCGGTGTTCCAACATTTTGTCAACGATATTTTTAGTCACCTTATCGGGAGATTTGTTGTGATATATCTTGATGACATCCTGGTCTATTCTCCGGATCTGGATACACATAAGATCCATGTGAGACAAGTGCTGCAGATATTAAGGGCCAACAAATTGTTTGCCAAATTAGAGAAATGTGTGTTCGCCGTAAAAGAACTGCCATTTCTGGGGTATGTGTTGTCAGATTCAGGTTTCCGCATGGATCCAGAGAAAGTCCGGGCAATTATGGACTGGGATCTGCCTGAGAACCTGAAGGCATTGCAACGCTTCCTGGCCAATTTTTATAGAAAGTTTATAAAGAACTATTCCTTGGTGGTCAAACCACTGACGGACATGACCCGGAAGGGATCCGATTTTTCCAAATGGTCACATGCAGCCAAAACTGCCTTTACATCTCTGAAGGAAAGATTCACCTCGGCTCCTATTCTCGTACAGCCAGATGTCTCGCTTCCTTTTATTGTAGAGGTTGACGCATCAGAGGTGGGGGTGGGAGCGGTACTATCTCAGGGCCTGTCCCCTGGTGAATGGCGTCCGTGTGCTTTCTTTTCGAAGAAATTGTCTACTGCAGAAAGGAACTATGACATTGGCAACAGGGAACTTTTGGCTATTAAGTTGGCCTTAGAGGAGTGGCGTCATTTTTTGGAGGGGCGGATTCATCCCGTCACAGTGATTACTGATCACAAAAACTTAGTATATCTGGAGTCTGCTAAACGTCTCACCCCTAGACAGGCTCGGTGGTCGTTATTTTTTACTAGGTTTAATTTTGTAATAACCTATCGCCCGGGGCAAAAATACTAAAGCGGATGCATTGTCTCGAAGTTTTCCTGGAGGGGTGATGATGATGTTCCAGAGCCTATTTTGCAAAGGGGGGTGGTGGTCTCTGCATTACACTCAGGTTTAGATGGGAGGGTGTTGGAAGCTCAAGGGGACGCCCCGGCCTCCTGCCCCTCGGGTAAACTGTTTGTGCCAGAAAATTTACACCTGGAGATACTAAAAGAACACCATAACTCCGCACTGGCAGGACACCCAGGTAGTAAGGCAACCTCTGAATTAGTGTCTCGTCGGTTCTGGTGGCCTAAGTGGCGCCAGGAGGTGTTGAATTTTGTGTCTGCATGTCCTACCTGTGCTCGTTCTAAGGTGGATCATACTCGTCCGGCAGGGCGTCTTTTACCTCTGGCCATCCCCAACAGGCCTTGGACGCACCTATCAATGGATTTCATTACTGATCTACCAGTATCAGCGGGGAAGACTGTTATTCTTGTTGTTGTTGACAGATTCAGTAAAATGGTGCACTTTATTGCTCTGACCGCATTGCCTAATGCTAACACACTGGCTCAGGTTTTTATTGACCACATCGTGAAGCTTCACGGGGTCCCTTCCGATATTGTTTCGGATCGTGGTACCCAATTTGTTTCTAAATTTTGGAAAGCTTTTTGTTCTCGTTTAGGGGTTCATCTGTCGTTTTCTTCATCTTTCCATCCACAGTCCAACGGTCAGACTGAGCGTACCAATCAAAACCTAGAGACATATTTGAGATGCTTTGTTTCCGAAAATCAGGAGGAATGGTCATCTTATTTACCGTTAGCCGAGTTTGCCATTAATAATCGTCGTCAAGAATCCACCGATAAGTCACCATTTTTTGGTGCGTATGGTTTCCATCCTCAGTTTTGTACGTTTAGTGAGGGGGTCGTCTGGGATTCCCGAGGAGGAACGATTTGCGTCTTCACTTTCATCAGTGTGGCAGAGTGTGCAAGAAAGTTTGAAGAGAATTGGTGGTAGATACAAACGTGTGGCTGATAAGAAGCGCTCTGAAGGTCCGGACCTTGGGGTGAATGACTTGGTGTGGTTGTCTACCAGAAATATCAAGTTGAAGGTTCCCTCATGGAAATTAGGTCCGAGATTTATTGGTCCTTATAGGGTAATTAAGATCATTAACCCGGTGGCTTTTCGTCTGGAGCTACCTCAGACTCTAAGGATCCATAATGTCTTCCACAGATCTCTGCTTAAGAGATATGTAGAACCTCCTGAACCATTGCCACTACCGCCTCCACCGGTGGTTGTTGATGGCAGTCTTGAGTTTCAGGTAGAAAAGATTGTTGATTCACGATATGTTCGCCGCTCTCTTCAGTACCTGGTGCACTGGAAAGGTTATGGTTCCGAAGAGAGAATGTGGGTGCCAGCATCAGAGATAAAGGCGGACAGACTCATTCGGGCTTTTCATAGGTCCCACCCGGAGAGGCCTGGTCTTGAGGGTCCGGTGGCCCCTCGTAGAAAGGGGGGTACTGTCACGACTGTGACTGATCCAGATAGGTCTGGGAAGAGAAGGTCGCAGCGACTTGCTACTCGCGATAGCTTGTGAGTTTGCTCCGTGGTTCAGGGTATGTCATCCGGGTTTTGCCTTGTGAACCTTTTTGTCCTGACTGCGAGTTTGTAGGCATTCTTCTCAGGTGAGTGCTGTCTGCCACTCCCAGCTACTATATTAGTTTCAGTTTCACTTGCAGTCATTGCCAGATATAGTCCTTACTTCCAGTGCTATTCTGACCTTTGAAGGAGATCGTTTGACGGTATTGCTGTGGAGCTCTTGTCTGGCGTGGACTGTCGTTATTGGGATCATCTTCTCTGCTCGTGACTGGATAAGTCTATCTCTGCTGGAGATTGTTTGTTTGTTGTTGTCTTCCCCTGTCTTCCCCTGTTGTTCTCCTAGACATGAGTGATGGTGACTAGTGCTCCCATCTGCCTTTCCCCAGTCTAGTCTTCTGAGGGTGTCTCAGGGTTTAGGCATCCTGCTCGCCGCACGGGTTCACACCCCGTCTAGGGTATCAGGGCAGACAGGTGCCAGCTTAGGGTTTGTCAGGGGTGGCCGTTCTATTTCCCATCCGTAGATAAGGGTCCCCCTTCCCCTCCGTCTGGTGCGACACGACCGCTGCTGGGATAGCGGTCGTGACAGATGGCCCCTTGGTTCCAGTGAGGAGAAATCTAAATGCTTCAGAAAACCAAGACATTTTGGACAATAGTATTCTTCCAACTTTGTAGGAACAGTTTGGGGAAGGCCCAAAATGACTGTGCCCCAGTGGACAAAGCAAGGTCCATAAAGGCATGTTTGGGTGAGTCTGGTGCAGGACTTGACTAGCCCACACAGTTGAGTCCTGACCTCAACCCCATAAAACACATTTGGGATTAACTAAATCTAACATTGTGAGCCAGACTCTCTTGTCCAACATCAGTGTCTGACCTCACAAATTCACTTCTGGACTCATGGGCCCAAAATTCCCACAGACACACTTCAAATCTATCTATCTATCTATCTATCTATCTATCTATCTATCTATCTATCTTTGTATACTGTATGTAGGGAATGTTTAATGTCAACCTCCTTGACTTGTGACCCAGGATATTTATTAGAAAAAGGGAAGAGCATCTACAAAGAACAGAAATTATTTCAGAGGACCTGATGTGAGGGGTATTTATTAGGCCCAGGTCACTATTGGGGTGCAGGAAAATTAAAGTGGGGTTAAGATGGGCCACACCTTTAAATGCAATTGCAAGTGGATTTTAAACTCCATCTCATTCTGTGTTGGCTGCACAATAATAGACATGACAAGCCACTGCTCTCTGTGACTACTGAGCTCCTAAAATTGTTTTATCACCGAAATAGCCTCATAACTGTTCCTTAGATTTAGGCTTTCCTTAAAATAATGTTTCTGTGTATGTAATAAAGAGAAATCATAAAAGAGACCATGCAGTGTAAAGACTACGCTTCATGTGTGATTTCTGGATTAACTTTATAATAGTGATCGCTCGTCTTCCATTACCAGTGATCTGTACTACACAAGCCATTTTTAATTGCTGTGTAACATGATGATCTCCTCCAATTTCTCATTGTTACAATTTAATCTCCTCTCTTGAGCTTCAGGCGGTTAATCTTGTCCGCAGAGTTTAATGGGATAGGCGATTAATCGCTGTTCCCAAGAGATGGTAAGTGATGGAAAGAAATATCATAAGAAGTTTGTTTTCTCTTTTGATGCTGCTGGGCTATTTGTAATGATGCTTTGATTTGGAGCTATTTTATATTCCACAATAAATAATTCCCAGTAGCAAGTAATAGGCAAAAAAGTGAAGCCCAAATGGGCCATCTTTTGTGGTTCTTTGACACTCATTCTTGTGTGTGAACTTGGACCCACTGGAGGATGCTTTGGGACACTGGTAGGCAAGTTTCACTAATGCACATGGTTACTTCTCAGTGCCTCACAGGGATTACCATTCCTCATGGAGGGATTCCAACGTGCCATCATAAGGCTCTTAACAAGGAACGGCGGTTTCACCTCAGCGTTCATAATTCCGTAATACTGTTACATTGTAACAGGGTTATAACTGAATATAATAGAATTTAAGGACAGAATGCAAAACGGAACCCTTTAAGAGGTATTCCATTTTGCTCTGTCCTAATACATTTCTATGGGCACAAATAACGGTTGCGTTTTGTTCTGTTATGTAAGATGGCAAAAAAAGTCCTGTGAAGGGACAACTGGAGCATCGATTTTAACATGCAAGTTTGCTGCTGTCATTTTTATTTAACCCATTTAACCCTAAGACTAGAGCATAGAAGTAACATGTATGAGACAAATGCTACATTTCAGTAGGCAATGTAGATATTCAGAATGTATGATGATTATTGAGTATGGGGATATAATGTGCGGGATAATTATTGACCCCAAATGTGTATTTAAAAGGTAGTAGCCACAATCTGGTTCTGGTACTTGGGGAGAAAAAAATTCATACTACCACAGTAGTATACTAAATGGTACATGGTCAATGGGAACCCTTATAAATTTTGCTTTGGGCTCCAGGAACTTCAGGTTATACCTCTGTTTTGAGCTAACCCATGATCTCATGGAAGAACTTAGAGTTGAGACCGAGTTAGGGAGTCAGCAAAGTCAGCTAAAATATTCTAGAAACACTAAAAATAAGACACTTGTTGTGAAGATAGTAGCAGGTAGTATTCCATTGTCTCCTACCAGCTATTCCTATATCAGAAGCCTCCATGTCTTCCAAAGCATTGGAGATACTGGCTTATTCCAGGGGAAATATTGCTGACAGTACAACATCATGTGACTGTAAAGACTGTAAAATTGCATCGTAGACAAAGATGCACATGCACTTAACAAAACGAGAGAGATTGTAAAAAACTATATTAAATACATCACATCTAGAAACTGTTGATTCCATTTAACACCTCTATGGGTTAATCCCTGCAACTTCTTTGATATTTCCACTCACCAGGCAGTAATATTCTTGCGTATTTCTAGGTGCTTTCCAAACAGCATTGTGATCTATGGCTATAAATACCTCTGCATTAGCTGCCTTCGCTCCATTTCACCTGTCCTTCCCCATGGAGCCTGGGCCCAGGTTAGGCCGCCTACGTATGTCTTTCAAGGTTACAACACTGTGCTCTGCTGATGTCAAACAACGCTAGAAGACTCAGACAAAATCACTTGCATTGTGCACTGCAAAGATTAAATGCTAACATAAATGCAGGCGATCTATTTTTCAATAATTTGATCTTATATTTCTGTAATACAAATCTGCTGAACACAAAAAGATTAAATAACATAGAAAATAAAAATCTGTGTAACATTGTTCTTCAGTCAAAGCAAGCCACCTTATCCTCTCTGATCATAGGGCGTTCAATGTAAAGGTGGCACTACACACTACACTAGCAACCTTTGACAGTCCAGCTGTTGTAAACTAGGTATACCTCCCAGCATGCACTTTCTCAACTGTTCTCAGTACTGGAGTCTGGAGGCACTAGAAAGGTATCTGGCAGCAATCTCCATTCAAGACACACACACATGGCTAAACTGACCAATTCATACATGCATACAAGTAGGTCAGGAGGAGTAGCTGTCAGCCAACAGCTATTGAATGTGTATGGTCATCTTTATTGTCACACAAGTTTAGAATTTTTTTTTGCTAGCTCCCATAGTGATATATGGAGGTACAGTAGGGCCTTTTAAGAGATTAATGGATTCTGTATAAAAAGGGATTTCCAAGACACCCGGGACTCCCGCTGATTCACTGAGGAGGCATCGGTGCTCCTGTGAGCGCAGTGGCATTCTTGCAGCTAACCAAGCACAGTGTCATACATCGTATAGCATCTGTGCTTGGTATGACGCTCAGCCCCATTCAATTCTATAGGGTTGAGCTGCGCCTAGGCCATGTGACCAATGAACGTGTTGTCATTAACCCAGGGAAAGCTAAGAGAAGGCTTGGCACTACTGCGAGTGCTGCTACCTTCTTAAACAACTGATCAGCGGGGGTCCCGGGTGTCAGACCCCCACAGATCATATACTGATGAAATTATCCAGAGGATAGGTCATCAGTAGAGATGAGTGAATTTTTAAAAAATTCAATTCTGCTGGTTCGCCAAATTTTTTGAAAAAATTCAGTTAGATACAAATTTATTTGTGGCGAATTGCGTTAAAAAACGGCTATTTCCTGGCCGTAGAGAGCCTATATAGGGGTGTAGAACACTGTGCCTTGCAGTATCACGCATAGGGAGTCTGCTGAGGTAGTGAGATAATACTGTGAGTCAGTATGACATGCAGATGACAGGCGTCGCTCTTAGAATCACTGCACACTTCACTTATTTGGGCAGTCACGGGGCGAAAACTGACCAAATATGAACTCAGCCTTACAGGCCGATGTTAGCACCAAGAAGAAGCGCACTCCTTTTACACCGTCGTCAGCTGATCCACATAGATGTCTACAGAACCTGTTCTATTAAACTCTATTATACAAAAATATAATAGTTAATCTGTCTATTAGTTTTGTGGGTGACATATACCCATTTTTGGTGTAAAGTACACCTTCACTGCATACGTGACAGGAAAATTAATTTAGTTAATCTGTCTGTAAGTTCAGTGGATGACCTCAAAGAATGAGGAGAACGTCAAATAAAGGACGTAGCCCTGGTCGTTTTGCTGCTGGTGTTGATGGAGCTCCTGTTGCAGGGAGAGGACTTGGTCATTCTGTGCCAGCTACACCCCCAAATAAAACACCTTCCTCAGATGTACGTAGGTGACAGAACGTTCAGTGTTATTTTGTAGGCCTGAATACCGGTGTACGAATGATGAGGCCAGAACAAGTAGTGGTGGTAATAGATTGGGTGGTTGACAGTGCCTCCAGTTCCTTCATCGTTGTCCCCTGCTGAAAGCGCAGAGTTGGCACCTGCAGCCCATGGTCATCTGTCTTTCACCTCACCCCCTTGCAAATCAGCCAAGCAGTCTGAGCCCCAGATGACTCTCCTGGCAGGGTTTCCATGGAACATACACCTAGCCCTTCCCAGAAGTGGAAGAGATTGAGTGTGCTGATGCCCAACCACTTATGTTTAAGGATGTGGACATGGGTGGACCACTGAGCATGTCTCTGATGATGACGAAACACTGGTGCCAACTGCTGCGGCTTTCTGCAGTGTGCAGACCTGCAAGAAGGGCAAGGGTGAAGTGTAAGTGGAAGATGATTTGGAGAATGATGAGGTTCTAGACCCCACATGGAATCAAGGTCATGTGAGTGACATGTGCAGTTTGGAGAAAGAGGTGGGGGTCACACAGCGCCAGCCACACATGAAAAGAGTGAGCAGGGTGCAAAAGCAGAGTGGCCATCCCCTAGCCAGTAAGCCTGCTACTGCCCACTGCACCCAGGGACGGAGCACACCAAAGCCAGCTCCAAGGAGTTACCTGGCGTGGAAGTTCTTCAGACAATGTGCTGATGACAAGACGCGAGTGGTTTGCACGCTGTGCAATCGGAGCCTGAAGCGAGGCAAAAATGTTCTAAACCTGAGCACCTCCTTCATAATCAGGCATCTAAATGCAAAGCACGAGCTGCAGTGGAGTACACACGTCAAAAACCACAAAATGCTCCTCCTGCTCCCTCTTCTGCTACAGTTTCGGCCTCTTCCTCCCACTCTGAAGTGACAATGGCAACTGCCACCCCGCAAACAGAGGATGTAGCAGCAACACCACCACCATCACCAAGCATCTCCACACGGTCCGATGGAAGCATTCAGCTGTCCCTCCCCCAAACACTGGAGACAAAGAGTAAGTATGCCCTACCAACCAGCGATCCCTGGCCCTGAATGCCAGCATTTCAAAATTCCTTTGAAATGCTGTCATTCCATCTAGTGGAGACGGAGACTTTTAAAAACCTTATGGCGGTGGTTGCCCCACAGTATGTGATTCCCAGCTGCCACTATTTTTCCAGGCGAGCCATCCCTGCCCTGCACAACCAAGTGGTGGACAAAATCAGGTGTGCACTGCGAAACGCCATCTGTGGCAAGGTCCACATAACTAGAGATGAGCGAACACCTGGATGTTCGGGTTCGAGAAGTTCGGCCGAAAATGTTCGGGTTCGGGATCCGAACTCGACCTGAACTTTATCCCGAACCTGAACCCCATTGAAGTCAATAGGGACCCGAACTTTTAGGCACTAAAAAAGCTGTAAAATAGTCCAGGAAAGGGCTAGAGGGCTGCAAAAGGCAGCAAAATGTAGGTAAATGCCCTGCAAACAAATATGGACAGGAAAATGAATTAAAATAAAATAAATAAAAATTAGCCAATATCGATTGGAGAGAGGTCCCATAGCAGAGAATCATGCGTCATATCACCCACCACTGGAGAAGGCCACTTTCAGTTATTTCAGCCCCAGCACCCAGACAGAGGAGAGAGGTCCCACAGCAAGGAATAAGGCGTCATATCACCCACCACTGGAGAAGGCCACTTTCAGTTATTTCGGCCCCAGCACCCAGACAGAGGAGAGAGGTCCCACAGCAAGGAATAAGGCGTTAGATCACCCACCACTGGAGAAGGCCACTTTCAGTTATTTAGGCCCCAGCACCCAGATTGAGGAGAGAGGTCCCACAGGAAGGAATAAGGCGTCATATAACACACCACTGGAGAAGGCCACTTTCAGTTATTTAGGCCCCGGCAACCAGACAGAGGAGAGAGGTCCCACAGCAAGGAATAAGGCGTCATATCACCCACCACTGGAGAAGGCCACTTTCAGTTATTTAGGCCCCAGCGCCCAGACTGAGTAGAGGTTCATTCAACTTTGGGTTGCACCGCAAGATCATGGTTAAGTTAAAAATAATGAGGATTCAATAAAGAAGAGCTCCGGAGTACAAGAATACATGGTTGAGGGGGAGGCAGTTATAAATGTCTATTCTGCACAAGGGAGGGACAGGTCCTGTGGGATCCATGCCTGGTAATTTTTATGAACGTCAGCTTGTCCACGTTGGCTGTGGACAGGCGGCTGCGTTTGTCAGTAATGACGGCCCCTCCCTGCTGACTACACGTTCAGACAAAACGCAGCACCTCCAAGGCATAAAATACTAACTCTGGCCACGTGGACAATTTGGAGACCCAGAAGTTGAATGGGGCTGAACCATCAGTCAGTACGTGGAGGGGTGTGCAGACGTACTGTTCAACCCTGTTAGTGAAATGCTGCCTCCTGCTAACACGTTCCGTATCAGGTGGTGGTGCAGTTAGCTGTCGCGTGGAGACAAAACTTTTCCACATTTCTGCCATGCTAACCCTGCCCTCAGAGGAGCTGGCTGTGACACAGCTGCATTGGCAACCTCTTGGCTCCTCCTCTTGGCTCCTCCTCTGTCTTCGCCTTGGGCTTCCACCTGTTCCCCTGTGACATTTGGGAATGCTCTCAGGAGCGCGTCTACCAGCGTGCGCTTGTACTCGCACATCTTCCCATCACGCTCCAGTGCAGGAAGTAAAGTGGGCACATTGTCTTTGTACCGGAGATCCAGCAGGGTGGCAACCCAGTAGTCCGCACACGTTAAAATGTGGGCAACTCTGCTGTCGTTGCGCAGGCACTGCAGCATGTAGTCGCTCATGTGTGTCAGGCTACCCAGAGGTAAGGACAAGCTGTCCTCTGTGGGAGGCGTATCGTCATCGTCCTCCGTATCCCCCCAGCCACGCACCAGTGATGGGCCTGAGCTGTGTCAAGTGCCACCCCGCTGTGAACCTGCTTCATCCTCATCCTCCTCCACCTCCTCCTCATCCTCCTCATCCTCCAGTAGTGGGCCCTGGCTAGCCACATTTGTACCTGGCCTCTGCTGCTGCAAAAAACCTTCCTCTGAGCCACTTCTAACAGACTGGCCTGAAAGTGCTAAAAATGACCCCTCATCCTCCTCCTCCTCCTCCTGGGCCACCTCCTCTTCCATCATCGCCCTAAGCGTTTTCTCAAGGAGACATAGAAGTGGTATTGTAACGCTGATAACGGTGTCATCGCCACTGGCCATGTTGGTGGAGTACTCGAAACAGCGCAACAGGGCACATAGGTCTCGCATGGAGTCCCAATCATTGGTGGTGAAGTGGTGCTGTTCCGCAGTGCGACTGACGCGTGCGTGCTGCAGCTGAAACTCCACTATGGCCTGCTGCTGCTCGCACAGTCTCTCCAGCATGTGCAAGGTGGAGTTCCACCTGGTGGGCACATCGCATATGAGGCAGTGAGCGGGAAGGCCGAAGTTCCGCTGTAGTGCAGACAGGCGAGCAGCGGCAGGATGTGAACGCCGGAAGCGCGCACAGATGGCCCGCACTTCATTCAGCAGCTCTGACATGTCGGGGTAGTTGTGAATGAACTTCGGCACTACCATATTCAGCACATGCGCCAGGCAAGGGATGTGCGTCAAACCGGCTAGTCCCAGAGCTGCAACAAGATTTCGCCCATTATCGCACACCACCAGGCCGGGCTTGAGGCCCACCGGCAGAAACTGCTCGTCGGTCTGTTGCCACAACTCCTGCGCGGTGTGGGGCCTGTCCCCCAAACATATGAGTTTCAGAATGGCCTGCTGACGTTTACCCGGGGCTGTGCTGAAGTTGGTGGTGAAGGTGTGTGGCTGACTGGATGAGCTGGTGGAAGCAGAGGAGGAGGAAGCAGAGTAGGAGAAGGAGGCTACAGGAGGCAAAGAATGATGCCTTGCGATCCTTGGTGGCGGAAGGACGTGCGCCAAGGAACTCTCCGCCTGGGGCCCAGCCGCCACTACATTTACCCAGTGTGCAGTTAGGGAGATATAGCGCCCCTGGCCGTGCTTACTGGTCCACGCATCTGTGGTTAGGTGGACCTTGCCACCGATGGCATTGCGCAGTGCACACTTGATTTTATCGGATACTTGGTTGTGCAGGGTAGGCACGGCTCTTTTGGAGAAGTAGTGCCGGCTGGGAACAACATACTGTGGGACAGCCATCACCATCAGCTGGTTTGAAGCTGTCTGTGTCCACCAGCCTGAATGACAGCATTTCAAAGGCCAGTAGTTTAGAAATGCTGGCATTCAGGCCCGGGGCTCTAAAAAAGCCCAGGGCACATCCTCTGTTTGGTGGGCGGCAGGTGCCAACGTTCCTCCCGAGGCATAGGAAGAGGCCGAGGCAGCAGCAGAAGAGGCAGCAGCGGGAGCCAGAGTGAGTTCCTTTCTTTTAAGGTGTTTACTCCACTGCAGTTCATGCTTTGCATGTAGATGCCTGGTCATGCAGGTTGTGCTAAGGTTCAGAACGTTAATGCCTCGCTTCAGGCTCTGATGGCACAGCGTGCAAACCACTTGGGTCTTGTCGTCAGCACATTGTTTAAAGAAGTGCCATGCCAGGGAACTCCTTGAAGCTGCCTTTGGGGTGCTCGGTCCCTGGTGGCGGTGGCCAGTAGCAGGCGAACTCTCTTGGCGGCGGCTGTTCTGCTTTTACCCCCTGCTCCCTCTTTTGCTATGCTGTTGGCTCGGTCTCACCACTGCCTCTTCCTCTGAACTATGAAAGTCAGTGGCACGACCTTCATTCCATGTGGCGTCTAGGACTTCATCGTCCACTGCATCGTCTTCCACACAGTCCTCCTCTCTGACCTCCTGTTCGGTCTGCACACTGCAGAAAGACGCAGCAGTTGGCACCTGTGTTTCGTCATCATCAGAGACGTGCGGACTCCAATGAGGTGGTATTCCCATCTCCTCATCATCATCAAACATCAGTGGTTGTGCATCAGTGCATTCTATGTCTTCCACCACTGGGGAAGGGCTAGGTGGATCCCCCTGGGAAACCTTGCCAGCAGAGTCTTCAAACAGCATAAGAGACTGCTGCATAACTTGAGGCTCAGCCAGTTTCCCGGATATGCATGGGGGTGATGTGACAGACTGATGGGCTTGGTTTTCAGGCGCCACCTGTGCACTTTCTGCAGAAGACTGGGTGGGAGATAATGTTGTGAACGTGCTGGATCCACTGTCGGCCACCCAATTGACTAGCGCCTGTACCTGCTCAGGCCTTACCATCCTTAAAACGGCATTGGGCCCCACAAAATATCGCTGTAAATTCTGGTGGGTACTGGAACCTGAGGTAGTTGGTTCACTAGGACGTGTCGCTGTGGCAGAATGGCCACGTCCTCTCCCAGCACCAGAGGGTACACTAACACCACAATGACCGCGTCCGCGTCCCTTACTAGATGTTTTCCTCATTGTTACCGTTCACCAAGCACCACAATAATAAAAAAAATATTTGGCTCAATGTATTGATTTCAAATTCAGGCCTTTTTTTACAGGCACCTAACACTATCTGCCTATTTATTTATGTAGCGTATTACACTAATCCAGGCACAGCAGTAACCACTGATTTAGGGCAATATCTCTTTTAGGGTTAGTATTTAGGCCCTGGATGAAAGGTATCCTTTTATGGACAGATTTATACTTGGCGATGCACAGTAGCGTGAGAAAAAATATGTAGGATTATGCCGTCAGCAATTGTATTTTAACACTTTGTGTAATATACCCTTTAACGGACAGAAATACAATGGGAGATGCACGGTAGCGTGTGAAGTTAATGAGGAGGACCCTCTCAGCACTTGTATATACACCTTGAGTGTAATATACCCTTTTACGGACCGATTAACACTTGGCCTGCAACAGCTGGAACACCAGATTCAGGGTATTGCTATATTGGCAAGTGAATTTCTCCCCAGAACAAAATATACCCTTTTACGGACAGATTAGCACTTGGCCTGCAACTGCTGGAACACCAAATTCAGTGTATTGCTATTTTGGCAATTGAATTTCACCCCAGAACAAAATATACCTGTTTACGGACAGATTAGCACTTGGCCTGCAACTGCTGGAACACCAGATTCAGGGTATTGCTATTTTGGCAATTTAATTTCACCTCAGAACAAAATATATGTTTTGGTGGACACTATTATACTTTGCCAGCCACAGCTGTGACACCAGATTTATGGTATTGCTATTTTGGCAATTGAATTTCACCCTAGAACAAAATATATGTTTTGGCGGACACTTTTATACTTTGCCAGCCACTACTGGAACACCAGATTCAGGGTATTGCTATTTTGGCAATTGAATTTCACCCCAGAACAAAATATACCCTTTTACGGACAGATTAACACTTGGCCTGCAACAGCTGGAACACCAGATTCAGGGTATTGCTATATTGGCAATTGAATTTCACCCCAGAACAAAATATATGTTTTGGCGGACACTATTATACTTTGCCAGCCACTACTGGAACACCAGATTCAGGGTATTACTATTTTGGCAATTGAATTTCACCTCAGAACAAAATATATGTTTTGGTGGACAATATTATACTTTGCCAGCCACAGCTGTGACACCAGATTTATGGTAATGCTATTTTGGCAATTTAATTTCTCCCCAGAACAAAATATATGTTTTGGCGGACAATATTATACTTTGCCAGCCACAGCTGTGACACCAGATTTATAGTATTGCTATTTTGGCAATTGAATTTCACCCCAGAACAAAATATATGTTTTGGCGGACACTATTATACTTTGCCAGCCACTACTGGAACACCAGATTCAGGGTATTGCTATTTTGGCAATTGAATTTCACCCCAGAACAAAATATATATTTTGGCGGACACTATTATACTTTGCCAGCCACAGCTGAAACCACTGATTTATGGTATTGCTATTTTGGCAATTGAATTTCACCCCAGAACAAAATATATCCTTTGCAGGACACTATTAAACTTGGCCAGCCACAGCTGAAACCACTGATTTATGGTATTGCTATTTTGGTAATTGAATTTCACCCCAGAACAAAATGTATGTTTTGGCGGACACTATTATACTTTGCCAGCCACTACTGGAACACCAAATTCAGGGTATTGCTATTTTGGTAATTGAATTTCACCACAGAACAAAATATACCCTTTTACGGACATATTAACACTTGGCCTGCAACAGCTAGCTGGGACACCAGATTCAGGGTATTGCTATTTTGGCAATTGAATTTCACCCTAGAACAAAATATATGTTTTGGCGGACAATATTATACTTTGCCAGCCACAGCTGTGACACCAGATTTATGGTATTGCAATTGTGTCAACTGAATTTCACCCCAGAACAAAATATATGTTTTGGCGGACACTATTTTACTTTGCCAGCCACTACTGGAACACCAGATTCAGGGTATTGCTATTTTGGCAATTTAATTTCACCCCAGAACAAAATATACCCTTTTACGGACATATTAACACTTGGCCTGCAACAGCTGGAACACCAGATTCAGGGTATTGCTATTTTGGCAATAGAATTTCACCCCTGAACAAAATACATGTTTTGGCGGACACTATTATACTTTGCCAGTCAGTGCTGGGACACCAGATTTAGGGGATTGATATTTTGGCAATTGAATTTCACCACAGAAAATAATCTATCCTTTAGACAATATTATACATGGCTAGCCAAAGCTGGAACACCAGATTTAGGGGATTGGTATTTTGCCAATTGTATTTAACCCCTTAATAAAATATAGAAATTGCTATCCTGAGTTTCTAGTGGTGACAATAAGCACAGCCAAGCCCCTGATGTAGGATATAGAAAAAAAAACAAAAAAAAAAAAACTAGTGTTGATGGATTAATGGACTTGGTGGCATCTTGTTCTGGTGCACCACAAGTCACAAAATGTCCGCCGATCACCCCAGAAAAAAAGTGACAGAAAAATGCTCTATGCAGCCTAAAAACCAGTGAGCAATTAACTAGCAGAAGTTGAATCATTCACAGCTGTAGATCGATCACTTCATTAGGTGCTTTTGCTGACTTTTCCCTGCCTAATCTCGCCCTCACACAAGCTGCGTCCTCTCCCTACACTAATCAGAGCAGTGTGACGTGCGGCGCTACGTGACTCCAGTTTAAATTGAGGCTGGGTCACATGCTGCACTTAGCCAATCAACAGCCATGACATTAGTAGGCATGGCTGTGATGGGCTCTTAGGGCAAGAAGTAAAACGCTAGCTGATTGGCTGCTGTGCAGCCCTTCAGAAAGCGGGAAGAAATCGCCGAACAACGGACCCAAACCCGAACTTTTTTAAAAATGTTCGGGTCCGTGTCCCGAACACCCCAAAATTCGGTACGAACCCGAACTATGCTCGAACTGTTCGCTCAACACTACACATAACTACTGATACGTGGACCAATAAGCATGGGCAGAAATTTTATATCTCCCTAATAGAACACTAGGTAAATGTAGTGGCGGCTTGGACTGAGGCAGATAGCAGTTTGGCGCATGTCCTTCCGCCACAGAGGATTGCAGGACATTTCTAGTTGCCTCCTGTTTCCTAGTCTTCCTACTGCGATAATGGGCGAAATCTCGTAGGAGCTCTGGGCCTAGCCGGTTTGACGCACATCCGTTGCCTGGTGCATGTACAGATTTTGGTGGTGCAGAGGTTCCTGAAAAATGACCACGATATGTCAGAGCTGCTGCAGAAAGTGCGATCCGTCTGTGCGCGCTTTCGGCTTACTCACCCTGCTGCTGCTGGCATGTCTGCGCTGCAGCGTAACTTCGGCCTTCCCGCTCACCGCCTCATATGCGACATACACACAAGGTAGAACTCCACCATGTATATGTTGGAGAGACTGTGTGAGCAGCAGCAAGGGATAGTGGAGTTTCAGATGCAGCACGCACAGGTGAGTCGCTCTGCGGAACAGCACGACTTCACCACCAACGAGAGTGGGCCTCCATGTGGGACGTGTGTGCCATGTTGCGCTGTTTCGAGTACTCCACCAACATGACCAGTGCCGATGATGACGTCCACAGCATTTCAAGTAATAGGCCACAGCACTCTTTTCAACAAAAGGCAAGGGTGGGTGCACATCCAGGTTATGTTCTATAGCTCCACCTCAAGAACTGTAGGTCTCACACAAATATTAGGACAGCACTCCTTAGGTAATGATAATTAAATGGTTTTATTTCACTTCATATTATTTCAGCCGGAATAGGTGGTATATCAGTTGCAACATTTCGGGCTAACAATTGCCCTTCATCAGGCACTCTGAAGACCACAGTGTGCTTACAGCCGGCGCTGTACAGAACATATAACTGCTTACCACAAGGGCAAATAAGACATAGAAATATTTCCTTGTTAATGGCTGTATCAAACAGCACTTGCACCCCAATAACAAGAACAATTTGCTGGATATACTGAGCTCTATAATGGCAATTTGGATCCCCAGTCAGTGCAGCAAGGTGTAATTGGATTTTTCCTATTACCCAGGCTGTAACCTCCCCTACTGAACACTGTTCATCATAAATGCTGTGGAATGATTCCTCCCTATCCTTTCCCTACACCATGAATAATCTTTCCCCTGCACTTGTAAATAATTTTTTTGCATAATTAGGTTTTTCATAGCACTGTCCCTAGCGCCTGCTGACGTCTCTACCTGCACTAAGTACACTGGTAAATGGCAGATTCCAAGATGGCTGAGGCTATTTATAGGGCTGTGACATCACAGGGATGGCTGGCTGCTGATTGGCTGCATGCATGACATTATTTTAGGAACAAATGTAATTCGTTACCATGAGTTACCATGAGTTACCATGAGTTCCCATGAGCGAGGAAATTTGGACTCAGTGCTAATCTAATTTTTCCTGAAATTCAAATCGAATTCCACTTTGTCAGCTTTGATTCACTCATCTCCAATATATATATATATATATATATATATATATATACCGTATTTTTCACCCCATAATTAATGCGTCTTATGGGGTTAATACAGGAAAAAAAAAGCATTGCCGGACATGTTATACTACCTGGTCGCCACTGCGAGTGCTGGGAGGAAGTGGCCGGACACCGCTGCACATGGTAGGGAAAGCAGGGGCCAGCCGTTGCTGCAGATGTTGGGGGAGGCAGGGACTGGCCGCCGCTGCAGTTGGTGGGAAGCAGGGGCCAGCTGCAGGTGCAGGGCAGAATTAAACGGCTAGCTGGAAAATGCACTGTGAGAGTTTGTCTCCTCCCAGTTTCACCCCGATCGCCCAGCTCCTCGCCCTTCAGCGCTCGCCCTGTGTCTCCCTCTTGAGCTGGGACATTGAGCAGTTCCAGCAGTGGAGCCGGGAGGGTTTGGGTCCAGAGTCCAGCAGAGTGCCCCCCGCCACACGCGGGCTTCCTCCTGGTGGGTTACATTACAGACCGGCCTACTGATGGCAGCAGAGAGCATGATGGGAACCTGTATGTGCGAAACGCTGTGTACTGTGTGAGATGCCAGTGTAGGTTAACATGCACATACGATTTCTTCTTCATTATGTTACACATGGGCCACAAACAATAGGGCCCATGACCCTGCTGTAACTAAGAACACCACCAGATAGTGTCACCCCTGATGAGTTGTGTGCTATAATCATCTCTGCAGATCTGTTTGATTGCTCATTGTCTGGGCTCGCAGCTCTTCTTCCCCTGCTGGACGTATATCCCCACTCATCAGAGAGCAGGCTACAGTGGAGTTCCTGTCCCCCCCGATCCTGGTCACCCAGCCTGAGGTCACAGCAGAAGTCCCAGCAGGTTCCCTGAGAGCTGTGTCATCTCTAAGGTACCCCTAATAAAGTGACCCCAACTAATAAAGTGATCCCCCCTAATAAAGTGACCCCCTTATTGAAGCCCCTTATTGAAGTGTCAAAGGATAGACTCCCCTCTTCCCCAATAAGTGTGTCAGCAGCAGATCTCCCCCCCCCCCCCCCAATAACAATGTGTCATCAGCAGAATAAGCTACTTTCTTATTAGTACTAGCAGTGTCCGGCAGGAACAGCCTTCTGAATGCACACTAACGCTACCCCACCGGAAGTCCACATTCACTTTACCTTTTGTTCAAAATATTTTTTTTACTATTTTCACCCTCTTAAACATTGGTGCGTCTTATGTGCAGGTGCGTCTTATAGGACGGAAAAAAAAAAATATATATATATATATATATATATATATATATATATAAAGAATTTTTTTTTTGGGGGGGGGTGAACATTCAGCAAAACTTGTACCTTTAAATCTTTGCTCTTTCTGACTTCACTGTTCAAGTGGGAGGTGTTAACAGTGTATACAGAGATAGCTGTCAGTCACTGATAATTGTACGCTGGGATATTTTCAGTGATTTCAGCATTCTGTGTGTGTTTTATGTCCGATGTTTGCGCCCTTCTGCTGCCCCTTGTGGGAGCGGACAATGCACCAGTCACCAAGCAATCTGGTATCCTGGTCGCAGTGTCCTCTTCATATTACAGCCTCCATCGTCTTGCCTAGTGTGACCTTAGGGTGCGCATCCACTCTCTTCTGGCCTTTTAAAGGATCAGTAAGCATGCTCACTAAACGTTCCCCAGCTAATGGCTGAGGGTTGCTTGGTATTTAAAGCACTGTCTCCAGGCAGGGTGCCTAAGCTTTAAAGTTCCCTGTGAGAAGGAAAAGAGTCTGGAAGACTTAGTGCTTCAGCGGTTCTCTTGGGATTTTTCTGCGGTACCGTCTGTGCTCCTGTCGTGTACCCATCCTGCTTGTGTACTCCTTACCTCACAGTTCAGCTTTCAATTCAAGTTCTACATGCAAGGCGACTCTTATCATTCTGAAATGAGTCATTTTCTATACTTTCAAAGCTAATACATATCACTGGTTTCTTTATAATCATATATTGTGCCTGTGATCAAACCAGTAATATGTATTAGCTTTCTTAGCATCGAAAACCTCTTTTCTCAACATAGTAAGGCTATAATAAGAAATGTATAAGATATGTACATGCTAGGGCACAGCTCTAGAATAAAGCTCTGCCCTAAGCATGAAGATGTCTAGGCTAGCCCTGTCAATCAAGAGGATGGGGAATGTGCAGAGCACAGATGTGTTACAAAAGCAGTGTTTCAAGGATTAAGCTTGAATATAAATACCAACGCAGATACCTCTGCAGTTCTTTCACTTATAGATAAAAGAAAGGTATTGTTTTTATCAGCATAATCATAATAGGGTTGATCATGCTGACAGAGATTGTTTAAATTCTCCTATTCTGTCTGCCCTGTCTATTCTTGTTTCCTGCCTGACCTGTTCTTGCATTTATCCCACTTGCAAGCTCTTCTAGTTTATCTATTTCATTGTTGCAAACAGTTCCACTATTATAGACTGTTCTGACTGCCTCTGTGATTGCAGTTTCCCTGCATCTCTGCTTTCCAGCCAAGTTTCCTACAGTTGAGTTTTGCCAAAAACCACATAATCAGTATAAGTGACTGTTCAGACTGTACCAGCATTTTTGGTACATTATCTGTACCTAGAGCATCTGGTGCTTACACCAGAACTCCTAAACCATTGTGTCACCTGCCAACTATACTGGAACTATCTCAAGAGGTAGTGGCCAGTAGCAAAGTCACCAATGAGAATAAGCCCCCGTCCGGAAAACATTGTTACAAAGACGGAAGAATTTGAATAGACTGTTTTGGAGTGCTCCATATACAAATATAGGATTCCTGGAAAAACCCATCTGGGTACAATTAGAAAAGCAGCACTCAGCCCAAATACCTCACCTGAGGACTGACAACCTAATCAAAGCATCCAACATAATACAACACAGTGCAGTGTTCACAAACCAGCAAGCGGGAGTGGGAGATACAAGTGCCTATATCCACTGCACACATGAGATGCCATGTGATCAGGGCCGGGCCGACACAGAGGCTGGGGAGGCTCCAGCCTCAGGGCGCTCCAGCCTCAGGGCGCAGGCAGGGGCCGGCGAGAGGGAGAGGGACTGACAGGGGGGAACCGCTCAGCGCTCCCTCCTGTCATTCCCTGAGCCAGGCCCTGTCAGAGCGCTCCTCTCACCTCCATTATGCTGCTTCAGGCCCCCAGCATCAGGCCCCGCTGCCTCTGGCTCTAACTAGAAACAGAGTAAGCAGGTGGGCGGAGCGCTCTGATGGGGCCCGGCATTAAGTACAGTGAAAATGCCGGGCCCCCTTTCATTAAGTCTGTGACAACATGGGGGCAGAAAGAGCATGACAACATGGGGGGGTAAAAGAGCATGAAAAGATGGGGGAGAATGACGGGGCAGAAAAAGCATGACAAGAGGGGAGAATGACAAGAGGGGGCATGACAAATTACTATGTGGGGGCACTGCTGAGTGGTTGAGGGGTGTGGGGACATTACTGTGGGGGGCAGTGTGGCTGACATTACTGTGTGGGGGGGCAGTGTGGCTGACATTACTGTGTGGGGGGCAGTGTGGCGGACATTACTGTGTGGGGGCAGTGTGGCGGACATTACTGTGTGGGGGCAGTGTGGCGGACATTACTGTGTGGGGGGCAGTGTGGCGGACATTACTATGTGGGGGGCATGTGGCGGACATTACTGTGTGGGGGGCAGTGTGGCGGACATTACTGTGTGGGGGGCAGTGTGGCGGACATTACTGTGTGGGGGCGTGTGGTGGACATTACTGTGCGGGGCAGTGTGGCGGACATTACTGTGCGGGGGCAGTGTGGCGGACATTACTGTGTGGGGACACTACAGTGTGGGGTGGCATTATACAAAAGCTCTGCAGATGCAACTCCCATGTATTGGGTCACCACAATTTGGGTGGTCAATCACTAAATGAACCCTGTTATGGGGAGAATCTGTGGATGACACATATTTGTCCCACAGACACCCCCTCCCCCAAAACAGGGTTAATTTACTGAATGACCACCAATAAAAGAGGTGGGGGTCACATATGCTATTTCATAATGACAGCAGGGCCCGCGCAGTGACTGTATTCTACTACACCCCATCCCCCGCTCACTGGATATAATCTTATTAACTATATAACTGTAGCAAATCACTACAGTTATATAGTTAAGATTATATACAGTGTGTGTGAGGGGAGGGTATAGTAGAATACAGTCACTGCACGGGCCCCGCTGGCGCTGTCATCAAAAAAGAAGATACAACCCCACAGCCTCACCCCTTGTATTGGGGGTCATTCCTACATGGACCCTGTTATGGGGAGGGGGGGATCTGTGGATGACACAAATGTGTCATCCACAGATTCCCCAATAACAGTATCATTCATCACAGATCCCCCATAGCAGTGTCATCCACAAGTTGGAGGGGGGGGGGGCGCACTTGGGCAGCTCAGCCTCTGTTGGTGGTGGACCTTGTCCCAGCCCTGCATGTGATCTGGCAGTACTGCACGTTAACTCCCCGAAAAATATCTGTATGATAGCACTGGACCCCGCTCTGGCAGTGGGATATACGGCGTGGTTTTGTTTGGGCCTTATTCACAATAGGACATCTAAACGTGAGTAACCAACAAAAATCAAGTAATGCTGTAAGGCTGCAGTTTAACCATGTCAAGCCTTGACTAACCCAGACTCTTGCAAGTAATAAGATCTATGCGAGATATTTGCTGAAACTACAACAATTACTATACTGCTTGGCAAATAACTGGAACACTCTGTTAAAAGTATCATAACCGCCAGTATTAAAATTAATATCAGACATATACCATTATCGCATCAGCATGAATGTTCTGTTGTAGAGGTAACATTGAGAGGCATCTGATGGACGTACTGGAAAATAATATTTGATGATAACGGTTTACAGCGATATATGCAGTGTGTGACTTACAATTTTGGGAACTATATATGGTGAAGTGGAACTACCACAATATCAGTGCAATGTTTTTTTTAATCAAACATATTTTAATTAAATATCTGGATCCAAATTATTTTTTTATATTTTTTTTATCATTATTTTTTTATTTTTTATTTTCTTCAAAATTTTTGAATTTGGCTACAATAGCAACTGAAACCAATAACTAATCAGTACCAGTATTGAAGGTACCCATTCACTATTGGTAATCATCAGATTTGACCAGAGAGTTATTGACATAATATATGAATGATATTGTGAGAGAATTATATGTTGAATATAGGAGCGACAATTTCAATTTTATTATATTGGAGTTGTTGGTATCTGATTATTTTACCAGATTGTTTTATCTTACTGTTTTTATTTTATTATAGTAAACTATTTTATTATAATAAACATTAGCACTATTATTCTAATTCCAAGTGTGGTGTGCCCATCCATACATATGTATTATTGAATTCTTTCTGTTTGACAGACTGGGGTGAGTCTGAAAGGATTGGTAGCACCCTTTCCACATTAGTCTGTGGTCGAGCCATCACATTGGTAAGATGTGTATTATGTCTATGTGTATTATGAGAACTTTGTAAACTACTTTAAATTGTTTCGGGATGTTCTCTGGACAAAAATGAAGGAGGTGATGGACAATGTGCATCTAACAGAGTCACAGATGGTCTAATCAAATGTTTCAATGAACCCTGTGAAAATGAATAACAGGACGCTGTCCAGGTCCATGATGACAGCCAAACAAATGTTTAAATCTGAAGAATATTTGCAGAATTCTTTAGTCAGATTGTTTCACCGTCAGGTTTCCACAAGGTAATGCACATGAGAATGCAGTAAAAAGAACTATAGATACTAACTAATACAATTATTTAAGATGAGTTACATTTAATTATTCCTTAGATATTGAATGGCTTTGGACATACCCATACCTGCCAACTAGGGCTGCAGTAAACGAATATTTTAGTAATCGAGTATTCTATCGATTATTTTTTACGATTAATCGAGTAATCTAATAAGAAAAAATGAATTAATAGACTGTCAGCTCTCCCCCACCCCAGTGCCGCCGGCTCTCCCCCACCCCAGTGCCGCCAGCTCCACCCCACCCCACCCCAGTGACTTTAGCTCCACCCCACCCCAGTGCCATCATCTGTTCCCCCCACCTTGTGCCATCATCTGTCCCCCCACCTTGTGCCATCATCTGTTCCCCCACCTTGTGCCATCATCTGTCCCCCCACCTTGTGCCATCATCTGTTCCCCCACCTTGTGCCATCATCTGTCCCCCACCTTGTGCCATCATCTGTCCCTTCACCTTGTGCCATCATCTGTCCCCCCACCTTGTGCCATCATCTGTTCCCCCACCTTGTGCCATCATCTGTTCCCCCACCTTGTGCCATCATCTGTTCCCCCCACCTTGTGCCATCATCTGTCCCCCCACCTTGTGCCATCATCTGTTCCCCCACCTTGTGCCATTATCTGTCCCCCAACCTTGTGCCATCATCTGTCCCCCACCTTGTGCCATCATCTGTTCCCCCCACCTTGTGCCATCATCTGTTCCCCCACCTTGTGCCATCATCTGTCCCCCCACCTTGTGCCATCATCTGTTCCCCCACCTTGTGCCATCATCTGTTCCCCCACCTTGTGCCATCATCTGTCCCCCCACCTTGTGCCATCATCTGTTCCCCCACCTTGTGCCATCATCTGTCCCCCCACCTTGTGCCATCATCTGTCCCCCACCTTGTGCCATCATCTGTTCCCCCACCTTGTGCCATCATCTGTTCCCCCACCTTGTGCCATCATCTGTCCCCCAACCTTGTGCCATCATCTGCCCCCAACCTTGTGCCATCATCTGTCCCCCAACCTTGTGCCATCATCTGTCCCCCCACCTTGTGCCATCATCTGTCCCCCACCTTGTGCCATCATCTGTCCCCCCACCTTGTGCCATCATCTGTCCCCCACCTTGTGCCATCATCTGTCCCCCACCTTGTGCCATCATCTGTCCCCCACCTTGTGCCATCATCTGTCCCCCACCTTGTGCCATCATCTGTCCCCCACCTTGTGCCATCATCTGTCCCCCACCTTGTGCCATCATCTGTCCCCCACCTTGTGCCATCATCTGCCCCCCACCTTGTGCCATTATCTCTGCTGCCCTACTCCTCCTGACACCGGGAGTGCACAGCGTCATTGGTTGCTATGACGCTGTGCACTCCAGCGCCCAGCTTAGTCGGCCCCACCCCCTCAGTTTCACTAACTTACCTTTCCAGCAGGGGCCTCCGGACACTACACAGCATATCCATGGTCCCGCTGAACTGACCTACCGGCGTGGCGCGCCGTGACCTGACGCGCTGTGTGACGTCAGGCGCAGAGCAGCGCGGGACCATAGACATGCTGTGGAGCTTCTGGAGGCCCCCTGCTGGAAAGATGAGTATTCGAGCCAGCGGGGAGACCACGGAGCGGGAGTAATAGCAAGCGCTTCACTCCCGCTCCGTGGTCACGTGATTCTAAGCGAATCATCGATGCAACAAATTTGCATCGATGATTTTTTTGTGTCGAATTGCTCGATTTAATCGAGTAATCGTTTCAGCCCTACTGCCAACCAGGCTCATTTTCCAAATGAGACTATAATCTTTTTTGGCCCTTACCTTTATTTTCCAGTCACAATCACCTGCATAGAATTGACTTATCTGGAGTCAAAATTATAATGAAAAAGCTGAAAGGGAGCTTTCACAATGAGACCTAGTGACACGTCAAATAGTAACATTTATATGTTAGAAAATCCCTTGTCCTGATGAAGGTGTGTCCATTCTTGATGAATGTACTGTCTGTTGCCTTCAGGAAGTTAATCTCTTCACTTTGTACTTCGTTCTTGTAAACGCTGCTTCCTTCTCCATGCTCACCCAGCACAGCACTGTACATTGTATAGCGGCTGAGCTTGGTATCACAGCTCAGCCCCATTCACTTCTATGGGACTGAGCTGTGCCTAGACCAAGTGACCAATGAGTGTGACGTCACATGGCCTAGGAAATACTGGAGAAGGCTGTGGCACTACTCTGAGCTCTGCTGCCTTCTCAAACAGCTCATCAGCAGGGGCCCTGGGGTTCCAAAAGATAAGTCATCAGTATTAAAGTCTCAGAAAACCCTATTTATTTTTTAATTTAATAAGTCACTCCTTACTGCTCTAACTGTAACCACATCCTCTAAGTACCACTTAGCTGCATTACTATTGAAGGCCAGTGTGCTAGAGGTTTGCCTGTCTAATGTTAGAACGCAGTATGTTCTTGTGAGTGCTGTGCGTCTATAACCGGAGCGTTCCATGGGCCATACTGAAGGATGGTGGCAGCATTGTGTGTGGATGTGTGGACATGTCTGGGGGTCACACCAGTTCTTGGTAGCCTAATGCGTTAGGCAAGTATGAAAGTGAGGGTGAAAGAGAAGTTCCCCCTTACAGTCATATCCAAGGTCACAGGTGCTGTGAATGCCAGAGTGCCCCTCGTGGTATGGTCATGTTGCATGTGCGCACAACCATGACAATAATGGCATAATGATGACTGCCATAGATTTCAATCAGGTGCACTGAATGCTAGAGGATGTGCTTAAAAAGGTTGTCCGGGAATTTGAGATTGATGGCATATCTTCAGGAAAGGTCATCAAAGTCAGGTCGCTGACACTTGGCACCCCCACCAATCATCTGTTCAAAGAGGTTGCATTGGTCTCTTCCAAGGCCAGTGACATCACCATGCATCAGTCACATAGCCTAGGTGCAGCTCGGTCCCATTCAAGTGAATTGGGCTGAACTGCAATACCAAGCACATCTGCTATGTCCGGCGCCATACTTGGTAAGCAGTGAGGATGCTCACTTGAGCTCCAGTGAGTGCAATGGTCTGTTCGGACAGCTGATTAGTGGGGCTGGAGGATTTGGACCACTAATGGTCTGACGTTGATGAGCTGGATAACCTAATTTATAAGGAAGTGTGTGTCTGATAATAAATTAAGGGCAGGGGATATCAAGACTGGCATTGACGTTGATAAATCTGCCCCATAGTTCTTACCAGTTGAGATGGCTCAATCAGTTTGCCACTTTTAAGATTTATGGCAAGTAAGGTTTATTTGGCCATTGGAGAATCAATTGTGAAGATAATTTTTAAATATTCTCTCATCTCTCCTTGAATTATTTTCATAGGAAATGCAATTTAAAGGCTACATACAAAGGCAATCTAATTCTGTACAAAGTCCAAAGTGATCTGTTCATTTAATAAATAAAAAAATGCGGACATGAAAAAAAGTTTTTAAATGTTTCAATTTGCAGAGAAAAATGTGTTTATCAAGCCAGCTATTCTTCCACCACTAAAAGGAAAATTGACAACGTTGATTTATTGAGTGGAACAACATTCAAGATAAAATCAATCTTGTCAAAACAACATTGCCTGGCAAAGAGGAAGGCGAACAGAGGGACGGAGACAGAATAAATCGAGGTAAACAGATTCAGCCATAAAACAATCCTGTCTTTTTGGAGGAAATAATACATATATCATCCAATTCTTCTCCAATGCAGGTTGACACCTTCTCCTTAGACTTCCTATTCTATCATGTTCCATCTCTCCACCCCAGGTCTTTCCAATCTCCTTCCTATAGTTCTGTATTACTTCTTTGTTCCTTTTTATGTTAATTGTATTCCACCTCTCACCTTCCTTGTCTGTATCTCGGTCTTCCAATGTCTCACATTCATCTTCCTATCTCATTTACCAAATTTATTCTTATAGGTTTACAGGAACGGCTGCTATTCCTAGCAAAAATTCTTGAATCTGTAGTTTAACCATCATACTGTTTTTTAATTGTATGATTGTCACTGACCTACCTATGTGTATCTTTCATAAGATCACTTTCTATGTGATATTACTTTTGTGTTAAAAAAAGACAAAGGTATTATAGCAATAATTCATTTTGAAAGGTAAGGTCCCATGCAGAGCCACAAGCCACATGGAGCCTTTATGGCAGCACATAAAGTCCCTCCATAAGGCCCCAGGTCTGTACAATAGAGCCACAAGCATCTGTCTTCCTCAACAGAACATGCCTCAACTATTTTATAAGGAATCAAAAGCCTACAATGTACAGTATTTACTCATAGACTACTATGGCAGCTATTTTATGGCTTGATATAATTGTATGATGTTACCTGAAGGCTGGGAATTTTTAATTTTTTGGGAAGGGTGGAAGGGGAGGGAGTTGACTTGATTTTGTTTAAAGAACACATCCTTTTCTAGTTTCTTTGATATTTTTTTTCTATAAGTTACATTTATATTCTCATAGCCTAGAACATAAAGGGATTATCTGACGGCAAACAAATGTTTTGTAGGTTTAGGTTTTCATGTATGCTGTGACATCTTGTCATAGCCTCAAATAGCAGGAAGTTTTTTACCTTCTCTGTACGTTGGCATGAAGATGGTTTGTAGCATGGGTAACTCAGTTTTATCCACAAAATTGGCTGCCGCAGGTGTATTGAGAAGGTGGACTGAGAAAGGTGCGTAGCCTTGGTGGAGAAGGGGGCAGGACAGACCGCCTGCCCCTTCATCGGGTCACTGGTCTCATACAACCAACACAGTAATGGGGAAGAAGCTCTTTGCCTTATGAGGTGGTGACATCATATCACAATTTTACATGTCACCAACTTTACAGACAGTCACCTAGGGCACATGTACATCCGCTACCTACATGGTACATAACAATACCTTCTTTATGTGATCGATATGAGTGCTCACACGAGAATCTTGATGCTTATAATCATTGAAAATGCTTTACTCCTACCAATAGTCCAGCAGTATTAAGGTGCCCATACCTTACACCTTCAAATGTTTCCAACTGAACAGCTATCTCTCCCAACTCCCCCATACTCACCAACTGGGTGTGTACGTGTTTTAAATGAGGAGATAGCAGAAACCACTCCAGAAACTTCTTTCATGTGAGAGAACAAAAGGATTGGTGGTGGCCCAATCCTTCTCTACCTTGACATCATCAGTTGGGGAGAGTTGGTTGGCCCCCATAAACATTACTGTGTTGGCTGGTTTTGCCAAAAACTGTGGGTTGTGTGTGGACCTTCTGGGAAAGGATGAAGGTGTTTTTTTTTTATTTATTTATTTTTTTTTTGGGGGGGGGGGTTGTCCTTTTTTTCATGCATTTATTTCTATAGAAAAATCTAAATATGTCATAACAAAAGCATTTTTAAAAAGTAAGATAGAGAAAAAGAATAAGAATAAGTATATGATCTGCTCTGAAAATAATATATTGAATTAGTCGGTGTGAAAATGCATGCATGCAGAAACAAGGGAACACATTCTCGCACAGTCTCTGCCTTCATAAATAAATGAGATGCTTTCAGCATGCCTGTGATGTATTGCCTGTACTCGAGCTTCTGTTTGCACCTACTGGAAAGCATCAGGTAAAGGACATGCTTGATTTACATGATGTAGCAAGAATTGTGTTATTCTGGTCACCAGTTCGCTTTTCGAATCCAAATGGGCATCTGCAATGCTTAGTAAATAGTCGATTTCTGAGCTGGTAAGATACATGTGGTTCCAAATTTAACAGATATGCAGATCAGACTGTATTATATACCAGCTGCTGCCACTGAAATAACACAAGCTTCCACCCCAGGGATTAGGAAGATTTGGCAAAGCGTGTGATACAGGAATATCCACAAATAGGAGATGGCATCAGTCATGGAAGATCTCAGTCCACTGGCTTTATTTTAAGAAGTGTTCAGATTAAGATGTCTGTGATAGGAAGATAGAACTGATCATTTTACTTCTCTCGCTCACATATTCTGCAGCTAAGAAATAATTGTTCACTCCTTCAGCCCTAATGCATTCTGTATGCACAGGGGACTTTAAAACTTTAAAATCATAAACAATATAGGAATAATTCAATGTTTCATATCAATAGTCACTAGAATGTATCAATGTACCATTTTAGAAGATATTATTTATAAAATACACAATAAAAAATGAAACATACAAGGCAGATGTACTATTGTAGAATTTTGAAGCACACAAACGACACTAAATTTATGAAGTGTCACAGACACATTTTTTTTCATTGCTCAACAAGGTGTGAGGATAAGGAGTAGACAGCAGCTGGCTTGAGATGTGGCAAAATTCAGTTGCATGATTCTTTTTTCAAAGTAAGCCATCTAGCTGGTGTAAACTTAAAGATGTTTTCCAAGAATTATTTAAAAAGGCTGCCAGCGCTCTGTCCTAGAATATGAGCAGGACTGGTTGTCTCCACCTGCAGAGCTGACTAAGAGGGTGAGGGGCAGGTCTTCACTAAACTGCTCAACAATAGAAGGAGGTAATGATGTTATCCTGCCTATAATATGCCATCATGACTGAGCAGCCTGACAGGAATGCGCACCAATGGGTAGTATATGAAAGTGCCAGAGCGTAGTGTATGGGTAGGCCCCATCCCCTTACCCCACTAGGCAGTTCTTTAAATGGAGGCAATCAGTACTGCTCACATTCTAGTGGCCATTTTAAATAATTTGCGGAGAACCCTTTTAGGGTGGCCATACACATAATATAAAAGTTGGTTGATGGTTGAACAGGAGTTGAACAAATATCTGGGGAACTTTCATTTTGTAGACATGGCCATACACCTTTTAGTCCATATTGGCTGTTACAGTTGTTCAAATACAATTTAAATGACAAAAATAAGTGGTCTCAAAAGGCAGGAAATGCTTATTTACAGCAGCGTAAGGTCTGACTCACAGCAAACAGCTCCCAGTTCCCTCCAGTGTGACTAACCACACATACAATGGGAGGAGGGAGGAGGCTTAGAGTCCCACCCATGGCTGGCTGATATGTTGCCAGCCTCACAGGTGCACCTAAATGCTGCCTATTAGTGTTGAGCGAGCATGCTTGGCCAAACACCAGTTCGGCTCGAGCATCGCTATGCTCGGCACATGGCAGTATTTGTCCGAATACCATGTGTGCTCGAGCGCAATGCTCGAGTCTCCTCCCCGCACGTTTCTTGGCTGCTACGCAGCCAATAAATGTGCAAGTAGTTGCTGCCCTCACTGTAATGCTGTAGCCATGTTATTACGTGTCATATACAGCACCCGATGGCGTGTGTTCTGCTCCGTCTTAGTCAGGGAGAGCTGTGCATAGGAAGGGACAGACAGTGTAGGGAGTGATATTGGACTATTTTTATTAGAAAAACTTTTCAGAGACCCAAAGGTCCTTTTAAGGACTATTGTGTGTGACAGCAGCAATAAAATTTTTAGCACATCCTAAACTAAATAGAGCCTAATAGGCTGCTGTGGACAGTTAAATTATCTGTGCCACATCTCCTCTGTAAAATGTGTGCATCCCAAAAAATATCTATGACATCCAGTGTACTTTTTCCATAGACGGTGTCCGCTGCGGACAGTTAACCCTTTTAAGGACACAGGGTATACATGTACCGGTGTTTAAAGATGGGGGCCGCTCCTGCTGGATGCGGGCGCCGTAGCCGTGGGTGGCCGTCTGCCTCTTCAAGCAGACACCCGCGGCTCATGTCCGCGACCGGCAGTAATGCTGAAAGCGGACATTTAACCCCTCAGATGCTGTGGTCAATCCTGACCACGGCATCTGAGCGCGCACAAACCGAAAGTTTCCCTTTCGGTTTGTGCTACAGCTCCCCCGTGTGGCCATTGGAGGAGCCGGAGTGTACCTGCAGCAACCTGGGTTTCTATGAATGAAACCCAGGCTGCTGCATAGTATTTCCTATGGAGCAATAGCCTGTAATAAGCTCCACAGGAAATATGCGATTTTCTCATATATTCCAATGCTTTTGCATTGAAATGTATGAGAATAGCAATCTAATGATTGCATGTTATAATTCCATATAGGAACTATAGGAAAGTGTAAAAAAATAAATAAAATTAAGAATGACCTAATGACCTAAAAATTCAAATCACCCCCCTTTTCCCAAAATGAAAAATAAAATAAAAATAAATACACATACAAATATTCCACATACGGTAAACAGAAAAACGGAAAAAAAGCGTCCAAATGGCCATTTCGCCATTTTTGGACGCTTCATTTCCTCAAAAAAATAAAAAAATAAATGGTGATCAAAAAGTCATACACACCCCAGAATGGTATCATAGAAAAGATCAGATTGTGTCGTAAAAAAAATGAGCCCCAACACAGTTCAAGGGTCAAAATATGGTGACAAAAAAGTAAAAGATTTTTTTCCACTTTTGAATTTTTTTTTTTCACTATCAAAACGCAAGAAAAACTATCTTTTACAGGGTCAGTTCACCTGCAGGCCCTCACCTACAACCTTTTTTAGGGTCAGCTCACAGCAGGCCCTCATCTACAATCTTTTACAGGGTCAGCTCACCAGCAGACCCTCACCCCTAATGTTTTAGAGGGTCAGCTCAGCAGCAGGCCCTCACCCCTAATGTTTTAGATGGTCAAATCAGCAGGCCCTTGCTCCAAATGTTTTTGAGGGTCACCAGCAGGCCATCAATCATAATTTTTCAAGGGTGTGTATGATGCCCTCTTTTATGTGTAACAAAGGGTGTATTGTACTGCCGTTTTCTTTGTCATTTAAATGCTCCTCAATTACCATCCATAGGCAGCATTTAGGTGCACCTGTGAGGCCTGCAACAAATCAGCCAGCCATGGGTGAGACTCTAAGGCTCCTTCCTCCTCCCATTGCATGTGTGGTTAGTCACACTGGAGGGAACTGGGAGCTGTTTGCTGTGAGTCAGACCTTACGCTGCTGTAATTTGCCCACTGGCTCCTGGTGCTACCCATATGGTACAGGTAGGCTTAGCGTTAGGTCCCGTGCCACTTGAGAAACCTTGGCATGGTGAGCACACTCAGGTATGACCTTAATATGAGGATATACTGGCTAAAGTCTAATTTTTAACATCAGTGTAAGGGTTTAGTCAGATGTTACTGTTTGCATCCACCACAGCAGTGCACCTATTCTTGTAACTATTTATTCTATAGTTGTTTAAACTGGCCATACATAAAACAGACGATAGACGGAAGATCTTTCAGGGAACCTTCTTTCAAAGGTAGAACTTTCATCCACCAACCATCTTATTTTTTTTTAATGGAAGAACTTTTGTCTGACCGGTGAAAATATTAAACACGGGCGACTTCTTTTCACACGATAATTCATCTGCCATTGGGATAAATCTGGCAAATTTTTAGACTGTTTGCACTTCTACATGTTAGACAGGATAAGCAAATCTATCTCATTTTACCATTTCTCTGATAAGGTTAGGCTCTGTTCACACTATTGGTTAGCTTTATGTTTTTTATGTGACACCATAGGAGAATAAAAACGAAAATAACTAAGTTTAGAATCCGTCATATGATAGACACTAACATTTGTAGATTTGTAGAGTCTGTTGTGTTTCACCACGGTGTTTGTTATTTTAATGGGAAGAATAGCGCTCATGTTGCACTATTATTTCTGCCAATTATAATGAGATCTCCTGATGGAAGGGTTAGCTGAGCGTCTGGCTTGAATTGCATCATGACTTGTGTTGTGCAATGACATTTAGACTACCAGTGTCATACAAGTGTAACATGCAATGCAAACATTATGGTCCCTACCAGCAACTTTTGGCAGTCATTGCACCGTGTTGTATAAGTTAAAGAGTGTTTTCCAGGATTGAGATAGTGATGACTTGTCCTTATGATCGGTCATTAATATCACATTGATAAGGGTCTGACACCGGCACCAGCACAGATCAACTGATTTTGGAAGCAGTGGTCACCACAACTAAGAAAGTGTATGACACTGGAAGCAGATAGCTCCGTACACTTATTTCCCTCCTTCTGTTCAATATATGTGCTTTGATTTTTAATGTTACTGTTAATGTTGTAGGCTTCTAAAGCTTGTTCAATAGGAGCTAAATCTTGCTAAATTTCCTCACCATCCACATTGATACAATCCTATATTAACTAAATTTCGGAAGCTGTTCATTGTCTGATGTATGGTTTGTTGAGCCATCCTCAGAGGAGCAGATTCATTTGGATACTGTACAGCATATGATTTGCCATCCTTTACATTTGTTGAAGTGGAAAGTAAGTTTGAGAAAAATGTCTCAGGGGTACTTTTCATCACCTCAAGATCTTCAGTCCTGTTCGTGTCACTAAATAAACTACTTACTCTTGGCTCTTTTTAATCCTTGCCAAAATTTATTTGCAGACCACTATGTTCAGCAATGGACAAGGAGACTTTTTTAATAATCCTTAAAGAAGTTGTGCAAGAATGAAGGGGGGCTTGGTAACCCCCTTCCCCTTTTCATATCACTGGATCTGTAAAGAGAAGCTTACCTATCTGCTTCCTGATGCTGGCTCCATTCTCATCCAGGCCTACGATGTTCCACTGTAAACATTTGGTTTGACTTTGCCGCAGCTGAACACTGGCCGCGGCAGAGACCATATCCCCTTATATCATGTGACCATTTGTCATGACGTAAAGGGAGCTGGTCACTGCAGCTGCCAGTAATTGGCTGTGTCAAACCAGATGTTTACAGTGATATAACTCAGTGGAGCATTATTAGCCTGGATGTGAAGGATCAGGGAGCCAGCACCGAGAACCAGGTAAATAAGATTCCCTTTACAGGTCAGTCCAAGTGGGGGGTTTGCCAATCCTCTCATTTTTACACAATCCCTTTTAATTTCTTTTACTTGATATCACAATTTGTCACACTAACACTCTTCTCTTTACCGATCATTAAAAAAAAAAAAAAAATTCTATTTCCTGTTATTATTGTACAATATATTAGTTGCAGCAAAATGTATGTCGAACTGGATATTATAGGAAGTCTTTATTTTTCTCTCCTCTGCACTGTTCTTCTCACATGCATGATCTGTGGACAGGTTCTTCCTATGAGCTGATCAAATGAGAAGCTACAGCTGCATCCCCCTCCTTCCCTCTTTCCTTTCTACTGTAGTCATGGGCGTAGCTATAGGGGGTGCAGAGGTAGCAGTCGCTACAGGGCCCAGGAGCCTGAGGGGGCCCAAAGACCCTTGTGCCGCATAAGAAGACACACAAAGCACTGAGGGAAGGGGGGCCCAAGCTGAACTCTTGCAACAGGGCCCATGAGCCGTTAGCTACGCCCCTGACTGTAGTTTTATTTTTTTAAACACATTGAACATTTACAGAGAGTCTGCATGAAAATAATGGTGTGTGACGTGTTAGCAGCTGCTGGACGATGAGGAAAATACCACTTTCTACAAAATAAGCTACTTACAAAGATTCAAATATTCACAGACACCATAGATGTATAATTTGTAAAAGTTATTTAACAACAGGTAATCCTTAAAACCTTCCTAGACAGCTATGCAATGGGGCAGATATAGTACAGGTTTTGTGCAGTGCACAGATATTGATGACCTATCCTATCAGGATAGGTCATCAATATCAGATCAGGATAGGTCATCAATATCTGATCAGGATAGGTCATCAATATCAGATCAGCAGAGGTCCGACTCCTGGCACCCCCTCTGATCAGCTTTTTGAAGAGATAGTGGCGCTAATGTGAACACTGCATCTGCTTCAAGACTACCTGCTCTTGTAGAGGCAGCGCAGTCCCCTGCACAAACTCTTTATGATGTATTTGGCACCACAATATTGTGTCTGTGCAATCTTTATTTAATGTCAAATTTATAATTTACCTATTATCTATTATTTAGATTTTTTTATGTGTTTAACTGCTTCAGGACCGCCGTACGCAGGATTACATCCTGCGGGCGGTCCTGTTCTTCTGATCGGACGCGTCGGCGCGTCATCTCGCGAGACGCGAGACTTCCTGTGAACGTGCGCGTGTTCACAGCGTCGCGCGTCTCAAGAGTTGGACTACAGCCTGCCAGCGATGATCAATCGCTGGCAGGCTGTAGATGCGATATAAATACCTTGGGCTGTCTTCTTTCCAAAATGGGGTCACATGTGGGGTATTTATACTGCCCTGGCATTTTAGGGGCCCTAAAGCATGAGAAGAAAAATGCGTAAAAATGCCCTCCTAAAAGGTACTCATGGGAATTTGGGGCCCTTTGCGCATCTTGGCTGCAAAAAAGTGCCACTCATGTGGTATTGCCGTACTCGGGAGAAGTAGGGCAATGTGTTTTGGGGTGTATTTTTACATATACCTATGTTGGGTGAGAGAAATATCTCTGTAAACTGACAACTTTGTATAAAAAAATTTAAAAAGTTGTCGTTTACAGCGATATTTCTCACACACAGTATGGGTATATATAAAAATACACCCCAAAACACATTGCCCTACTTCTCCTGAGTACGGCGATTAATAGTTTTTTTAAAAAAATTTTACAACAGAAAGTGAAAAATTTCATTTTTTGGCAAAAATGTCGTTAAATTTTTATTAATAGCAAAAAAAAATTAAAATGTCAGCAACAATGAAATAGCACCAAATGAAAGCTCTATTAGTGAGAAGAAAAGGAGGTAAAATTCATTTGGGTGGTAAGTTGCATGACGGAGCAATAAACGGTGAAAGTAGTGTAGTGCAGAATTGTAAAAAGTGGCCTGGTCATTAAGGGTGTTTAAGCTAGGGGGGCTGATGTGGTTAAAGCTGTGATTTTTCTGTAAAAAAAAAGTGGTGATTTTTTTTTTGTTGTGTGTGAGGCAATCCAAAGTGAAGATGCGCCACAATGCGCCACAAGATGCCTATGTGTCACACAATGCTCCATAGGACATTTTCCTATTAGAATTTTAAACCACTTTGTAAACCACCATGGAGCTGGTATAGCTTTCGACTGCAAGGTGCACCAAAATATGTGTAAGAAGCCACAAAGTAGGACTAGACAAAACATTTGAGAAAAAGTTTGGTATCATCGGGTCCGTAACAACTTGCTCTATAAAAATAGCACATGATCTAACCTGTCAGATGAACATTGTAAAAAACAAAAATTAAAGATGGTGCCAAAACAGTTATTTTTGTTACCTTAGCTCCCAAGGTATAAATATAGAATAACCAAAAATCATGTGTGCCCTAAAATAGTACCAACAAAACTGGCACCTTATCCCATAGTTTTCAAAATGGTGTCACTTTTTTGGAGTTTCTACTCTAGGGGTACATCAGGGGGTCTTCAAATTTGACATGGCAACTTAAAATTATCCCAGTGAAATCTGCCCTCCAGAAACCATATGGCATTCCTTTCCTTCTGCGCCCTGCCGTGTTCCCGTACAACAGTTTACGACCACATATGGGGTGTTTCTGTAAACTAAAAAATCAGGGTAATAAATACCCTTGCTTTGTTACTGGAAAAAAATGGATTAAGATGGAAAATCTGCCAAAAAAGTGAAACTCTGAAATGTAATCTCCATTTTCCTTTAATTCTTGTGGAACGCCTAGAGGGTTGACAAAGTTTGTAAAATCAGTTTTAAATACCTTTATGGGTGTTTTTCTATTATGTAAGCCCCCCAAAGTGACTTCAGACCTGAACTAGTCCTTAAAAATTGGATTTTGGAAATTTTCTTAAACATTTTAAGATTTGCTTCTAAACTTCTAAGCCTTCTAATGTCACTTACAAAATAATCCAAACATAAAGTAGACATATGGTAAATGTAAAGTGATAACTATTTTAGGAGGTATCACTATCTGTTTTAAAAGGAGAGAAGTAGAAATTTAGAAAATTGCAAATTGTTCAAACTTTTTTTTTATAAATAAAAATGAAATATTTTGACTCAAATTTACCACTGTCATGAAGTACAATATGTCAAAACAAAATAGACTCAGAATGGCTTGGATAAGTAAAGGCGTTTTAAAATTAGCACCATAGAAAGTGAAACATATCAGATATGCAAAAAATAGCCTGGTCCTTAAAGAGGACCTATCATGGGTCCGAATATTGTAAGATAACTATCTGGACATGCAGAGTGGCGCTCAGGGATCTCACTGCACTTACTGTTATCCCTGGGCGCCGCTCCATTCACCTGCTGTGGCCCCGTTATCTTCTCCCGTGCTGTATGCTAATTGCTACTGACTTCGCAACAGGGAGGAGACATCAGCTTCTATCCCTGGGAATTTCTTCTCCCTGGCTGTATATAGCACCTAATGACACGTGTTTGGTTCAGTATTAGTCAGGGACAGGGAGAGCTGAGCATAGTAGGGAGTGCTATTGGAAAATTTTTATTAGAAAAACTTTTCAGAGACCCAAAAGTCCTTTTACAAGACTTTTACAATCTTTTACAAGGTCAGTTTGCCTGCAGCCCCTCGCATATAACGTTTTACAAAGTCAGGTAACCTGCAGGCCCTCACCTACAACCTTTTAGAGGGTCAGCTCAACAGCAGGCCCTCAACCATAATGTTTTATAGGGTCAGCTCAGTAGCAGGCCCTCAACCATAATGTTTTAGATGCTCAGCTCAGCAGCAGGCCCTCACCCCTAATGTTTTAGATGGTCAGGCCCTCCTTGATGTGTAAGAATGGGTGTATTGGACTACCGGTTCCTTGTCATTTTTGCCAACCCTTTCAGGCTTTATGAGTGTAGAAGTCCCACTACATGAACAATTGTACCACAATGTGAATGAGGCCCTACTTTATGTGATATACAGGTTGTATCGGAGTGCCTCTTGCTTGTAATTTTTGGCAGCACTTGCACTTCATATACAAGTAAATATACAGAAAAGAATGTTTTCTAAAAATTTCTCCTCTAAGATCGATTTTATCTTTGGTTTTGTGGATATTATTGTCATTCTGTAAAAGTGTCGTACTACTCGGACAACATCGTTCCCAGCAGCGACCTGGGATTCCAAGATGCATCCAGACATCCTCCCCATGCTGTTCCCGAACCATTTTATTGGTGTTTCCATCAATTTCTCACCTTTTCCTATGAACTAGGCACCCTCCCCTCTTCAGAGCAGGGGTGCCTGGTTTAATGCTTGGATTCTCCCATCGACTTCAATTATACTCGGGTGCTCTGTAGTGCTCCCGAGCATCCCGATGTGTTCGGCCCGAGCACTTGAGCTCTCGAACACTTGGATGCTTGTTTAACACTAGTCTTTATTAAAACAATTAAGTTATTCTCTCACAAAGAGTTAACTGTTTGTCTAGCTGTGTTAATGGTACTTTCACTCTCACTTTGAATCAGTCATCTAATAAACCTTATCTCTTAAAGGGTTATTCCCATTTGCGTCTTTCATACTTACCTGCTCCCGGCGCTCCGTCCACTTCCTGGTTTCGGCAGGGGGCGGGATCCTTTTTGATTGAAGTACTCTCCCTGCCGGGCCGCACGCTGGTGACTTCTTCCTGGCAAGTATACTATACTGGCCAGGAAGAAGTCATCATAGCGCATGCGCAGCGCCGGCGTGCGCTTTCGGGAGTACGCGCCCGGCCAGGAGAAAAGAAGTCGTCTGCACAAGCGCGGCCACCGCGATTCCGGAGAAGAGCGGTGGCCGTAACCAGGGGAGACGGAAGACAACAATCAGGTAAGTATATGTTAATTATCTTCTAAGGGGTGGGAATTAGTTAATTAATTATAATTAGAAAAATGATCACTGTTAAATCATTAACAGATTTAACAGTGATCATTAAAATGGGAATACCCCTTTAATCACTAAAAGGTATACTGAGTGTTAATAAGGTCAGAGATCAGAGAAAAGGAGCCCGTAAGGTGATCTGCCGACAGAACAGAGGGAAATGTCCAATACTGCTATGAGATAAACTCAAGGCTGCACAAAGACAATGGTTCATAATTTTAATAAAGACCAATTGAAAAAAATTATTTTTAGCTCAAAATAACTACAATGCAATAATAAAGAGAAATGTCCCCAAAGGTGTATATAGCTTTAAAGTACAGAATCATATGGCACAAATTGCTGTTTAGTTGAAGCATATAGCCCCATCTAGGATCCACTCCTTCCATTTCATTCTCCGCTGAGGTTATGAATATATTCCATAAAGTTTAAGATGGAAAAACACTATTAAAATCTACCAATTGCAGTAACATACTAAACCAAATGGTGAAGATTTATCATAAAAGGAAATTTTTGCTGCCTGCAGTGTAATCTGCAGGCAGCATGTTATAGGGCAGAAGGACCTGAACAGATTGATATACACTGTAGTTTTATCAGGAAAGAATCTGTATAAATAAGGGTTCATGCACACAAACGCGTGCCGGCCGTGGTCGTATTGCGGTCCGCATACAGCGGGTCCACAAAACACAGACACCGGCCGTGTGCATCACTGATCAGGGACCAATTCACTTGAATGGTTCCGCGATCTGGGAGATGTGGTGTGGAAGGACGGAGCGGAACCCCACAGAAGCACTACAGGGTGCTTCTGTAGTGTTTCTGGCTGTGCGTCCACACCACAAAAAAGTACTGCATGCACTACTTTTTTGCAGAACGGACGGATCACGGATCCGTTCAAGTTGAATGGGGCTGGATCTGTCTGCGGCAGCCGCACGGATGTTGCCCGTGCATTGGGGACCGCAATTACGGTCCCCGATGCACGGAACGGCGGGCACACATTCGTGTGCATGAGCCCTAAAGCTGATTTCACACTTCAGTTATTTGGTCAGTTATTTTGATCAATTATTGTGAGCCAAAACTAGGTGTGGGTCAAAAACACATAATAGGTGCAAATCAAGTCAATACACCTGATCTCTATGTGGGCTTCAATACTGGTATTGGCTCACAATAACTGATGGAAAAACTGGCCAAATAACTGAAGTGTGAACTTAGCCTAACTCCTAATTTATCAGTAATTGACAGCCTTTCTGCTTTGACTTTGCACACAAAGACACCTGTCAATCAATGAGAAAGACTGCCCACATGACTACTAAGCCACAAATAATCAGACATTTTAATTAATAAAATACAGATTTTACTATTTATTTTCTTATAAAACTACAATGCATTGGAAAAGTCACTTTTCACATTTTGTTATGTTGCGAACTTGTGCTTAAATACATTCAAGTTTTTCCCCATAATTCTGCACTCAACCCCCATAATGAGAAAGTGAAAACAGAATGTTTAAAATCTTTGCTAATTTTTTTAAAAGAAAAACTAAAATATTGCATTGACATAATTTCAGACCCTTTACCCAGGACGTGTAGTTGACGCACCTTTGGCAGCAATTACAGCATCCAGTCATTTTGGGTATGAAGCCACAAAGATTGCTGACCTTGATTTGGGATTTTTTAGCCGTTTTCCCTGCAGATGCTTTCAGGCTCTATCGGGTTGGATGGGGACCGTCAGTGAAAAGCCATTTTCAGGTCTCTCCAGAGATGTATGATTAGGTTCAAGTCAAGGCTCTGGCTGGGCCAATCAAGGACATTCACAGAGGTGTGCCTAAGCCTCTCCTGTATTGTCTTGGCTGTGTGCTTCGGGCTATTGTCTTGTTGGAAGTTGAATCTTTGCCCGGTTATTTATGTACAGCATGGGGACAATTTATTATGTATTTACAGAAATGTTGTTCATTGTTATATGGGATTGACAGTGAGGACCAACTTCTGTGAGTGGTGAAGGGAAGGAAATGTATTAAAGGGTTTCCTTTGAAGGTTTTTTTTTTTCCTAGAAACATCACTACACTGATCCTTGAGCTGTGTCTGATATTGCAGTTCAGAAAGTTTCTCTTAAACAGGTTGTGCCACCATTAACCCCTTAATGATGAACGCCATACATGTACTGCAGAAGTCCGGGTTTTAAACATGCAGCATAGTCGCTGGGTCTCTGCAGTTTTAAAGATTGTAGCAGAAGTCTGAGGAGGTGACTGAGCAACCACTGGACACCAGGTACTTGACTCAATCCCTTCCATAGACTCATTCCCTTTACTAATAACAACAAAAGATAATGATACATATAGTATAGTGGAATTTTTTTAAATGAGGACATGAGCCCCTTCCCCAAATTTGCAGCAAAATCCAAATGTTTTACAACGAGTTTTGTTATGGCGTGTCCCCAAGTTTAATCATAGATTTTACCTTTTCAAAGTCTAAGGCTGGCTTCACACGTCCGTTAAACCCGGACGTGAGCAGTCAGTGGTAGTGTGGGCTGGATTTGTTCTTTACAGCTGGAGCGCACATCGTCATTGGTTGCTATGACTCCATGCGCTCCCTGCCCGCGCTGCAGGATAGTAATACACTGGTATGATCTACCAGTGTATTACTATCCTGCAGCGGGGGCAGGGAGTGCACGGCGTCATAGCAACCAATGGCGCCATGCGCTCTGGCTGTAAAGAAGAAATCCAGCCCGCACTAAAACGGACTGCTCACGTCCGGGTTTAATGGACGTGTGAAGCCAGCCTAAAATCTAAGGCAAGATTTTATTTATTTTTTGAGGGGGGGAATGTGCCATTTTACTTTTTGCCTCAGGTAGCAGAAAGGCTAGGTGCACCACTGTCCCTGCTGGACTAACGATAATACAAAGGTTCTTGCTTTGCTTTTATTGAACAAGTGGTCCCACTACACATGATGTGTAGATAATCTACTGTATATCTCCTATCTATCTATCTATCTATCTATCTATCTTGGCTATCCAGGCATCCAAATAAGTGGTGATGTATAGCAATATGTAATTGAGTTTAGGTTAGCAGAGTTAACTCTCTGATTGTCCTCTTCCAGCATCATACTGGGTCCAATATTCTTCTAAGGGTTTATGCACACGAACGTATTTTCTTTCTGTAGATTCTTTCTTTTTTTTTTTCTTTTAATGGGCCCGCAAAAAAAATGGAAGTTACTCCGTGTGCATTCCATTTCCAGGTGTCCGCATGTCTGTTCTGCAAAAAAATAGAACATGTCCTATTATTGCCCGCATAACAGACAAAGATAGGACTGTTCTATTAGGGGCCATCTGTTTCGTTCTGCAAAAAAAAGGAATGCACACGTACATCATCCGAATTTTTAGCGGATACGAGTTTTGCGGACCACAAAATGCATAGAGTCATGAGCCCTTAACACTGGGTTCAGACCTGAGCGTTTCTAAGACGCGCGTTTTACGCGCGTTTTAGTCGCGCGTTTTTATGAGCGTTTTTGGCAATAGTAAACGCGCGTTTTACGCGCGTTCGTGACTCTGGAGACTTTTTTTAATTGGTCTGGAGACCAATTAAAAAAGGGCATCTCGACACTTAACGCGCGTTAAACGCGCGTTAAACGCGCGTTCCCATTGAAGTCTATGGGAGGAAAAGCGCGACAAATGCCCAAAAAAACGCTCCTGAACGAGCTTATGCATCGGGCGTTTTACAGCGTTTTTACGCGCTGTAAAGCAGCGCAAGTGTGAACCACTCCCATAGGGATGCATTGGTTTTCATGTGTTGAGCGTTTTACAGCACGTTTGAACGCGCTGTAAAACGCTCAGGTGTGAACCCAGGGTAAGGGTATATTAGATGGGCAGATTTTCTGCCTGATAATCGCTAACGAGTATTCCTATGAATGCTTGTTAGCAATCATCTACTGCCTCCTATTGCCTGATGAACGAGCAGACCTTCGTTCATCAGGTAATTCAGAAAATTGAAAGATTTGGATTTGCCGGTGGCAGATTGTGCTGTGTAATCACAATCTACCCCCGCACACCGCTGTCCTGCATGGGGCCGAGTGATGGCATAGTGATCACTCCTCCCCATACTGCGGAGGACATTGCTGCATGTAATAGCAGTGGTGTCCTCTGCTAGCTATCTGATGACTGCTGGGAGGGAATGCTTCCCTCCCGACAATCACTTGCAGCATGGGTGTGTTTAATACACCTTTAAGTCTGGCAATACACAGTAGACACCTGTCTATCTATCCCATTCCGCATACACATATAATCTCAACCAAGAATGCATACGATATGTTCTTAATAGGGAAAGTGGAGTAAACCGCTACTGGTCACCATTTTCCTGAGAACAAAAGTATTGGCCATGGCAATGGTCACTCATTTAATGTCGATGTGTCAGGATCACGACGTAGACTCAGGATGGGAGCTTAAAGGGGCATCCAGATTTTAATGACACTTTTAATGACAACATGGCCAGTTAGTACACTTCCGATGGTCACTTCCGATGGTCGTCGGAAGTGTACTAACTCGCCACGTTCATCATTATTAGACTGAGGCATCAGGCCCGAAGTAGGGACAGGTATCCGGACGGGGTCGCCCCTGTCGGGCGGGTTCTCTGTGTAGAGAGGCAGAATGAAACTAGCCCCCTTCCCCATTCATAGGGTTTTCTAGGGCTCAGATCTGCATTACTATACAGAGGCCAACCAAGACTGTGACTTTCCATCCGGGTTCACACCTGATGTCCTTTGGATGTTCTCCCCTGGATACCCTCGCTGATCCCACTGCCTTTATTGGTCTGGTAGGACTGCTCACGCCTTTCACTAGGTGGAGCAGGTCTATATTTGCTCTACCATTACTAGGGTACCAGGCTTGGACCCCTGTTGTGTGTTTTTGTATCACAGTGGTTTGTTTTATTTTTAGATCATATTAAAAGTTATGTTTTAGATACTCACACTCTCCCCTTGGGGGCCCTTTTGTTGACAGTTGGGAGGGCACTACACACATTAGATGGTTTGCTCAAATGGTTATGCCCAAATCAATGGGTTTGGCTGATGAACATGGCTAAAATAGTTTGTTTATTTGGCGGCACATTAAAAAAAAAGGAAGCAAATATGTCTAGAAGTGATTTTTGCCTTATTGGAAATTCTCAGCAGAAAGCATCAAGCAGATCACATTGGGAATGAGAGCAGCCTAGGCTATTCCATTAGTTACAAGCCCTGCTGTTTCTGGAGAAGGAAAGATTCACGTGCAGTCTTCTGTATAATTACACTGTCTGCATTCTAAGCTGGATATAACGGCTTTCTGCAAAATATTGTTTTTCGACATAGCTCGGGTCAGACTTGACAGCATATTAAGTGCAGCACTGCTGTGTCAGAAATGGAGCCAATGTCCAAGCCTGAAGCACATCTCTTATCTCAAGCTAGCTGTATTCCACTGAAATTAAGTGGAGGTAACGTGTTTTACAATGCCGCCACCAACGTCTAGGTAAATTGCTTTTCATTGGTGAGTGTTTTCAGCATCTCTGTCTAGCAAACCAGCAGACAAGAAATTGTTAGTCGTAAAGAGGGATTTGGATGGCTTTCTTTGAGGCATGAATTGTAGACATTTACAAAACCTGTGCAAGAAAAGTGTCCAGAATTTGTACTCAAGAACAGGTACATTAGCATTCAAACTAAGAAGACATGTCTTTTCTCATAAAGAAAAGCCCTTTCTGTATACTTTAGTAAAGCGCATTAACATCCTAGAGGGAGTCCCCTGCTCAGGACTCCCCCTTTATTGACTGGAGGCCAGAGCTCTGCAAAGAACATCCTTTAGCGGACACAACCAGAGCAGAAATTACGGTTACTTGAATCACGAGTTCTAATAGTAACAAGTCTAATGCTTTGACTTTCTGGTTTATTCAGAACACTCAGTGTAACTTCCCCAGGTTTCACATAGGATTTACATGAACTGCTGGATCACATGGAGCCTCAATCATTGCATTTTCTATTGTGATATCTCCTTTTCTATTGCAATCTGTCTTCCACTTTGATACATTTATGCCCAAGCTTTTATGTTGGGCTGCACCTATGTGAATATACATTAAAGGGAACCTATCACCAAGAAAATGATTCTGCAAGAAGAAATTATTTTTTGCTGTATATGAACAGTCATCCAGATTTTTTTTAATCTCAGGTTTCTACAGTTCATAGGCTTATTGCCAGCACCCCAACTGCATTCTACTGCAAATGCTGAGCAATTGAATTTTTTTTTTCTAAAAACCAGCTTAAATAGCATCTGTCAGCAGATTAGTACCTATGAAACTAGCTGATCTGTTGCATGAGAGCTTGGCAGCTGAAGGCATCTATGTTGGTTCCTTGTTCTATAAATAATGGATGTCACCACGGCACTCCAAAGAAATCTTCAATTATTTTATTGGATCCAAGAAGACAGCAACGTTTCGACTTATCAAGTCTTTGTCAAGCTACCAAATGGCTGTATCAAGTGTTACTCCATATATACATATTCTAGTGATATAATTCCCTCCCCCAATTTACCTCATTTCCTCCCATTTCTTACAGCTTGAATAGGCTTCTCATTCGCCCATTAATACAGAATCATCAATTCGCATCAATACATATACTTCTTAAATATAAAGAGGACGCATACCTGAGTGTAGACCACATTTCTATTAGATGGAAACTCCGGCATTGATCGCGGCGTCTCTGTTTACTTACTGCGCCTGCGCCTCTGCCGTCGCATCACATGACCAGTCAGCTGGTGTGACGTAGTCATGACGCGATAATCACCTGACTGTCAGCTGGTTCATCCGTTGCCTAGCAGGTTGACGCTTGATAAGTCGAAACGTTGCTGTCTTCTTGGATCCAATAAAATAATTGAAGATTCCTTTGGAGTGCCGTGGTGACATCCATTATTTATACGCTATTCTGGGAATCCTGTGGTCGGATCCGAACACCGCTGGCACCGCCGCATACTGGCTTTACTTAAGAAGGACAGTGGTGCTCCTTGAATCTATATTGACACTATAACTGGACCAGAGGTGAGCACACTGAGTTCAAATGATAAAAGATTATTCTATGGACTTTTAAGCGGCTGAGGTTTATAATGGAATCGCCAAGAAGCATATTGTATACAAGTGAACAGATATCGCAGATATTGAAAAGTGATGACGATGGGGGTGCTTTTCTTAATAAGCCCATGGCCGATATATTGAAACGTAAATGGGAAAACGAAAGGAAGCAATTTATTAACACAGAACTGCATCTTTCTACTCTGAGGGAATACTATAAGATGAAACGTATACCTAGAGGCCTGAGGACTCATCTGAGACCTATTTTATTCCCGGACAATACCGAATTCCTGGAGAAATTTACGTTCCTGGCAGATCGTTTCTCTTTGATATGATGTTACTCAATATGGAATATTTACAGAAAGATCTTATAGAAATTGACAAGAGACGGGTCGCATTGGAGGGGCAACTTCAGGTTCTCTTAAATGAACAGGACTTTAATATCTTGATAGAACGCACAAATGGCGAATTATGGAAATATCGGAGAACATCGAATCAACCAAGAGACAGAAATGGAGCAGAGATGAAGAAGATTATAATAGAGGAAAGATCTATAAGACAATGACATCTAACAGGAACAAGAGTGCACGAACAGGAAGACGAAATAAAAGAAGCAAATCTAGAGGCCAACGTATGAATTTGACAGAAACAGAGTCATCCGGAGAACAGAGTGATGATTTTTTAGGAGTAAGAGGAAAACCAGACGAGGTGGAAGACGGTATCAACGTAGGAAACAAGGAAGCGGAGAACATCAGGATCACACGGTCAAAGAAACCACCATTAGGGAATGTACAGGTGAAGTAAAGGAGCAAGACCCGGACTTGGTGGTAAATATTTCCTCGTATGAACTCTCACAGGAAGAACATCTATTGTTGAATCGGGGGCTCTCCTTTAGTCCAGATACCTATGTAGATTGGTTTCAACTTGAGGTGGACTTACATAAGTTTATTAGAAATCTAAAATTAAAAGTGTTCTTTAGTGAGTGCCAAAAGACTGTGGTGAGTCATAAAAGGGAGGATATGTTAACATTGGGGGAAGTAGGCCTGTTTATAAAGAGTGATTTCCAACCACCGGTACAGCATAAAGCCATTGATACGTTTGTATCTCTCGTTAGATCTGGGATAGAGAGACTCAAGAACCGTCCCCAGAGCTCTACTATCTCAAATCTAAAGAGGGGAGAAATAGAGGCCTTAAATAAGTAGAAAATTAATACAGAGATTACAATCAAGAGGGCAGATAAGGGAGGAGCAACAGTAATTATGGACACTGAGAGTTACAGAGAGGAAATCTTGAGACAGTTACAAGATACTGATGTCTATAGCCCCCTAAGTAAAGATCCAAAATGGGACATCCTACGTAAGATTAAGTTGCTAGTTGATAATGCATATGCAAATGAACTTATTGATGAAAAATTGCACACTTACCTGATACCACCAAATCCTATTACACCTATGTTGTACATCTTGCCTAAAATCCACAAGAGATTGCAGGATCCCCTGGACGCCCTATTGTGTCGGGGTGGATTCTGTTTTCTCCTGTGCAGCGACTTTTCTCGACAAGGTATTGAGAGAGTTTGCTGTGGGTGCGAAATCATACGTCAGGGACACCACAGACTTCCTTTCCAGGTTGAGTTGCCTCGATTTTGGGGAGGGGGATCTGTTGGTGTCCTTTGATGTAACTAGCCTCTATACAAGCATAGAACATGAACAGGGACTTAATGCGGTCAGGTGGGCCCTTGAAGGCTCAGGATACAAACCAGACATAAAAATGTTCTTATTATCATTACTGGAGATTATTTTGATGGACAACTACTTCCTCTTTGAGGATAGATTTTACGGGCAAAGTCGGGGACCGCAATGGGGTCCAATGTGGCCCCGACTTATGCCAATATTTACATGGCATGTTTGGAGGAGCTGTCTATAGTATCCATCCACCCCTTCAAGACAGTAGGGGGTGGATGAGATATATAGACGACATCTTCCTAATTTGGAAGGGTTCAATCATGGAGCTACAGTTGTTCCATGATTATATTAATCAATTGCATAATACTCTGAAGTTCACGGTGGTCTACTCAGGTGAATCGTTACAATTTTTGGACACCTTAGTATATGTTAAAAATGGAAAATTAGAAACTGACTTATATGTCAAAACAACTGACCGTAACAGTATGTTGCATTTTGACAGTGCACACCCTAGAAAGACAGTAGAATCATTACCACTGAGCCAATTTTTGAGGGCCAGACGGATAGTTTCAGATGAAAATTTAATAGACATCAGACTAAGGGACATGGGAATGAAATTCAGGGAGAGAAAATACCCGAGACGATTAGTGGAGAATCAGATGGAAAAAGTTAAGGCTATGCCACGCCAGAAACTACTAACCCCTAAAGAGAAATTGAAAGAGGAAAAGGGAAGTAGGATACCATTTGTATCCACCTATACAAAAGCCAGTAATGAAATCTCAAGGGTTATACGACAGAACTGGCATATCCTCAAAGAGTCGTTCCCCAAGGTGGAGGAATTCAAGAAGCCCCCTGATGTCCTATAAAAGGCCGAGAAACCTGAGTGATAAATTAATTTGTACGGACATAAAACCAATAGAAAAAATGAAGGGAGAAAGGGCTGTTTCCCCTGCTTGGGTTGTTGTAATTGCAACAATATGATCAAGGGCCAGTCCTTTAGTCATCCAAGGACAGGAAAAGGTATAAAATACAGAACTTTTATACCTGTAATTCAGAATATGTGATTTATATTTTACAGTGCCCATGTGGGCTTCTCTATGTAGGGGAGACCACGCAGCACTGTAAAAACAGGATAAACAGCCATAGGTACACCATAAGAAAATTGTTTGTGAAAAAACAGGACCCTAATTACAAGGATGAAGGTGAATTGCCAGTTCCAGAGCATTTTTGGAAACATCGACATAATGTAGCCCAATTAAGATTTATGGTGATAGATGGTGTCCCACCCCTGCGTAGAGGGGGTGATAGGGAGAAACTCTTAAAACGAAAAGAACTAAAATGGATACATGAACTTGATACGTTAGAGCCAAAGGGCTTGAACAGGGATTTTAAGATTGGATCCTTATTCTGAAACACTAGGATATCTGAGATAGACAAACATTCTGAAATTTGGTACCCGGCCGAGAGGCCGTGATGATAATGTTTTCTGTTTTATATAATGATTGGTTATATATAACAATTTGTTTTAACATCACTAACCTCATTCCTCCCATGTCTTACAGGTTGGGTGTTGAGGATGGATGCAGGAGTCTGGACCACATGGATAATGGACCTGGCAGAGAAGCTCCTGAATGGGGCCATGTCAGTATTATGTAAAAGTGAGGGTATATACTTCCTTTCTCTTTTCTTGCTTTTAGGAGATAGTAACAATGTGAGACGTGTACATGACTGAAGATTTGATAGTAGGTGCTAATACGGGTATCGTGAATACCTAGCTTTAAAAGCAGGAAGTCCCACCCAAGCCGGAATGCATGTAATTAAGCGAGGTTTCTTCTGACCTGACGGCCAGAAGCACCCACAAGAATTAATAAAAGTTTGAGTGGAATGCAGAGCCCCTCTGTCTCCCGCGGTGAGGAACCAAGGGCTGACAGAGGAATTTATCTGCGGCATGACAAAAGTAAGGCTGGGAAGAGGGACACCATTAAAATGGATTTTAGACCTCTCATTGAGGCCCCGTATGTAAGCCCACGGAGTAAGATATGAATGATGAGCGATCTCCTAGGCAGAATTGAGAAGGAAGTGCCCGTACTAATGTTTCACCGGCTGTCATAGCAGGACCTTTGGAAGCGTCAACCTGCTAGGCAACGGATGAACCAGCTGACAGTCAGGTGATTATCGCGTCATGACTACGTCACACCAGCTGACTGGTCATGTGATGCGACGGCAGAGGCGCAGGCGCAGTAAGTAAACAGAGACGCCGCGATCAATGCCGGAGTTTCCATCTAATAGAAATGTGGTCTACACTCAGGTATGCGTCCTCTTTATATTTAAGAAGTATATGTATTGATGCGAATTGATGATTCTGTATTAATGGGCGAATGAGAAGCCTATTCAAGCTGTAAGAAATGGGAGGAAATGAGGTAAATTGGGGGAGGGAATTATATCACTAGAATATGTATATATGGAGTAACACTTGATACAGCCATTTGGTAGCTTGACAAAGACTTGATAAGTCGAAACGTTGCTGTCTTCTTGGATCCAATAAAATAATTGAAGATTCCTTTGGAGTGCCGTGGTGACATCCATTATTTATACGCTATTCTGGGAATCCTGTGGTCGGATCCGAACACCGCTGGCACCGCCGCATACTGGCTTTACTTAAGAAGGACAGTGGTGCTCCTTGAATCTATATTGACACTATAACTGGTTCCTTGTTCTAGTGATGAACGAAAAATTTGTTTTGATCGATTCCCCGAACTTCTACAAGAAATTCTATTTGCTACAAATTAATTTTTTATGAATAGCTAAAAATCTGGTATACCTGTACATGACACTGGCTGAGGGAATGTATGCTGCATTGAGCTTGATCTATACATGACCGGTACCGGCTGTATCATACAGCAGACGCCCTGTCGCAATGACGATGAATGCCGATTAGGGTGAATAGAACAAGGGATCAAAAGATTCCCAGGTTCTAGCCACTAAGTGGGTTAAAAGTTGTCACTGTAAAAATAAAAAAAATAGGGTAGGGGTTTAAATAACCCCCCTTTCCCAATTTTGCATATAAAAAACATATAAACAAAAAAAAAACATTAGGTATCCCCTCGTTCTAAAACGTCTGAACTATTAAAATATTAATGAATAAAAATTTAATGTACATTGATCACCATAATGGAAAACAAATTAAAATCACACGATTCAACTTTTTTGTCACTTTTTTGTCCTCCTACAGCTCTATAGACCGAAACATAAAAAAGTTGTGGCTGTCAGAAAATGGTGATGGAAAGATAATTTAGATTTTTTTCAAAGGGTTTTTATTTTATTTTTAAAAAATGGCAGATAAAAAAATTCAAGTTTGGTATCGCCATATTCGCATTGAGCCACAGAATAAGGACATTATGACATTTTCAGCACACAGTGAACACTGTGATTTCAAAACCCAGAAAACCTTGTTATAATTGTAGTTTTTTTTTTTCAATTTAATAATTTACTAACCTGATGGGAATGCGAAAAAAAAAATAAAGACATTTTATTGGTCACAATTGATGTGCAGTAACTAGATTGATTATGTTCACTGCTCTCACATGCGGCTATTGCCGCCTAACAGCGTGCCTCTGATACTCTGAGGCATTTGATGCACAAATCTTGACGCGTTTCCATGCCTGTGTGCGATCTGCACTTCATCAGGAGCCTAATATTGTGAGATGCACTAATAATACATTGTGAAACAGTCACTGCCTAGTATAGTGACACTCTGGTATGAGTATCGGCGCTGGGAAGGCCGCTTGTAGGCACGAAAACGCGTTGAGCTTTGTGCATCAATTGCCAGAGTATCAGAGGCACGCTAGTTACTGCACATCATAGGTAGCCCTTTTGCTAACCGAATCCAATGATGTCCGTTGAGCCAGCCATCAGACGTTCCTAACCTGTCTAGTGGAGGTGTGAACAATGGATCTTGAATGCTAGAGTGGTGTGGCACATTGCTCTCTAGCACACCACTTGATCCATTGTTTTGGCTGCATGGTATTAGATGTGAATGCCTCAGCCATTACGAGAAACACCTCTTCTAAACTGTTTGTACTGTACATAATAGTAGGGTTTTACACCCAATGTTTTTAATCATTTATGACCAGGGCCGGCGCGTCCTATACGCGGAATAGGCCGCCGCGTAGAGTGCCCCTTGGGAAGGGGCGCTGCTAGGAGCGCCGGCTCTGCCTCATGCTGCAGCCGCCCGAGCGCTCTGAATTGAGCCTCAGGCGGCTGCAGCACTCCCCGGGCTGGTGCGTCCATGAGGGCGCACCGCCTGGGCGCAGCAAGAGGAGAGGAGCTGACAGGGGGGAAGCGCTGAGCGATCCCTCCTGTCACTCCATTGTAGCGTGGCCGAGCTCTTTAAGGTCCGCGGGTACAGGAGGATCTGTCTCCTGTACCCGGCCGGACTGACATGAAGTGCGCACACGGTGTGCGCTTCCTGTCAGTCTGCCCGGGTACAAGAAACGAAAGCTCCTGTACCCGTGGAGCATAAAGAGCTCGGCCACGCTACACTAGAGGTAGCGGAGGGGGAAAAAGAGACTGACAAGGGAGGGGGAATGAAAAGAGGGGAAAGAGAATGACAAAGGAGGGGGGGAGAGAATGACAAGGGGAGAAAGAGAATGACAAAGGGGGGGGGGAGAATGACAAGGGGAGAAAGAGAATGACAAAGGAGGGGGGGGGAGAGAATGACAAGGGGAGAAAGAGACTGACAAGGGGGGGAAAGGGAATGACAAGGGGGGGGGAGTGTGAAGAATGACAAGAGGGGGCGGCAGAGAATGACAAGAGGGGGAGGAAGAATGACAAGAGGGGGAGAGAATGACAAGGGGGGAGGTGAAGAATGACAAAAGGGGGAGAGAACTGGCGTTAGTTAAAGGGGTTCTGCAGTTTGTTACAACTGATAATCTATCCTCTGATAGATCATCAGCATCTGATCGGCCGGGGTCTGACACCCCGGACCCTCGCCGATCAGCTGTTTGAGAAGGCAGCGGTGCTGGCAGGAGCGCCTCGGCCTTCTCTCTGTTTACCGCAGGCGCAGTGACGTCACGACTAATATCACTGGCCTTTGCGGGGTTAAGCTCTGTTCATGTCACGACTGTGACTGATCCAGATAGGTCTGGGAAGAGAAGGTCGCAGCGACTTGCTACTCGCGATAGCTTGTGAGTTTGCTCCGTGGTTCAGGGTATGTCATCCAGGTTTTGCCTTGTGAACCTTTTTGTCCTGACTGGGAGTTTGTAGGCATTCTTCTCAGGTGAGTGCTGTCTGCCACTCCCAGCTACTATATTAGTTTCAGTTTCACTTGCAGTCATTGCCAGATATAGTCCTTACTTCCAGTGCTATTCTGACCTTTGAAGGAGATCGTTTGACGGTATTGCTGTGGAGCTCTTGTCTGGCGTGGACTGTCGTTATTGGGATCATCTTCTCTGCTCGTGACTGGATAAGTCTATCTCTGCTGGAGATTGTTTGTTTGTTGCTGTCTTCCCTGTTGTTCTCCTAGACATGAGTGATGGTGACTAGTGCTCCCATCTGCCTTTCCCCAGTCTAGTCTTCTAAGGGTGACTCAGGGTTTAGGCATCCTGCTCGCCGCACGGGTTCACACCCCGTCTAGGGTATCAGGGCAGACAGGTGCCAGCTTAGGGTTTGTAAGGGGTGGCCGTTCTATTTCCCATCCGTAGATAAGGGTCCCCCTTCCCCTCCGTCTGGTGCGACACGACCGCTGCTGGGATAGCGGTCGTGACAGTTCACTTGAATGAAGCTTAGCCCCACCCAGGCCAATGATACTAATCGTGATGTCACTGCGAGAAGGCTGAGGCGCTACTGCCAGCGCCGCTGCTTCTCAAACAGCTGATTGGCGGGGGTCCCGGGTGTCGTACCCCTGCCGATCAGTTTAAATAAACTGCAGAACCCCTTTAATATGGCAGATCATATGGGTGGGGCATTGTGATGTCACATGGGGGGGGCGACAAACTTTTCTTTTGCCTAGGGCGGCAAAAATCCTTGCACCGGCCCTGTTTATGACCAATAGAATTTCTTTATTTAATTTTTTAGCTTTCCGATCAGGCTAGTAAATTATTCTATAATTGGAACGTACACCGCCATATTATCTTAGTGTTTCCAATAATAGATATGGTAAATTGAATGGTGCCCTAAAATAATACAACTTATCCCTCCAAACATAAGGCCTCATATGGCTATATGAAGGAAAATTAAAAAAAAGTTATTGCTATTGGAAAGTTGGTAGGAAAAAATTAAAATCCAAAACCAAAAATGGGCCCCGTACTACATGCTTTGAAAGCAATACAAACACCGAAGAACTTTCAAAAACGGACTGAGAATAAATATAAAAATATACACATTAAAATTGTAAATGGCTCTGTTCTGTCAGAAGGAAAACTACTGAAAGAACAGATTTTTTTTTTACCACTGTAGACATTAATCTCTAAAAAAAGAATGATTTCCATCCAAGTGTAAAATCGAAAACTAGGATGGTATTTAGCTTTAAACAAGTATTACCGTTAATACCAGGTGGGGCGAACATGGCCACTGGATTATTGCCATAAGGGACAGGAGCCTGAAAACTAGTAGCTGCCATATAATATGTTAGCCATTTTTAATGCCTTTTTTTTTCCTATAAAGCAGCAGTAGCGCAAAATCACTAAAACTACTAAAATGCCATATTCGTAAATGATCCCTAGAATAAAGTTACGGTAACCTGCTTTTTTGCAGCTTACTGTGCCATAAAAATATGTGAAATATCTGGAGGTTTTTTTTATTACGGTGGCTGCAGCATTCAGAAATGTCAACTGGCAATGTATGTCCCTAACAGAAAAAAAGAGGAGTAACATATACATTAGTCCAAAAATGTCAAATTTGCAGATTTTGAATTCTCATTAAAGACATTAACAGGTACCTTGGATGGAGAAAAAAATATAAAATGTTGACATGCATGACAAAAAAAAGTCACCCATTCCGTAAGCCTGTACTGCCACACAGTTTGTACTGCCACACATTTTGGCTTCAACTCGGCTCTAATGGCCCAACCTAACAGCTTCATAGGAAAAGCTAAAGCAACAGACAGATACTACACCAAAATGTGCCTGTATTATGCTCATGTCAAACTGTAATCTCTCAAATTTACTATAAAAATATTGGGGGCTAATTTGATCTTTGTTTCAATGAATATTGTGAAGGTTTGCTGTGAGATATAGTAGTTTTAGGCAAGGGGACCTTGCTGTGTGCTTCAGTTTGTCAACAGCTATTCTCTGTCCTCGCTATCCTCTGGCAATTCTTGGTTTCTAAAGTTTTCCTTTCTGGTACAAAATGTACAAAAACAACAGAAAATTCACAGCTGAGCTGTTGCTTAGCATTACTGAAGATAATGGTAATTGTAAATGTAAATAGCACATACTGTATAAAATGCATGGTTGTGAATGAAGTACAGTTTTTGAAATATGAAGGCAGAGTAATTATTATTAGCTTTTATCCTTCTGATCCTTTTTTTCCCAGGTTATTTTTAAGTACTTTTTTCTGCAATTGTTTATTCCCTTAGCAACTGCTATATAGGGCACTGCGTATTTCAAAGAATTATAGAAGCAATACATATGCTGCTTCAAGTCCTGTGGGAGGGGGGAGTAAAGAAAAGTAAAATACAGTTTATTAAAGTTTTATTAAAGAAAAAAAGCTACCACCCAATTGAGAAAATAAATATTTTATTTTTAAATGCAATGGTAACAACCCAGAATAAACCTAATTTATTATTCTTATGTCAATAAAAGCCCGCAAAACCTGCCAGAATTGCTTTTTTTTCCACTCTCCTCCAAAAGTAGAATTTTTTTTATCATAAATCATATGTACCTCAAACTAGTTTCAATAAAAACTTCAACCTGTCTAAAAAAAAACAAGCCCCACACAACTGCATTGACAAAAAAAACAAAAAACAAAACAAAGAGGCTATGGCTCTTGAAATGCAGTTACACAAAAACTACTGTTTTCTATAAAACTAAAGTACTAAACAAACAAAACTTTTATACCTATTTGGTTTTGCAATATTACCATAGAATAAAGGTAATTTGTTATTTTTAGTGCACAACAAATATAAAAAAAACGATAATGACAATGTTACATCGGCAGTTAAACTCTGTAGCTGTTAAGAACATTATTCATTGAGCTAATACTACTCCCATTTCTGGCAAGCACCCGACTGTATAAGGAGGGTGCTCAGGGACTGATGGTCCCCCCCCCTCCCCCCTTTTCCCCTTAGGGCTTTAGGGTTCTGGCCCCTTCGAGTTAATGTTAAAGTAGATGGCAGAATAGGACCATTAAGAGGTTAATTCACTGGGGAGCTCCTTAGACAGGATGTGGACGGGGCAGAGAATCCTGGAGGCTGCATATACTCACTCCATATTCTGGCACTTCCTCTTGCCAGTGGAAGCAAATTGGTGTGGTGTGCACCCTTTGCTCTGTCCACACCAAGATGCCACAGGTGGTGTTTTTCCTGTAATCGCCTCCTGGTGAGTTTCATGGGCAGGATGAGGGATAGCTGTGCTCAGTTTGAGCAGCCTCAGCTCTCCCCTGGCATCCTCCTCCCCTGTGCCTGCCTTAGTGAGTGGTGTGGAGCTGCGGGGCGTTTTGGCTCTGCCATTCCCCTGCAGCATTTTGTTTCATGGGTGTTGGGGCTGCACATGCCAGCCAGGATTGTTAGCCATGAGGGGGTGTGGGACAGCTCCTCACTAACTGAGTAATTCCGACCCCCACCCCCACCCCTGCATTTTAGCCTATTGTGCACCCCCTTTCCACTAAGGTAGTGCAGCATGGGGTCACCGCAGCCCCCTGCTTCAGCCAGAGTCCTTCAGCTTCCATGGTGCGAGCTAGTCACTGCTCCTGGCCCTGCCCCCTTACCCCTGCAGTGCTTACAGGGCGCTTGTGACAGGCACCGCTGGGCAGGCGAGTTCTCTTGTTACTATATGGCCCCGTGGGAGCTCTTCACCTGCCCTAGCATCCCTCTGCCCCCCTTCTCCATATCAGATTAGTGTCACCGGCCCCTTAGTCCAGCAGCGCTTACCGGGCGCTTGTAATGGGAACCGCTTAATGTGGGACCGTTTGCTATACGGGGCCCGGGAGAGCTCTTCACCTGCCCCTCGTACCCCCCGGTTTACAGTGCCCCCACCTATGTAACCTTTCCTCCATGGGGTTTGCTGCTCTCCCGCTTATGCAGTCTGTGTCCCTTTTAGTACATGGGGCACTGCGGGTCTCAGTTTGAGACCCTTATGACACCCCACCCTCAGGCAGGCAGGCACAGGGCTCTCTGTTTTTATCCTTCTCGCAGGTGGGCCGGGGCGTGGCCTCCATGGTTACCGCCTGCGCCAGTCCCGACAACCGTTCCAGGGTTTCCGGGTGAAGTAGGCGCTCCAGATCCTCCAGGTGGCGCTAGCCGTCGTCTTCGGACGGAATGTCGGGCGCATCTGAGGAGTCTGGTTTGCTGTTGCGATCGGAAACCGTAAGAGGCTGGTGCCTGTCCATCTATCCAAGGTTCTCGGTATGGTCGCTGCAGCGACCCACCAGGATGGCATTCCAGTTCCCGCTCCTTCAGCGGTGCCGTTCCTTTCTACAACTGGTGAGTACTGATGCTCTAGGGGACCGGGGTGTCTGGTCTTGTGCAGAATTAGAATCCTTGCTATAAGGGCACTTGTAGATATGGGGTCCCCGCCCCTCCGGTTGCGCTGGTTGCTCTGTGACGCAATAGCTTATGGGTAGCATTCCTGGTGGTTTATGTTTGTTCCTGGTTTTAATACTGCCTTGTTTTATGTTAGTTGTTACTGGTTTTACTACTCCTTTGGTTTATGTTAGTTGTTCCTGGTTTTACTACTCCTTTGGTTTATGTTAGTTGTTCCTGGTTTTACTACTCCTTTGGTTTATGTTAGTTGGTACAGGTTTGAGCTGGGAGGTTCCCAGCCGTGGTTTACCTGAGCTTGTGCAACTGCGGTTTTAGCACTTGGGGTGTCCATATCCTATAGAAGGGGTTTTCCCCGACCATGTACCAAAAAAAAAAAAAATAATAATAATTAAGGTGTGGATATGTTTGTAGATATATATGTATATATATATATATATATTATTTATATATGGTAACTGTATAATAAATGATTACTCGATCACAGAAAGAGGCAAAGCCCTCTGTCAGTGGTGGTTTTGTGACGTCGGCGGTACAATAGCATGACCCCCCTTTTTGGGACCGGTTGGGCTTAGTATGTGGTTTTCCAGGGTAGCGTAGCAGTGAGGCCACAGGTTGATATGGTGTGGCAAGTGTTCGGTCCCCTACCTGGTTCTGGTAGGTTTCCTGATGTGGTTGTCCTATGTAGTGCAATGAGTACTTGATTTGTATGGTGTAGACATCTTGTTGAGTCAGAATGGGTCGTGCGTTAGTCGCTAGTTTCTTCATTTTGTGTATCCGATACCCTCATGCTCCATGTAACGGTTCTTGTCCCACCGGTCTTTCGGAGGGTTTTCTTGCAGCTGTTTTTGGGTGAGGCTCAGGCCCTCTGTGTAATAAATGATTTTATAATTAGGTGTGTATCCGGTGCAAAATATGTGTAGAGCAGTGCTTCCTGTTATACTCCTACCTGCGGGCGCTAGGCTGTGTGTTTGTTCTATTTGGGCTTTCAATAGGGACATATCTGACATGGTTGGTTCATATGTACGGAGGCATGTCACAGTAGTCTTAATCCCTCTAGTCGGGCTGTGGACCTTCCTTGATGTACATGATTGTTAGTTCATATCAACACAGCCACATTTACATTGTTTCTCTTGCTGAAAACTACAGTTCTGGTCCGCCGGTCCCGGGTTCCATTGGGATGGTTGATAACTGGGCACTTCTGCTGAGATTCTAACATTACTATGCAGGCTGGCAGCATGGTGGTAATGCACTTGCCTTAGATACAATGTTTCAGGAGTTACAGTTCTGTGGGATCCAGTTGAGCGGAATACAAGGGAGATGTACACGATGTAAGCAGTACAAGAGACTTTATTCTGGCCAGTGGGTGTGGTTGCCAGGAGGGCGGTATCGGTATACTGCTGCCGCAGTGAATGTTGCGGAATTGGCAGTCACAGGATAATCAGATGGTAAGCCAGTAACTGATAACCAGGTCTGTTCGCGGACGTCGCTCAGAGGAGAGCCTTGATATAAGCACAATTCATGGGGTTACAAAATAAATAAATAAAATAAATAAATACTGCAGCCTTTTATTCCCGTTCGGATCTGGGTTTTGATGTGAGTCAGGCACTCTGACTGGTCCTCCTGACTGGACTTTACTGGTCGGCAAGGTGCCCCTCCATTTGCCTGTACTGTTCCGTTGTTAGGTAAGCAATTCGGGTATAGTTAGGGGGCATTTAGTCTGGATAGCCATGTCCCGTCTCCTTCAGCCTTCTGTCCTGGCTGATTGGTATTTTCTCCTGGGTGTTTGTCTCTTCATAGGAGGCCGCACTGCGTTGGGGGTGGTTATCTTTTTATGGGCTAATAGAAGTCGGGATTATAGCCGTCTATACATGACGATCAAGTTAATAGAAAGGGTGTACCTCCCCTTTGCCCGGTTTCATTCCGGTCTGGCCGGTTCGATGGGTTATGACTTCACACAGGGTGGGGATCCAATTCTTTTTCCCATCAGGATGTTTCCCCTCAGTGGGTTTTACAATTTACCTTGAACTTGAAATAAACAAATACATAAATAACTTTTTGGTTTAACTTTTTCTGGTCTGGTTGTACGATCCTCTTTGTATGTTGAGGCTCGGGCTAATTTTTTTGTCTTTCAGGTTCTTGGTGTTTGGTGGATCAATGGGTGGCCTTTCGTATATATCTCCATGGAGAGACAGGAGCACAGGCCCGGTGTGCGCTCCTGGTGGTTCGATTGGTTCAGTCTTGGCAAAGGGATCCGGGATTTCAGGTGGTATTTTAACTTCTTCCGGAAGTGGTTGGTATACCCGTGCTGTGGTACTGCCCCTTGTCATTCTGGAGCTCTGGACCTCATATGTGCTGACATGCGATGATCCCTGTTTTTCAGGAGGTTGGTAGGAGGGTGGTTGGTTGTCATCTCCCGGGTGGGTTGTTCTGGCCATATATGGGAAGGCGTTGTGTATACAATACAAAAATATAGCTCAAGGGGCAGTGGTTTGTCACCGTGATCGGGAAAATTCAGCTATATAGTGTAGCAGTTCCAGTTCTTTGGATCAATGACCCCTCTCTGGTAGCTATGGTCTGTAATATTTTACTCTTCAGGGTTACATCCAGGCCCCACTTGATTCAACATTTTTGGTGACTTCACCATTACCACTTCCTCGGGAAGGGATTTCCATAGCCCACTGCTCTTGCCGTGAAGAATTATTTTGTCTATATACAAACCTTCTTTCCTCCAGACGCAGAGGATGTCCCCTCGCCACATTCACAGTCCTGGGGATAAATAGATGATGGGACAGATCTCTGTACTGACCCCTGATATATTTATACATAGTTATTAGATCTCCCCTCGGTCGTCTTTTCTAATATGAATAACCCTCATTTTGATAACCTTTCAGGGTACTGTAGTTGCCCCATTCCAGTTATTACTTTAGTTGCCCTCCTCTGAACCCTCTCTAGCTCTGCTATGTCTGCCTTGTGCACAGGAGTCCAGAACTGTACACAGTAATAATTATAAAAAAAAAAAAAAAAATGTATATATATTTAAATAGCACTAACATATTCCATAGCGCTTTCCAATTCAGGGGTTCATGGACAAACGGTCATAAATAACATAGCAACTGACAAGTTGATTATTACAACAAGAGTAATGAGGGCCCTGCTCGCAGGAGCTTACAATGCGTGGTCTGACCAATGATGGGTAAAGTGGTTAGACTTGGTTCTCATCATGGGCAGCTATGCCCCATTATATACAACTATTTATCCTATTGGCCTTGGTTTTTAATGGGACTTGATGGCATTTTCCTCTTGAATGTTAGTCGGGACACTTCCCGGCCTGTCGGGGAGTTTCAACAGACTCGGTTCTGCTGGGTGGTGGTCGGAGCCCGTTGGAGAACGGGCCTCCTCCGTGGCGGCATTTGGGTACAGCGGAGATATGGTGGTACAAGATGGCGTAATTGCCCGCTGGGAGTCCAGCGGCCGGCATACCGCTCTTGATGATTACGGTTTAACTTGCCCGCTGGGAGTCCGGCGTTTGGCATACCGCTATGATATTATGGTTTATTAAGGTTTGCCGCTTTAATAAAGAAGCTGTGGCCGATCACCATCCAGCAATAAAGTGACACAGTTGTCAGTGTTTTTGTTATAGGTCAAGGTTGGGTGAAGGGGCCAAGCGGGAGTTAAAGGTGATACCCCACCCTGTTTCCCTGGATACCAGCAGTCTGGCAAGCACCCGACTGTATAAGGAGGGTGCTCAGGGACTGATGGTCCCCCCTCCCCCTTTTCCCCTTAGGGCTTTAGGGTGCTGGCCCCTTCGAGTTAATGGTAAAGTAGATGGCAGAATAGGACCATTAAGAGGTTAATTCACTGGGGAGCTCCTTAGACAGGATGTGGGCGGGGCAGAGAATCCTGGAGGCTGCATATACTCACTCCATATTCTGGCACTTCCTCTTGCCAGTGGAAGCAAATTGGCCCTCCCTCCCTCCCTTTGTGGATATACTTGGGAGACTGGTCAAGATACAAGGTTATGATCGGTTATGGATACTTGTTTTATTCTGCTTTGTTTTTCAATTTTTAGGAGCCCTGCTGGGAGTCCAGAGGTTTGGATATCGCTCTGATGATTACGGCTTTTGAGATACGTGAATTCTGGTCGAGTTTATCAAGTCACAGCTGGCGGCATTTGGGTACAGCGGAGATATGGTGGTACAAGATGGCGTAATTGCCCGCTGGGAGTCCAGCGGCCGGCATACCGCTCTTGATGATTACGGTTTAACTTGCCCGCTGGGAGTCCGGCGTTTGGTATACCGCTATGATATTATGGTTTATTAAGGTTTGCCGCTTTAATAAAGAAGCTGTGGCCGATCACCATCCAGCAATAAAGTGACACAGTTGTCAGTGTTTTTGTTATAGGTCAAGGTTGGGTGAAGGGGCCAAGCGGGAGTTAAAGGTGATACCCCACCCTGTTTCCCTGGATACCAGCAGTCTGCTACCACCTCTCCCCGTCTCGCAATGCTGTGCCACCTAATCCTTGCTGTCTCTAACCCCAGTGGATCAGCTGCCAACTGCACTGGGACTACTCCAGAAGGAACCAGTCTTGTTGATTCCTTGATTAATCCACATCCCTGTACGGGGGTTAAAGGGTGAATACCAGGAGACCACAAAGACTCTTAGGTTTAGCTAAATGAAAACCAGTAGGTACACGCCCACCATTTGTAACAAATGGGATCCTGTGTCACTCCAGTAGAGCATGCACACTGCCACTCCATTCATCATTATGGAGCTCCCAGATATAGTGTTTGGTTATCTTCAGCAGACCCATAGAATTTTGGTGGAGCTGCAGTGCACATGTGGTTGTACCACCATCAATCGACCAGTTATCTCCTATTTTTATGGATAGGAGAAAGCCTCTCGTAACCTAAATGTCCCTATAAGGTCCAAACATGTATGGTATTAAGGGGTCAAAGCGCAAGATATAGCAGGTGAAATGAATTCAGTAAGGTCCACACATCATAGTTTTCTTGGAACGTTTTACCACGTTTTTACAAAAATCAGGGAGAAGCCACCTCATATGGAATCTTATATAATAAATTAACATACCAAAATTACTGGGATTATCTATGAGTATAGGTGAATGGGAACTTTTTATTTCATTCTCCGGATATGTTTTCATGATCCACAGTTTTCTATTTAGACTCCTTCGTTGCCATATTGCAACAGTAGGCACTGCAGGCAAGAATATGCCTATACATAATTGAATCCCATGTAAAGATCAGTAGCGCCAGAAACTAAACCCAAACTTAGCAATTTCTGAATTAATGGGATACAAAAGGTGGAATAACTTTATAGGGGTTGCCCGTTTTTTTTCTCATCTCATTTTTTCTCATTTGATCAACACATGCTTAGAATGAAGCTGCTATTATATGGAGCTCATATAAATGAATGCTTGATGAGTATGCCAGAGTGGGAGCCATAGCTGAGCACCTTCTCCCAAGGCTAGTTTCGGACTGGAGTTCCTTGGCCACAAAGGAAATTTTGAGGTCAATCTAAATGGGGTTGTTTTCTGCTAAATCTTTAGTGTTCATTTTCAAGTCAGAGTTTGGGCCTACAAGAGGATCCTGCTAGACTGGTGCAACCATGTCCAGAGCATATGGGCATAGGCATGCTAATGGAACAATCTCCTTATGATACATTTGGTGTTGCTGAGAAGGATGGATAAGCTAGGTTTTAGGATTGACAGCAGAGGTTGCTGGTTCAGTCAAATATTGTTTTTGCCACTGTAAGATGTAGAAGGAAGATGGCTGGAAACCACTAATCATTGATCTGTAAGTGTCCAAGTCAGGCTAGCACCCATACAAATTAAGCAATTTTGAATGTATGCTGGTTGGCTGCCTTAGCAGGTGTTATCTTCATTGCAAAGTGGTGGGTTTGTCTGACAGAAGAATAGAGCTGATTGTTGAAACTGCTGCATTGCACATAGACTGCAGCACCAGAGAAAAAGGAGTTCACACCTGGTCCCCCCCACCCTTGACTAATCTTGCTACTCATATGCGCCGTGTTATGTAGCCTGAATAAATCAAGAGTACACAACACAAGTTAATATTTTCATTCTGAATGCTCTGTGTTTTTGCCTTGTGTTAGTTTACAGAAGTGGCACTTGACTGGAAAATCTACTGGTAGCAAAGCTTCACTTTTTAATGCACACAATGGAGCATAAGTGAGCAGAGAGCCGATGGCATGTGAACATCACTGTCTCCTGCCCTGTTGTCTTAAGAATGGGAGGCCAGGACTGGCATGTAGACAATGTATCCCCGTGGCATATGGACTTGTTCTACTATAATAAGGAACTACATAGTCCTATTTATTGAGGAATTTATGAAGACATTAGGTTAACTTAAGTGGTGAGGGGGTAAGGGCATAAATCAGAGATGTTATAGTTAGAGATGAGCGAACTTTAAAAAAAAGTCCGGCGTTCGGGTTGTGGTAAGTTGCGCATCCCATTATGGATTCCACTATAGCGGCATATGGAATCCATAAGGGGCGGCTGCCACCAACCCGAACTGTTGAACAGCCGAAGGACCTGGGGTGACGTCACTGTCATGTGATCAGTGCAGGGGGCGTAGTTTAGCACTGGATTTGATCCCGTGCTGAGCCACGCCCCTGCACTGATCACATGACAGTGACGTCCCCAGGTCTCCGGCTGTTCAACAGTTCGGGTTGGTGGCAGCCGCCTTATGGATTCCATATGCCGCTATAGTGGAATCCATAACGGATGCGCGACTTACCACAACCCGAATGCCGAACACCAGACTTTTTTAAAGTTCGCTCATCTCTAGTTATAGTCACAAGTAGTGCGATCTGGTCAAAAACTGTTAGCACAAATTGATGGAGTTTGCAAACTGATTTTTAATTATTATCTGATTATGTAGGTTTTAAGCTATACCTATTAGCAGGTGAAGCAGCATAATGGTACATTTTTCAGCAGCATCTTGGTTTATTAGCTTGTGTAATACCAGCTGTCTGTGCCCACTACCACTTCCCTTGGCGGACGGAATGCATACATGGTCCCCTGCACCATGGTTCCAGCCCACCAATGACCTCTTTATTCCCAGTGGTCGTCTCTGTAACTCTGCTCATCCACCACACACAGTTTGTAGCCTACACCTAACTACTGTACCTTTCTCTGCCCATAGAGTGTGCACATGTGCACTTTCTGGTTTATTAAAGGGCCAGCAGACACACAGTAGTCTGTCTCAGCCTATTGCAGATCCTTGTATTGGTACTTAGGGCCTGTTGGAAGGTGCCTGAGAAATAGGTTCTAGTTAGCAAGTTTTCTGCAAAGGTGTGCTATTGTCTTGTTTGCCTACCTTACACCAAACTCTGCATGTTTCTAAACTTGACCCTTTGATGCCTGACTTCCGCCTGTACCACTGCTTTCCACCCCTACTTTTCCTGACCTTGGCTGGTTTCATGAATACAGTTTTGCCTAATCCCTCAGTGTTCCTTACCAGTGTCTCTTGAACCCACTGGGTCAACAGACTCTGAACTCAGACTACGCCAAGAGGTAGCAGCATGGTGGTTCCCTGTAGAGGAATCCAAATCCCTGTATAGTGGTTAAAGAGTGAAGACCAGGGGCTGCAAGGATAAGACCCTTTAGAGTAGCCCCAAGTCAAATCATTTTAGTGGAACAGCAAATCCATATTTGCAATTGGGGACAAGAATAGGACATGCACTATCTTTTTTGCAGGGCCGCCGAACGGAGCTACAGATGTGGACAGCACACAGTGTGCTGTCCGCATCTTTTGAGACCCCATTGAAAAAAATTGTGGAACTGATGTGGACACATAAATACGGATGTGAATGAGCCCTTACTTTGAGTCATCTGGTCTCTGATGCAAGCTATTTTTCTTGACTAGATAAGATTTATTTGGTATTTTTGGTCTCTGGTGTGAATCTGGCCAGTGACAGCATAAGTAGAGATGAGCGAACACCTGGATGCTCGGGTTCGAGAGGTTCGGCCGAACTTCCGGAAAATGTCCGGGTTCGTGATCCGAACTCAACCCGAACTTCATCCCGAACCCCATAGAAGTCAATGGGGACCCGAACTTTTGGGCACTAAAAAGCCTGTAAAAGACTCCCGGAAAGGGCTAGAGGGCTGCAAAAGGCAGCAAAATGTAGGTAAATCCCCTGCAAACAAATGTAGATAGGGAAATGATGAGTTAACATAAAATAAATAAAAATTAACCTATAAAAGACACCCAGAGGGATGATATACCGCAATAAACGCATTGCGATTACAACTTTGAGCTAACGATCACCATGGGAACGCCTCCTCCAGTAGAATGTACTGTCGGATCTGAGAATTAAGTTGAAATCGCAATGCGATTCTCTATATTTGCTTAATCGCATTGCGATTTCAACTTAGCATTGCTAAATAATTCCATCCATATCGTTAACTTACTGAGTCAGTAAGTTAACGAATATGGATGGAATTATTAGAATAGCAATGCTAAGTTGAAACGGCTAATGCGATTAAGCAGATATATAATAATCGCATAATCGCGTTCGAATAGAACTTAAAGCTGTCACTTAGTCAGTTTTAGTATGGTGTGCTGTAATAGAAGTTACATTCGTACGCGAATATAACTTAGAGCAATACAGTCAACTTTACACTGTTAGTTTTATTATCGCGATAATACAACTATTCAAGAATCGTGTACGTGCGTCTGTACGTGTGTGCGTTACCTCGGATCGGATTGAGAGAGACGAGAGTGGAGATTGGTGACTGTCCCAGCGATTATGGCGAAAAGTAATTTCTCTAAAGAAGAGCTGGATTTCTTAATAACTGTAAGTAAAAAGTAATTGAACTTAGTTAGTGTGTAATTCAGTAATGTGATTTAAACTTATTTATTAATGATTTTTATTAGCCAAGAAGCCTGCAGGCCTTCACTGATCTCATAACTGCCTTACACTGTCACATGTCCTACTGCTTGGTGACATAAACTCATCACAGGCTTTAGCAGACTGCACAACTACATGAGTGATTAGTAGTGATGAGCGGCAGGTGCCATATTCGATTTCGACGAAATTCGCGAATATTCGAATGAATATTCGTTTCGTATTCGTCGAAATCGAATATTCGTCATTTTTTCTAGTTATCGCGATTAAAATGCGATTTAAATAATCGCATATTGCGATTTGTACTTAAGGCTACTTTCCTATTGGTTTCATATCTAGAATTAGCGAGGATGACGAATATGACGAATGTATTCGTCATATTCCTCAAAACGAAGATAGCGAGTATTCTACATCTTCGTTTTAGCAACCTATTCGTCAACCTCAGCTAATTCTAGCAATCAAATAGGAAGGTTGACTATAGAGACAGCTGTGTTAAATTAGCTATGCGATTTTTTTTTAATACAATAATTATATTACTTGATATGATAATATTATTATAAGTATTCTATTTATTAAAAAAAAAAATGCATAGCGAATTTAACTACAGCTGTCTGGTAAGTCAACCTTCCTATTTGATTGCTAGAATTAGCGAATAGCGAAGTTGACGAATAGGTTGCTAAAACGAAGATGTAGAATACTTCGTTATCTTCGTTTTGAGGAATATGACGAATACATTCGTCATATTAGTCATCCTCGCTAATTCTACCAAGCCAACCATAACTTCTGTGCTCATGGAGCGTCCCCATCACCATGGGAACGTCTCCATATACTAAAATGTACTGTCGGATTTGAGGAATTACGTTGAAATCGCAATGCGATTAATTCAAGTTATATTAATCGCATTGCGATTTCAACTTAGAGCTGGGTTTATAATGGGTCAGCTTGCTAGAATTAACGAAGTTAACGAATATGGAATATAGCAGCAGTGCTAAGTTGAAATCGCAATGCGATTAATTTAACTTAAAGTATTCGCATTGCGATTTCAACTTAGCACTGCTAGTGCATAGCTATATATTCCATATTCGTTAATTCTAGCCTATGTAAGATAGCAGTGCTAAGTTGTAATCGCAATGCGATTAATATAACTTGAATTAATCGCATTGCGATTTCAACGTAATTCCTCAAATCCGACAGTACATTTTAGTATATAGAGATTTTCCCATGGAAGGGGACGCTCCATGAGCACGGAAGTCGGCAGAAGCGGCAACGGGCACTGACTGGAGCAGCCAGGAAGCCAGGAATCCTCATGACAGGTAAGAACTACTTTTGGGAAGTGGGAAAGAAAAAAATATAACTAAAAAAAAAAAAAAAAAAAACGAATATTCGAAATAGCGAATTTATAGCGCTATATTCGAAATATTCGCGAATTAGCGAAGTGCCGATATTCGCTAAAAAAATTCGCTTTTCGAATATTCGCGCTCAACACTAGTGATTAGTGAAAGACACTGTTAAAGGGGTGGCAATGTTCAAGTCACTTTTAAAGGGATGACGATGTTCAAGTCACTTTTAAAGGGATGGCGATGTTCAAGTGACTTTTAAAGGGGCGGCAATATTCAAGTCACTTTTAAAGGGATCGCAATATTCAAGTCACTTTTAAAGGGATGGCGATGTTCAAGTCAGTTTTAAAGGGATGGCGATGTTCAAGTCACTTTTAAAGGGGCGGCAATATTCAAGTCACTTTTAAAGGGATCGCAATGTTCAAGTCACTTTTAAAGGGATGGCAATGTTCAAGTCAGTTTTAAAGGGATGGCGATGTTCAAGTCACTTTTAAAGGGGCTGCAGTGTTCAAGTCACTTTAAGGGGCGGCAATGTTCAAGTCACTTTTAAAGGGATGGCGATGTTCTACTCTTTGACTGTTTTGATATTAAATGTTATTTTTGATGGTTCTTATGACTATGATAACTAATAATTGTATTTTAGAACTGTGGGATTACATGATTTAATTGTTATCTTGCAGGAAATGTTGGAGAAGGAGTACGACCGCAGAAGGTCAAGGGGCGAAAAGCAGGCCATAGTGCGGAGAATTGCTTTCCATCTGTGGCAGAAGCATGGGTGCACTCATCGGAAGGATGCGATTCTAAAAAGTGGTCAGATCTGAAGCGCCACCGGATGGATCTGATCACTAAGATCCGAGATAAATCTCTTCCAGGTACAATACTTATTTGCATAACTGAGCAGATAGATAACACAATATGTTGGTGAGAGAAATAAGTATTTTTAACCCTTTACAATAAATCACTTAGTACAGTGGTGTTGAACTGATGGGAAAGGGTGCTAAAGGTGGCAATATGAGACCTCTTTCTGGGCCACATATGTTTTTGACTTTACACAGTTGACTTTGGCCCCTGAAGCTTGTCCAAACTCCTCGCACGTCTGGACGAGTGTAGACAACAAGCATCGATCAGGACAATTAGGCCACATGCCCAAATGAAGTCATAGACTCGAATCACTCTTGTTCCCTGGGAGTGGCCCAACACCCAATAGCAGCAGTGAGTTGAAGCTGAACTTAATCAACGATGCTCAAAGGCAGAGTGCAGGGGGTACCCACAGGGTCCTGGTCCGGCAGGTCAAGGCAGACACTGATGATACTACACTTGATCTAAGCCAAAAGGAGAAGAAAGATAGGTGTAGTTAATTATTATGCCATCCAGACACTACCATAGATTAATTTGTGTACCCTTAACTGTAATTTGGCTTTACTTGTTTATCTTGGCATTTTTAAAAATTTGGTCATCATCATCATTACAGATGCTCCGCTTCCCAAAGTGAGAGCCAAGCTCTCTAAAAGAAGAAGGCGGTGGAGGTGGAGGAGGAGACAGACCACTCGGACGAGCAGGAAGAGGCAGGGCCATCAGGCTATCGGGCCCATAGCCCACCTGCTGCAGTGGAGGAGGGTGATGACTCTGAGGAGGCAGAAGAGGAGATGGTCACTACCCCCGACAAGAAGGTAAATGGATGATGTGGATATTTTTATTTATTCAGTGTCCCAGAAAGCTAATGTTACGGGTGGGAGTACTGATTTCCATAACGTATCTAACTGCCACATCCATTTTTGGAAGTACGATATAACAAGCATGCAATATATAAATTTTTCTAAGAATATATTTTAACAAACTATATTATTTTTTAAATGAAGAAAATATAATAAAACAGGCAACAAATAAAGTACAACACATAACAGTAATATAAAAAATAAACACTAAAAAGTAATTGATCAACATCAAAACCATTAACGTAACTACTAAGTCAATAACCCAAAACTAAAAGGAACTATTATTAATCCTACCTAAACCAATATATAACAGATTTACATAGTAACATAGTAACATAGTATATAAGACCGAAAAAGACATTTGTCCATCCAGTTCGGCCTGTTTCCTACAAGTTGATCCAGAGGAAGGCAAAAACCCCTGTGAGGCAGAAGCCAATTTTACTCACATAAGGGAAAAAAATTCCTTCCCGACTCCAATCAGGCAATCAGAATAACTCCCTGGATCAACGACCCCTCTCTAGTAGCTATAGCCTGTAATATTATTACACTCCAGAAATAAATCCAGTCCCCTCTTGAATTCCTTTATTGTACTCACCATCACCACCTCCTCAGGCAGAGAGTTCCATAGTCTCACTGCTCTTACAGTGAAGAATCCTTTTCTATGTTTGTGTACAAACCTTCTTTCCTCCAGACGCAGAGGATGTCCCCTTGTCACAGTCACAGTCCTGGGGATAAATAGATGATAGGAGAGATCTCTGTACTGACCCCTGATATATTTATACATAGTTATTAGATCTCCCCTCAGTCGTCTTTTTTCTAAAGTGAATAACCCTAATTTTGATAACCTTTCACGGTACTGTAGATCCCTCATTCCAGTTATTACTTTAGTTGCCCTCCTCTGAACCCTCTCCAGCTCTGCTATGTCTGTCTTGTTCACAGGAGCCCAGAACTGTACACAGTACTCCATGTGTGGTCTAACCAGTGATTTTCAAGAAAAAATATCATCTCAGCTTTATATAACAATTAATGATTGTATTTTAATGTACATTTCCAAATTTTATTTCATTTATTTTACAGCTGACAACATCATGTTAAAAAAATAAAAATAATGCGAAGGAAGCACCAGCTGCAAATGCAGCAGTTCAGGGAGCAGCAAACCAGGAAGATGAGGCAGCTCAAGATGCAGTTCTCCCACCAAATGCGAGCCATGGAGGAGGCTCATCTTAAGGACATCGATGATCTGCTGGAGGAGCAGAGAAAATTTAAAAATTACCCTAATTTTTTGGTTATTTATATATTTATGTTAAAAAATAATTCTATTTTGTTAAAGATTATTTTATAAAACTATAATGTTAAATCAAATTTATTGCGTTTTGTTTGATTGGAAACAAAGGGTACAGATAGTGTTGCCCATATTAATAATTATTTTTCATTACTGTAATCTTTCAAGGGTTTCAAGTTCAACTGGTTTATGTGCTAGATCTGGTAAGGTTTTTGGTAAGGCTGTAAAACACACCCGGAAAGGGCTAGAGGGCTGCAAAAGGCAGCAAAATGTAGGTAAATCCCTGCAAACAAATGTAGATAGGGAAATGATGAGTTAACATAAAATAAATAAAAATTAAACAATATTAATTGGAGTGAGGTCCCATAGCACAGAATCAGGCTTCAAGTCACCCACCAATGGAGAAGGTCACTTACTATTATTTCGACCCCAGCACCCAGACAAAGGAGAGAGGTCCCACAGCAGAGAATCAGGCATCATATCAACCACCACAGGAGTAGGCCACCATTTAGTTACTTTGACCCCTTCACCCAGACAGAGGAGAGAGGCCCCACAGCAGAGAATCAGGCATCATATCAACCACCACAGGAGTAGGCCACCATTTAGTTACTTTGACCCCTTCACCCAGACAGAGGAGAGAGGCCCCACAGCAGAGAATCAGGCATCATATCAACCACCACAGGAGTAGGCCACCATTTAGTTACTTTGACCCCTTCACCCAGACAGAGGAGAGAGGCCCTACAGCAGAGAATCAGGCATCATATCAACCACCACAGGAGTAGGCCACCATTTAGTTACTTTGACCCCTTCACCCAGACAGAGGAGAGAGGCCCTACAGCAGAGAATCAGGCATCATATCAACCACCACAGGAGTAGGCCACCATTTAGTTACTTTGACCCCTTCACCCAGACAGAGGAGAGAGGTCCCACAGCAGAGAATCAGGCATCATATCAACCACCACAGGAGTAGGCCACCATTTAGTTACTTTGACCCCTTCACCCAGACAGAGGAGAGAGGCCCTACAGCAGAGAATCAGGCATCATATCAACCACCACAGGAGTAGGCCACCATTTAGTTACTTTGACCCCTTCACCCAGGACAGAGGAGAGAGGTTCCACAGCAGAGAATCAGGCATCATATCAACCACCACAGGAGTAGGCCACCATTTAGTTACTTTGACCCCTTCACCCAGACAGAGGAGAGAGGTCCCACAGCAGAGAATCAGGCATCATATCAACCACCACAGGAGTAGGCCACCATTTAGTTACTTTGACCCCTTCACCCAGACAGAGGAGAGAGGCCCACAGCAGAGAATCAGGCATCATATCAACCACCACAGGAGTAGGCCACCATTTAGTTACTTTGACCCCTTCACCCAGACAGAGGAGAGAGGCCCTACAGCAGAGAATCAGGCATCATATCAACCACCACAGGAGTAGGCCACCATTTAGTTACTTTGACCCCTTCACCCAGACAGAGGAGAGAGGTTCCACAGCAGAGAATCAGGCATCATATCAACCACCACAGGAGTAGGCCACCATTTAGTTACTTTGACCCCTTCACCCAGACAGAGGAGAGAGGCCCTACAGCAGAGAATCAGGCATCATATCAACCACCACAGGAGTAGGCCACCATTTAGTTACTTTGACCCCTGCACCCAGGACAGAGGAGAGAGGTTCCACAGCAGAGAATCAGGCATAATATCAACCACCACAGGAGTAGGCCACCATTTAGTTACTTTGACCCTTCACCCAGACAGAGGAGAGAGGCCCCACAGCAGAGAATCAGGCATCATATCAACCACCACAGGAGTAGGCCACCATTTAGTTACTTTGACCCCTTCACCCAGACAGAGGAGAGAGGCCCCACAGCAGAGAATCAGGCATAATATCAACCACCACAGGAGAAGCCACCATAAAGTTACTTTGACCCCTTCACCCAAACAGAGGAGAGAGGCCCCACAGCACATATTCAGGCATCATATCAACCACCGCAAGAGAAGGACACTTTTAGATACTTTGACCCCTGCACCCAGGAAGAGGAGAGAGGTCCCACAGCACAAATTCAGGCATCATATCACACACCACAGGAGAAGGCCTCTTTCAGTGACTTAGGCCTTTGGACCCAGACAGAGGAGAGAGGTCAGAGATTAGCTTCCTATCCCCAGCACAGCAGAAGACCGCTTTATTTGACTTAGGCCTCAGCACCCAGACAGAGGACAGAGGTAGCATGGCAGAGGTTATGGCTTTATGTCACCCGATAGTTTAACAGGCCACTTTCATCTAGTTAGGCCCGGCGCCCAGACAGAGGAGAGTTTCATTCAACTGTGGGTTACATAAAATTTGTATTAAATAAAGAAGTGGCCCGTAGTACAACAAGACATGTTTTAGGCAGTTATTAAGGACTACTCTGCACAAGGGAGGGACAGGTCCTGTGGGATCCATGCCTGGTTCATCTTTATGAACGTCAGCTTGTCCACATTGGCTGTGGACAGGCGGCTGCGCTTGTCAGTAATGACGCCCCCGCCGTGCTGAATACGCGTTCTGATAAAACGCTGGCCGCCGGGCAGGAAAGCACCTCCAAGGCATAACATGCTAACTCTGGCCACGTGGACAATTTTGAAACCCAGAAGTTGAATGGGGCCGAACCGTCCGTCAGTACGTGGAGGGTGTGCAGACATACTGTTCAACCATGTTAGTGAAATGCTGCCTCCTGCTAACACGTTCCGTATCAGGTGGTGGGGCAGTTAGCTGTGGCGTGGAGACAAAACTTGTCCACATTTCTGCCATGCTAACCCTGCCCTCAGAGGAGCTGGCCGTGATACTGCTGCGTGGGCGACCTCTAGCTCCTCCTCTGCCTTGGCCTTGGCCTTCCACCTGTTCCCCTGTGACAGTTGGGAATGCTCTCAGGAGCGCGTCTACCAGCGTGCGCTTGTACTCGCGCATCTTCCTATCACGCTCCAGTGCAGGAAGTAAAGTGGGCACATTGTCTTTGTACCGGGGATCCAGCAGGGTGGCCACCCAGTAGTCAGCACACGTTAAAATGTGGGCAACTCTGCTGTCGTTGCGCAGGCACTGCAGCATGTAATCGCTCATGTGTGCCAGGCTCCCCAGAGGTAAGGACAAGCTGTCCTCTGTGGGAGGCGTATCGTCATCGTCCACCGTATCCCCCAGCCACGCACTAGTGATGGGCCTGAGCTGTGTGGGCTGCCACCCTGCTGTGAACCTGCTTCATCCTCGTCCTCCTCCACCTCCTCCTCATCCTCCTCGTCCTCCATTAGAGTGCCTTGGCTGGCGACTTGTGAACCTGCCCTCTGCTGCTTCAAAAACCTCCCTCTGAGCTACTTCTAACAGACTGGCCTGAAAGTCTTAGAAACGAGCCCCTCCTCCTCCTCCTCCTCCACCTGGGCCACCTCCTCTTCCATCATTGCCCTAAGCGTTTTCTCTAGGAGACATAGAATTTGTATTGTAACGCTGATAACAGTGTCATCGCCACTGGCCATTTTGGTGGAGAACTCAAAGCAGTGCAGCAGGGCACACAGGTCTCGCATGGAGGCCCAATCATTGGTGGTGAAGTGGTGCCGTTCCGCAGTACGACTGACGTGAGCGTGCTGCAGCTGAAACTCCACTATGGCCTGCTGCTGCTCGCACAGTCTCTCCAGCATGTGCAAGGTGGAGTTCCACCGGGTGGGCACGTCGCATATGAGGCGGTGAGCGGGAAGGCCGAAGTTCCGCTGTAGCGCAGACAGGCGAGCAGCGGCAGGATGTGAACGCCGGAAGCGCGCACAGACGGCCCGCACTTTATGCAGCAGCTCTGACATAGTGGGGTAGTGGTGAATGAACCTCTGCACCACCAAATTCAGCACATGCGCCAGGCAAGGGATGTGCGTCAAACCGGCTAGTCCCAGAGCTGCCACGAGATTTCGCCCATTATCGCATACCACCAGGCCTGGCTTGAGACCCATCGGCAGCAACCACTCGTCCGTCTGTTGTTCAATACCCCGCCACAACTCCTGCGCGGTGTGGGGCCTGTCCCCCAAACATAAGAGTTTCAGAATGGCCTGCTGACGTTTACCCCGGGCTGTGCTGAAGTTGGTGGTGAAGGTGTGTGGCTGACAGGAGGAGCTGGTGGAAGCAGTGCAGGAGGAAGCCGAGTAAGAGGAGGAGGCTACAGGAGGCAGAGAATGATGCCCTGCGATCCTAGGTGGCGGAGGGACGTGCGCCAAGGAACTCTCCGCCTGGGGCCCAGCTGCCACTACATTCACCCGGTGTGCAGTTAGTGAGATATAGCGTCCTTGGCCGTGCTTACTGGTCCACGTATCTGTGGTTAGGTGGACCTTGGCACAAATGGCGTTGCGCAGTGCACACTTGATTTTATCAGACACTTGCATGTGCAGGGAAGGCACGGCTGTCTTGGAGAAGTAGTGGCGGCTGGGAACCACATACTGGGGGACAGCCATGGCCATCAGCTGTTTGAAGCTGTCTGTGTCCACCAGCCGGAATGACAGCATTTCAAAGGCCAGTAGTTTAGAAATGCTGGCATTCAGGCCAAGAGGCTCGAGGGTGACTAGGTGGGAATTTGCGCTTCCTCTCAAAGGTTTGAGAGATGGAGAGCTGAACGCTGCTGTGTGAAATAGTGGAGACGCAAGGTGACGGTGGCGGTGGTGGTGGTGGTGTCGGTGGCACATCCTCTGTTTGCTGCTCGGCAGGTGGCAACATTCCTCTCGAGGCGGAAGCCGAGGCAGCAGCGGTAGAGGGAGCAGGGGGAGCCTGAGCGGGTTCCTTGTTTTTGAGGTGTGCACTCCACTGCAGTTCATGCTTTGCATGTAGATGCCTGATCATGCAGGTGGTGCTCAGGTTAAGAACGTTAATGCCTCGCCTCAGGGTCTGATGGCACAGCGTGCAAATCACTCTGGTCTTGTCCTCAGCACATTGTTTGAAGAAGTGCCATGCCAGGGAACTCCTTGAAGATGCCTTTGGGGTGCTGGGTCCCTGTTGGCTCTGGCCAATAGCAGGCGAACTCTCGGGACGGCGGGTGTTCTGCTTTTGCCCCCTGCTCCCTCTTTGGCTTCGCTGTTGTCTCGGTCTCACCACTGCCTCTTCCTCTGAACTATTTAAGTCAGCGGCTCGACCTTCAGTCCATGTGGGGTCTAAGACCTCATCGTCCTCTGCATCATCTTCCACCCAGTCTTCCTCCCTGACCTCCTCCTGTTCAGTCTGCACACTGCAATAAGACGCGGCAGTGGGCACCTGTGTTTCGTCATCATCAGACACTCGGTCACTCTGCTGTGGTGGTATTCCCATGTCCTCATCATCTGGATACATAAGTGGTTGTGCGTCAGTGCATGGTATGTCTTCCACCGCTAGGGAAGGGCTAGGTGGACGCCCCTGGGAACCCCTGCCAGCAGAGTCTTCAAACAGAAGAAGAGACTGCTGCATAACTTGAGGCTCGGACAGTTTCCCTGATATGCATGAGGGTGATGTGACAGACTGATGGGCTTGGTTTTCCGGTGCCACCTGTGCGCTTTCCGCAGAAGACTGGGCGGAAGACAATGTGGTGAACGTGCTGGAAGCACTGTCGGCCACCCAATCGACTAATGCCTGTACCTGCTCAGGCCTTACCATCCTCATAACGGCATTGGGCCCCACCAAATATCGCTGTAAATTCTGCCGGCTACTTGAGGGAGTTGGTTCACTACTTTGTGCGCCTGAGGCCGAATGGCCACGTCCTCTGCCAGCAACAGAGACTCCACGGACCCCACCACGACCGCGTCCTCGTCCCTTAATAGAATGTTTTCTCATTGTTGCGATTCAACCTTCAACCTTATCACCTTAGACGGTTGGCACACATCAAGAAGCCACTCTATCACTGTAGATTTGGGTGCAAACTGGCCACGACCAGCTTTATTGTCACAACAGCAGTACAACAAAATCATAAAAATAAATCCTTGGCCGTCTGGCCACTGACTAAACAGTCTTTCCCTCTCTATCAGGATCTGGGTCTACCACCCAGCTCCCCAAGACACATCACCAGTGCTTACCCCACACACAGGGTTAGAGGGTCCCGGCTCCCACAGGCCTTGACACAGCCTGCTCCTTTCCCAGACTGAGAGCCCTGATTGAGGAGCTCAGCCCAGATTTATCCAAGCTCCTCAGCTGGCTGATAATTATCCCCATTACCAGCCTGACTGCTGCAGACAGTGGGAACAAACTAATTTCCCAACCTTTCTTGTTCTCACCCAGCTTTCTCTGGGTGAGATAGGCCACTTGAATGGCCTTCCTATGGCCTTCTGGCAGCTCCACTGCCACAATATATATATATATATATATATATATATATTTATATATATATTTGTTTTTATTATTTTTTTAGTGTTTTTTATGAATGTTTGCTGCTTTTATTCCCCCCCCCCTCTATTTTTAGCGCTTGAATGCAATGACAGGAATAGCAAATAATGTCACATGACACTCAGTAAGGCAGGTCCTATGCTAAATCTGCGGCCTTCAAACATGTGGCCTTCATTAGGTGCTACATATAGCTGTGCAGGCTCCTCCTCTACATAAGTTTCTGGATGAACAAGGAGCAGCACACTATAGTTGCAGGTTCTTCTCTACTAAACATAGATGCCCAACGGCATAGGTAGGTTTAGCGTAGGACCTACCTGACTAAGACCACCTTGGCGCAGATAGGTGGGCACAGATGTGTTTTGATAAAAATATATTGTCTGAGAATCTCGGATTTTATCGTATCAGAGTGAGGGCTTATTCCATATATTATGCTTGCATCTATTGTTTTAGTGCATTATTATCTGTTTTCAGTGATTTTTTTTCATAAATGTAGCCATGGACATCCACATATTTATTTATCAAATCGTGCAGGATATTTTTACCTTTGACGAGTCTTAATTGCCATAAGAAACAGTCACTTATTCTGAAGTTGAATAAGATTGGAAAAATAATTTTATTTGGGAGCAGCAGCACTACAATGTCGATGTAGAAAGGGTAAGGAGTATGGGGTAATGGTATGCAGCAATATTAGAGCCAGCAGTAGTAGCACAACATGGAACAGACACGGCAAAAGATATGTGTGCAGCTCTGTTGGGGTAGTAGTAGTAGTAGTAGTAGTAGTGGTGGTATATAGCGGCAATAGAAGTGGAGGTAAGGGTAATGGAAGTGGAAGAAGAGGGATTTGCAGAAAGGAGTTGCAGCTGCAGAGGTAGCCGCAACAGCCACATGGTACGGAACATGATGGTAGGCAGACAGACAGTAGCAGTGGCAGGAAAGCGGAAGCAGCCATACAGTATGGAATATGATGGTAGTCAGGCAGACAGCAGCAGTGGCATGAAGGGGCATGGTAGGAAATGGCAGATCTAATAATCAGCCAGAGGGGTATAAAAATCCTTATGGATCCATGCCTCATTCATCTTGATAAAAGTGATGTTTTGTACACTGGCAGACAGCACTTTTTTGCATTTGGGTGTGACAACACGACCTGGTACACTGAAAACCTAACATAGTAGAGAGGAGAGCATACTGGGCCACCTCTGGCCACTGTTCCAATCTATCTTCCCAGAAGTCCATGGGATGAAGGAACACAGTATGTACCAGAGAAAGAAGAGAGTCCAGGTAGGACTGAACCTAGGTTTTGAGGTGATATTTCTATGTTTGCTGATTTGTGTCAGCCTGGCAGGGCACATGAATAAGTTGATCGATTTTGTTTATGATACTGAACTGGCTGCTGCTGCTTATTGTGGTGGCAGAGATGGTAGGAGGTGGGTGCATTAGTGGTGGAGGAGAGCAGCCTTCTGGTAAGACAAACAGACAGCAGGCATCTGCTCACCGAAAGCTGCAGCAAACTACATACACAGTGTACATGTAGTCTGGTAATAAAGCAATTTGGCTTCCCTTTCAAAAACAGAAAAAAACATTCCCCCATTTTGCTTTGAAAGCAAAGATATAAAAGCATGACTAGCTAGTAATCATCAGATTGCTTAATGGTAAAGATATGCCTGTCGCTGCTCTTTCTCCTCCTCTTTCCTCATTAACTTCCTCCTCCATTGGACTTTCTCCATGTGGGCCCCCAACAGCTACAGGCCGTCCAGCAAAATATGAAAGCTGTTCTTTTTCCACCGTCCCTTGTTGCATCAGCATGGTCATCTGCTTTAAGAGAAATGCCGCTGATGTCTCACAAATCCGGTGGCCTCTTTAAAGGCCCGAGTGTGCAACATTTGTCTCCTATGAACTGCCTGACCTCAAAACAACACATGCTTCCTGCTGAGGTGGTCTGGTGCATGACAAAATCATTCACCATTTTACACTGCCCATATAGACGCTAATATAGGCAAGGTGGAAGTCCAGCGAAGTGGAATGTCGCAGATCGAGTGGTGCAATGGCAGACTGTTCTATCACCACATGTCTAGGAGGGCATTCCTTGCCACATAAGAATGGTTTAAATGTAAGAACAGTCTCCTGGACATGGCCAGCACCCTCTGCAAGCGACTGTGCTTTTTCAAACAGCGTTTTTGACTAAATTTATCACATGCACCATGCAGAAAGCATGTGTTTCCCCTAATGCAGCATGGCTATGATATTTCGGCCATTGTTGCTGACTACTTTGCCCAATTGGAGTTGGCAGAGAGACAGCCAGCATGGAGGTTTGCTGTTTGATGCACTTTAGCAATTGATTGGCTGTGTGGCTACTCTTGCTCAGGCTTATCAGCTCTAACAATGGCAATGCTTCACTTTCGATGTATGATTGGAAAGAGGGGGGTGAGATGCTCTGTCCTGCTTCTGTTAGGGATGGGAGGATGTCCATGAAGGATGATGTGACAGAAATGAATAAGAGTCTGGTGTGGGAACCAGACTGACACAAATGTTGAGGTGTCAAAAGGACCTGGCCTTGTTGCTGGATGAAGCCTCGCCGCTGCCTCGAATAAACATTGACCAAGTGGAAAGAGATGTACTGCCCCTTCCCTTAACAGCTACTCCTGGTGTCCACGGTGGCATGCCATGCACCTTACCGTACAGAAAGAATTGCAAGGAGCAGCTCACATTCTCCGCCATATAAGAGTACATGGCATGGATGGCATTTTTTGAGAAATAATGCTGGCTAGATATCTTCCAGCGAGGTTGACCACATGACATCAGCTCCATAAACACAGTAGAATTCACTAAGTGGTGTTCTATGTCCGCCATAAACTTGGCTCAGTTATAGGAGTTAACCTTGCGCACCAGAAGCTAAGCTGAGCTCATAGAGTTGTTTCCTGGCCACACATTCCATTATGATGGCTGACAACAGAGCAGAGTAGGATGAGGAGGAGTCTGAGTAATAGAAGCAATAACTGATGATGGTGATGAGAAAGATACTGTACTTTTTATGGAGCAGTGAGTTTAAACCTATTGTGCCAAGTAACCCGTTTGGCTCAGGGCTAACCCTAAGGGTGTTATTCTGGCGCTTAACTATTTATTTATTTTTTTTCTCTGCAAGGAGGGGAGGGGGGGTAATGCTGCACGGGGGGGATGATCTTGTAATTATGTTATTATGTTTTTTGTAAACTGTATACATTGAGAATATTGAAATAAAAGATTAAAATTCTTATAAAAAAAAAAAAAAAAAACTACTGTATAGGGATCTAGACTTTACTGAGGATGAGCAACCAGACTGCTACCTCCTCAGATAGTCCCAGTGTAGTTGTCAGTTGACATACTGGGGTCAGAGACACTGGTGTAAGCACCAGACGCTGTGGGCAAAGAAAATGCACCAAAAACACACCAAAATCACAGGCACAGTCTGAACAGTCACTTATGTCAATGATTATGTGGTTTTTGGCATTCATTGACAGTAGGAAAGTTTACTGGATGGCTAAAACACAGGGAAAGCAGTCAGTACAGTCTCTAATACTGGAACTGCAGATATTTGACAACACAGAACTGGAGAGTGAAGGTACATGGCAGGCAGGGACCAAGACTCTCACACAGACAGGGCAGATCAACTAGGAAAACTTAAACATGGACTGAAAACTGAACTGTGAGGTCAGGAGTTCACAGGCAGAATGGGCAGGAACACAGACGGGAGCACAGACTGGATAAAGCAGGAGGAAACTAAATTGAATCGCTAAAGCTCTAACCCTGGGTTCACACCTGAGCGTTTCTGAGACGCAGCGTTTACGCGAGTTTTTGTCACGCGTATTACAGCGTGTTTTTGCAAATAGGTTCGCAATAGGTTTTACGCGCGTTCCCATTGAAGTCTATGGGTGCAAACGTGCGACAAAACGCCCAAAGAAGCTCAAGAACTTCTGTGAGCGTAGGGCGCTTTACAGCGCGTTCAAACGCACTGTAAAACGCTCAGGTGAGAACCATGTCCATAGGGAAACATGAGTTTTCTCCTGTTGAGCGTTTTACAGCGCGTTCGAACGCGCTGTAAAACGCGCAAGTGTGAACTGAGGGTAAGTCTTCCAAACATCTCTCCTGGTCACAGGGAACCTTAAAGTTCTTACACCCTCTGCCTGGAGATGGCACCTTAGATAGCCAGGAACCCTTAGTCATTAATTGGGGAAGGTTTAGCAAGTCCTAGTACTGGCCCTTTAGAAGACCAGACAGGAGAACTCACAAACCCTAAGGGCATACTAAGCAAGATGATGGAGACTAAGATACCGGATGGCATGGTGAATAGAGCGGCGTATTTATTTATTTATTTTCTCTGCAAGGAGGGGAGGGGGTAATGCTGCACGGGGGGGATGATCTTGTAATTATGTTATTATGTTTTTTGTAAACTGTATACATTGAGAATATTGAAATAAAAGATTAAAATTCTTATAAAAAAAAAAAACTACTGTATAGGGATCTAGACTTTACTGAGGATGAGCAACCAGACTGCTACCTCCTCAGATAGTCCCAGTGTAGTTGTCAGTTGACATACTGGGGTCAGAGACACTGGTGTAAGCACCAGACGCTGTGGGCAAAGAAAATGCACCAAAAACACACCAAAATCACAGGCACAGTCTGAACAGTCACTTATGTCAATGATTATGTGGTTTTTGGCAGTCATTGACAGTAGGAAAGTTTACTGGATGGCTAAAACACAGGGAAAGCAGTCAGTACAGTCTCTAATACTGGAACTGCAGATATTTGACAACACAGAACTGGAGAATGAAGGTACATGGCAGGCAGGGACCAAGACTCTCACACAGACAGGGCAGATCAACTAGGAAAACTTAAACATGGACTGAAAACTGAACTGTGAGGTCAGGAGTTCACAGGCAGAATGGGCAGGAACACAGACGGGAGCACAGACTGGATAAAGCAGGAGGAAACTAAATTGAATCGCTAAAGCTCTAACCCTGGGTTCACACCTGAGCGTTTCTGAGACGCGCGTTTACGCGAGTTTTTGTCACGCGTATTACAGCGTGTTTTTGCAAATAGGTTTGCAATAGGTTTTACGCGCGTTCCCATTGAAGTCTATGGGTGCAAACGTGCGACAAAACGCCCCAAAGAAGCTCAAGAACTTCTGTGAGCGTAGGGCGCTTTACAGCGCGTTCAAACGCACTGTAAAACGCTCAGGTGAGAACCATGTCCATAGGGAAACATGAGTTTTCTCCTGTTGAGCGCTTTACAGCGCGTTCGAACGCGCTGTAAAACGCGCAAGTGTGAACTGAGGGTAAGTCTTCCAAACATCTCTCCTGGTCACAGGGAACCTTAAAGTTCTTACACCCTCTGCCTGGAGATGGCACCTTAGATAGCCAGGAACCCTTAGTCATTAGTTGGGGAAGGTTTAGCAAGTCCTAGTACTGGCCCTTTAGAAGACCAGACAGGAGAACTCACACACCCTAAGGGCATACTAAGCAAGATGATGGAGACTAAGATACTGGATGGCATGGTGAATAGAGCGGCGTATTTATTTATTTTTTTTCTCTGCAAGGAGGGGAGGGGGGGTAATGCTGCACGGGGGGGATGATCTTGTAATTATGTTATTATGTTTTTTGTAAACTGTATACATTGAGAATATTGAAATAAAAGATTAAAATTCTTATAAAAAAAAAAAAACTACTGTATAGGGATCTAGACTTTACTGAGGATGAGCAACCAGACTGCTACCTCCTCAGATAGTCCCAGTGTAGTTGTCAGTTGACATACTGGGGTCAGAGACACTGGTGTAAGCACCAGACGCTGTGGGCAAAGAAAATGCACCAAAAACACACCAAAATCACAGGCACAGTCTGAACAGTCACTTATGTCAATGATTATGTGGTTTTTGGCAGTCATTGACAGTAGGAAAGTTTACTGGATGGCTAAAACACAGGGAAAGCAGTCAGTACAGTCTCTAATACTGGAACTGCAGATATTTGACAACACAGAACTGGAGAATGAAGGTACATGGCAGGCAGGGACCAAGACTCTCACACAGACAGGGCAGATCAACTAGGAAAACTTAAACATGGACTGAAAACTGAACTGTGAGGTCAGGAGTTCACAGGCAGAATGGGCAGGAACACAGACGGGAGCACAGACTGGATAAAGCAGGAGGAAACTAAATTGAATCGCTAAAGCTCTAACCCTGGGTTCACACCTGAGCGTTTCTGAGACGCGCGTTTACGCGAGTTTTTGTCACGCGTATTACAGCGTGTTTTTGCAAATAGGTTTGCAATAGGTTTTACGCGCTTCCCATTGAAGTCTATGGGTGCAAACGTGCGACAAAACGCCCCAAAGAAGCTCAAGAACTTCTGTGAGCGTAGGGCGCTTTACAGCGCGTTCAAACGCACTGTAAAACGCTCAGGTGAGAACCATGTCCATAGGGAAACATGAGTTTTCTCCTGTTGAGCGCTTTACAGCGCGTTCGAACGCGCTGTAAAACGCGCAAGTGTGAACTGAGGGTAAGTCTTCCAAACATCTCTCCTGGTCACAGGGAACCTTAAAGTTCTTACACCCTCTGCCTGGAGATGGCACCTTAGATAGCCAGGAACCCTTAGTCATTAGTTGGGGAAGGTTTAGCAAGTCCTAGTACTGGCCCTTTAGAAGACCAGACAGGAGAACTCACACACCCTAAGGGCATACTAAGCAAGATGATGGAGACTAAGATACTGGATGGCATGGTGAATAGAGCGGCGTATTTATTTATTTATTTTCTCTGCAAGGAGGGGAGGGGGTAATGCTGCACGGGGGATGATCTTGTAATTATGTTATTATGTTTTTGTAAACTGTATACATTGAGAATATTGAAATAAAAGATTAAAATTCTTATAAAAAAAAAAAAAAACTACTGTATAGGGATCTAGACTTTACTGAGGATGAGCAACCAGACTGCTACCTCCTCAGATAGTCCCAGTGTAGTTGTCAGTTGACATACTGGGGTCAGAGACACTGGTGTAAGCACCAGACGCTGTGGGCAAAGAAAATGCACCAAAAACACACCAAAATCACAGGCACAGTCTGAACAGTCACTTATGTCAATGATTATGTGGTTTTTGGCAGTCATTGACAGTAGGAAAGTTTACTGGATGGCTAAAACACAGGGAAAGCAGTCAGTACAGTCTCTAATACTGGAACTGCAGATATTTGACAACACAGAACTGGAGAATGAAGGTACATGGCAGGCAGGGACCAAGACTCTCACACAGACAGGGCAGATCAACTAGGAAAACTTAAACATGGACTGAAAACTGAACTGTGAGGTCAGGAGTTCACAGGCAGAATGGGCAGGAACACAGACGGGAGCACAGACTGGATAAAGCAGGAGGAAACTAAATTGAATCGCTAAAGCTCTAACCCTGGGTTCACACCTGAGCGTTTCTGAGACGCGCGTTTACGCGAGTTTTTGTCACGCGTATTACAGCGTGTTTTTGCAAATAGGTTTGCAATAGGTTTTACGCGTGCTCCCATTGAAGTCTATGGGTGCAAACGTGCGACAAAACGCCCCAAAGAAGCTCAAGAACTTCTGTGAGCGTAGGGCGCTTTACAGCGCGTTCAAACGCACTGTAAAACGCTCAGGTGAGAACCATGTCCATAGGGAAACATGAGTTTTCTCCTGTTGAGCGTTTTACAGCGCGTTCGAACGCGCTGTAAAACGCGCAAGTGTGAACTGAGGGTAAGTCTTCCAAACATCTCTCCTGGTCACAGGGAACCTTAAAGTTCTTACACCCTCTGCCTGGAGATGGCACCTTAGATAGCCAGGAACCCTTAGTCATTAGTTGGGGAAGGTTTAGCAAGTCCTAGTACTGGCCCTTTAGAAGACCAGACAGGAGAACTCACACACCCTAAGGGCATACTAAGCAAGATGATGGAGACTAAGATACTGGATGGCATGGTGAATAGAGCGGCGTATTTATTTATTTATTTTCTCTGCAAGGAGGGGAGGGGGTAATGCTGCACGGGGGATGATCTTGTAATTATGTTATTATGTTTTTGTAAACTGTATACATTGAGAATATTGAAATAAAAGATTAAAATTCTTATAAAAAAAAAAAAAACTACTGTATAGGGATCTAGACTTTACTGAGGATGAGCAACCAGACTGCTACCTCCTCAGATAGTCCCAGTGTAGTTGTCAGTTGACATACTGGGGTCAGAGACACTGGTGTAAGCACCAGACGCTGTGGGCAAAGAAAATGCACCAAAAACACACCAAAATCACAGGCACAGTCTGAACAGTCACTTATGTCAATGATAATATGGATTTTGGCAGTCATTGACAGTAGGAAAGTTTACTGGATGGCTAAAACACAGGGAAAGAAGTCAGTACAGTCTCTAATACTGGAACTGCAGATATTTGACAACACAGAACTGGAGAATGAAGGTACATGGCAGGCAGGGACCAAGACTCTCACACAGACAGGGCAGATCAACTAGGAAAACTTAAACATGGACTGAAAACTGAACTGTGAGGTCAGGAGTTCACAGGCAGAATGGGCAGGAACACAGACGGGAGCACAGACTGGATAAAGCAGGAGGAAACTAAATTGAATTGCTAAAGCTCTAACCCTGGGTTCACACCTGAGCGTTTCTGAGACGCGCGTTTTACGCGGGTTTTTGTCACGCGTATTACAGCGTGTTTTTGCAAATAGGTTCGCAATAGGTTTTACGCGCGTTCCCATTGAAATCTATGGGTGCAAACGTGCGACAAAACGCCCCAAAGAAGCTCAAGAACTTCTGTGAGCGTAGGGCGCTTTACAGCGCGTTCAAACGCACTGTAAAACGCTCAGGTGAGAACCATGTCCATAGGGAAACATGAGTTTTCTCCTGTTGAGCGTTTTACAGCGCGTTCGAACGCGCTGTAAAACGCGCAAGTGTGAACTGAGGGTAAGTCTTCCAAACATCTCTCCTGGTCACAGGGAACCTTAAAGTTCTTACACCCTCTGCCTGGAGATGGCACCTTAGATAGCCAGGAACCCTTAGTCATTAGTTGGGGAAGGTTTAGCAAGTCCTAGTACTGGCCCTTTAGAAGACCAGACAGGAGAACTCACACACCCTAAGGGCATACTAAGCAAGATGATGGAGACTAAGATACTGGATGGCATGGTGAATAGAGCGGCGTATTTATTTATTTATTTTCTCTGCAAGGAGGGAGGGGGTAATGCTGCACGGGGGATGATCTTGTAATTATGTTATTATGTTTTTGTAAACTGTATACATTGAGAATATTGAAATAAAAGATTAAAATTCTTATAAAAAAAAAAAAAAACTACTGTATAGGGATCTAGACTTTACTGAGGATGAGCAACCAGACTGCTACCTCCTCAGATAGTCCCAGTGTAGTTGTCAGTTGACATACTGGGGTCAGAGACACTGGTGTAAGCACCAGACGCTGTGGGCAAAGAAAATGCACCAAAAACACACCAAAATCACAGGCACAGTCTGAACAGTCACTTATGTCAATGATTATGTGGTTTTTGGCAGTCATTGACAGTAGGAAAGTTTACTGGATGGCTAAAACACAGGGAAAGCAGTCAGTACAGTCTCTAATACTGGAACTGCAGATATTTGACAACACAGAACTGGAGAATGAAGGTACATGGCAGGCAGGGACCAAGACTCTCACACAGACAGGGCAGATCAACTAGGAAAACTTAAACATGGACTGAAAACTGAACTGTGAGGTCAGGAGTTCACAGGCAGAATGGGCAGGAACACAGACGGGAGCAAAGACTGGATAAAGCAGGAGGAAACTAAATTGAATCGCTAAAGCTCTAACCCTGGGTTCACACCTGAGCGTTTCTGAGAAGTGCGTTTTACGCGAGTTTTTGTCACGCGTATTACAGCGTGTTTTTGCAAATAGGTTTGCAATAGGTTTTACGCGCGTTCCCATTGAAGTCTATGGGTGCAAACGTGTGACAAAACGCCCCAAAGAAGCTCAAGAACTTCTGTGAGCGTAGGGCGCTTTACAGCGCGTTCAAACGCACTGTAAAATGCTCAGGTGAGAACCATGTCCATAGGGAAACATGAGTTTTCTCCTGCTGAGCGTTTTACAGCGCGTTCGAACACGCTGTAAAACGCGCAAGTGTGAACTGAGGGTAAGTCTTCCAAACATCTCTCCTGGTCACAGGGAACCTTAAAGTTCTTACACCCTCTGCCTGGAGATGGCACCTTAGATAGCCAGGAACCCTTAGTCATTAGTTGGGGAAGGTTTAGCAAGTCCTAGTACTGGCCCTTTAGAAGACCAGACAGGAGAACTCACACACCCTAAGGGCATACTAAGCAAGATGATGGAGACTAAGATACTGGATGGCATGGTGAATAGAGCGGCGTCTGTACTCACAAGGGACAGCAGGAGATCAGTGGGCACAAACTGCAAACCTAGCAGTGCTGCACATGAATGAGGCCTAGCTGCAGCAAAGGAGACAGAGAGAAGGAGGGCACTCTTGTTGCACTAGCTGGCAGCCACTTCTGTTTTCCCACGGTAACTGGTGATGTTGCATCATGTGCTACAATAAATCTTAATGTTTACGATTGTGTTTGAATGTCCACTACTTATTTTAATACTGCAGATCTTGCATACAGCAATGCTTTTGTCTTCCAGGATTGTGGAGAAAAACTGCCAGATGGGAGAAACTCTCACAATCCTCATAGATCTAGTGGAAGCCGAGCTTGGCAGTTCTGGCAGTGGCATGTTTTATGCCTGCGCCAACAGTATCAGTTGTATCACCAGTTCCAGAGCTCATTATAATAGAAGCAGATGTGGCCATGACAATTTTTTTGGGAGGTTCTGGCTATACGTTGCCTTTACTCTTCATTGCTGCCACGCCCACTACCCTCCTCCTTTGTTACCTCCTCCTTAGTACTCGAACCTGGCGCCCATACCAACACAGAATCATCGTCATCCTCACCTTCCAAGCCACTTTTATCAGACATTGATTTGTCACCATGGGCTCCTTGGCCCCTTCCCAATGCCCTGCTCTGTATTTTCCCTGAGTTTCACTGTTGCTACTACTGCCCCTACCACCACCCCTGTGGCCACAAGTTCTACTACTAACACCACCAACAACACAGCTATGCATGGGTTCCCCATGGGTTCCCCAGTCTCTTTCTGAATATCCTTCTCATGTCAGTACAAACGCTGACTGTTCTTACACAAGTCATCAACAGGGAGAAAATCTTAAGTATCTTCCATAGCTCATGAGGTTTTGTTGTCTGTTCTTAGGGAAAAGAAGACATCATGATAGGATGCAACTGAAAGGCTTCCCTGGGGTTGCAAGGAAGAGAAGCAGGATGATTACTGTGACCTCTGGCTTAAAGGCACGGTGTCAGACTCAGAGGTTACATCCACCTCATCCTGCTGTGACTGAAAGGAGGAGTGAGCCATGCAGTCCAGAATATCATCCTCCTTGTGCTCAATAATAATGGGGTACCTATCGGAAGTCAGAGAGAACTGGGACCTACTACTACTAGCTGGCTAGCTTGTGCTGCTACTACTACTACTACTACTACTACTACTACTACTACTACAACTACTACTACTACTACTACCAACATTCTGACTCTCAGATGACAAGGCCTGGGTCTTTTGTTTTGCACTTTTCTGTTTTCCTGATTTTTTTAAATGAATAAATGAAAAAGTACAAGTTTCCAATATATGAAAAGTCTTTGGTACACAGATTATGAAACATTATTAGCAAAATTGCAAGTATTTTTTTCTGTAATTTAAAGACAGGCATAATAAAATATTCCTCCCCTTCTACAAACACACTACAAACTTATATTGACCATTTATTTTGGTATTAATACAGTTTTTTTCTTGGAACTACATGTTCTGTTGCAGTAATGCATTCACTAACTATGGCGGCATTGCATTTTTTAAAAATTTTGACCCCATTCAGAAACTTTTCCAGCTTTCTACAACTTCGTATGCAATGTAAAATAGAGGCATTAGAAATCGGACTGGAAATATAAAAAAGTTATGGCTCTGGGAAGGCAGGGAGAAGAAAACTTTTTGTCATTGTTGGCTGGCTGTTTTTTTTAGCCATTTATGGAGCTGCAGGTGGGTTTGTAGGGGGTGACCACTGGTGAACTAGTCAGCATCTGTCTCCCCAAGGTGAGACAGGGGATAACAGTGTTTGGCTGGCAGCGCTACAGCAGCACAGCGTCCATTACTGATCGCGTCTGCTTAGTTTTCATACAATGCTTGGCAGCCGTTAGCAGGTTTACCCAATGCGCAGTGTATGTGATATACCTGCCCTGACCATGCTTTGCAGACCAGTTATCAGTGGTCAGATGGGCCCTTGCCCCAACACTGTGTGCAAGATATGCCATGACTTCCTTTTCCAAAATAGAGTACATGTTGGGGATTGCCTTTTGTGAAAAAAAAATTTGGCCGGGTACCTTCCACTGCAGTGTCCCAATAGCTACAAATTTTTTGAAGGCCTCAGACTCCACCAGCTTGTATGGTAAAAGCTGGCGGGCTAAGAGTTCCGAAAAGCCAGTGTCACAAGGGTGTCAGGAGCCACGTCTGACTCCGTTATACCGGGGGTCAGGAAGTCGCAGCAGGTGGCTGCGCGCTCTATGTCTAAAGATCATGCTGTTACTTAATGGTAGCTTTCTGTGTTTGCCTTGCAATCCTTTTTGTCCCACTCAGGGATCCGTAGCTTCTTCTCCTCAGCCGTTTCTTGTCCGCCACTCCCAACCTCCTTATATTCTTCCTTTCCACTTCTCTGGTTGCCAGATATAGAGCTTCCTGCCTGGACTTCTATACTGACCCACTGGAGCTGTGTTGCTGTTGTTCCTGGTTGTCCGCTGTTGTCGCCCACCTGGGCTTATATGTTTTGTCTGTATTGTCTGTCCTCTCCCTGGTGTTTTCCTTTAGTGTTAGTGGTGAGGACTAGTGCTCTCACCGCCCTATTCACTACTTAGGGCTCAGCTTAGGGAAAGCCAGGGTTTAGGCACGTGATCGGCGTACGGGTGAAGAACCCGTCTACAGTGGCGTTGCTAGGGCTAGTGTCATCCGGTGCGGTAGAAAATGGTGTCACCCCCCCCCCCCCGGCGGCGATCTGTCTGCTTAGCCCCGCCCCCCCCCACGTCAGCTGTCTGTTTACTCTCCAAACCCCCATCCATGTTATCGCTGGGCTTCAAATTATAGCACCCCCAGCAGGCCCCCCCACCCCAACCCCCGGCGGTCTGTCTTCTGTCTGCTTAGCACACACCCCCAACATATTTGCATACAGAAAAACAAAACAAAAAAAACACATACGTGCCTCCATGGCAGCGATGCGATGCAGGCCTCTTCTGGCACAAGGCCAGCAGCCTATCAGAGGAACAAAGAAGGGAGACGCCTCTCCCTTGCCCTGCTGCAGTGTTTATCTGTATCGCGATACAGATGAATGTAGGGAGATGAGTGCTTCCATAATGCAAGCGCTCATCTCCTGGTGGTGTCACCCAGGGGCATAGCTAGAAATGACTGGGCCCCACAGCAAAAAAATGTATGCCCCCGGATCTCCCACCGACACATATCATATTGGACCTCCCACCCATTCCAGAGCTTCCACCCAAACACCCCTCCAGGACCTCCCATCCCAACATCCCCACATCCCTCCCTAGATCCCCCTAAGTGTCCTCCACACATCAGTGTCCTCCACACATCCCCATCAGTGTCCTGCACACATCCCCCAATCAGTGTCCTCCACACATCCCCCATCAGTGTCCTCCACACATCCCCCATCAGTGTCCTGCACATCCCCCATCAGTGTCCTCACACATCCCCCATCAGTGTCCTGCACACATCCCCCATCAGTGTCCTGTACACATCCCCCATCAGTGTCCTGCACACATCCCCCATCAGTGTCCTGCACATCTCCCCATCAGTGTCCTGCACACATCCCCCCATCAGTGTCCTGCACATCCCCATCAGTGTCCTGCACACATCCCCATCAGTGTCCTGCACACATCCCCCATCAGTGTCCTCACACATCCCCCATCAGTGTCCTGCATACATCCCCCATCAGTGTCCTGCACATCCCCCCATCAGTGTCCTGCACACATCCCCCATCAGTGTCCTCACACATCCCCCATCAGTGTCCTGCACACATACCCCATCAGTGTCCTCCACATACCCCCATCAGTGTCCTCCACACATCCCCCATCAGTGTTCTCCACACATCCTTCATCAGTGTCCTCACACATCCCCCATCAGTGTCCTCCACACATCCCCCATCAGTGTCCTCCACACACCCCCCATCAGTATCCTGCACACATTCCCCCCATCAGTGTCCTGCACACATCCCCCATCAGTGTCCTCCACACACCCCCATCAGAGCTTCATATTAACCTGCTGTACTAATATTATGGCTAAAAACCTCAGTAATAGTTTCCCATATATAATACTATATATATATATATATATATATATATATATATATATATATATATATATATATATATCAGAAGTATAAATATATATTATCATACTTCTGATATACATGAATGCATAATTTAGCCTCTATTTCTAAAAGGTTTTCACCAGGACTAGAACTCCCAACCTTTCACATCAGAGGCGAGAGCCCTAACCACTGAGCTATGGAGCTTAATGCTAAACTATGCTGGAAAAACCTTACAGTAGTGTAACAGGTATTAGGTATTTCTATACAGCAGAAGTATCATTAAATAAAAAAAATAAATGTGTAATTACTATATAGTAATTACACATTTATTTTGTGTCATGTTTTTTTTACAAAAACTGAAAAAAAAATATTAAATTATACTTCTGCTGTATGGGAATGCCTAATACTTGCTAGACTACTATGAGGTTTTTCCAGCTTAGTTTACCATTGAGCCCATAGCTCAGTGGTTAGTGTTCTTGCCTCTCATGCAAAGGGTTGTGAGTTCGAATCCTAGTGGCAACCTTTCAGAAATAGAGGCTAAATTAGATTAAAATACATTGGGTGTCCCCCAGGATTGTCAGTATGCTTGGGCACATCTAATTTAGCCTCTATTTCTGAAAGGTTGCCACCCCCTTCATGTTCATAGCACTGACTCCATATATGGACACAACCATATATGGAGTCAGAGCTGGGATTCCCTGTACAGCATTGCGGCTTCAGGCAAGTGCAGTGAATAAATTATCTTCTGCCGACACTGGTGGGTGTCACCCCATCAGTGGTGTCACCCGGTGCGGCCCGCACCCACCGCACCCCCCTCGCAACGCCACTGCCCGTCTAGGGACGTCAGGGCAGTCAGGTGCCAGCTTCAAGGTGAGTTAGGGGTCACCACTTTTCCCTCTCCCTTAGACAGGGCTTTCCCTTTTCCCTACCTTTGCGTCATACGTCTGTGATCGGTACGCCAGTCGTGATATTATATCTGGCCATTATTTTGTGTAGGTAGAAAAAAAAATATATATATATATATATATATATTATTATTTTTTTCTCTCTCTCACTTTCTGCCTATTTAGAATCCAGTATGGATTCTATTGCTGCTTTGACAAAGCAACTTCAAGGCCTGTCTTTGGAGGTGGCAGGATTGAAGGCGTCGGTCCTCCAGCAGCAGCAATTGCAGCAGACCGCAAGCCCAGCGGTTGCAATGAGTAACCAGGTTGCTCCGGAACCCAAGGTTGTTCTTCTTGACAGATTTTCTGGGGGAAGGGACAAATTTGTGACATTCCGTGAGGGCCTGTAAGTTATATTTTAATCTGCGCCCCTACTCCTCTGGTAATGAAGAACAGCGGGTGGGGATTGTTATTTCCCTGCTACAGGGGGGCCCGCAATCATGGGCGTTCTCTTTACCCACTGATTCCCAGGCTCTCCGGTCAGTGGATGGATTTTTTGGGGCCTTGGGTCTCATATCTGATGACCCTGACCGAGTCGCCCTGGCTGAGTCGAAGTTGCGGAGACTCCTACAGGGAGATTGGCCAGCAGAGGAGTATTGCTCAGAGTTCCGTAGGTGGGCTACGGATACTCAGTGGAACGATCCGGCTCTCAGGAGTCAGTTCTGCTCTGGTTTATCCGAAAGGGTTAAGGATGCGCTTGCGCTGTATGATGCCCCCTTTTCCCTTGATGCTGTTATGTCCCTTTCTATCAGAATAGATAGACCTCTTAGGGACAGAATGAAAAATCCTGAGCAATTAGTAACCCCTCCCAAGCAGCAGCTAGTCTGTATGGACCTAGACGAACCTTTGCAGCTAGGAGGAACTACTCGTCAGGTCCATCCTCCTGAGGCTCGCAGTAGGCATGGGGTTTGTTTTTTCTGTGGGGGGAGGGGTCATTTCATTAATGTCAGTCCTTCCATACCCAAAAACAAACGACCGTCGGAAAAACTACTAACCCCAGGCTGTGTGGAGGATGTCAGCTGGGGAGTATACGTTTCCTCCATACGAACGTCTCAATGTGTGTTGCCAGCGGTTGTTGTTTTGGGTGATAAGACGGAGACTATTTCTTTCTTTCTAGACAGTGGAGCATGGGTTAATTTGATAGATGCCCATTTTGCCCAGACTATGGTTTTGTCTTTCTGTACGCTACAGAGACCTATTCAGATATTCGCTATTGACTCTGCTCCTCTGTCTCAGAGAAACCTCACTCATATTGTCCATAACTTACACCTTCGGGTAGGGGACCACCATAACGAGTGTCTTTCATGTTATGTTCTGGAGGGCCTTCCCTCTCCTGTGGTATTGGGTCTTCCCTGGTTGGTAGTGCACAATCCTGTGGTGGATTGGCAGGCCAGGGAGATATTGGAGTGGAGTGAGCATTGCAAAGAAAATTGTTTAAATAGCAATTGCTTAGTCTCCTCCACAGCTACTCTACCTACATTTGTTTCGGATTTTGAGGACGTTTTCTCTGAGAAGGGTTGTCAGAAGTTACCTCCTCACTGTCCTTATGATTGCCCGGTTAACCTGATTCCCGGTGCAAATTTACCCAAGACCAGGTTATATAATCTTTCGGGTCCCGAGAGACAAGCCATGAAAGATTATATCTCTGAGAATCTGGCTAAGGGACACATCAGACCCTCTTCATCACCCGTGGCTGCAGGGTTTTTCTTTGTTAAAAAGAAAGATTGGGGCCTACGTCCTTGCCTAGATTTCCGCGAACTAAACCGGATAACCATCCGAGACCCATATCCTCTTCCTCTCATTCCTGACCTGTTTAATCAGATTGCGGGTGCTAGGTGGTTCTCCAAACTTGATCTTAGGGGGCCTACAATCTGATTCGTATCAAGGAAGGGGACGAGTGGAAGACAGCTTTTAACACCCCTGAGGGGCATTATGAAAATCTAGTCATGCCTGTCGGTCTGACAAATGCTCCTGCTGTCTTCAAACATTACGTTAACGATATTTTTAGTCATCTTATCGGCAGGTTTGTGGTGATATACCTAGATGATATTTTAATTTATTTGTCTGATCTAAAAACACACGAGGTACATGTCAGACAGGTACTGCAGGTCCTACGGACGAATAAATTATATGCGAAGATTGAAAAGTGTGTCTTCGCCATTCAGGAGATACAGTTCCTGGGATATCTATTGTCTGCTTCAGGTTTCCGTATGGATCCTGGGAAGGTCCAGGCAATTCTAGATTGGGATCTTCCTGAGAACCTTAAAGCACTGCAACGGTTCTTGGGTTTCGCAAATTTCTATAGAAAGTTTATTAAAAACTATTCTGTGATTGTCAAGCCCCTTACTGACATGTCTAGAAAGAGGACTGATTTTTCGAAATGGTCTGATGCCGCTAAAATGGCATTTTCCTCTCTAAAGGAGAGGTTTACCTCGGCACCTGTACTAATCCAACCAGATGTCTCCCAGCCTTTTATTGTTAAAGTAGATGCGTCAGAGGTGGGAGTGGGGGCTGTACTGTCTCAGGGTCCGTCGCCTGGCAAATGGCATCCTTGCTCTTTCTTTTCTAAAAAAACTATCTGCAGCGGAAAGGAACTATGATATTGGCAATAGGGAACTATTAGCTATTAAACTAGCGTTTGAGGAATGGCGGCACTTTTTAGAGGGGGCAATCCACCCCGTCACGGTGATTACAGACCACAAAAACCTTCTGTACCTCGAATCAGCTAAGCGTCTCACCCCTAGACAAGCTAGATGGTCTCTATTTTTTACCAGGTTTAACTTTATCATCACCTATCGTCCTGGGGCAAAAAATACCAAGGCAGATGCATTATCTCGTAGTTTCCCTGGAGGGGGTAATGTGGGTGATCTGGTACCCATCCTACAAAGAGGAGTGGTTGTCTCTGCTGTACATTATGTTCTGGAGGGGAAGGTGTTAGAGGCCCAGGGGGACGCCCCGGTCTCTTGCCCCTCAGAGAAATTGTTTGTACCGTTAAACCTGCGTCTCAAATTATTAAAGGAACATCATAATTCGGCACTTGCTGGGCACCCGGGTAGTAAAGCAACCTTGGAGCTACTGTCTCGTCGTTTTTGGTGGCCGAGGTTGCGTCAGGATGTAATGGATTTTGTGTCTACTTGTTCTACTTGTACACGCGGTAAAGTCTCTCATACACGTCCAACAGGGTCTTTATTGCCACTTGTCATTCCCAATAGGCCATGGACACATCTGTCAATGGATTTCATCACTGACTTACCTTTGTCTGCGGGTAAAACAGTTATCTTGGTAGTAGTGGACAGGTTTAGCAAAATGGTACACTTTATTGCGTTACCCGCACTACCTAATGCTAAGACTCTAGCTCAGGTATTCATCAGTGAAATCGTGAAGCTTCACGGGGTCCCTTCCGATGTTGTTTCGGATCAGGGAACCCAGTTTATTTCTAAGTTTTGGAAAGCTTTTTGTACCCGTTTGGGGGTACACTTGTCCTTTTCCTCAGCATTCCATCCTCAATCGAATGGACAGACTGAGCGTACCAACCAAAACCTTGAGACATACCTAAGGTGTTTTGTGTCTGAAAACCAAGAGGAGTGGTCCTCATACTTACCGTTAGCTGAGTTTGCTATAAATAATCGCCGTCAGGAATTTACTGGCAAGTCACCATTTCTTGGTGCATATGGTTTTAATCCCCAATTCTGTACTTTCAAAGAAGGGGGGTCATCAGGGGATCCCGAGGAGGAACGGTTTTCGTCATCACTTTCATCTGTATGGCAGAAAGTGCAAGCTAACTGGAAAAATATGGGGGGGTAAATATAAATGCATGGCTGATGAGAAACGTTCGCCAGGTCCGGACCTAGGAGTGAATGACTATGTGTGGTTGTCTACAAGGAATATTAAGTTAAAGGTTCCCTCTTGGAAACTGGGTCCTAGGTTCATTGGTCCTTACAAAATAGTAGCCATCATTAACCCCGTGGCTTTTCGCCTGGAGCTACCTCAGACTTTTAAAATCCATAATGTCTTCCATAAGTCATTACTCAAAAGGTATGTTGCACCTCGAGAACCGTCACCGCTACCACCTCCTCCTGTTATTGTTCATGGTAATCTGGAGTTTAAAATATCCAAAATTGTTGATTCTCGTCGGGTCCGCCGCTCTCTTCAATATCTGGTGTATTGGAGGGGTTATGGCCCCGAGGAAAGAATGTGGGTACCAACGTCAGAGGTAAACGCCAACAGGTTAGTTCAGACATTCCATGCCTCTCATCCTGAGAGACCTGGTCCTGAGTGTCCGGAGGTCCCTCGTAGAAAGGGGGGTACTGTCACGAGGGTGTAAGGAGCCACGTCTGACTCTGTTATTCCGGGGGTCAGGAAGTCGCAGTGGGTGGCTGCGCGCTCTATGTCTAAAGATCATGCTGTTACTTAATGGTAGTGTCACGACTGTGACTGATCCAGATAGGTCTGGGAAGAGAAGGTCGCAGCGACTTGCTACTCGCGATAGCTTGTGAGTTTGCTCCGTGGTTCAGGGTATGTCATCCGGGTTTTGCCTTGTGAACCTTTTTGTCCTGACTGGGAGTTTGTAGGCATTCTTCTCAGGTGAGTGCTGTCTGCCACTCCCAGCTACTATATTAGTTTCAGTTTCACTTGCAGTCATTGCCAGATATAGTCCTTACTTCCAGTGCTATTCTGACCTTTGAAGGAGATCTTTGACGATATTGCTGTGGAGCTCTTGTCTGGCGTGGACTGTCATTATTGGGATCATCTTCTCTGCTCGTGACTGGATAAGTCTATCTCTGCTGGAGATTGTTTGTTTGTTGCTGTCTTCCCCTGTCTTCCCCTGTTGTTCTCCTAGACATGAGTGATGGTGACTAGTGCTCCCATCTGCCTTTCCCCAGTCTAGTCTTCTAAGGGTGACTCAGGGTTTAGGCATCCTGCTCGCCGCACGGGTTCACACCCCGTCTAGGGTATCAGGGCAGACAGGTGCCAGCTTAGGGTTTGTTAGGGGTGGCCGTTCTATTTCCCATCCGTAGATAAGGGTCCCCCTTCCCATCCGTCTGGTGCGACACGACCGCTGCTGGGATAGCGGTCGTGACAGGTAGCTTTCTGTGTTTGCCTTGCAATCCTTTTTGTCTCACTCAGGGATCCGTAGCTTCTTCTCCTCAGCTGTTTCTTGTCGGCCACTCCCAACCTCCTTATATTTCCCCTTTCCACTTCTCTGGTTGCCAGATATAGAGCTTCCTGCCTGGACTTCTATACTGACCCACTGGAGCTGTGTTGCTGTTGTTCCTGGTTGTCCGCTGTTGTCGCCCACCTGGGCTTATATGTTTTGTCTGTATTGTCTGTCCTCTCCCTGGTGTTTTCCTTTAGTGTTAGTGGTGAGGACTAGTGCTCCCACCGCCCTATTCACTACTTAAGGCTCAGCTTAAGGAAAGAGAGGGTTTAGGCACGTGATCGGTGTACGGGTGAAGAACCCGTCTAGGGACGTCAGGGCAGTCAGGTGCCAGCTTCAAGGTGAGTTAGGGGTCACCACCTTTCCCTCTCCCTTGGACAGGGCTTTCCCTTTTCCCTACCTTTGCGTCACACGTCTGTGATCGGTACGCCGGTCGTGATAGCCAGCTGTCAGACGCCGGGCAAGGGAGTGACTGTGACATTGGCTTCTTACGCTCAAACAGTTTTTTTGACAGACACCTGACTGTGGGCGGATGAGCAGGAACTGCTGAAGGTGAGAGGCGGAGTGGCGGGTGATTGAGAGGGGACAAGCAGTGGTTGATGTGGCTGAAGATGCTGGACCAGGAGGAGGATGGTGGCTTTGAGTTTATGTGCTGCTTGTACTCATGTGTTGATCCCATAGGCATTTGTGATGTGAGATCATGTGTCTTCGCAAAGCAGTTGTACCTAGGTGGGTGTTGGACTTCCCACAACTCAGTTTCTTTTGGCACAGGTTGCAAATGGCATCGCTGTTATCAGAGGCAGACACACAACAACAAAAAAATGCCACACTGCTGAGCTTTGCAATGACGGCATTCTGGTGGTGGCAACAGCATGCGTTGATTGGCGTGCTGTCTGGCTGACCCCGGGTGCTGATACATGCTGTCTGACTGTGCCACTAGCTCCTTGTGACGACCTCCCCTTGCTTCCAACTCATCTCCTCCTCCTCTCTGTCTCCCCATCTGAACTTTCCCCCTGTTTGTCTTCTCTTCGAGCGGGCACCCACGTGACATCCACGGACACATCATCATCATCAACCGCTTCACTTGTATCTGACAACTCAGCAAAGGAAGCAGCAGCGGGTACGACATCATCATCATCACACCATACGTCCATGTGTGTAATGCTGCCTGACTGAGACATATCACTGTTATCTAAATCCTCTGGCAATAATGGTTGCGCATCACTTATCTCTTCCAACTGATGTGTAAATAACTCCTCTGACTGATCAAGTGAAGCGGCTGTGGTGCTAGTGTTGGTGGTGGCGGCGGGCGAGTGGTAACTTGAGAGGTGCCCAAAGCTGAGCTGGAGGAGGATGGTGCGTCAAGGTTCCGAGCAAAAGCTGTAGAAGATTGGGTGTCCTTTGTAAGCCAGTGAACTATGTCCTCACAATTTTTCGAGTTCAGGGTACGTGGCCTCTGAACACTAGGCATTGTTCTAGGACCAAAGGAAATCACAGCACCACGACGGCCCCTGCGGAGTGGCCTGCCTCTGCCTGTCATCTTTTTTTTTTGGGATTAGTTTTACTACGCGTGCAAGGTACTGTGCCATCCTATATGAGTGGTGGGCACTGCCAGTGGGCACAGTACAGTCTGTGTGGGCCTGACACACACTGGCAGTGGCAGGCAGCTGAAATTATATTAAAGGGTAAAAATTAAATAACTGTATTATCTGCAAGGTACTGTGCCACCCTATATGAGTGGTGTGCACACAGTACAGTCTGTGGGCCTGCGGCCTCTCACACACGGGCAGGCAACTGCAATATAATATATATATATATATATACAGTATATATATATATATATAAAAACAAAGCAGACTGATGTACCAGCCCTAAAAAGGGCTTTTTGGGGTGCTGTAAGGACGCTGTTCTTACAGCAGATGAGTCTTTCAGTACTGGAGTGGACACAGAACACTAGTAGCTAACGCTTTCCCAAGAATCCCTATATTAATTCAGCAGCAGCAGCACTCTCCCTGCTCTAACTGACACTGCAGCTTCAGAATGAATCTAAGATGGATGCTGCCCTAGCTTTTTGATAGGAGGTGGGAGAGTCTGGGAGGGAGGGTATGCCGATTGGCTGGAATGTGTCTGCTGACTGTGAGGTAAAGGGTCAAAGTTTGCTCAATGATGATGTATAGGGGGCGTACCGAACATCACATATGTTCGCCTCCCGCGGCGAACGCGAACAAGCGATGTTCGCCATCGAATAGTTCGGGACATCTCTACCTGCTAGTATTTCACCTGATTCCGTTACCTGGAATTACAGCACAAGTAAGAACAGAAGTGTATCTGAATACCTCCGTGATAACTGAATCTTTAACTGCCACCTCAAGGCAAGTGATTCTCAGTAAATGTTCCAGTTGTTTATTCAAATGGACTCCCCTTCATTCTACCACCTCATTTGCACCAAAGGGTGCTGGTGTCACGAACCTCAGGGACACTGCATTCCCTGCACCAAAAACCCATATCACAAAGGGCACCTCAACCAACATCTAGAAGGAGATCCCTTAACACCAGAGTGTGCCCCGAAAGAATCGGTCACCTTCCTTCCCATCACTAGACGCTTGCCCAGGGAGCTACAGGAAACTTCTACCCCCATTAGGCCACCACACTCTCTCACACTGCCCCAGACTTTGTCACTGGTGTTGAGGGATCTCCTGCCAGATGTTGGTTAAGGTGCCCATGATGGTACAGGGTTTTAGGTGCAGGGAATGCAGAGTCCCTAAGGTTTGTGACACCAGCACTCTTGGGAACAAATGAGGTGGTAAATAAATAACTGGAACATTACTGGTAATCAGTTGCCTTGAGGTAGATGTACAGGTTCATTGACATGGAAGAGGTAGTTGTATTGTAATCCACACAAGGCACATCACAGTTAGCTGTGGCTGCAATCCTAGTAACAGGCTTTTGGTGAGGTACAGATTCTGATCACACTCAGGCTGTGGTAACTTCTGGCTGACTATCTTCCAGGTATGTCCTGTGAGGGACATGAACATGTGGAGTCACTGTGGGTAGAAATACATGGAGCAAAAACCAATAATAAATTACTAATAGGAGTGTATAATAAACCACCTAATATACCAGAGTCTATAGAAAATCTATTACTAAACGATATAGACGAGGCGGCAAATCATAATGAAGTCATTATTATGGGGGATTTCAACTACCCAGAGATAGACTGGGAAACTGAAAGCTGTACATCCCAAAAAGAAAACAGGTTCAATAGCCAAAGACAATTACCTTTCCCAACTGGTTCAGGACCCCACTAAAGGGATGGGCATACTGGACTTAGTATTAACCAATAGACCTGATAGAACATCAGATGTGCAGGTTGGGGGACACCTAGGAAATAGTGACCATAAAGTGATAAACTTCCAACTATCCTTCAAACGAGAGATTCTAAAGGGAGGAACAAAAATACCAAACTTCAAAAAAGCAAAATTTAGCCAACTAAGCGAGGCCATAGGCCTAACTAACTGGGACAAAGTCCTCAAAAATAAAAATACAACCACAAAATGGGAGATTTTTAAAAGCATTGTATCATCTAATTGTGAGAGGCACATACCTTATAGGAATAAAAGGCTAAGAAACAATAAGAAACCAATGTGGATAAATAGAACCGTAAAGATAGCAATAAATGACAAAAAGAAAGCATATAAATCACTAAAACAGGAGGGGAGCCAGGAAGCACTGATAAACTATAAGGAAAAAATTTGAATATGTAAAAAACTAATAAAAATTGCCAAACTAGAGACCGAGAGATTAATTGCCAAAGAGAGTAAAACTAACCCTAAAATGTTCTTCAATTATATAAATAGTAAAAAATATTAATCTGAAGGAGTCGGCCCTCTACATAGCAATGAGGGGGGTGTTGCAGAGAGTGACGAGGATAAAGCAAAACTATTAAATATTTGAAATGCAGAATGTAAAAGCAAATTCCCCATTAAAAGTGCCCTCTCTGACCCAGGAAGAAGTACAACAGCGACTTAAAAAGATTAAAATAGACAAATCGCCAGGACCGGATGGCATGCACCCCCGTATCCTAAGGGAATTAAGTGATGTCATAGCCAGACCTTTATTTCTGATATATACAGGCTCTATACTAACAGGGAATGTTCCACATGATTGGCGCATAGCAAATGTGGTGCCAATATTCAAAAAAGGTCCAAAAACAGAGCCTGGAAATTATAGACCGTTAAGTTTAACATCTGTTGTTGGTAAACTGTTTGAATTGTTTCTAAGAGATGCTATTTTGGAGTATCTCAATGAAAATAAGCAAATAACGCCATATCAGCATGGCTTCATGAGGGAACGGTCATGCCAAACGATTTAATCAGCTTCTATGAGGCGGTAAGTTCTAGACTTGACAGTGGCGAATCAATGGACTTCTCCAAAGCATTTGACACTGTACCTCATAAAAGGTTAGTATATAAAATGAGGATGCTCGGACTGGGAGAAAATGTCTGTAAGTGGGTACGTAACTGGCCGAGTGACAGAAAACAGAGGGTGGTTATTAACGGTAGATACTCAGATTGGGTCACTGTCACTAGTGGGGTACCTCAGGGGTCAGTATTGGGCCCTATTCTCTTCAATATATTTATTAATGATCTTGTAGAAGGCTTGCATAGTAAAATATACATTTTTGCAGATGACACTAAACTGTGTAACGTAATTAACACTGAAGAGGACAGTTTTCTGCTACAGAGGGATCTGGATAGATTGGAGGCTTGGGCAGAGAAATGGCAGATGAGGTTTAACACTGACAATTGTAAAGTTATGCACATGGGAAGGAATAATGCAAGTCACCCGTACATATTAAATGGTAGAACACTTGGTAACACTGACATGGAAAAGGATCTAGGAATTTTAATAAACAGCAAATTAAGCTGCAAAAACCAATGTCAGGCAGCTACTGCCAAGGCCAATAAGATAATGGATTGCATCAAAAGGGGCATAGATGCCCGTGATGAGAACTGTGACGAGACCAATCTCGCCACATTGCATTGGAGAAACCTGGTTGCTCGCCTGCTGCCTTTGGACTATGGCCCCCTGTTAAAAGACATCCTTTTTACCTGCAGAAAAGCTTAATTCGTGCTTTTCTGCCTGGGGTTCGGTAGTTTTGGTTGAATGTGTTATACCCCAGATAGGAATCCCATGGAGCCCATTCGTATGAAACTGACTGTAAAGACTTTGGCTCCATGGCGATTAAACTGTATTCGTGTGGTCTGAGCGCCATTCACTTAATAATGTGCGCTCAGACCTGAGCTATCTGGGGATATGTTAAATGTATAGTTTTAATGTAATGTGTCTTACCTGGTGTATTTTAACAGTAATGCTTGTTTTGTGTCCCCATGTGCATAATGGAGTCTTGTCTCTGACATGTCTGTGTTTTATGTATAAAATGGGACTTTGTGTATTGTACAGTATTTTAATGCTTTGTGCTAACCATGTGCATAATGGAGTCTTGTCTCTGTCCTGGGAGATAATTTAATTACTTCTCAATTGTCTCCTGAACAGAGGAGAGGAAGCCAGGATGCATTGTGGTAAAAAGTATGTGTAATTGGGTTACCTCTCAGGATAAGGGGAGGGAATCTGTGGGTTGCAACTAATATGTTACTGGATATTTTATACCTCCCTGTGGGCGGTCCTGTATTTGCAAGACTGTAATAAAAACCAGGCTGGGTGTGCCAGCACCTCAGACCACTGCTGGACCCTCAACACAGAGCCTTGTCTCGTTCTTGGGGGATTCACTGTATGCTGTTAGAGACTGATTGCCAGGAGTGTAAGCTGATTGTCTGCTTTTCCTGTTCGTCTGCTAGCAGCTATTTGGGAGGTTCCAGTACGGGAGTTGGAGTGCTATTTTGTATCCAGTTCGGGAGTTTGGTGTTCTGCAGTAGCTGTGCCTATATTTCGGTAAAGGGGGCCGATCGCCTAAACGGTTTTTACCCCTTGTCTGCGAAACGGTCCGTTACAAGAACATAGTCCTACCACTTTAAAAATCACTAGTCAGACCACACATGGAGTACTGTGTACATTTCTGGGCTCCTGTGAACAAGGCAGATATAGCAGAGCTGGAGAGGGTTCAGAGGAGGGCAACTAAAGTAATAACTGGAATGGGGCAACTACAGTACCCTGAAAGGTTATCAAAATTAGGGTTATTCACTTTAGAAAAAAGACGACTGAGGGGAGATCTAATAACTATGTATAAATATATCAGGGGTCAGTACAGAGATCTCTCACATCATCTATTTATCCCCAGGACTGTGACTGTGACGAGGGGACATCCTCTGTGTCTGGAGGAAAGAAGGTTTGTACACAAACATAGAAAAGGATTCTTCACGGTAAGAGCAGTGAGACTGTGGAACTCTCTGCCTGAGGAGGTGGTGATGGTAAGTACAATAAAGGAATTCAAGAGGGGACTGGATGTATTTCTGGAGTGTAATAATAATACAGGCTATAGCTACTAGAGAGGGGTCGTTGATCCAGGGAGGTATTCTGATTGCCTGATTGGAGTCGGGAAGGAATTTTTTTCCCCTTAAGTAGGGAAAATTGGCTTCTGCCTCACAGGGGTTTTTTGCCTTCCTCTGGATCAACTTGTAGGAAACAGGCCGAACTGGATGGACAAATGTCTTTTTTCGGTCTTATATACTATGCCACTATGTAGTATACATCAATAAACTTCTCTGCTTCACATGGCCGATACATATATCTTGCCTTCCTGGCCTACTCACAATTTGTAATGCGAGTATCCACACTGTCCATAGAGGAATTTGGCTCCAAGTAAAGCTTGTACTACACTGTAGACTGTGAACAGGCACCGTAGGCTAACTCCTGTCTGAAATTGACTACACTCTAACCTCCACTAGTGTCTCTTTATACTCTCTCAACACACTGGGATTCTTGTATTTTTCACTTGAGGCTTACCTTTGGTCTGTGCACAACTCAGTGGGGTAGCTAAATGTCAGCTCATTTCAAGTCCAGCAGTTCCAGCCCTAACTTTGGCCATCCACTTCTTTAGTCATGACCCATCAGTCTAGCTCAGTGATGGGCAAACTGTGGCTCTCCAGCTGTTGCAGAACTACAACTCCCAGCATGCAAAGCCTGTCTATAGCTATTAGCCTACTGCAGGGCATGGTGGGAGTTGTAGTTTAGCAACAGCTGGAGAGCCGCACTTTGCCCATCACTGGTCTGGCTTCTAGGATCTGACACTGGAGGTAGCTTTCCTAGGCTGAGAACCTAAACCTTTCTTTCTTTCACTTCTCTGTGTCTCAACTGCTGCACTTAACACTTCCTGCCTTGTTCCTGATATATATATATATATATATATATATATATATATACATACATATATATATTAGGGGTGATTAGATGTAATTACATGCAAGAGAGCACCAGGCTGTTACTGATATGGAGTGGAACACTACACATACCGAGGTGCATTGTCTGCTGTTACCCCTTGTGAAAGTCTGGTGGTAAATTTTCAATGGTTCACTTTTAGGGAGTATTTAGTGTAGGCTCCTGTCCTAAAGAGATCGACTTGTCATTGGTAATATTAGCACTAGTACATTTTCTATAGTGAGTATGGCACTATTGTAGTTACTTAATTATTTGTGTTTGCAGGGTGTTGTTCCATTGTCTTTATTTTTGTTACCATGCTTTTGAGCCAGGGTTCAGCACATTCCTCCTGCTTTTCTTCCTTGCAGCCCATGAAAAGCTTTTCATATGTATCATCTCTATTTTCACTGTCAGCTCCTAGTGGGGCACTTCTTCTGTCCTAAGAAGAGTCAACAATACCCCAAATGCTATGGAAGATACTCATAATAATCTTCTGGTTGCTGATTTATGTGAGAACTTTTTGACTACCATGAAGAGTAGGTTAAGGAGGAGCTGCGAGACCTGATTGTTACAATGGCAGTTCATGGGCACCCCTGTCCTGTGCACACAGGCATATGTGAATTAGGACTTGTATTTATTGTATCACTGTCTTCAGCACTGCTAGTGTTAACCTTCTCCTGCTCTGTGAGCTGCTGCATGGCTGTGTCCAATTCCTAACCGGCTGCTTATATATACGGTGTATATATATATATATATATATATATATATATATACACACAGTAAATATACCTAGTTGTTTTCTTCAGTCATTGCCAGTCTCTACATTCTTACTAGACCTCTTTGGCTTGCTGTAACTTGCTTTTGTCTGCCTATGTACCAACCTCTGTCTACCATTTGACATGATCTATGCTTGTTCATTGTACCGATCCTTTGCCGCCTTCTCTGACTTCTGGATGGTTTCAAGGATTTGCATATATTCTGCCAACCCTGACTTCTACTTTTTCTTGACTACAAGTATTGTCTGTTCCCTTGGTGCTAAGCACCTGTGTCTCTGATTCAAATGGGTCAGCAGCCAATCACACCAGGACTATTCCAAGAGTTAATGGTCTGGTGGCTCCCCTGCAGTGAAGGCCAGATCCTTGTTTAGGACAAAAACCTTTGAACTGCCAGGATAACATGTTCAGGACTAGCCCAAAGTCAAACAGTTTAGTTGTGACAGCGGTTTAATATCCACTGTCCATAACAGTGATGACTCAAAACATAGTTGTGTTGGTGATAGAGGATGGAATCATGATGACATGTCAGTTCGATGTAAGTGGTGGAGAGAGTGAGAACTATGATGATGATGATTGTATGTTGGCCAGGACCAACCTGGTAACTAGATCTGAGTGATAGGAATAATGAGGAGGAGCTGATATTAGAGGAAGAGGGCGGCTACGGCAACAATAAAGAATAAAAACAATGTACTTCCAAAACATAAAAAAAACTGTAAGGGCATGGGCAGCTAGGGAACTGATGATACTGTTTATACTATTGGTTGCAGGCTTAAAACTTACCAGACCTAAGCCAAGCTTGGCTGCTGGTTACAGTGCCTGCAAACAAAACCCCTCCTGTGTGCAAGATCTGCATGATAAAAACATCTGTGGGCTTTAAAATGCAAACAAAGACACCACAACACTATTGCAACAAATGGGGCAGCACCACCAGATCCAGTGGAAAAATTGAGTTGGACAGCAATCAGAACAAGACTGTCTTTTGTCTCCCAGTCTTCTTTGTAATAGCCAGGTAGCATCCAAAAGCATTACAGTTTCCTTGCAAACATCATCAGCAGTTACTGCTTATCGCACTCAGATTTCTCTTCCTCCTTCTCCACTCCACCGTCAGTCATCCATAATAGAATGTGTGGCCAGGAAACAACTATGTGCACCTCGATGGAAGGTACCTACTTTGTTTCTCAAAAAATAAAAAAATCCACCTCTGTCTTTTACTGTCACATGACAGAGAATGTGGGCCACTACTTGATATTGTCACTTTGCATGTATGGTGCACACCACATCCGCCACCTGGAGCAGCAATTATGGCCAGGTACAGTACTTGTTTTACATGGTCCACTGGTTCAATGTATTGTGTGTAAGCAGCAATGCAGTTCCCTAACAATTCGGCCAGGTCTGGTTACCACACCAGGCACTTATCTACCTCCCTCACCCACTCCTCAGTGTACATCTGCCCATCCCTAACAGCAAAAGGGTAGAACATTGCATTCATTCCTCCTCTCTCCTTTTATATGTATAAACTGAAGCATTGGCCTGCTGTGTTACAACTAATGAGCCTGGGAGAGAGAAGCAACATCAAGCAGCAAACTTCTGGCTGGATGTCTCCCCACTAACTGCAACTGCCAGCAATAATGGCAGGGACATAGTGGCTACGCTGCATTTGAGGAAAATAACACATGCTCCCTGCATGGATCATGTAATGAATTTGTTGGTCAATGTTTTTTTTTTTTTAAGTATTGTGGCTTGCAGAAGTTGCTGGCCATGGCTAAGAATTCCATTCAGCACATGCAGTGACAAAGTGGTCTATCTTTGCACTGCTTGATCTATCACCTCCAAATTTTCTGGAATTTCACTTTACATACATGTTGGAACTACAGCGTGCCATAGGTGAGACATCGACCACAGGGGTCCCTTTAAGATGTGATAAGGGTTAAAAGTTTGTCGTGATGCCAGTTGAATTTGAGCAATGAGGAACTAGGTCCCCTTATGTAGATTGTAGTGGTGAAACGCAGGTGTAGGAATGCCAGAGTAGTGTAAAGGTTGCCTAAAATGTCCCTTTAGGTGTAGCTAGCATGTGTCACAGTGCTCCTACCTGGATATCCTTGAACCCCAAGCGTTGTCATCCGCAGCGGTGCAGCTAAGATGGATAGGTGATGAGGGTGAGGGGGAAATACCTTGATTCCAGACTTGTATTAACTTTGAACACAGCCAGTTTTGTCGGGAATTATCTGAGAGGCCGAAGGTAGCTTTGGCCTTTCATGAGAATCCTGGGTCTTTGGAAGCAGCTATGTCTTTGGCTGTATGTATTGATAGACTCCTGAGATAGAGATCTAAGGGCCCGCTCTCTCAGAACGTTCTATTACATAATGTACCGTATTCCCTTGACTCTTTGGGTGAAGAGACTCCTGAGTTTATACCTGGGGAGAAACCCATGCAATTGGGGGGAGCGATTCCGGGATCTAGTGGCTGCAGGGTTTATACTTCTCACTCTTGGATTTGCAGTTTATAGATTTTCTTCCTGCCTTCAAACTAGCTGGTCAGTTGTACTCTGTGGTTTTTCTGGAGTTGCCAGTTTTCCACTTTAAGCTAAGTCTTTTCTTTCCTTATTGTATTGTGTTTGTTATATTCCCTGTTGTTTGTATCTGGGCCTGAGACAGAGACTTCCATTCGTCCATCTGGGGAGAAATGAGTTGTCTCTGGTCCTTACCTTATTCCAGGGCCATATAGGGAAATAAGGGCCTAGGTATTCAGCCTATGAATATTCCTACCTTCAAGGTCTATTCATATTGATAGGTAGTTAGGGTCCGGATTAGGTTTGTTTAGGAGGTGACCTGTTCCTTCCCTAGTTTCCAGGTCCAGTTACTGTTCCCCTACTCTCCTGTGTTCAGTGTGGAATTTTTCCCCACACTGATCGTGACAGTACTAACTTAATTGGGTGAGAGGCCTAGGTCAGGAATTGTGGGGTACTATCTTTCCTTTCCTCCAGAAAGAATCTTGGTCGGCTTGAGGAGGCTTATAGGCCATACATGCTCCTCTGGAATTCTGGGAAGAAGGGATGCAAATGAGTTCTTAGCAAGCCTTACATCTGGTGGCATTAGAGCCAGAGCTTGCTAGAGCTCATTTGCATCCCTTCTTCTATTAAAGAGCTTGAAAGGATTAGAGAGAGAAAAAAAATAGAAAAAAAATGATGCAAATATAAGAGAGGGAAAAATTGAGTCCTAGTAGACCTCAGAATGTCATAAACTAATCTTCTTTATAAAGTTTGTTGAAAGGCTGCAGGGCAGCCAATCAACAAGCGTTTAAGATGTGTGCCCTTAGAAGCCATCACAGCCATGCCTACTAATGGCATAGCTGTGATTGGCCAGTGCAGCATGTGACCCGGCCTCTATATAGGCTGGAGTCACGTCATGTCAGCTCTCACTAGTGTAGGAATAGGATGCTGCTGCTGTGAGGGAGAGAGTAGGAAATAATCTGATATCAGATCTTGGTGTTAAGTCTGCGATCTACATTAATTTTTTATTTTTTTTGTGTGGATATAATGCAACATTTTTGTACTCTGCCCTGAGCACAGTGACACAGAAAAATAAGTTTTAATCCGTCTGTTAGTTAGGTGGGCGTCGGCGGGCATTTTGTGCAAGTGACAATGTTGCCAGGGACAATAATTTTATCCTATTCTTGTAGTTCAGTGGGCGACATATACCCATTTTTTTAAGTGCACCTGCATTGAATATGTGCCAGGGGAAGTGAAAATAATCTAGGCAATCCGTCTTTGAGTTTATGGACCCAGGGGGTGACATATTCACATTTTTTTTCTGTAAAGTACCCCTGTGCTGCATATGTGACAGTGTAATCAATTCAGTAAATCCATCTGTTAGATTCTGGGGGGACAAATAAATTTGTTTTTGCTAAAAAGTACGTATGCGGCCTGCACTGCATTTCTGAGAGTGAAATATAATCAGTAAATACAACTGTGACATTTTGGGTGAAAAAAATCCCTTTTTGTTTGTATTTAAGGCTGGTCAAAGCCTGAATTTGTGGGAGGGGCTGCTGTTATTTAACCCCGGGCGTCCTCTCTAGGGGGGATGGCCGTCACGCGCTTGTTTCTTTCAGAAGACTCTCCTCTAGAGTCCAGGCCCCTCCTGCAAACGTGCAGACAGGCCCTTCTCATCTAGATTGCCTGGGGACCGCTCCCGGCACTCGTCCGCAGCTCCACGCCGGCTGCGCTTCACGCGGCACCACCCATACAACCTGCTCGCTGAGGTGGTCGGAGGAGACGTTCGGGGATCTTCCTGGTGCACGCAGAGGTTTGGAGGTTGCAAGGGGTCCGTCGGGTTCTTCAAACTACCGGCCTTATGGGGACCGGCTCAGTTGTTAGGTCTCAATGGGTTACATCCCTTGCGGCATTTTGCGATCACCACATCGGGGGTCTGGTTATGTTACCTACCACAATAGGTGGTGCTTCCCCCCGTTTCATCACTATGGTCGGGCAGTTTAGCAAGTCTGGCGCAGCCTCTGCAGTATCCCCGGCTGGAGGCAGTAGTGCTGCTGTCTTGCCGATGCAGGTCAGGGTTTTCACCCCCCCCCCCCCCCGCTGGCTCCTAGTACGCCTCCCGGGGCGGCGCGGCGCTGTCAGCGGGCCTCAGACGGCTGCGAGCGTGTACACGGGTCGTTGGCACCCTCGCCATGGCCCTGGCACACGCCCGGCTCTGCTACCTCTGGGTTCCAACATGCGTTGGGTTGCTCCATGCTTCATTCGTGGTTTTGTCAAAAAGTTAAGAATTGTGGCTTTTTCTCTGTTAAGGTAACTTCCAAAAAATAAATAAATAAATAAATAAATAAATAAATAAATAAAAAATGTGTGCTCCCGGTCCCGCTGTTCCTGCATGCCGGATCTAACGGAGCCGGGTCCAACAGTGGTTGATGGCATACCTGGTCACTTAGTAATCAGTTAATAGTCAAGCGCGCACTGTAGTTCAGTCACGCTACACGCCTGGGCTGGTCTTCGCTTATGCATATCGTGCGGGCCAAGCTTCATATTCCCACCGCTTCAGGGCACGCTCCAGGTGATGCCGGGTTCCCGCCCGCCAACGGGTGCCATGCATTACACTGCTTCATCGCCAGAATCGTCGGCCGGCCTTCCCCACCACACCAGGTGAGCCTTCTTGCCCGTTATTCGCCTAGGGTTGGGGAAGTTCCAGCAGCGCCCTCGTTGGCGCACTTCAGGCTTGGTTGCCCAGGTCGCCCAAGCCATGTCTGCCCGCCCGAACCACTCAGGTCCGGCCTCCACCACGGTAGTGTCACCCCACGGGATTTACTCGGTCATTTATCTCTTGTTTCGCAGGCTGCACTGCTGGGGGTGTCTTTCACGTGCCATTGCCTGAGTGACTCAGGTTCATGTCTCTCCCGGGGGCAGCCACACCGGGTATGTGTAACCGCCTGAATAGCGCAGGTTCACGTTCCCAGGTGCAATTGCCGAACCACTCGGGTGCATGTATTATCCACGTTCAATTGCCTGATTCAGGAGCATGCCTTCATCCACATACAATGGCCTGGGTCACTCAGGTTCCCGTATCTTTCACGTATTCTTACCTGATTCGCTCAGGTGCATGTATATTTCACGTACAGTCGCCCGAGTCGCTTAGGTTCATGTATCATTCATGTATAATTGCCTGAATCGCTCAGGTTCATGTTTCATTCACGCATAACTGCCTGAATCACTCAGGTTCATGTACCTTTCATTCCCAACTGCCCAAATAACTTAAGTTCATGCATCATTCATGCATAGTCGCCTGAATCGCTCAGGTTCATGCGTAGTTTGTGTATGGTTGCCTGAATCGCTCAGGTTCATGTATCATTCATGTACGGTTGCCTGAATCGCTCAGGTCCACGTATCGTCCACGCATAGCGCCCTGATTCGCCCGGGTTCATGTGTCATTCATGCATGGTTGCCTGATTCACTCAGGTTCATGTTTCATTCACGCATAACTGCCTGATTCGCTCAGGTTCATGTTTCATTCATGCACAACTGCCAGAATCGCTCAGGGTCACGTATCATTCATGCATAGTCACCTGAACCACTCAGGTCCATGTATCATTGTGTATGGTTGCCTGAATCGCTCAGGTTCATGCAGCATTCATGCACGGTTGCCTGAATCGCTCAGGTCCATCTATTATTCATGTATAGTTGCCTGATTCGCTCAGGTTCATGTAGCCTTCACACATAGTTCCCTGAATCGCTCAGGTTCATGTATCACCCATGTATATTGCCTGAATCGCTCAGGTTCATGTATCTTCCACACATAATTGCCTGAATCACTCAGGGTCACGTATCATTACATACAGTTGCCTGAATCGCTCAGGGTCATTTATCATTCACTCATAACCATCTGAATCACTCAGGTTCACGTGTCTTTCGCGTATAACTGCCTGAATCGCTCAGGTTCATGTTTATTCATGTATATCTTCCTGAATCGCTCAGGTCCAGGGTTTATTCATGTATATCTGCCTGAATCTCTCAGGTCCATGTTTCATTCATGTACGACTGCCTGAATCGCTCAGGTCCATGTTGTATTCATGCATACCTGCCTGAATCATTCAGGTCTATGTTTTAGTCATGTATAACTGCCTGAATCGCTCAGGTTCACGTATCATCCAAGCATTCGTGCCTGAATCGCTCCATTGATGTCTCTTTTGTGTAATGGCCTGAATCGCTCAGGTTGTCTCTCATTTCTGCACTCTTGCTCGGGTCCCGTTCCGGAGATGTCCGGGCTTGCCGATATCCCATTGCACAGGTCTCTCCTTTTGTGATGTATTTACGCCTGAATCACTCAGGTTTCCTTCACCCATGTTCGGGGCACCCTGATTTGCTCCGGTCACGGGTCATTCTTGCATTTCCCCCAGATTTAGGTCTCTTTCCCGTCGGACCTGTATTGGCTTGGTGCCAACCAGGCACCCGCCTCCGGTCGGTCTTCACCCGTATCACTCAGTCTCGTTTTGTTTGACCAGGTTTCTGCTGGTTCTCGCCCGCACTCCTCCATGCAGGCACGTCCCCGGTTCAACCCGACCTCCGCACGATTCAGTCCCTCTCTCTTCCCTGGCACGTCTGCTTTTTTCTCCCTGTCCACCCGATCTGCTCAGGCCTCATCCCGTCTTCGTTTCCTGGCCTGCGGGTACAGGCCCAGTCGTCCCACGCGCAAGTTCATATAATCTCCCATCATTTCTCTCTCGTTCCGTGCTTTCTCAGTTTGCAGGTTCCAGGATTGACGTTGGTCAGGGTAGGAGTCAACAGACCTTTTCCTAGCGTATTGCTAGTTGCACCTGGAAGCCGGTGTCACATGGTCTGTTGTAGGTGTAGCTTGCGGCCTCATTTGTTCCCCATTGCATTGTTGGTCCTGCAATGCAGGTGAGTGGGAGGGGGCTGTAGGCTGCTTAATACCTGTTCAGACCTTGTTCACACACCATAGGTAGTCTAGTGGTAGGACCCCATGTCATGCTGAGATACCGTGAAGTGGTGCTTAAAGGGGCTCCGATATGTTCCTGATTGGAAATATTGGCGAATCTCTCAGCTTTTAACACCAGAGTGAGGGATTAGCCAGTGTTGTCAGTTGCTTATCCATGTGGTGCATCTTTTTTCTGTGAGTTATGTGTTTATATATTTTCATCCGCACATGCTTTATTTTGTGTAGGGTGTTTGTGTGGTGCTTGTGGTTCGCGCCGGTATCCTCCATTGTATGCAATTTTTGCTGTTGATAGCCGTTCGCTGCGAACCACATGCGGAGGAACTGCCCCCCCAGTTAGAAACACGCCACAGTGTTTGGGGTTTGGAGCAGTCCCACCCATTTAGGCCACGTTTATTTCTGTGATTCTCACCTATCTTCCAGCACCTACACTATACCTGAATCCTCAAGTTAGGGTCATGTGTTGTCACCAGCACTGGTGAGGGCTCGTCATGCATTTTTCCACCACATAGTGGGGGTTCGTTCATCTCCTGTACGCTGTCTAGGTTTCTTTTTCATTTACCTAGCTTACGCTCTTCAATTCAGTCGCCCAGTGTTTTTTGGGGTTCCTGAAGCTCCCGGGCAATGCATCATCCGGTGTTTCCTTGTATTATCCTAATCGCCCAGGTTGCTCAGCATCGTGAACAGTTGCCTGTGTCACTCAGGTCATGTGCCATTTAGTTCCAGGTTAAGCGTCCGGTGTCGCACTAGTCGTGCTATCCTCTTGTGTGCATAGTTTCATGAATCATCCGGGTCACACCCCTCCCCACATCAGGTACGCTTGTCTCTCTCCCAGTTCGGGTATCCCCAGTATAGACTTTTTCACCTGACTCGCTCAGGTCTCACTTCGGCAGTGTCATGCTTGGTTACCTGAATCACTCAGGTTATGCCTCTCCGACTTCTTGTCCGCACAGGTTATTCTTCATGCAGTGTGAGTCGATTTCCGTATGGCTCAGGTCGTGTATCGTTCATGCACATCATTTAGGCATTCTCACAGACGGTGTAACATTGGTTCCTGAGTCGCTCAGGTCATGCATTTTTGCCTGAATTGCTCAGGCCACTCTTCACAGGGTATTGGTTCCTGAATCGCTCAGGTCACCTATCATTCATGTATAATTGCCCGTTTCACTCGGATCATCCTTCGCGTAGCGCGACGCTTGTTCCTGCAACAGTCTGGTTGTTCTGTCCCCAGATGCAAATCCAGTTGTTTCCTGTGTGTTTATCAGCTTGACATTGCATTTACTGTGTTGTAATTCATTTGCATTTATTGTATGGTAACAGCGCCATCTATTGATCAGTTCATGTATTTCTTCCAACCTGTTTTTCCTATGCATTATGGGAGTCCCAGAGCATTGTGGGTAGTTCCTGGTTCTTCCTCTTCTTGTGCTGGGATGGCAAGCAGCCACCATCTTATGTCTCAGGTGCCACACTCTCTCACTGGTTTCCTGCCCCATCATCTGTTATTCAGCCTGTTTCCTAGCATAGTCGGTAAGGGCATTATCTATGTGCTATTTACTGAACAAGACAGAGAAGGTTTAGCTACATGTCAGAGTACACACCGTGCTAACGTGTATGAGGACAGCATACTGGTCATGTCTCATTCTCGCACAGTGGCCTGGGTCACTCAGGTCTTCTCTTTATCACCAGTCTCGTCTCGTGCCCCGCATCAACCAGGACACGCGCCTGCCAGCTCATTTGGCATTGTCCCTTTCCCAGACTGTGCGGTCGTCATCTCCCGGTTGTCACTGGTCTTCTGTCTAGGCACGTCCCTTGGGCAGCGTCTGATTTGCACGAGCCTGATCTCCTTCATTACACTTCCTGGCACGCTCGTACAAACATTGGTTTGTCTGTCTGGTTCACTCAGGCTTCACCCCGTTCCTGTTACTTCTTGCTTCCAGGTCTCAGGGCATTTTAGTTCAATATTGACTACCAGTTGTTTCACACGCTAGCCCAAATGTTTTTTTTGTGGTTCCTACGGATCATTTCATTCCACCATTCCTGCTTGTTCCGCGTTCAAGGTAAGTTAAGGTACAGTTGCGACATTCAGGCCTTATTGATTTTGAGTGTCATTTCCAGGTCTCTAGTCCTGGTAGAGTGAGTTGGTCAGGGTTGACAGTCGGTTCGGGTAGGTCTTTAGAATTACTCCTCCCGCACGCTTTTCCAGCCTCACCTCTTGTCTCGTTCATGGTCTAGTGCAGTGTTTCCCAACCAGTGTGCCTCCAGCTGTTGCAAAACTACAACTCCCAGCATGCCTGCACAGCAAAAGGCTGTCCGGGCATGCTGGGAGTTGTAGTTTTGCAACAGCTGGAGGCACACTGGTTGGGAATCACTGGTCTAGTGCACCTGGCGGATTCTGCATAGTAGTTGGTGCAAGGGTCCCTAGCCGGGTACATTACCAGGAGCTTCATGACAGGGTGCAAGATGTTTCAGCTCTTCACGCTAACCCACTCGCAGGGTGACCGGGACGTTTCACTTAATGACATTTATAGCGCATCGCCATACGCAGCCTAGCCCTAGAGGGTGCTCCTTTGGCGCCCAATTAGCATAATCATCAAGACTGCCAGGTATTCAGGAATCATGGGTTCCTTAGGCCTGGGGAATTCACCTGCTGCACACAATCACGCTCCGTCCTTCTTAAGCGGCATCTAGTGTGGTACGGCATCCACCTTCACGACTTATGCCATCTTCAAAAACCTGTCAGGTGGGTTCCTCCGTGGTAATCAAGTTCTTTCGTCTTTAAATAGTGGGTGCCCAGTTAAGGTGCTCAGGGATCCCTCCATGGTGCCTCAACGCGTGGTTCAGACAAACCGTCGCCACCTCCGCAGGACAGGCCTTTATCTCCCTTCAGTTCATTCCCAAATCCGCTCATCAGCAGCGGGGTTTAGGGCACAATCCCGATATCACCACCGGCCATTCCGTCTTCATAGGAGCCGCCTCTTCTTCCTCCCGGCACCACGTGCTAGTGCTTGCCATCCGCCGGGTGGGGCGGTGGAGGTTGTCATACTAATCTAGGAACATTCCCAATTCTCAGGTCAAGACGCTAGGGCGTTCTGCCCTTTAGCTTTGTGCATTACCATGACTTGCACCATCAAGTTCTTTGCCCTAACAGGTCGTGAAAGTCCATTTTGCCCACTTATCCAGGCCTTACCCCGCTCCTGGCTCCGGGCGCACTTCAGCCAGATAGGTCATAGTGAGGCATACGCTGGCCTTCTCCCTCTCCCTTCTTCACCCTTCTCAGACCATACCACAAGTATTTATGGCTGGTCACAGCCTGAATTTGTGGGAGGGGCTGCTGTTATTTAACCCCGGGCGTCCTCTCTAGGGGGGATGGCCGTCACGCGCCCCACCCCCCCTTTTCCCCCTTTTTTCTTACTTCAACTCCATTGGGTAGCCCACTTATCCAGGCCTTACCCGGCTCCGGGCACACTTCAGCCACATAGGTCATAGGAAGGCATACGCTGGCCTTCTCCCTCTCCCTTCTTCACCCTTCTCAGACCATACCACAAGCCATATAGTACACTTGCAGCTTGCACTGCATTTCTGAGAGTGAAATATAATCAGTAAATACAACCGTGACATTGTGGGTGAAAAAAATCCCTTTCTTTTTGCCATAAAGTACATTTGCAGCCTGCACTGCATTTCTGAGAGTGAAATATAATCTGTAAATACAACTGTGACATTGTGGGTGAAAAAAACAGGGACGTTATATCTCCCTAACAGCACACTGGGTAAATGCAGTGGTGGCTGGGCCTGAGGCAGATAGTAGTTTGGCGCTTGTCCTTCCGCCACCGAAGATTGCAGGGCATTTTTCTTTGCCTCATGTTGCCTCCTCCTCCTACTCCGCCTTTTCCTCTATCACCTCCTCATCCGCTCAGCGTAACACCTTCACCACCAACTTCAGCTCAGCCAGGGGGAAACTACAGCAGGCTGTTTTGAAACTCATCTGTTTGGAGGAAAAACCCCACACCGCGCAGGAACTGTGCACGGGCATGGAACAAAAGAGAGATGAGTGGTTGGTGCTACTAAGCCTCAAGCCTGGCCTGGTGGTGTGCGATAATGGGTGAAATCTCGTAGCAGCTCTGGGTCTAGCCGTTTTGACGCACATCCCTTGCCTGGCGCATGAGCTGAATTTGGTGGGGCAGAAATTCCTGAAAAACTACCCTGATATGTCAGAGCTGCTGCAGAAAGTGCGGGCCACCTGTGTGCGCTTTTGGCATTCTCACCCTGCTGCTGCTCGCCTGTCTGCGCTGCAGCGTAACTTTGGCCTTTTCGATCACCTTGCACATGCTGGAGACACTGTGAAAGCAGCAGCAGGCGCTGGTGGAGTTTCAGCTGGAGCATGCACGAGTGAATCGCTTCGCGGAACAGCACCACTTCACCACCAATGAGTGGGCCTCCATGTGAGACCTGTGTGCCATGTTGCGCTGTTTCAAGTACTCCACCAACATGGCCAGTGCCGATGACGCTGTTCTCAGCGTTACTTTCCCACTTCTATTTCTCCTTGAAAAAACACTTCGGGCGATGATGGAAGAGGATGCGGCACAGACGGAGGAGGAAGAGGGATCATTATCACTGTTATCAGGCCAGTCATTAACAAGTGGCTCGGAGGGTGGGTTCCTGCACCAACATAGGCCAGGAACACAATTGTCCAGCCAGGGCACAGTTCTGGAGGATGAGGAGCAGGAAGATGAGGAGGAGGGGGATGAGGAACCGTGTTCACAGCAGGGTGGCACCCAAAGCAGCTTTGGTCCATCACTGCAGCGTGGCTGAGGGGATACGGAGGACATAGACGATACACCTCCCACAGAGCACAGCTTGTCGTTGCCTCTGGGCAGCCTGGGACACATGAATGACTACATGCTGCAGTGCCTGTGCAATGAATGCCGAGTTGCCCACATTCTAACCAGTGCTGATTACTGGGTGGCCACTCTGCTGGATCCCCGTTCCGATACAAGGACAATGTGCCGTCCTTAATTATCTCACTGGATCATGATCGGAAGATGCGCAACTACAAGCGCACGCGGGTAGACGCGCTGCTGATGGCATTCCCACCTGACACCGGGGCCACAGTGGAAGCAAAAGGCGAAGGCAGAGGAGGAGGAAGAAGTCACCAACGCAGCTAGGGCACCGCTAGCACCTCAGAAGGCAGGGTTAGCATGGCCAAAATGTGGAAAACCTTTGTCAGCACGCCACAAGAACCAGTACCACCAGCTGATATGGAACGTCTTAGCAGGAGGCAGCATTTCAGCAACATGGTGGAACAGTATGTGTGCACACACCTACACGTACTGAGTGATGGGTCTGACCCATTAAATTTCTGGGTCTCCAAATTCTCCACATGGCCTGAGCTTGCCCTTTACGCCTTGGAGGTGCTGACCTGCCCTGCAGCCAGTGTGTTGTCTTAGCGTGTTTAGCGCAGCAGGGGGCGTTATCACAGAAAAGCGCAGCCGTCTGTCCACAGCCAATGTGGACAAGCTCACGTTCATTAAAATAAACCACGCATGGATCCCACATGACTTGTCCGTACCTTGTGCAGAATAGACATGTATAGGAGCCTCACCCATCCTTTGTTATACTCCAGCGCACTTTCTGTTTGTTTTCTTTTCTATATTTCCCAAAGTTTTGGGGTCTACCCAAATTTTGAAACAAAACAAAAAAAAAAAAACAGTGTTATTGGCGACTACCTCCTCCTCCACCGCTACAACCTACACCGCCACGTCTACCACCTCCTCAACCTCCTACTCCATATGGCCCTCCTCCTCCTAGTTCAAGATTATTATTTTACATTTTCATGTATTTTATGTTATTTTAAGTAATTTTCCTATCTACATTTGTTTGCAGGGCAATTGTCCAGCTCTTACCCCCATTTTGCTTCTATTTGCAGCCCTCTAGCCCTGTCCTTTACTTTTTTAGAGCCATTTTAGTGCCCTAAAGTTCGAGTCCTCATTGACTTCAATAGGGTTCGGGTTCAAGTTTGGGTCCCGAACTCAAACTTTGTAGCGAAGTTTGGCCGAACCCGGCGAAACAGAACTTCCAGGTGTTCACTCAAATCTAGTGTTAAACACTTCCTTTAGAATCGTGACACGGAAATACAATACTTAATCTGTCTGTTAATTCTGTGAGTGACATAATCTCATTTGTGGATGACCGTAAAAAAAATTAGAGGATCATCAACTAAGGGACGTGGCTGTGGTCATGGTGCTGCTGGTGTTGGCGGTGGTGGAGCTCCTACTGTAGGGAGCGGTCATTGTCAGTCTGTGCCAGCTACACACCCAAATGAAACACCTTCCTCTGGTGCATGCAGGCGACAGGATGTTCTGCGTCAGTAGATTGGAGACGGTAGTAGAATGGATGACTAGGACTGCATCCAGTTCCTTGACATTGTCTTCCTTCTAGTCCACTGCAGAAAGTGCAGAGTTGGCACCAGCGGCCCATAGGATAGGCATTAGTGTTGAGCGAACAGTTTGAGCATAGTTCGGGTTCGTACTGAATTTTGGGGTGTTCGGGACACGGACCCGGACATTTTCAAAAAAGTTCGGGTTCGTTGTTCGGCGATTTCTTCCCGCTTTCTGAAGGGCTGCACAGCAGCCAATCAGCTAGCGTTTTACTTCTTGCCCTAAGAGCCCATCACAGCCTACTAATGGCATAGCTGTGATTGGCCAAGTGCAGCATGTGACCCAGCCTCTATTTAAGCTGGAGTCACGTAGCGCCGCACGTCACACTGCTCTGATTAGTGTAGGGAGAGGACGCAGCTGCTGTGAAGGCGAGATTAGGCAGGGAAAAGTCTGCAAAAGCACCTAATGAACTGATTGATCTACAGCTGTGAATGATTGAACTTCTGCTAGTTACTTGCTCACTGGTTTTTAGGCTGCACAGAGAGTTTTTCTGTCACTTTTTTTCTGGGGTGATCGGCGGCCATTTTGTGACTTGTGGTGCACCAGAACAAGCTGCCACCAAGTACATCAATCCATCAATACTAGTTTTTTTTGCTATTGTTAAGGGGGAATATTAATTAATATTTATGCAAATATCAATAATATTCATAAATAGGCGGGTCATCTGTATATGACTCCGCCTATTTATATCTTAAATAAGGACTATTTACCTCCTTTTGTCTTACACTATCCACTGAACTCATCTATGTGCGACTTACACTGCTACTATATACTGTGGCACCTATGATAACAAAAGACTACACGCTGTGCTTAGATAATAAAAGGTATTTATTAACACATTACACGTCTATAGTCTATAATTATATATATCTATATAAAAGGGAATATGAATATATATATATTTACAGCCGCACAGTAATACAGTCAGTCAATTACAACACAACAACACTACTTCACATACAATATTCCTAACTATTCTAACTATTCTATATACAATCCCAATTCCACCCCACAAACTAGCTATACAATTACACTAACATACTTTACAGCAGTAACCCACCCACCTGGCTATTCACACTGTCCCTACTGCAATAAAAGGTTAACAAATCACAATGCAGTCCAGGGGTAATGGCACTGCAAAGGTTAACACAAAATGGGCTGCAGGGGTCACTCTGCACACAGAAGCCTTGAAGGGGTTCAGGGTTTCTGGGAACTGCAAGGGTCCTGGGCTGGGGTACTGCGGGGCTGGATAAGAGTTGCAGCTTAAGGGGTACACAGCAGCAGGAGTTGATGCTGCTGGGCAGGGAAGGGTTACATGGGAATGTAGGGATCTGGGAAATCAGGGCAGGGGTGGGGGTACTCAGCCATCTTCAGGTCCCATCTCTGTGTGTCCTTCTCAGTCAGGAGCCGAGTTCAGAAGACCTTTCCTCTGTAGTCGCATGCCTTTAATATCTGTGTAGTCCACTGTCGCTTGTGAGACCTCCCCCCAAAGTAGTTTGGCCATGGGCAAAGATGGGAGAGAAAGAAACAGGTTTAGCATGTAAGCCATGTGCTGATGAAAAGGTGCCATAAAGTCTGCAATCTCCTGTCCTGGACCCACATCCTAGTTAGCATTTCTATATATTTAGCATTTCTATGCTAACTACCCCCCAGGGACAGTTGGGCGATTTAACAGATAACAATGCAAGCCATGGCCTACAGGCTAAACACTGGCCTGTATCAAGTTGATAAGATAAAAGGCGCCATATATATAGATACATATATTTCAACCCTTCCTCAACAATCCCCCTGTTGTCGGAAATTACGACAATATTCTAGGGGGGAAGGGTTGAGACATATTTGCCCCCCTCAACCCCATTCTTAGTGATAGTTCAGGAAGAACTGGAGTATACACTGATCTTTAGGTACCTAGACATCACCCATCCCAACCTTTCACCGACCTGCTTTTCAACGTAACCCTAACTCTTCTATCCACAGGATTGGCTGTCGTCAACTTAACTGGCCTTATTTCAGATAACAGTCTTCCGGTGTCGGCCACTCCGATAAGTTTGGAGTGACCACACCCTTACTGTCTCTCGGTACTACTGCCGATCTTCAGGTATCCACCCCAAGGTCTGGACATCTTCTGCTTTGAACGTATCGGTGTCAGCCGCTCCTACTGTCTTACTTTTCCCTTGCGTGCTGCATGGAGGAGGTCCATTTAACCGGAACACCTACTCTCCCGACCAGCGTGACCTATTGACTTCCGGAGCGGCTTGACCCTTGCAGTCTTTCCCAACTGCACCGACTTTCTTGAAACAAGAATATCGTGACCAGGAGCAGGTTCACCCTCACAATCAATGGACAGATAAGTAGGCTTTTACAAGGCAGGTCAGATTTCCATTAAGTGAGGCGATGTCAAGGTGCCTAAATACTAACCGCGGTAAATATCTCCGCCACGCTAACCATCCAGCCCTACCCTTACGAACTTCACTGTTACAGGGTTTGAGGTGGCAAATGGCGAACAAAAGGGACCTGTCCCTAACGTGCCCTACTCTAATCCCCATTCACACATATAACACATTTCACCTTCCCCTCCCGTCATATAAATTTAGTGGGTACCCATAGAGACTCCTGGCAGATCTCTCTACACCTCCAAAGACAGGTAGGTCACAGACCCACATGACAATGGGAAACGACTATAGGATGCAAATGTGTACAGCGAATCCAACTCACCGCAGTGTGTCGGGTGAGCTCTTTAGGCTGTCACTCACTTGTACCTAGAGTGTCTATGGGTACACAGATGGCAAACATACACATAATCTATATATACACAGTACTATGGGGTTACAGGATTGCATAAGTTATACATCCTGAACCCTCATAGGAAACCAAGTAGAAAATCCTACAAATGAACAATATATATTATATATATATATTGTGACACAGTGAGAGGTTTGGTGGTAAAAAAGCAGGTATTTTCCTCTCAGCCTGTGCTGCTGGGTTGATTGCAGCCAGGTGAGGGTAAATACTGGACCGGATTTTAGGTGCCGGTCCGGGTTTTTTTTGGGTTAATGCCTAGGTGCCTTTAAAAGACAGCTGGGTTTTATGCAAACGCTCTCTCTGTGTTTGGGATCTGAGCCCTGTGCTGGGCTGAAAAGCTGAGACCTGTGTGTCAGAAGAGCAGGCCATTTAAAGACGGTCAGTGGACTTTTTGTGTTGCTGAGCATTCAGACAGGTGTGAACTAACACCTAGGATTTGAGGTGATTTAACCTGGAAACTGCTGGTGTTCCGTGGAGCTCTCAGGGCTGGAAGCAAGAGCTTGCAAAGAGGCGTGCAGTCTGCCTGGAAGCCTGAGGTTGGACTTTCCTGCGGCTGGGCTGTCAGCCGGGTGTGAACACGCACCTAAACCACACAGGTGAATTTGATTCAGTCTTGGACTTTTGTTTTGCCTCAAGTTTTTGCTGTGTGTGAAGTAACACTAAGTGACTGTTTTGAGTTTTGTTGGTGCAAGTGTGAAATAAAACACTGTTTGCTGCACTACCTGGACTCTCTTTGCCTCTATACTGCACCCGCACCGCTGTCTACCAGAGCAACTCCCCACAATATATATATATATATATATATATACACAAATATGTCCATGAGGTCCCTGGCTTCAGGACTTTGTGGGAGTTATGTCCTGAGCCTCCTACAAATTACTTCGTGAAGTTCCATCTGGTTCTGGTGTAACTGGTCAGCAAGTCCCTTGACCTTCCGATACATAGTCCAATGTAGATGATGATTACCAGAACCAGGGGAACTTTCACTGGGTGAATAAGAAGATTGAAATGAAGATCCGAACAAGCTCTTCCACCCGAACGCCTCCAAGTCTTTCTCCAAAACATGGGAGATAATGCTCCCGCTGGGTTGTGGCGCAGTTTCCAGTCTTTTGAGACCTCTGCGGACCACCAAAACCCAGTGAGATCCTCTGGAGCCTAAGCAGAGTGTCAGGGCGGATAGCAGGTATCTTCTGTGGCGTCATCTGGGGTTTTCCTCTGCTCCATAGTAACCATACCTATGACAGAAGAAAATACCAGGCGCTCCCAGGGGATTTCTCCCCTTACGGTGCAATTAGTTGTCCTATACCAGCACCAATACCTTTGACCCATGAGTAGAGAAAGGTTTAGGCTGTCCTTCACCAAACAGGACCCCTCGTCATCCTAACCCTGGTGTATGAACACCCTACCTTCAGAGGATCGCGTCCTCTGCTTCACATCCCTCTGCACCAACAGATAAGGATGGCCACCTTAATAGGTTAGGATATCTGAGGGGAGCTGTGGATGAAGCACCATCTTGCAATTGATGGCACTGTATCCTTGTCCGCTCATGTGTACTAAAGCTGATTTCCCCCTGTCATCCTGTCTTGTGGAGGCCAGCAGAATCCATGGCATAAGTCCTGCCCTGGCTCTTCAGGACTCCACAACACAAACACACAGGCCACACTCTGCTGTCAATCACTCTGCGTCCAATCCCAATCAGAGCTGTGTTACCTGATCGGACCAGAATTTAGTGCGCAGCACAACATTACACCAATGTTGCCTGTCCGCCCTAGTCCCCAGTATAACACAGAACTGCTGAGAAACCTTGAGCACAACTGTGTCACCTGTATTGATCGGAGACCCTGGCCTGCACATCGTGACATCCCACTAAACCGTGTTCCAATGTCACCCGTACCGCAAGCAAACACTTTCTCGATCCACAGTATAACACAGTTCTACTCAAAGGGGACACAAGAATAAATCAAAGACAGCAGCGACTGGACTCACAGCAGGGAATGTAATCTACAAAAATCAGCGGGGTGAGACACATGCGCACACAAGGACCACTGCCATCCACATGAAAGAAAACATATACCCATACAACAAAAACACACAACACGAACATACACGGGGAACAAACAATGTGACGAATAGTACAGGGGTGTCAAATGTTGCCTAGCCTAGATTGGCCATTCTGACCCCTCAGCGCCTGGTACGGCATGTGTCGCTGAGAGGTAACCCCTTTATGGCCAATCTGACTAGACCCCACTGCACGAACTGTCACTTGACTGCTGGACACATTGCAATTACTTGCACAAGGGCAATTCCTTGCAATATGTCCCTTGTTCCCACACCTGAAACACGTGATTTGGTTTCCTGTCCTGTGTGCTATGTTCCTATCTGTGTTGCAGTGTCTCGCTATATGACCTAAGCCACCACATGCAAAACATCTGATGGTTTCCCTGCATGGCTTAGTTCCGTCCACACTGCGACCGTGGTCCCTTTCCCTGTACTGACACATTCTCAGGGACACACTCTTTACAACAGTTCTTTTTCCCCAAGTCAGGGAAAAATCTCTGTTGGTCTGGACCGGCCTCATCTGGTGATTCGGCCGATCACAGACACCTCTCCCCCCATTTTGCCTTGAATAAGGCAAAATTTTGGGAGATTCCAGCCCTGACTTTACGGAAAAAGAAAGGGCCGGCACCAAACTGCTAATGACCTGTTGCATGCCAGTCATTATCTGGGACCTTACTGCAACCTCGGCCTTCAATTTGGCTACCGTCACATCAGAAGAGGCAGCCTGCATCCTAAAGGCCTTGACTTCAGTATTAGACTGGATCAATTTAGCCTGTATTTCCTTCTTCTGCTTCTGCAACTCTACTAACTGTGACTGTATCTTAGCGATCTGCGCATCTCTGTCAACAGCCGACTGTACGCTCTCCGCCAACCGTGCCTGCAATGCGGAAAGCTGATCCGAATTACTGGCACAGCATTGGCAGTGAGCGTCCGGGGAATTGTCTCTGTTGAACGAGATACCACCGCTACCTCCTTTGGCTTGCAGATGCTAGCCTCAAACGTATTAACCAGTTTGGCTAGCATCTGAAGTCGCTTTATGGCCTTATTAAACACCGTCCGTTTGCTGACACGCAGCTTGTCATAGTTACAAGCCTGTGCCAACAAATCGGACCACAGCATTTCTGCTGACCGGTTTGTGGTGGGGATGAAGGGATCAAATGAGCTATGTGCTGCAAGGTGTTGCAGTGCGGGGAAGTTCAAACTTACGTTTTGAAGAGACTCCATCTTACTTGGAGTTGTCCTTTGTACTGCATGGAGGAGGTCCATTAAACCGGAACGCCTACTCTCCCGACCAGCTCCTGTTCAGCTCCAACGGTGATGGTTCTCTCTTCAGTGAAGCAAGCGACGACCTCTCCCCAGTGTTCGGTGGGCATGTAAGGCAATCAGAAAATCATTAACACAAAAAAAATCCAAAAGATTATAGGTTCTCTGATGTAGAAATTGCCTTGTGCCTAGTTCTGATTGAAGAAAATGCTTTACCTGTCCGAACTATCAGGCCTTGGACGCTCAGACTCCACTGACCGCGTCCCTCCCGCCTGACTAGTTCACAGCGTAAGCCATTTTCCTCACCAGAACCGAACACAGATACAAATTCCTAGCAGTGGGCCTGGCTCGCCAATGTTAAGGGGGAATATTAATTATTAATATTTATGCAAATGTAAATAATTAATATTCATAAATAGGCGGGTCATCTGTATATGACTCCGCCTATTTATACCTTAAATAAGGACTATTTACCTCCTTTTGTCTTACACTATCCACTGAACTCATCTATGTGCGACTTACACTGCTACTATATACTGTGGCGCCTATGATAACAAAAGACTACACGCTGTGCTTAGATAATATAAGGTATTTAATAACAAATTACACGTCTATAGTCTATAATTATATATATCCATATAAAAGGGAATATGAATATATATATTTACAGCCGCACAGTAATACAGTCAGTCAATTACAACACAACAACACTACTTCACATACAATATTCCTAACTATTCTACATACAATCCCAATTCCACCCCACAAACTAGCTATACAATTACACTAACATACATTACAGCAGTAACCCACCCACCTGGCTATTCACATTGTCCCTACTGCAATAAAAGGTTAACAAATCACAATGCAGTCCAGGGGTAATGGCACTGCAAAGGTTAACACAAAATGGGCTGCAGGGGTCACTCTGCACACAGAAGCCTTGAAGGGGTTCAGGGTTGCTGGGCACTGCAAGGGTCCTGGGCTGGGGTACTGCGGGGCTGGATAAGGGTTGCAGCTTAAGGGGTACACAGCAGCAGGAGTTGATGCTGCTGGGCAGGGAAGGGTTACATGGGAATGTAGGGATCTGGGAAATCAGGGCAGGGGTTGGTGGTACTTAGCCATCTTCAGGTCCCATCTCTGTGTGTCCTTCTCAGTCAGGAGCCGAGTTCAGAAGACCTCTCCTCTGTAGTCGCATACCTTCAATATCTGTGTAGTCCACTGTCCCTTGTGAGCCCTCCCCCCCAAGTAGTTTGGCCATGGGCAAAGATGGGAGAGAAAGAAACAGGTTTAGCATGTAAGCCATGTGCTGATGAAAAGGTGCCATAAAGTCCCACATTCTAGTTAGCATCTCTATGCTAACTGCCCCCCAGGGACAGTTGGGCGATTTAACAGATAACAATGCAAGCCATGACCTACAGGCTAAACACTGGCCTGTATCAAGTTGATCAAATAAAAGGGGCCATGGAAAAAGGGGGCATATATGGGATATATATATATATGAAAGGGGACATATTCTATAAGGGGACACACATATATATATATATATATATATATATACATACATACATATATTTCAACCCTTCCTCAACAGCTATATCCTACATCAGGGGCTTGGCTGTGCTAATTGTCACCCCTAGAAACTCAGGATAGCAATTTCTATATTTTATTAAGGGGTTAAATACAATTACCAAAATACCAATCCCCTAAATCTGGTGTTCCAGCTTTGGCTAGCCAAGTATAATACTGTCTGCTGTTTGGCAAAGGATAGATTATTTTCTGTGGTGAAATTCAATTGTCAAAATAGCACTCCCCTAAATCTGGTGTCCCAGCACTGGCTAGCAAACTATAATAGTGTCCGCCAAAACATATATTTTGTTCTGCGGTGAAATTCAATTGCCAAAATAGCAATACCATAAATCAGTGGTTTCAGCTGTGGCTGGCAAACTATAATAGTGTCCACCAAAACATAAATTTTGTTCTGGGCTGAAATTCAATTGCCAAAAAAGCAATACCATAAATCAGTGGTTTCAGCTGTGGCTGGCAAACTATAATAGTGTCCACCAAAACATAAATTTTGTTCTGGGGTGAAATTCAATTGCCAAAATAGCAATACCATAAATCTGGTGTCCCAGCACAGGCTGGCAAACTATAATAGTGTCCGCCAAAACATAAATTTTGTTCTGGGGTGAAATTCAATTGCCAAAATAGCAATACCATAAATCAGTGGTTTCTGCTCTGGCTGGCAAACTATAATAGTGTCCGCCAAAACATATATTTTGTTCTCTGGTGAAATTCAATTGCCAAAATAGCAATACCATAAATCAGTGGTTTCACAGCTGTGGCTAGCAAACTATAATAGTGTCCGCCAAAACATATATTTTGTTCTGGGGTGATATTCAATTGCCAAAATAGCAATACCATAAATCAGTGGTTTCAGCTGTGACTGGCAAACTATAATAGTGTCCGCCAAAACATATATTTTGTTCTGGGGTGAAATTGAATTGCCAAAATAGCTATACCATAAATCAGTGGTTTCAGCTGTGGCTGGCCAAGTTTCAAAGTGTCCTGCAAATTATATATTTTGTTCTGGGGTTAAATTCAATTGCCAAAATAGCAATACCTTAAATCTGGTGTCACAGCTGTGGCTGGCAAACTATAGTAGTGTCCGCAAAAACATATATTTTGTTCTGGGGTGAAATTCAATTGCCAAAATAGCAATACCATAAATCAGTGGTTTCAGCTGTGGCTGGCCAAGTTTCAAAGTGTCCTGCAAATTATATATTTTGTTCTGGGGTGAAATTCAATTGCCAAAATAGCAATACCCTGAATCTGGTGTTCCAGCTGTTGCAGGCCTAGTTTAAATCTGTCCGTAAGAGGGTATATTTTGTTCTGGGGTGAAATTCAATTGCCAAAATAGCAATACATAAATCTGGTGTCCCAGCACCTACTGGCAAACTATAATAGTGTCCGCCAAAACATATATTTTGTTCTGGGGTGAAATTCAATTGCCAAAATAGCAATACCATAAATCTGGTGTCACAGCTGTGGCTGGCAAACTATAATAGTGTCCGCAAAAACATATATTTTGTTCTGGTGTGAAATTCAATTGCCAAAATAGCAATACCATAAATCAGTGGTTTCAGCTGTGGCTGGCAAACTATAATAGTGTCCGCCAAAACATATTTTGTTCTCTGGTGAAATTGAATTGCCAAAATAGCAATACCATGAATCTGGTGTTCCAGCTGTTGCAGGCCTAGTTTAAATCTGTCCATAACCGGGTATATTTTGTTCTGGGGTGAAATTCAATTGCCAAAATAGCAATACCATAAATCAGTGGTTTCAGCTGTGGCTGGCAAACTATAATAGTGTCCACCAAAACATAAATTTTGTTCTGGGGTGAAATTCAATTGCCAAATAGCAATACCATAAATCAGTGGTTTCAGCTGTGGCTGGCCAAGTTTCATAGTGTCCTGCAAATTATATATTTTGTTCTGGGGTGAAATTAAAATTCCAAAATAGCAATACCCTGAATTTGGTGTTCCAGCTGTTGCAGGCCTAGTTTAAATCTGTCCATAACCGGGTATATTTTGTTCTGGGGTGAAATTCAATTGCCAAAATAGCAATACCATAAATCAGTGGTTTCAGCTGTGGCTGGCAAACTATAGTAGTGTCCATCAAAACATTTATTTTGTTCTGGGTTGAAATTCAACTGCCAAAATTGCAATCCCCTAAATCTGGTGTCCCAGCACTGGCTGGCAAACTATAATAGTGTCCTGCAAATTATATATTTTGTTCTGGGGTGAAATTCAATTGCCAAAATAGCAATACCCTGAATCTGGTGTTCCAGCTGTTGCAGGACTAGATTAAATCTGTCTGTAACAGGGTATATTTTGTTCTGGGGTGAAATTCAATTGCCAAAATAGCAATACCATAAATCTGGTGTCACAGCTGTGGCTGGCAAACTATAATATTGTCCGCAAAAACATATATTTTGTTCTGGGGTGAAATTCAATTACCAAAATAGAAATACCATTAATCTGGTGTCACAGCTGTGGCTGGCAAACTATAGTAGTGTCCGCCAAAACATATATTTTGTTCTGGGGTGAAATTCAATTGCCAAAATAGCAATACCATAAATCAGTGGTTTCAGCTGTGGCTGGCAAACTATAATAGTGTCCGCCAAAACATATATTTTGTTCTGGGCTGAAATTCAATTGCCAAAATAGCAATACCATAAATCAGTGGTTTCAGCTGTGGCTGGCCAAGTTTCATAGTGTCCTGCAAATTATATATTTTTTTCTGGGGTGAAATTCAATTGCCTAAATAGCAATACCCTGAATCTGGTGTTCCAGCTGTTGCAGGCCTAGTTTCAATCTGTCCGTAACAGGGTATATTTTGTTCTGGGGTTAAATTCAATTGCCAAAATAGCAATACCCTGAATCTGGTGCTCCAGCTGTTGCAGGCCTAGTTTAAATCTGTCCATGAAAAAATACCTTTCATCCAGGGCCTAAATACTAGCCCTAAAAGAGATATTCCCCTAAATCAGTGGTTACTGCTGTGCCTGGATTAGTGTAATACGCTACATAAATAAATAGGCAGATAGTGTTAGGTGCCTGTAAAAAAAAGGCCTGAATTTGAAATCAATACATTGGGCCAAATATTTTTTTTCTTATTGTGGTGCTTGGTTAACGGTAACAATGAGGAAAACATCTAGTAATGGACGCGGACACGGTCGTGGCAGTGTTAGTGTACCCTCTGGTGCTGGGAGAGGACGTGGCCATTCTGCCACAGCCACACATCCTAGTGAACCAATTACCTCAGGTTCCAGTACCCGCCAGAGTTTACAGCGAAATTTGGTGGGGCCCAATGCCGTTCTAAGGATGGTAAGGCCTGAGCAGGTACAGGCGCTAGTCAATTGGGTGGCCGACAGTGGATCCAGCACGTTCACAACATTATCTCCCACCCAGTCTTCTGCAGAAAGCGCACAGGTGGCGCCTAAAAACCAAGCCCATCAGTCTGTCACATCACTCCCATGCATATCAGGGAAACTGTCTGAGCCTCAAGTTATGCAGCAGTCTCTTATGCTGTGTGAAGACTCTGCTGGCAGGGTTTCCCAAGGGAATCCACCTAGCCCTTCCCCAGTGGTGGAAGACATAGAATGCACTGATGCACAACCACTGATGTTTCCTGATGATGAGGACATGGGAATACCATCTCATGGCAGTCCGCACGTCTCTGATGATGACGAAACACAATTGCCAACTGCTGCGTCTTTCTGCAGTGTGCAGACCGAACAGGAGGTCAGGGAGGAAGACTGTGTGGAAGACGATGCAGGGGACGATGAGGTACTAGACCCCACATGGAATGAAGGTCGTGCCACTGACTTTCATAGTTCAGAGGAAGAGGCAGTGGTGAGACCGAGCCAACAGCGTAGCAAAAGAGGGAGCAGGGGGCAAAAGCAGAACAGCTGCCTCCAAGAGAGTTCGCCTGCTACTGGCCACCGCCACCAGGGACCGAGCACCCCAAAGGCAGCTTCAAGGAGTTCCCTGGCATGGCACTTCTTTAAACAATGTGCTGACGACAAGACCCGAGTGGTTTGCACGCTGTGCCATCAGAGCCTGAAGGGAGGCATTAACGTTCTGAACCTTAGCACAACCTGCATGACCAGGCATCTACATGCAAAGCATGAACTGCAGTGGAATAAACACCTTAAAAGCAAGGAACTCACTCTGGCTCCCCCTGCTCCCTCTTCTGCTGCTGCATCGGCCTCTTCCTCCGCCTCTGGAGGAATGTTGGCACTGCCGCCCACCAAACAGAGGATGTGCCACCGACAACACCACCTGCGTCACCAAGCATCTCCACCATGTCACACGGCAGCGTTCAGCTCTCCATCTAACAAACCTTGGAGAGAAAGCGTAAAATTCCCACTTAGCCACCCTCGAGCCCTGGGCCTGAATGCCAGCATTTCTAAACTACTGGCCTTTGAAATGCTGTAATTGAAGCTGTCTGTGTCCACCAGCCTGAAACAGCTGATGTCCATGGCTTTCCGACAGTATGTTCATCCCAGCCGCCACTACTTCTCCAAGACAGCCGTGCCTTCCCTGCACAACCAAGTATCCGATAAAATCGAGTGTGCACTGCGCAACGCCATCTGTGGCAAGGACCACCTAACCACAGATACGTGGACCAGTAAGCACGGCCAGGGATGCTATATCTCCCTAACTGCACACTGGGTAAATGTAGTGGCGGCTGGGCCCCAGGCGGAGAGTTCCTTGGCGCACGTCCTTCTGCCGCCAAGGATCGCAGGGCATCATTCTTTGCCTCCTGTAGCCTCCTCCTCCTACAGGAGGCAAAGAATGATGCCCTGCGATCCTTGGCGGCAGAAGGACGTGCGCCAAGATGGTGGGGGGGAAAGGCCCCACACTGCGCAGGAGTTGTGGCGGGGTATTGAACAACAGACCGACGAGTGGTTTCTGCTGGTGGGCCTCAAGCCCGGCCTGGTGGTGTGCGATAATGGGCGAAATCTCGTCGCAGCTCTGAGACTAGCCGGTTTGACGCACATCCCTTGCCTGGCGCATGTGCTGAATTTGGTGGTGCAGAAGTTCATTCACAACTACCCCGACATGTCAGAGCTGCTGCATAAAGTGCGGGCCGTCTGTGCGCGCTCCGGCGTTCACATCCTGCCACTGCTCGTCGGTCTGCGCTACAGCGGAACTTCGGCCTTCCCGCTCACCGCCTCATATGCGACGTGCCCACCAGGTGGAACTCCACCTTGCACATGCTGGAGAGACTGTGCGAGCAGCAGCAGGCCATAGTGGAGTTTCAGCTTCAGCACGCACGCATCATTCGCACTGCGGAACAGCACCACTTCACCACCAATGATTGGGCCTCCATGCGAGACCTGTGTGCCCTGTTGCGCTGTTTCGAGTACTCCACCAACATGGCCAGTGGCGATGACACCGTTATCAGCGTTACAATACCACTTCTATGTCTCCTTGAGAAAACACTTAGGGCGATGATGGAAGAGGAGGTGGCCCAGGAGGAGGAGGATGAGGGGTCATTTTTACCACTTTCAGGGCAGTCTGTTAGAAGTGGCTCAGAGGGAGGTTTTTTGAAACAGCAGAGGCCAGGTACAAATGTGGCCAGCCAGGGCCCACTACTGGAGGACGAGGAGGATGAGGATGAAGCAGGTTCACAGCGGGGTGGCACCCGACACAGCTCAGGCCCATCACTGGTGCGTGGCTGGGGGGATACGGAGGATGATAACAATACGCCTCCTACAGAGGACAGCTTGTCCTTACCTCTGGGGAGCCTGGCACACATGAGCGACTACATGCTGCAGTGCCTGCGCAATGACAGCAGAGTTGCCCACATTTTAACGTGTGCGGACTACTGGGTTGCCACCCTGCTGGATCCCTGGTACAAAGACAATGTGCCCACTTTACTTCCTGCACTGGAGCGTGATAGGAAGATGCGTGAGTACAAGTTCATGCTGGTAGACGCGCTCCTGAGAGCATTCCCAAATGTCACAGGGGAACAGGTGGAAGCCCAAGGCGATGGCAGAGGAGGAGCAAGAGGTCGCCAACACAGCAGTGTCACGGCCAGCTCCTCTGAAGGCAGAGTTAGCATGGCAGAAATGTGGAAAAGTTTTGTCTCCACGCCACAGCTAACTGCACCACCACCTGATACGGAACGTGTTAGCAGGAGGCAGCATTTCACTAACATGGTTGAACAGTACATCTGCACACCCCTCCAGGTACTGACTGATGGTTCGGCCCCATTCAACTTCTGGGTCTCCAAATTCTCCACGTGGCCAGAGTTAGCATTTTATCCCTTGGAGGTGCTGGCCTGCCCGGCGGCCAGCGTTTTGTCTGAGCGTGTATTCAGCACGGCAGGGGGTGTCATTACTGACAAACGCAGCCGCCTGTCCACAGCCAATGTGGACAAGCTGACGTTCATAAAAATGAACCAGGCATGGATCCCACAGGACCTGTGCCTCCCTTGTGCAGAATAGACATTTATAACTGCCTCCCCCTCAACCATGTATTCTTGTACTCTGGGGCACTTCTTTATTGAATCCTCATTTTTTTAACTTTACCATGATCTTGCGGTGCAACCCAAAGTTGAATGAACCTCTCCTCTGTCTGGGTGCTGTGCCGAAATAACTGAAAGTGGCCTTCTCCAGTGGTGGGTTATATGACGCCTTATTCCTTGCTGTGGGACCTCTCTCCTCTGTCTGGGTGCTGGGTCCGAAATAACTGAAAGTTGCCTTCTCCAGTGGTGGGTGATATGACACATGATTCTCTGCTATGGGACCTCTCTTCAATTGATATTGGTTAATTTTTATTTATTTTATTTTAATTCATTTCCCTATCCACATTTGTTTGCAGGGCATTTACCTACATTTTGCTGCCTTTTGCAGCCCTCTAGCCCTTTCCTGGACTATTTTACAGCCTTTTTAGTGCCCAAAAGTTCGGGTCCCCATTGACTTCAATGGGGTTCGGGTTCGGGATAAAGTTCGGGTCGAGTTCGGATCCCGAACCCGAACATTTTCGGGAAGTTCGTCCAAATTTCTCGAACCCGAACATCCAGGTGTTCGCTCATCTCTAATAGGCATATGTCTTCCATCTCAACCCCTTGCACATCAGCCATGTAGTCTGACCCGCAAGTCTTGCAACAGTCACTTATGCTTTGATGACTCTTCTGGTGGGGTTTTCATGGTCCATCCACAAAGCCCTGCCCTAGAAGTAAAAGAGACTGCACTGGTGCCCGACTACTTATGTTTGAGGATAAGGATGTGGGAGAACCACCACAGCAAGTCTCTGATGACGATGACAAGATATAGGTGTCAACTACTGCGTTTTTGCAGTGTGCAGACCAACCAGGTGGGCAAGGGTGAGGAGTGCGAGAAAGATGATGTGGAGGCTGATGAGGTCCTAGACCTCAGATGGCATCTAAGTCATGGCAGTGAGATGTACAATTCGGACGGAAGAGGTGGGGGTCACGCAGCACCAGCCGCATCGCAAAAGAGGGAACAGGGTGCAAAAGCAAAGCGGCTGTTCCCCAACCAGTACGCCTGCTACTGCCCAATGTGCCAATAGACATAGCACACTAAAGCCAGCACAAAGGAGTTCCCTGGCATGGAAGTTCTTCAGGCAGTGTGCTGACAACAGGACACAGGTAGTTTGCATGCTGTGTAGTCAGAGCCTGAAGCAAGGCATAAATGTTCTAAACTTGAGCACCACCTGAGCATGATCTGGAATCTTACTGCAAAGCACGAGCTGCAGTGGAGTAGACACCTGAAGAATCATGAAGGATGTGAGCTCCTCCTGCTCCCTCTTCTGCTGCAGCCCCATCTCTTCCTACCCCTCTGGAGCGATGGGGACACCTGCCATCCCGCAAAGAGAGGATGTCATAGCAAGACCACCACCGTCATCGAGCATCTCCACACTGTCCCATGGAAGCGTTCAGCTGTCCCTCCCCCAAACAATGGAAAGAAAGAGGAAGTGCAGTGTCCCACTCGTGATTGTGGGCACAGCAAACTTGTTTTATTATGTTTTATTGCCATATATTATGTCTGAATGTTAGACTTCATCTCATGTCATATTCTCCCATGTCACTATGTGATTCTATGTAAGATCCTTTCAGTTAGGCCAATTAGAATTGCCCCACACTAGTCTGACCACTAGATGGGTGCAGTGTGACAGTGTATAAATAGCTTAGCTCGGGCCTAGTTAGGCAGTTTTCTTTCCTGAAGTTTAGTCAGTGTACAGTCAAGATATAGCTACCTACTGGAGGGAGGCCTCCTGCCTCTCTGCTCTCTCCCTGATGGCTCCACAGTCCAGGGTTAAAGCCTATAAGATTCAGCCTAGAGGTGAGAAATCTACTTCTATAGCTTGCCCCTCGGGGGTGACAAGTGACTAAGCAGCAATCAGCAAGTTTCAAGGGAATTAATTATATATATATATATATATATATATATATTCAAGTCAAAGGATAGCATAACGGCCATACTCAAAGGCTTCCCAGGCACCTTACGTGTAGGACTTAGCTTCCGGCATCCACACCTCCACACCTCCAGTTTAAATTCTGAGGACAGTCGGGTCAACTGTCAGAAAAGCACTGGAAATAGAGGTTCAAGGATTCTGTAAACCACCTTTAATCAAGGTTAGAATAAGGCGAGAGTTGTTAACAGCCTAAGACTTTTTATACTTCAAAAGCCTAGTCTGAAGCACTGGCTTTCATACATGTAAAAGATAAAGGCTGCATTCACACGAGCGTGATTTCCGCGCGGGTGCAATGCGTGATGTGAACGCATTGCACCCGCACTGAATCCTGACCCATTCATTTCAATGGGGCTGTGTACATGAGCGTTTTTTTTCACGCATCACTTGTGCGTTGCATGTAAATCGCAGCATGTTCTATATTCTGCGTTTTTCACGCAGCTCTAGCCCCATAGAAGTGAATGGGGCTGCGTGAAAAACGCATTGCATCCGCAAGCAAGTGCGGGTGCGTTGCGTTTTTCACTGATGGTTGCTAGGAGATGTTGTTTGTAAACCTTCAGTTTTTTATCACGCGCGTGAAAAAGCATCAAAACGCATTGCACCCGCGCGGAAAAAACTGAACAACTGAACGCAATCGCAGGCAAAACTGAATGGCTTTGCCTGTGAAAACGCACAGTTTTCACTGAACGCATCCGCAACGCATCCGGACCTAAATCCATCACGCTCGTGTGAACCCAGCCAAAGAGTCTGTTAATCTTGAGGACTAGCATTTCCTTACCCTCGTATGCATGAGAGACTGTATTTCATATCTGAATGTAATAGAGACTGTATATGACATCTGGATGTACTAGAGACTGTTTTATACTTGGATGTACCTGTTAGCTGGAGCAACGTTCAGTAAAAGTCATAGCTTGGATTTCACTGCTGTCTCAGTTTCCAATTTCTCAATTACTACTACCAGAAATGGTTGTACCACCACAAAAGATACTGGCGTCACTACAATCAGGGACCTTGCCATAGGCACATTAATGCAGACCACCAAGGCACCTTGAACCACCAACTGGCCTCAGTGGCCTGTGTCCCTTATCAGAGCGTGCCCTAGAGAATCATTGTGCTGTTCTCCTTATCACTTATGCAAGCCTGCCCAGGGATGACATAAACGTGAGTAACCAGAACTGTGTTTTCCCTCAGGCTACTGTTATTCACATATAATTCCCCTGTCGGTCTGGCTCACTGCAGAAGTACCCCCCCTATCCAGCCATGAGCCCTTGGCCTGAATGCCAGCATTTCAAAATTGATGGCCTTCGAAATGCTGCTATTCCATCTGGTAAGATGGACAGTTTTAAAAACATTATCACGGCAGCTGTCCGACTGTACATGGTTCCCAGCCACCACTACTTTTCACTGTCGGCTATTTCTGCCCTGCATGAACAAGTGGAGGAAAAAATTAGGTGCGCAGTGCGCAATGCCATCAGTAGCAAGGTCCACATAACCACCGATACGTGGACCAGTAAGAACAGGCAGGGATGTTATATCTCTCTAACTGCCTGAGGCAGACAGGATGGGCCTGAGGCAGAAAGCAGTTTGGCGCATGTCCTACCACCTCCGGGGATTGCTGGACGTTTCTCTATGCCTCCTGTTTCCTCCTCCACCTACTCTGCTTTCGCCTCCTGTTCCTCCTCTACCACCTCCTTGTCACATCAGCGCAACACCTATGCCCCGAACTTCAGCACAGCCAGGAGGAAATGACAGCAAGCTGTTCTGAAGCTCATATATTTGGGGAAAAGACCTCGCAGGAGCTGTGGGCGCATATGGAAGAACAGACCAATGAGCAGTTGGTGCCTCAATCCCGGCCTGGTGGAGTGCGATAATGGGGAAAATTATATAGCAAATCTGACCCTAGCCGGTTTGAGGCACATCCCTTGCCTGGCGCATGTGCTGAACTTGTTGGTGCAGAGGCTCCTGAAGAATTACCCCGATATGTCAGAGCAGCTGCAGAAAGTGAAGGCTGTCTGTTTTCGGCGTTCTCACCCTGCTGCTGCTCACTTGTCTGTGCTGCAGTGTAACTTTGGCCCTCCTGCTCACCGCATCATATGTGACCTACCCACAAGGTAGAACTCCACTTTGCACATGCTGGAGAGACTGTGCGAGCAGCAGCATGCGAAAGTGGAGTTTCAGCTGCAGCACACGAGTGAGTCGTTCTGCAGAACAGAACTATTTCACCACCAACAAGTGGGCCTCCATGCGGGAAGTGTGTGCTGTATTGCGCTGTTTCGAGTACTCCACCAACATGGCTAGCGGTGATGATGCCATCAACGGTAATATCCCACTTCGATGTCTTCTTGAAAAAATGCTTGGGGCAATGATGGATGAGGATGTGGCACAGGAGGAAGATGAGAAGGAACAGGGATAATTCCCGGGGTTATCAGGCCAGTCGTTCACAGGTGGCTCAGAGGGTGGGTTCCTGCACCACCAACAGCAGCCAGGTACACAACTGTCCAGCCAGGGCACAGTTTTTGAGGATAAGGAGAATGATGATGAGTAAGAAGAGGATCTGAATTTACAGCAGGGTGGCATCAATGAAGCGTGACTGAGGGGATACCACTGGAGCGTGATCGGAAGATGCGCTACTGATGGCATTCCCACCTGACAGCAGGGGCTCAGTGAAAGCACGAGGCACAGATGTAGGAGGATGAAGTCGCCAACACAGCTGAGGCACTATCAGCACCTCAGAAGGGAGGGTTAGTATGGCCCAAATGTGGAAAAGCTTTTACAGCACACCACAATATCTAGCACCACCATCTGATATGGACAGTCTTAGCAGGAGGCAGCATTTCAGCAACATGGTGGAACAGTACAGGTCCACAGATCTGTGCGTACTGACTGATGGGTCTGCCCCACTTGACTTCTGGGTCTCCAAATTGGGCACATGACCTGAGCTTGCCCTTTACGTCTTGGAGGTGCTGGCCTGCCCTGCAGCAAGTGTATTGTCTGAACATATGTTTAGCACAGCAGGGGTGTGATCATGGACAGGTGCATCTGCCTGTCCACAGCCAACATGGACAAGCTCATATTCAATAAAATGTACCAGCCATGGATACCACACCACTTGTCCATACCTTTGGAAGAGTAGAGAGGTATACCGGCCGCACCCAGCCAGTGTTATACTCCAGTGCACTTTGTGTGTTCTCTTTGCCATTTCCCAATGTTTTGGGGCCTCCACAAAAAAACAAAAAGTTGGTGACCTCCTCCATCTGCACTGCCACGTCCCCCTCCTCCATCTGAACCTTCACATCCACCGCCTCCTTCACTCAGACCTCCATCTCCTGGCTCAAGATTATTATGTCTTATATTGGCAGAGTAGTGAAGTATAACTGCTGCATCCAACCATTGTTTTACTCCAGCACAGTTTGTGCATTCTTTTTGCTATTTCCAAATGTTTTAGGGCCTCCACAAACCAAAAAAATAAAAAAATTAAAATAAAAAGTTGGTGAACCCCAAAAAAATGGCTAAAGGTCACGCACAGAATTAACAGACATATTTAAATAAACAAAACAAAACAGAAACCCTGTTGACTTCTTCCTGTACCTCCTCCACCCACACCACCACATCCACAGCCTCCTCAACTTCCTACTCCAGTTGGACCTCCTTGTCAAGATTATTATTTATAATTGTTATGTATTTTATGTTATCTTAAGTCATTTCTCTATCCACATTTGTTTGCAGCCCTCTAGCCCCCTCTATGACTTTTTACAGCCATTTTAGTGCCCCAAAGTTCACGTCCGTATTGACTTCAATGGGGTTCGGTTTTCGGGGTCAAGTTCGGGTCAAGTTCTTCACCCGAACCAAACTTCGAAACCCAATTTGGCCAAACCAGTCGAACCCGAATATCCAGCGGTCGGCTCATCCCTACCCATGACATGTTCATTCTGTGCAGCTTCACATGAACCCAGCATGCAGAGAGGACAACTGTATGTACATAGAGTATACGTACATACAAGCAAACGACTTTGATGTCATTTTCTGTGACTTTGGTGGATTTTATATGAAGAGCCAATAAAGAACCTTTTTTATTCCATAAGAAGCTGGAATCCTTTTTTCAATAGGATACAGTATATGTAGAACTAAATACAACCTTTATGTTAAATGAAGGTAGGTTGTGTGCTCTATACAAATACTGTAATGTCATTTGTACTACTTGTCTGAAATAATTAGTATGTATTTTCTTACCTCTAATTGAATTGTTTATTGAGAGACATTCTCCAGGATTGATTGGTGAATGCCATTTTCAAAATTAATTAACGGCGCAAGCAAGTTAAAAAAAAGGTAAAATATTCTTCACACACTTAGCCCCAGATCCAGACTATTCTACCTATCACGGTGTCTAAACATTTTATTTACATGACATTTAATATTTTCCTAAACAGTACAAGTAATAATAATACAATATTAGTAGACTATAATGTTTTCCTTGTCTGTTTTCACTGAACACTTTATCAAGTTCCAAAAGTAAATTACCTGCAATAGCGACTGAGGTTACAAGCATCTATAAGTATTGGAAATCAGGGCGCGGCCTTAGATTTCTTTTCTGTAGTAAAATAAATGCCAAATAGTCTCCACACTCTTATTAATGGAAATTAAAGATTTATTTTCCTGACGAATTGCACATTCCTGTAAAAACTTGTAACATGGATGACTTCTTCTATTTCAGGAGAAGAACCTCCAGACACTTACCCTGGGAACACACCTGAGCGTTTTTGAAAAACGCTCAACATGTGAAAAGCCATGCATCCCTATGGGCATGGTTCACATTTGGGCGTTTTACAGCGCGTTTGAACGCGCTGTAAAACGCCCAACGCCCAAACAAGTACATGAGCTTCTTTTGGGCGTTTTAACGCGCCTATGGACAATGTTGCCATAGGGGAGAATCACTGAATCGCGCATATGACGCGCGTTTCTTAGTTACAAAAACGCGCATCCAAAAACGCGCGTCATGCGCGCGATTCAGAAACGCCTAGGTGTGTCCCCAGCCTTAGAGTATCATAGGGAATTACAATGCTTGGACTCCCCGTGATCACTGTCAGCTGTATTGTGTAGGAAAGGCCAGCACCTAATGTCCAAATACTCTCCAGAACCACTCCAGGAGAAGTGAAGTATTACATGGCATCCAATTCAAATTGTAAAATCATGCTAGGTCCTCCAGTGAGTGACACTCTTTGTAACCACTCTCCGTTCTAACCAACTGACTTATACACCTCCTGTTTAAAGGGAATGCCCTATTTTAGAATATGGACATTACGGAGGGGGTGACCTCGCTCAGGACTATAATCAATAAAAGAGATACACTGTACCAATGGCTCCCATTCTGACAAACTCAAACAATTCTTGTATTTCATGAATAGCCATGTAATCGTACATTTTGCCTGCAGCTACTGCAGGGAAAGCACAAGCAGCTCCAAACACTAGGAAATGAACAAGTGCATGCTGCCATGGCTGATATGCAAAAACAAACAAACACTGAACCACAGAACTAGAGATTAGAACTAGATTCTTAAAAATTCGATTCGGTCAGTTCGCCGAATTTTCCGAAAAGATTTGATTCAATCCGAATTTATTCATGACGTTATTTCCTGGCCGCAGAGAGCCTGTATAGGGGTGTAGAACACTGTGCCTTGCAGTAACACGCATAGAGAGTCTGCTGTGGTAGTGAAACAATACCGTGAGTCAGTATGAAACGCAGAGGACAGGCGTCGCTCTTAGAATTACTGCACACTTAACTTATTTGAGCGGTTACAGGGCCAAAACTGAACAACTCACTCAAGTGTGAACTCAGCCTTACAGGTCGATATTAGCGTAAAGAAGAAGCGCACTCCTTTTACAACGCAATCAGCTGATTCCACATAGATGTCTACAGAACCTGTTTTATTAAACACTTATACAAATAGAGGCCCCCAACAGAGTTGAGAGGGTGTGAGCAGTAAGTTTGTGTTGACGTCACTGTTACTGATTATTTTACCCTTGCTCTGATCCATCAAAACAATAACCCCCCAAAATATGGATCCTGTCTGTTAACCTCTTAAGGACGAAGGGCGTACATGTACGCCCTTCGTCCGCACTTTAAAGATGGCGCCCGCTCCCGCACGGAGCGGGCGCCCGAGCTGCGGGTAAAAGCTTGATTCATCAAGCTGACACCCGCAGCTCATGTCCGCGACCGGCAGCGATGCCGATCGCGGACATTTAACCCCTCAGATGCCGTGATCAATCCTGACCACGGCATCTGATCAGCGCAAAACCGAAAGTTTCACTTTCGGTTTTGCTCCAGCTCCCTGATGGCCACAAGGGGAGCCGGGCATGCATGTAGTACCCTAGGTTTCTGTGAATGAAACCTAGGGTACTACCAATATTCCTATGGAGCCTATGACTGTAATAGGCTCCATAGGAATATACGATTTTCTCATATATTCCAATGCTATTGCATTGGAATATATGAGAATAACAATCTGATGATTGCATCTTATAGTTCCCTATGGGAACTATAAGAAAGTAGTAAAAAAAAAAAAAAGTTTAAAAAATAAAAATTAAATAAAAAAATATAAAAATTCAAATCACCCCCTTTCCCCAAAATGAAAATAAAATAAATAAAAAAATAAAAAATTACACATAATGGGTGTCGCAATGTGCGAAAACGCCCATACTATAATAATATTAAAAATATTCACCATACGGTAAACATAAAACGGAAAGAAAGCGTCCAAATGGCTAATTCGCCATTTTTGGACGCTTCATTTCTAAAAAAATGAATAAAAAGTGATCAAAACATCATACGCACCCCATAATGGTATCAATTAAAAGTTCAGATTGCCCATAAAAATGAGCCCCTACACTGCTCCATACGCATAATTACAAAAAAGTTATAGGGGTCAAAACATGGCGACAAAAAATAAAATAAAAAAATTCCCACTTTTAATTTTTTTCACTATCAAAACGCAAGAAAAACTATACATATTAGGTATTGCCGGATTCGTACTGACCTGAAGAATAAAATTAACCAGTCAGTTTTATCGCAAATCGAACGTTGTAATTTAAAAACCCGTAAAACTGTGGTGAAATTGCTTTTTTGCAATTTCACCCCATTTGGAATTTTTCCCGTTTCCCACTACATCACATGCAAAAATAAATGGTAGCGTTAAAAAGTACAACTTGTCCCGCAAAAAATAAGCCGTCATATGGCTATGTGAGCGGAAATATAAAAATGTTATGGCTTTTGGAAGGCAGGGAGCGCAAAACAAAAACGCAAAAATCCCAAAACCCCCGGTCCTTAAGGGGTTAAGCATTCGCCTTCACTCAGTCAGCATTTGGTCAGTAATCCATCAGTATTGTGGATACAAAACAGAGATGGCACATAAATGAAATATTTGCATGTCTTCTGTGTTTTGTACCCACTCCTGCTTTTGGCTACTAAATCACAAGCCAATTCTGATGCAAAATAGGGACCATGTCCTACAAGCCTTACAGCTGCAACATAGACAGAATCCGTTGTGCGTCTCATTTTTCTATCTTCTGACAGATCAGAAGAAGGGTCAAATAAATGATGATGTCAACCAGGCCAAAAAGGCAAAATAGTGGCCCAGTCATGGAGTGGGGAGGGTGGGAACAGCATGAGAAGTCCACAGAGTGGCCCAATGACATAGTGGTGAGGTGGCAGCAGCATGAGGAGACCACAGAGTGGACCAGTGACATAGTGGTGAGGTGGTGAGGTGGTGAGGTGGTAGCAGCATGAGGAGACCACAGAGTGGCCCAGTGACATAGTGTTGAGGTGGCAGCAGAATGAGGAGACCACAGAGTAGAGATGCAACAGCAGCATGAGGAGACCACAGAGTACTGATGTGGCAGCAGCAGAACGGCAAATAAGATGTACTTTTTTTTCACTTATATACTCCAATAAAAGCTGTAGAACAACGTAAATGCAACACAGAACGGCAAATAGGATGTTCTTTTAATAACACTTATACACCTCAAAAAAGGCTGTAGTACAAAGTAACTGCGCCGCAGAACGGAGAATAAAACGTACTTTTTTTTACACATATACACATATGCACCCCAAAAAAGGCTGTAGTACAAAGTAACTGCACTGCAGAATGGCAAATAAGACGTCCTTTTTTTTTACACTAATACACCCCAAAAAAAACTGTAGAAGAATTTAAATGCACCGCAGAACGGTTAATCCCAGAACGGTTAATAGGACGTATGTATATTTTCTATAAATACACCCTGCAATACAGCACTTGCACCCCAATAAAAAGAATAGTTTGCTGGAGTTACAGAGGTATCATCTATTGCAAACCTAAAAGCAGCAGTATAATATCAATTTGGATCCTCAATAAGTACAGCAATGTGTAATAGAATTGCTCCTATTACCCAGGCTGTACATTCTCCTATTGTACCCTCTTCTCCTTTTTTAGCATAGATAATGCCTCCCTATCCTTTCCCTACACCTTAAATAATCTTTCCCTGAACTTTTAAATTGTTTTTTTCAGCACAATGAATTCTTTTCTAGCACTGTCCCTAGCGCTTGCTGACATCTCCCCCTGCACTAAGCACACTGGAAAATGGCAGAATCCAAAATGTCTCAGGTTATTTATAGGGCTGTGACATCACAGGGGCTGCCGGCTGCTGATTGGCTGCATGCATATCATTGTGGGTGATCCCTCGTTCCCAGAGTTCTTTGCTCCATGTCCTAACAAGTGCAGAAGCTATTTTAAGAAAAAATGTGATTCGTTACCACAAACCGTGAGGAAATTCAGATCGAATTCCACTTCGTCAACTTCGATTTGCTCATCTCTACACAGAACCAAATCTAGAACCAAAGGTAAAGCCAGAACACACAGTAGATAGTAGTATGAAAATGGAAATGCTAAATCCAGACTCTGTGTCAATAAATTTGTTCCGTATCTTTCTTCTGCCTATTCTGGCTACATTCTCCTTGCTTGTCCATGCAATATTTCACACTCTAGTACTTATTTCCTCAGAGTATCTCTAAATGATTTGTATTTCTTGCTTTTGGCTTCTTTATCTACTGTTCCCATTCTGTTCAAAGCAGCAGTGGTGGCAAGTTGAAAGCAGGAGATTGCAGTAGCTATAGGGGATGCATAGTTAACAGTTGCACCTGCATCAGGAACGTGAGAGGGACCAAAGGCCTTAAGGCCACGTAAGAAATATCAATACCATATGAAAGGCGGGGACTGGTCAAACATTTTACATCAGGGCTTAAAGGTTAGGAACGCCTTTAGGTTGAATTTTTTATTGCATTGACTGTAGTATAGGAAAAATAACATATTTTCTATGGGCTTTTATTTAAAAGTTTGCTCCATTTGGCGTCTGTAACCTGCATGTATCCTCATACATTACAGGCTTCTCATTCCCATTCAGTGTTAAATCCATCATACAAGCAGTCTGATGGCTCTCTGTAGCCTCTCTCTCTGATCTCTTGAACATTCGTAAAGCAGACATTCTGTTTGATTTAGGTTTATTTGATTTGCTTGTAAATGTTTCATCTTTGGGTTCAGGACAGTATAGAAAGGGGACAAGGACCGAGCTGTCAGCAAGCTTATCTGATAGATTTTGAACTGCAGAGAACTGAGCATACCCACAGGGTGCAGAAGTAATATAGTGCAACATTTATGAAAATGTTTCCCATAATCAAGGTAATGCAATTAGTGTTGAGCAGAAGCCAAATTTCCTGATGCTTCGTGGTAACAAATCAATTTTCCCTGAAATGGTGTAAAAATAAACATACTTGCCTGATCTGTTTTAGCGTGAAGAGGGCGCCGTGACTATCTTGATCCCGCATATCATCATGCACTGTGCAATAATTTGCGTTTGCGCAGGAGATCTTCAATCAAGATGGCCGAGGCGCCATCTTCACTCTCAAACGGATGAGTTGTGTATTATTATTTTTTTTAACCCCCAAAACACCTCCATTTCTAGATCAGATACCGCGATCAGCAATGAGCGTCGCATCTGAGGGGTTCAATGCCGGGGCGGGGGGGTGGGATTTGTGTGCAATCTCCGCTCCCTGTCATTGCGCCCACTACTTACAAAGACGGAGTAATTTGTCACAAAGCAAATTTCTTTGTGAAATGCGTTTTTCATAACTTCGCTCATCTCTAAATGGAATAAAAAAATGTCACCCTAAGAAAATGTATACCGCATACCATGCAGTATAAATCACCGCGGTTTCTTCCATGGTTGTTCACTTTGAATGTTGCAGACCCGCTCATGGCTTAAGCAGGGCCGGTGCAAGGATTTTTTCCGCCCTAGGCAAGATAAAAATTGCCGCCACCCCCCCTCCTATCAGATGATCTGCCCATATCATGACATCACATATGTTCCACCCCTTTCCCCGCCTCCTCCCTCCACACTGATACTTCGCTGGCCGCGCTGTGCAGCATAGCGGCCAGCGAAGTATCCGTAATCCGCTTTATAAGACGCACGGCCATTTTCCCCCCACGCAGAAAGTGCGTCTTATAAGGCAAAAAATACAGTAAATAATAAACATATTGCACATTGTCTACTGACTACGTACCACCAGGACAATAAGATGAGCTGGTCTCTGGCTGCAGTCTGGCTCTTATTCTGGCTCTGGGGACTGAAGACAAACACGGTACGTACACCATTCACCAATGTCGCCCTGGGGTCCTGTGGCTGGCTGCTCGGCTGCTTGCTGCTCAGTGTGCGGCCTTCTCTTCCTCTTCCACTCCACCCCTCTCTCTGCGTCACGTGCTCAAGGTTGGGTCAGGGAGGGGTCAGGAGGTTCAAATCTAGATCATTCAGGCCAGGGCGGCAGAGCTCCGCCTCCGCTCCCCACCCTCAGCAGCCTGAAGCCAGCAGCCAGGTAAGCTAGCAGCAGTTATAGTCACTCAGACCACAAGAGAGACAGACAGCACAGCAGTGTCAGACTGTCATTGTCACTGTCAGTGACGCTCTGACAGACTGTCTCTCTGGTCCGCCTGCTGCCCCGGTGTGCCCCAGCCCCACCCCCACGGCTTCACTGAGGCAGGCGGCAGCGGCTCAGCCTCTGCCTCGATTCTCCTCCAACATGTCAGACAACACAAAGCAGACACAGACAGTAGGCGCAGGTAGGCTGCGCAGCACTGAGCCGGCGGCCGGATATCGTTTGAGCGCTCAGCCGCAACCGCTCAGGCAGCACAGCATGAGAGGCACCGCCGGCCAGCCACCACTTAAGTTAACTTTTATAACCAACGTTTTTTTTTCTTTTTTAACTGCAAAGGGCACCCCCCTTCTAAATGGCGCCCTAGGCGACTGCCTAGGTCGCCTTACTGGTGGCGCCGGCCCTGGGCTTAAGCATCATTGAATGTCCTTTTATGGCACAGTCGTGGCCTTAAACTCCTAGCAAACAATGGGAGGAATACACCACATGGTCGCCACCAGAATTTTGTCATAGAGTCTGCTTCAAAATCCCAGTAACATGAACCACCACGTAAACATTCTCTAAAACTGTCCATAGCCTTCAGGAGGTTCAAGTTATACTACCTACCTGAAGGTGTCAACCTATGGGTCATCAAGTTCTTTTGGAGGATGTTAGTGAAAATCTCAATGTCTACAAGGGTTTTCTAAATAGCAATCTAAATTTGACTTAGGGAAAACTTTTTTTTGCTTTTTTCAGTATTAAGTCTAACCCTTAAGCACAGTACTAATTAGCCTAACTGCTGCTAACTAAGAAGACATATTCTAGTCTTCTTTAACCATAGATTCTTTTTCATGTAAAATGATTATCTGTTTGCATGTGCCTAAGGCATCAGAATTGATTTTCACATGCATTACCCACTATCTTTTGATGCTGCTTCATACGACAGCCTCCATTTAATGCTACTTCTGGGTGTTATTTCTGCTTCATATAAAGCATTGAAGTGAACAGGATATTTTGCTTCAAAGACACCACGTGACCAGGATTTAGTTGCAGCATCTTTTCTGTTTTTCCCTTTTGTTTCAATGCAATTTTTTTTGTCTGCCTCATTCTGTGTGGAGAGGAGAGAAAAGATTGTGACAGACAGGGCCCTCTGGATGACACACTTTACTACAGCAAAAAACACTAAGAAGAAAATTGATTGCATGCCAGTTGTTTCATAACACTCTCAAGCTGTCAGCTCAGATTTAATTCACCGCACAAAAAGAATAGCCATAAGAAAGAAACAGACCGCGGAAAGATAATAATGTTTCTTTTTTTTTTTTAACAGATTTCTATGCTTCTTTTTTTTTTTATTGCTTGGATTTTACAACTTCTACTAATTTCTTTTGTAACAAATACTTATTAGGCTACTTTCACACTAGCATTTTTACTGGATCCGGCAGGGTTCAATAAAAATGCTTCCGTTACTGATAATACAACCATCCATATCCATTATAAATGGATACAGTTGTATTATCTTTAACATTGCCAAGACTGATCTGTCATGAACTCCATTAAAAGTCAATGGGGGACGGATCCGTTTTCTATTGTGGCAAATCCTGTCAGAGAAAATGGATCCGTCCCCATTGACTTGCATTGGGTGTCATGCCGGATCCGTCTTGCTCCGCATACCAGGACGGAAAGCACACTACAACATGTTGCGGTTTGCTCTCCGGTCTGGAAATGCAACTAAACGGAATGGAATGCATTTTGGAGCACCCAGTTCAGTTTAGTTTTGTCTCCATTGACAATTTTTTTTTTTTCGGTATTAAGCCCCTATGATGGATCTCAATACCGGAAAACTGAAATGCTAGTGTGAAATTAGCCTTATATTGTATAAGTATTTATACCATATGGATAATATTTTACGGGCATAAGAGTATTCTGCATTTCTGTGTATCGGAAGAAACATTATTTTATACATACTCATGCCAGTGTCTCACAAAAATGATGCTCAACATATTTATATTGGTAAACTGTGGTATTGACTACAAAAAGTACATTTTTAAATGCAGAGATGTACTGTAGCTAAGTTTTCCTTTACTCAGGGAAATGAGTCTGGAACATCCCCACCTTCCAGCAGCTATGCCTATTTTTCACAAGACGGTAGAACTGGGCTCTGCTTATAACCTTTTCAGGGTACTAATGGTGTCTCCCGGTACTCAGCTACCCCCAGGACTTACAGTAGAGTCAAACTGTATAACAAACAGATGGTCGCAAGAACAACATTATGAAGCAAGTATCAACAGTGGCATGTAACAATTATACAGAAGTGAAATTCCCTAATAAATAACACAATACAAATGATAGTGGTGAAAGGATGATGGCACAAATGGATAAAGAAGATGTCAGGTAATGAAGCAGACAGATTATTATGATGACAGTCCGGTAATGAAGCAGATAGATCAAAATAACCACGGATAACAGGCAATAACTGACTCGTATTCTAGCTTTATGTGAATGCTCTGCTAAATCTATCCCTAATATTAAACCTCACACTAAACACCATTGATGCTTACTTTCCCTTAAAGCGGTTGTGTCTCTTCAGCAAATGGCATTTATCATGTAGAGAAAGTTAATACAAGGTACTTACTAATGTATTGGTATTATCCATGTTGCTTCCTTTGCTGGCTGGATTCATTTTTCCATCACATTATACACTATTCGTTTCCATGGTTACAAACTCTCTGCAATCCATCAGCAATGGCCATGCGTGTACACTATAGGAAAAAAGTGCTGGACTCACTGAGGCTGGTGCTTTTTACTATAGTGGCCACCGGGGATGAATTGAAGGGTGGTTGTATCCATGGAAACAAGCAGTGTATAATGTGATGGAAAAATGAATCCAGTCAGCAAAGGAGGATAATAACAATGCATTAGTAAGTGCCTTGTATTAACTTCCTCTACATAATAAATGACATTTGTTGAGGTGACACAATCCCTTTAAAACCTCTACAGAAAAGCCTGATCTGAAATTCTAACCCTAACATGAATAGCAGGAGGGTACAAGGACCCAGACAAGAAAGCTAAACTGCAGTGCTGAACTGGAATGAAAGCAAAACAGATTCAAACAGCAAACGCACAAGCAAATTACATAATTCAAAATGAGTTACACAATTCAGAATAAAACAAATGCAAGAACTAAACAACGCATACATGGAGACACTAGACAAGTACTGTACCTAGATACCTGATGCAAGATGCAAAGATTTGCTGTATACAGACGTACATAGCTTATGCTTAGTGTTGAGCGAACAGTTCGAGAATAGTTCGGGTTCGTACCGAACTTTGGGGTGTCCGTGACACGGACCCGAACACGGACATTTTCAAAAAAGTTCGGGTTCGAGTTCGGAGTTCGGCATGTTCTCTCGGCGCATTTTGAAAGTACTATATAGCAGAATAGTACAGGCTTAAAGCTGAAATCGCATTGCGATTACAACTTTGAGCTACCGATCACCATGGGAACGCCTCCTCCAGTAGAATGTACTGTCGGATCTGAGAATTAAGTTGAAATCGCAATGCGATTATTAGAACTCAAATAAATCGCATCACACTACACGTTCTAATTGCATTCGATTTTAACTTTACTGTTTGGTTTTGTATCGCGATAATACAAAATTTGAATAATCGTGTGCGTGCTGTTCTAGCACGCAGTGCTATTCGTATCCCACTATTAAGTTCTAATCGCATTCGATGTTAACTTATGCATTTTTTTTTTTTGCCAAGCATCAAATAGAATGCGATGCCTGTCAAAAAAAAAGCATAAGTTAAAATCGAATGCGATTAGAACTTAAGAGTGGGATACGAATAGCACTAGTGTTGTGTTGTTGAGCGCACATTTCGAGAATAGTTCCGGTCCATACAGAATTTTGGGGTGTTCGTGACACGAGAATCACAAAAATAAACGTGGCCTAAATGGGTGGGACTGCTCCAGACCCCAAACACTGTGGCGTGTTTCTAACTGGGGGGGCAGTTCCTCCGCATGTGGTTCGCAGCGAACGGCTATCCCCAGCAAAAATTGCATACAATGGAGGATGCCGGCGCGAACCACAAGCACCACACAAACATCCTACACAAAATAAAACATGTGCGGATGAAAATATATAAACACATAACTCACAGAAAAAAGATGCACCACATGGATAAGCAACTGACAACACTGGCTAATCCCTCACTCTGGTGTTAAAAGCTGAGAGATTCGCCAATATTTCCAATCAGGAACATATCGGAGCCCCTTTAGGCACCACTACACGGTATCTCAGCATGACATGGGGTCCTACCACTAGACTACCTATGGTGTGTGAACAAGGTCTGAACAGGTATTAAGTAGCCTACAGCCCCATCCCACTCACCTGCACTGCAGGACCAACAATGCAATGGGGAACACATGAGGCCGCAAGCTACACCTACAACAGACCATGTGACACCGGCTTCCAGGTGCAACAGAATGTTTACAAGCCATATGCAATGGCACATTCAATACATATAAAACAAGAATCACAAAAATAAACGTGGCCTAAATGGGTGGGACTGCTCCAGAACCCGAACATTTTCATAAAAATTCGGGTTCGGTTTTGTAGTTCGTCATTTTTTGTGGCGCATTTTGAAAGGCTGCAAAGCAGCCAATCAACATGCATCATACTACTTGCCCTAAGATGCCATCGCAGCCATGCCTACTATTGGCAAGGCTGTGATTGGCCAAGTGCAGCATGTGACTCAGCCTCTTTATAAGCTTGTGCGCACGTCGGGACGTGCTCACTCCCGATGTGAATAGAACAGGGATAGATGCAGCTGCTGTGAGGGCGAGATAGGCAGGGAATAATCGAGGAAAAAAACCTGAGAAGAAGTGAATGATCTAAACCTGTGCATCAGAACAACTCAGCTGAGCTGTTCACTGAAAGTTTATTTTTTTACACTGGCCAGATCGATTTTTACCGGCACATGTAACTGGGCTGACCGGCGGCCATTTTGGGACCTGTGGTGGGCCAGCTCAAGCTGCCACAGAGTCCAAAGAAAAGCTCCAAAGAATTGAAAAATCTACTCCTGTGACACAGAACAACAGCGATTCAGCTGCTCAGTCAAAGTCAATTTTTTTCTGGCTGGGCAGACCATTTTCTGGCACATGTTACTGGGCTGATAGGCGGCGGCCATTTTGGGACTTGTGGTGCTACAGCAAAAGCTGCCACAGCGTCCATTAATCTCATGTAATAGTCGATTTTTCATAGATATACTACATCAGGGGTTTGGCTGTGCTTGTGTCACCCCTACCAACTGCCAATATATTTAATATATCAGTGGTGAAACTGAAAGTAACCCACTTGGATAGCAAATCCCATGAATGTGCTGTTCCAGCTAGGCTAGCCAGTGTCACTACAGCCAGGTCCAATACTGTCAGCTCAGAAATAAAAATTTTTTTTTTTTGCCAGAAATATAAATTAAAAAATCTTTCCCTGTAACAAACATAATTCTGGTGTTAGACCAGAAGAAGCACTTCAGTAAATAATACTGTAAAAGGTTTAGGCAATAATTCTCCCAGTGTGGGCAATTTATGTACCAAAACGAGCATTTTAAAAATTCCGGTGTTCTGAAATACCAGCAGTCCTCTTGTAATTAATACCAGAAAAAGGCATTATAGTGTCCAGTGTTGTCATTTTGGTTCCAAAAAGGCCAATTTAATCAATCTGGTGTTGGTGACACCCGAAATAGTAGGCCACACGTTGTTACTCCTGTAAAAGGAAATAGTTCTCCCACTGTGGGAATTCATTTAACATAAGTAGCATTTTAAAAATTCTGGTGTCCAATTTGCAGCAGTCCTCTTGTAATTAATACCAGAAAAAGGCATTATAGTGTCCAGTGTTGTCATTTTGGTTCCAAAAAGGCCAATTTAATCAATCTGGTGTTGGTGACACCCGAAATAGTACGCCGCACGTTGTTACTCCTGTAAAAGGAAATAGTTCTCCCACTGTGGGAATTCATTTAACATAAGTAGCATTTAAAAAATTCTGGTGTCCAATTTGCAGCAGTCCTCTTGTAATTAATACCAGAAAAAGGCATTATAGTGTCCAGTGTTGTCATTTTGGTTCCAAAAGGCCAATTTAATCAATCTGGTGTTGGTGACACCCGAAATAGTAGGCCACACGTTGTTACTCCTGTAAAAGGAAATAGTTCTCCCACTGTGGGAATTCATTTAACATAAGTAGCATTTAAAAATTCTGGTGTCCAATTTGCAGCAGTCCTCTTGTAATTAATACCAGAAAAAGGCATTATAGTGTCCAGTGTTGTCATTTTGGTTCCAAAAAGGCCAATTTAATCAATCTGGTGTTGGTGACACCCGAAATAGTACGCCGCACGTTGTTACTCCTGTAAAAGGAAATAGTTCTCCCACTGTGGGAATTCATTTAACATAAGTAGCATTTAAAAAATTCTGGTGTCCAATTTGCAGCAGTCCTCTTGTAATTAATACCAGAAAAAGGCATTATAGTGTCCAGTGTTGTCATTTTGGTTCCAAAAAGGCCAATTTAATCAATCTGGTGTTGGTGACACCCGAAATGAGTACGCCATACGTTGTTACTCCTGTAAAAGGAAATACTTCTCCCACTGTGGGAATTCATTTAACATAAGTAGCATTTAAAAAATTCTGGTGTCCAATTTGCAGCAGTCCTCTTGTAATTAATACCAGAAAAAGGCATTATAGTGTCCAGTGTTGTCATTTTGGTTCCAAAAGGCCAATTTAATCAATCTGGTGTTGGTGACACCCGAAATAGTAGGCCGCACGTTGTTACTCCTGTAAAAGGAAATAGTTCTCCCACTGTGGGAATTCATTTAACATAAGTAGCATTTAAAAAATTCTGGTGTCCAATTTGCAGCAGTCCTCTTGTAATTAATACCAGAAAAAGGCATTATAGTGTCCAGTGTTGTCATTTTGGTTCCAAAAGGCCAATTTAATCAATCTGGTGTTGGTGACACCCGAAATAGTAGGCCGCACGTTGTTACTCCTTTGAAAGGAAATAGTTCTCCCACTGTGGGAATTCATTTAACATAAGTAGCATTTAAAAAATTCTGGTGTCCAATTTGCAGCAGTCTTCTTGTAATTAATACCAGAAAAAGGCATTATAGTGTCCAGTGTTGTCATTTTGGTTCCAAAAAGGCCAATTTAATCAATCTGGTGTTGGTGACACCCGAAATAGTAGGCCGCACGTTGTTACTCCTTTGAAAAGGAAATAGTTCTCCCACTGTGGGAATTCATTTAACATAAGTAGCATTTAAAAAATTCTGGTGTCCAATTTGCAGCAGTCTTCTTGTAATTAATACCAGAAAAAGGCATTATAGTGTCCAGTGTTGTCATTTTGGTTCCAAAAGGCCAATTTAATCAATCTGGTGTTGGTGACACCCGAAATAGTAGGCCGCACGTTGTTACTCCTTTGAAAGGAAATAGTTCTCCCACTGTGGGAATTCATTTAACATAAGTAGCATTTAAAAAATTCTGGTGTCCAATTTGCAGCAGTCCTCTTGTAATTAATACCAGAAAAAGGCATTATAGTGTCCAGTGTTGTCATTTTGGTTCCAAAAGGCCAATTTAATCAATCTGGTGTTGGTGACACCCGAAATAGTAGGCCGCACGTTGTTACTCCTGTAAAAGGAAATAGTTCTCCCACTGTGGAATTCATTTAACATAAGTAGCATTTAAAAAATTCTGGTGTCCAATTTGCAGCAGTCTTCTTGTAATTAATACCAGAAAAAGGCATTATAGTGTCCAGTGTTGTCATTTTGGTTCCAAAAAGGCCAATTTAATCAATCTGGTGTTGGTGACACCCGAAATAGTACGCCGCACGTTGTTACTCCTGTAAAAAGGAAATACTTCTCCCTCTGTGGGAATTCATTTAACATAAGTAGCATTTAAAAAATTCTGGTGTCCAATTTGCAGCAGTCCTCTTGTAATTAATGAAGCGCAAATTGCCACCTAGTCACCCTCGAGCCCTTGGCCTGAATGCCAGCATTTCTAAACTACTGGCCTTTGAAATGCTGTCATTCCGGCTGGTGGACACAGACAGCTTCAAACAGCTGATGGCCATGGCTGTCCCCCAGTATGTGGTTCCCAGCCGCCACTACTTCTCCAAGACAGCCGTGCCTTCCCTGCACATGCAAGTGTCCGATAAAATCAAGTGTGCACTGCGCAACGTCATTTGTGCCAAGGTCGACCTAACCACAGATACGTGGACCAGTAAGCACGACCAGGGACGCTATATCTCACTAACTGCACACTGGGTGAATGTAGTGGCGGCTGGGCCCCAGGCGGAGAGTTCCTTGGCGCACGTCCTTCCGCCGCCTAGGATCGCAGGGCATCATTCTTTGCCTCCTGTAGCCTCCTCCTCCTACTCGGCTTCCTCCTCCTCTGCTTCCACCAGCTCCTCCAGTCAGCCACACACCTTCACCACCAACTTCAGCACAGCCGGGGTAAGCGTCAGCAGGCCATTCTGAAACTCATATGTTTGGGGACAGGCCCCACACCGCGCAGGAGTTGTGGCGGGGTATTGAACAACAGACCGACCAGTGGTTTGCTGCCGGTGGGCCTCAAGCCCGGCCTGGTGGTGTGCGATAATGGGCGAAATCTCGTGGCAGCTCTGGGACTAGCGGTTTGGCGCATCCCTTGCCTGGCGCATGTGCTGAATTTGGTGGTGCAGAGGTTCATTCACCACTACCCCAACATGTCAGAGCTGCTGCATAAAGTGCGGGCCGTCTGTGCGCGCTTCCGGCGTTCACATCCTGCCGCTGCTCGCTCTGTCTGCGCTACAGCGGAACTTGGCCTTCCCGCTCACCGCCTCATATGCGGCGTGCCCACCCGGTGGAACTCCACCTTGCACATGCTGGAGAGACTGTGCGAGCAGCAGCAGGCCATAGTGGAGTTTCAGCTGCAGCACGCTCGCGTCAGTCGCACTGCGGAACAGCACCACTTCACCACCAATGATTGGGCCTCCATGCGAGACCTGTGTGCCCTGCTGCACTGCTTTGAGTACTCCACCAAAATGGCCAGTGGCGATGACACTGTTATCAGCGTTACAATACCAATTCTATGTCTCCTAGAGAAACGCTTAGGGCAATGATGGAAGAGGAGGTGGCCCAGGTGGAGGAGGAGGAGGAGGAGGAGGGCTCGTTTCTAAGACTTTCAGGCCAGTCTGTTAGAAGTAGCTCAGAGGAGGTTTTTGAAGCAGCAGAGGGCAGGTTCACAAGTCGCCAGCCAAGGCACTCTAATGGAGGACGAGGAGGATGAGGAGGAGGTGGAGGAGGACGAGGATGAAGCAGGTTCACAGCAGGGTGGCAGCCCACACAGCTCAGGCCCATCACTAGTGCGTGGCTGGGGGATACGGTGGACGATGACGATACGCCTCCCACAGAGGACAGCTTGTCCTTACCTCTGGGAGCCTGGCACACATGAGCGATTACATGCTGCAGTGCCTGCGCAGCGACAGCAGAGTTGCCCACATTTTAACGATGTGCTGACTACTGGGTGGCCACCCTGCTGGATCCCGGTACAAAGACAATGTGCCCACTTTACTTCCTGCACTGGAGCGTGATAGGAAGATGCTGCGAGTACTAGCGCACGCTGGTAGACGCGCTCCTGAGAGCATTCCCAACTGTCACAGGGAACAGGTGGAAGGCCAAGGCCAAGGCAGAGGAGGAGCTAGAGGTCGCCACGCAGCAGTATCACGGCCAGCTCCTCTGAGGGCAGGGTTAGCATGGCAGAAATGTGGACAAGTTTTGTCTCCACGCCACAGCTAACTGCCCCACCACCTGATACGGAGCGTGTTAGCAGGAGGCAGCATTTCACTAACATGGTTGAACAGTATGTCTGCACACCCCTCCACGTACTGACGGACGGTTCGGCCCCATTCAACTTCTGGGTTTCAAAATTGTCCACGTGGCCAGAGTTAGCATGTTATGCCTTGGAGGTGCTTTCCTGCCCGGCGGCCAGCGTTTTATCAGAACGCGTATTCAGCACGGCGGGGCGTCATTACTGACAAGCGCAGCCGCCTGTCCACAGCCAATGTGGACAAGCTGACGTTCATAAAGATGAACCAGGCATGGATCCCACAGGACCTGTCCCTCCCTTGTGCAGAGTAGTCCTTAATAACTGCCTAAAACATGTCTTGTTGTACTACGGGCCACTTCTTTATTTAATACAAATTTTATGTAACCCACAGTTGAATGAAACTCTCCTCTGTCTGGGCGCCGGGGCCTAACTAGATGAAAGTGGCCTGTTAAACTATCGGGTGACATAAAGCCATAACCTCTGCCATGCTACCTCTGTCCTCTGTCTGGGTGCTGAGGCCTAAGTCAAATAAAGCGGTCTTCTGCTGTGCTGGGGATATGAAGCTAATCTCTGACCTCTCTCCTCTGTCTGGGTCCAAAGGCCTAAGTCACTGAAAGAGGCCTTCTCCTGTGGTGTGTGATATGATGCCTGAATTTGTGCTGTGGGACCTCTCTCCTCTTCCTGGGTGCAGGGGTCAAAGTATCTAAAAGTGTCCTTCTCTTGCGGTGGTTGATATGATGCCTGAATATGTGCTGTGGGGCCTCTCTCCTCTGTTTGGGTGAAGGGGTCAAAGTAACTTTATGGTGGCTTCTCCTGTGGTGGTTGATATTATGCCTGATTCTCTGCTGTGGGACCTCTCCTCTGTCTGGGTGAAGGGGTCAAAGTAACTAAATGGTGGCCTACTCCTGTGGTGGTTGATATGATGCCTGATTCTCTGCTGTAGGGACCTCTCCTCTGTCTGGGTGAAGGGTCAAAGTAACTAAATGGTGGCCTACTCCTGTGGTGGTTGATATGATGCCTGATTCTCTGCTGTGGGACCTCTCTCCTCTGTCTGGGTGAAGGGGTCAAAGTAACTAAATGGTGGCCTACTCCTGTGGTGGTTGATATGATGCCTGATTCTCTGCTGTAGGGCCTCTCTCCTCTGTCTGGGTGAAGGGGTCAAAGTAACTAAATGGTGGCCTTCTCCTGTGGTGGTTGATATGATGCCTGATTCTCTGCTGTGGGACCTCTCTCCTCTGTCCTGGGTGCAGGGTCAAAGTAACTAAATGGTGGCCTACTCCTGTGGTGGTTGATATGATGCCTGATTCTCTGCTGTAGGGCCTCTCTCCTCTGTCTGGGTGAAGGGGTCAAAGTAACTAAATGGTGGCCTACTCCTGTGGTGGTTGATATGATGCCTGATTCTCTGCTGTGGGGCCTCTCTCCTCTGTCTGGGTGAAGGGTCAAAGTAACTAAATGGTGGCCTACTCCTGTGGTGGTTGATATGATGCCTGATTCTCTGCTGTGGGACCTCTCTCCTCTGTCTGGGTGAAGGGGTCAAAGTAACTAAATGGTGGCCTACTCCTGTGGTGGTTGATATGATGCCTGATTCTCTGCTGTGGGACCTCTCTCCTCTGTCTGGGTGAAGGGTCAAAGTAACTAAATGGTGGCCTACTCCTGTGGTGGTTGATATGATGCCTGATTCTCTGCTGTAGGGCCTCTCTCCTCTGTCTGGGTGAAGGGGTCAAAGTAACTAAATGGTGGCCTACTCCTGTGGTGGTTGATATGATGCCTGATTCTCTGCTGTGGGACCTCTCTCCTCTGTCTGGGTGAAGGGGTCAAAGTAACTAAATGGTGGCCTACTCCTGTGGTGGTTTATATTATGCCTGGTTCTCTGCTGTGGAACCTCTCTCCTCTTCCTGGGTGCAGGGGTCAAAGTAACTAAATGGTGGCCTACTCCTGTGGTGGTTGATATGATGCCTGATTCTCTGCTGTAGGGCCTCTCTCCTCTGTCTGGGTGAAGGGGTCAAAGTAACTTTATGGTAGCTTCTCCTGTGGTGGTTGATATTATGCCTGATTCTCTGCTGTGGAACCTCTCTCCTCTTCCTGGGTGCAGGGGTCAAAGTAACTAAATGGTGGCCTACTCCTGTGGTGGTTGATATGATGCCCGATTCTCTGCTGTAGGGCCTCTCTCCTGTGTCTGGGTGAAGGGGTTAAAGTAACTAAATGGTGGCCTACTCCTGTGGTGGTTGATATGATGCCTGATTCTCTGCTGTGGGGCCTCTCTCCTCTGTCTGGGTGAAGGGGTCATAGTAACTAAATGGTGGCCTACTCCTGTGGTGGTTGATATGATGCCTGATTCTCTGCTGTGGAGCCTCTCTCCTCTGTCTGGGTGAAGGGGTCAAAGTAACTAAATGGTGGCCTACTCCTGTGGTGGTTGATATGATGCCTGATTCTCTGCTGTGGGAACTCTCTCCTTTGTCTGGGTGCTGGGGTCGAAATAATAGTAAGTGACCTTCTCCATTGGTGGGTGACTTGAAGCCTGATTCTGTGCTATGGGACCTCACTCCAATTAATATTGTTTAATTTTTATTTATTTTATGTTAACTCATCATTTCCCTATCTACATTTGTTTGCAGGGGATTTACCTACATTTTGCTGCCTTTTGCAGCCCTCTAGCCTTTCGGGTGTGTTTACAGCCTTACCAAAAACCTTACCAGATCTAGCACATAAACCAGTTGAACTTGAAACCCTTGAAAGATTACAGTAATGAAAAATAATTATTAATATGGGCAACACTATCTGTACCCTTTGTTTCCAATCAAACAAAACGCAATAAATTTGATTTAACATTATAGTTTTATAAAATAATCTTTAACAAAATAGAATTATTTTTTAACATAAATATATAAATAACCAAAAAATTAGGGTAATTTTTAAATTTTCTCTGCTCCTCCAGCAGATCATCGATGTCCTTAAGATGAGCCTCCTCCATGGCTCGCATGTGGTGGGAGAACTGCATCTTGAGCTGCCTCATCTTCCTGGTTTGCTGCTCCCTGAACTGCTGCATTTGCAGCTGGTGCTTCCTTCGCATTATTTTTATTTTTTTAACATGATGTTTTCAGCTGTAAAATAAATGAAATAAAATTTGAAATGTACATTAAAATACAATCATTAATTGTTATATAAAGCTGAGATGATATTTTTATTGAAAATCACTGGTTAGACCACACATGGAGTACTGTGTACAGTTCTGGGCTCCTGTGAACAAGACAGACATAGCAGAGCTGGAGAGGGTTCAGAGGAGGGCAACTAAAGTAATAACTGGAATGAGGGATCTACAGTACCGTGAAAGGTTATCAAAATTAGGGTTATTCACTTTAGAAAAAAGACGACTGAGGGAGATCTAATAACTATGTATAAATATATCAGGGGTCAGTACAGAGATCTCTCCCATCATCTATTTATCCCCAGGACTGTGACTGTGACAAGGGACATCCTCTGCGTCTGAGGAAAGAAGGTTTGTACACAAACATAGAAAAGGATTCTTCACTGTAAGAGCAGTGAGACTATGGAACTCTCTGCCTGAGGAGGTGGTGATGGTGAGTACAATAAAGGAATTCAAGAGGGGACTGGATTTATTTCTGGAGTGTAATAATATTACAGGCTATAGCTACTAGAGAGGGTCGTTGATCCAGGAGTTATTCTGATTGCCTGATTGAGTCGGGAAGGAATTTTTTCCCCTTATGTGAGTAAAATTGGCTTCTGCCTCACAGGGGTTTTTTGCCTTCCTCTGGATCAACTTGTAGGAAACAGGCCGAACTGGATGGACAAATGTCTTTTTCGGTCTTATATACTATGTTACTATGTTACTATGTAAATCTGTTATATATTGGTTTAGGTAGGATTAATAATAGTTCCTTTTAGTTTTGGGTTATTGACTTAGTAGTTACGTTAATGGTTTTGATGTTGATCAATTACTTTTAGTGTTTATTTTTATATTACTGTTATGTGTTGTACTTTATTTGTTGCCTGTTTTATTATATTTTCTTCATTTAAAAAATAATATAGTTTGTTAAAATATATTCTTAGAAAAATTTATATATTGCATGCTTGTTATATCGTACTTCAAAAATGGATGTGGCAGTTAGATACGTTATGGAAATCAGTATCCCATCCGTAACATTAGCTTTCTGGGACACTGAATAAATAAAATATCCACATCATCCATTTACCTTCTTGTCGGGGTAGTGACCATCTCTCTTCTGCCTCCTCAGAGTCATCACCCTCCTCCACTGCAGCAGGTGGGCTATGGGCCCGATAGCCTGATGGCCCTGCCTCTTCCTGCTCCGTCCGAGTGGTCTGTCTCCTCCTCCACCTCCACCGCCTTCTTCTTTTAGAGAGCTTGGCTCACTTTGGGAAGCGGAGCATCTGTAATGATGATGATGACCAAATTTTTAAAATGCCAAGATAAACAAGTAAAGCCAAATTACAGTTAAGGGTACACAAATTAATCTATGGTAGTGTCTGGATGGCATAATAATTAACTACACCTATCTTTCTTCTCCTTTTGGCTTAGATCAAGTGTAGTATCATCAGTGTCTGCCTTGACCTGCCGGACCAGGACCCTGTGGGTACTCCCTGCACTCTGCCTTTGAGCATCGTTGATTAAGTTCAGCTTCAACTCACTGCTGCTATTGGGTGTTGGGCCACTCCCAGGGAACAAGAGTGATTCGAGTCTATGACTTCATTTGGGCATGTGGCCTAATTGTCCTGATCGATGCTTGTTGTCTACACTCTGTCCAGACGTGCGAGGAGTTTGGACAAGCTTCAGGGCCAAAGTCAACTGTGTAAAGTCAAAAAACATATGTGGCCCAGAAAGAGGTCTCATATTGCCACTTTTAGCACCCTTTCCCATCAGTTCAACACCACTGTACTAAGTGATTTATTGTAAAGGGTTAAAAATACTTATTTCTCTCACCAACATATTGTGTTATCTATCTGCTCAGTTATGCAAATAAGTATTGTACCTGGAAGAGATTTATCTCGGATCTTAGTGATCAGATCCATTCGGTGGCGCTTCAGATCTGACCACTTTTTAGAATCGCATCCTTCCGATGAGTGCACCCATGCTTCTGCCACAGATGGAAAGCAATTCTCCGCACTATGGCCTGCTTTTCGCCCTTGACCATCTGCGGTCGTATCCCTTCTGCAACATTTCCTGCAAGATAACAATTAAATCATGTAATCCCACAGTTCTAAAATACAATTATTAGTTATCATAGTCATAAGAACCATCAAAAATAACATTTAATATCAAAACAGTCAAAGTAGAACATCGCCATCCCTTTAAAAGTGACTTGAACATTGCCGCCTTTAAAAGTGACTTGAACACTGCAGCCCTTAAAAGTGACTTGAACATCGCCATCCCTTTAAAACTGACTTGAACATCGCCAATTCGTTATCCCTTTAAAAGTGACTTGAACATTGCCGCCCTTTAAAAGTGACTTGAACATCGCCATCCCTTTAAAACTGACTTGAACATCGCCATCCCTTTAAAAGTGACTTGAACATTGCGATCCCTTTAAAAGTGACTTGAATATTGCCGCCTTTAAAGTCACTTGAACATCGCCATCCCTTTAAAAGTGACTTGAACATCGTCATCCCTTTAAAAGTGACTTGAACATTGCCACCCCTTTAACAGTGTCTTTCACTAATCACTCATGTAGTTGTGCAGTCTGCTAAAGCCTGTGATGAGTTTATGTCACCAAGCAGTAGGACATGTGACAGTGTAAGGCAGTTATGAGATCAGTGTAGGCCTGCAGGCTTCTTGGCTAATAAAAATCATTAATAAATAAGTTTAAATCACATTACTGAATTACACACTAACTAAGTTCAATTACTTTTACTTACAGTTATTAAGAAATCCAGCTCTTCTTTAGAGAAATTACTTTTCGCCATAATCGCTGGGACAGTCACCAATCTCCACTCTCGTCTCTCGATCGATCCGAGGTAACGCACACACGCTACAGACGCACGTACACGATTCTTGAATAGTTGTATTATCGCGATAATAAAACTAACAGTGTAAAGTTGACTGTATTGCTCTAAGTTATATTCGCGTACGAATGTAACTTCTATTACAGCACACCATACTAAAACTGACTAAGTGACAGCTTTAAGTTCTATTCGAACGCGATTATTATATATTCTGTTTAATCGCATTGCCGCTTCAACTTAGCATTGCTAATTCTAATTATTCCATCCATATTCGCTAACTTACTGACTCAGTAAGTTAACGATATGGATGGAATTATTTAGCAATGCTAAGTTGAAATCGCAATGCGATTAAGCAAATATAAAGAATCGCATTGCGATTTCAACTTAATTCTCAGATCCGACAGTACATTCTACTGGAGGAGGCGTTCCCATGGTGATCGTTAGCTCAAAGTTGTAATCGCAATGCGTTTATTGCGGTATATTATCCCTCTGGGTGTCTTTTACAGGTTAATTTTTATTTATTTTATGTTAACTCATCATTTCCCTATCTACATTTGTTTGCAGGGGATTTACCTACATTTTGCTGCCTTTTGCAGCCCTCTAGCCCTTTCCGGGAGTCTTTTACAGGCTTTTTAGTGCCCAAAAGTTCGGGTCCCCATTGACTTCTATGGGGTTCGGGTTCGGGATGAAGTTCGGGTTGAGTTCGGATCACGAACCCGGACATTTTCCGGAAGTTCGGCCGAACCTCTCGAACCCGAACATCCAGGTGTTCGCTCATCTCTACTTATGCTGTCACTGGCCAGATTCACACCAGAGACCAAAAATACCAAATAAATCTTATCTAGTCAAGAAAAATAGCTTGCATCAGAGACCAGATGACTCAAAGTAAGGGCTCATTCACATCCGTATTTATGTGTCCACATCAGTTCCACAATTTTTTTCAATGGGGTCTCAAAAGATGCGGACAGCACACTGTGTGCTGTCCACATCTGTAGCTCCGTTCGGCGGCCCTGCAAAAAAGATAGTGCATGTCCTATTCTTGTCCCCAATTGCAAATATGGATTTGCTGTTCCACTAAAATGATTTGACTTGGGGCTACTCTAAAGGGTCTTATCCTTGCAGCCCCTGGTCTTCACTCTTTAACCACTATACAGGGATTTGGATTCCTCTACAGGGAACCACCATGCTGCTACCTCTTGGCGTAGTCTGAGTTCAGAGTCTGTTGACCCAGTGGGTTCAAGAGACACTGGTAAGGAACACTGAGGGATTAGGCAAAACTGTATTCATGAAACCAGCCAAGGTCAGGAAAAGTAGGGGTGGAAAGCAGTGGTACAGGCGGAAGTCAGGCATCAAAGGGTCAAATTTAGAAACATGCAGAGTTTGGTGCAAGGTAGGCAAACAAGACAATAGCACACCTTTGCAGAAAACTTGCTAACTAGAACCTATTTCTCAGGCACCTTCCAACAGGCCCTAAGTACCAATACAAGGATCTGCAATAGGCTGAGACAGACTACTGTGTGTCTGCTGGCCCTTTAATAAACCAGAAAGTGCACATGTGCACACTCTATGGGCAGAGAAAGGTACAGTAGTTAGGTGTAGGCTACAAACTGTGTGTGGTGGATGAGCAGAGTTACAGAGACGACCACTGGGAATAAAGAGGTCATTGGTGGGCTGGAACCATGGTGCAGGGGACCATGTATGCATTCCGTCCGCCAAGGGAAGTGGTAGTGGGCACAGACAGCTGGTATTACACAAGCTAATAAACCAAGATGCTGCTGAAAAATGTACCATTATGCTGCTTCACCTGCTAATAGGTATAGCTTAAAACCTACATAATCAGATAATAATTAAAAATCAGTTTGCAAACTCCATCAATTTGTGCTAACAGTTTTTGACCAGATCGCACTACTTGTGACTATAACTAGAGATGAGCGAACTTTAAAAAAAAGTCCGGTGTTCGGCATTCGGGTTGTGGTAAGTCGCGCATCCTGTTATGGATTCCACTATAGCGGCATATGGAATCCATAAGGGGCGGCTGCCACCAACCCGAACTGTTGAACAGCCGAAGGACCTGGGGTGACGTCACTGTCATGTGATCAGTGCAGGGGGCGTGGCTCAGCACGGGATCAAATCCAGTGCTAAACTACGCCCCTGCACTGATCACATGACAGTGACGTCACCCCAGGTCCTTCGGCTGTTCAACAGTTCGGGTTGGTGGCAGCCGCCTTATGGATTCCATATGCCGCTATAGTGGAATCCATAATGAGATGCGCAACTACCACAACCCGAACACCGGACTTTTTAAAGTTCGCTCATCTCTAACTATAACATCTCTGATTTATGCCCTTACCCCCTCACCACTTAAGTTAACCTAATGTCTTCATAAATTCCTCAATAAATAGGACTATGTAGTTCCTTATTATAGTAGAACAAGTCCATATGCCACGGGGATACATTGTCTACATGCCAGTCCTGGCCTCCCATTCTTAAGACAACAGGGCAGGAGACAGTGATGTTCACATGCCATCGGCTCTCTGCTCACTTATGCTCCATTGTGTGCATTAAAAAGTGAAGCTTTGCTACCAGTAGATTTTCCAGTCAAGTGCCACTTCTGTAAACTAACACAAGGCAAAAACACAGAGCATTCAGAATGAAAATATTAACTTGTGTTGTGTACTCTTGATTTATTCAGGCTACATAACACGGCGCATATGAGTAGCAAGATTAGTCAAGGGTGGGGGGGACCAGGTGTGAACTCCTTTTTCTCTGGTGCTGCAGTCTATGTGCAATGCAGCAGTTTCAACAATCAGCTCTATTCTTCTGTCAGACAAACCCACCACTTCGCAATGAAGATAACACCTGCTAAGGCAGCCAACCAGCATACATTCAAAATTGCTTAATTTGTATGGGTGCTAGCCTGACTTGGACACTTACAGATCAATGATTAGTGGTTTCCAGCCATCTTCCTTCTACATCTTACAGTGGCAAAAACAATATTTGGCTGAACCAGCAACCTCTGCTGTCAATCCTAAAACCTAGCTTATCCATCCTTCTCAGCAACACCAAATGTATCATAAGGAGATTGTTCCATTAGCATGCCTATGCCCATATGCTCTGGACATGGTTGCACCAGTCTAGCAGGATCCTCTTGTAGGCCCAAACTCTGACTTGAAAATGGACACTAAAGATTTAGCAGAAAACAACCCCATTTAGATTGACCTCAAAATTTCCTTTGTGGCCAAGGAACTCCAGTCCGAAACTAGCCTTGGGAGAAGGTGCTCAGCTATGGCTCCCACTCTGGCATACTCATCAAGCATTCATTTATATGAGCTCCATATAATAGCAGCTTCATTCTAAGCATGTGTTGATCAAATGAGAAAAATGAGATGAGAAAAAAACGGGCAACCCCTATAAAGTTATTCCACCTTTTGTATCCCATTAATTCAGAAATTGCTAAGTTTGGGTTTAGTTTCTGGCGCTACTGATCTTTACATGGGATTCAATTATGTATAGGCATATTCTTGCCTGCAGTGCCTACTGTTGCAATATGGCAACGAAGGAGTCTAAATAGAAAACTGTGGATCATGAAAACATATCCGGAGAATGAAATAAAAGTTCCCATTCACCTATACTCATAGATAATCCCAGTAATTTTGGTATGTTAATTTATTATATAAGATTCCATATGAGGTGGCTTCTCCCTGATTTTTGTAAAAACGTGGTAAAACGTTCCAAGAAAACTATGATGTGTGGACCTTACTGAATTCATTTCACCTGCTATATCTTGCGCTTTGACCCCTTAATACCATACATGTTTGGACCTTATAGGGACATTTAGGTTACGAGAGGCTTTCCCCTATCCATAAAAATAGGAGATAACTGGTCGATTGATGGTGGTACAACCACATGCGCACTGCAGCTCCACCAAAATTCTATGGGTCTGCTGAAGATAACCAAACACTATGGGCCAGATTTATCATTACTCTTGCAGTTCACTCCACTTTCAAAGAAGGCGTATGTGTATTTGAGTCAAGTCAAATTTATCATGGGCTCTTTCAGAGGTTGATAAATCTGGTGTATTTCTGGTTCCTAGTTGTATTTTGGCTTTGTCTTTGGAAAAGTCGCAATTTTAAAAAAGTGATTTTGTCAAACATAAGCATGGTCATGAGTGGAGTGAGTTTGCGCAATTTTTTGCGACTTTTTTGCGACTATTTAAAAAGTCGCAATAATAAATCTGTCTTGCAAGTGATTTACATACGACAAAACGCCCATAAACTTGGTTTTGGAGTGAGTGGCGTAAGTCTCCAAAAAGTTGCAAAAAATTGCGCAATTTGGCTTTTTGCGCAATTTTTTGCGACTTTTCAACTCCAGAAAAGTGACTTAGGCTAATGATAAATCTGGCCCTATATCTGTGAGCTCCATAATGATGAATGGAGTGGCAGTGTGCATGCTCTACTGGAGTGACACAGGATCCCATTTGTTACAAATGGTGGGCGTGTACCTACTGGTTTTCATTTAGCTAAACCTAAGAGTCTTTGTGGTCTCCTGGTATTCACCCTTTAACCCCCGTACAGGGATGTGGATTCATCAAGGAATCAACAAGACTGGTTCCTTCTGGAGTAGTCCCAGTGCAGTTGGCAGCTGATCCACTGGGGTTAGAGACAGCAAGGATTAGGTGGCACAGCATTGCGAGACGGGGAGAGGTGGTAGCAGAAATGGGAGTAGTATTAGCTCAATGAATAATGTTCTTAACAGCTACAGAGTTTAACTGCCGATGTAACATTGTCATTATCGTTTTTTTTATATTTGTTGTGCACTAAAAATAACAAATTACCTTTATTCTATGGTAATATTGCAAAACCAAATAGGTATAAAAGTTTTGTTTGTTTAGTACTTTAGTTTTATAGAAAACAGTAGTTTTTGTGTAACTGCATTTCAAGAGCCATAGCCTCTTTGTTTTGTTTTTTGTTTTTTTTGTCAATGCAGTTGTGTGGGGCTTGTTTTTTTTTAGACAGGTTGAAGTTTTTATTGAAACTAGTTTGAGGTACATATGATTTATGATAAAAAAAATTCTACTTTTGGAGGAGAGTGGAAAAAAAAGCAATTCTGGCAGGTTTTGCGGGCTTTTATTGACATAAGAATAATAAATTAAGTTTATTCTGGGTTGTTACCATTGCATTTAAAAATAAAATATTTATTTTCTCAATTGGGTGGTAGCTTTTTTTCTTTAATAAAACTTTAATAAACTGTATTTTACTTTTCTTTACTCCCCCCTCCCACAGGACTTGAAGCAGCATATGTATTGCTTCTATAATTCTTTGAAATACGCAGTGCCCTATATAGCAGTTGCTAAGGGAATAAACAATTGCAGAAAAAAAGTACTTAAAAATAACCTGGGAAAAAAAGGATCAGAAGGATAAAAGCTAATAATAATTACTCTGCCTTCATATTTCAAAAAACTGTACTTCATTCACAACCATGCATTTTATACAGTATGTGCTATTTACATTTACAATTACCATTATCTTCAGTAATGCTAAGCAACAGCTCAGCTGTGAATTTTCTGTTGTTTTTGTACATTTTGTACCAGAAAGGAAAACTTTAGAAACCAAGAATTGCCAGAGGATAGCGAGGACAGAGAATAGCTGTTGACAAACTGAAGCACACAGCAAGGTCCCCTTGCCTAAAACTACTATATCTCACAGCAAACCTTCACAATATTCATTGAAACAAAGATCAAATTAGCCCCCAATATTTTTATAGTAAATTTGAGAGATTACAGTTTGACATGAGCATAATACAGGCACATTTTGGTGTAGTATCTGTCTGTTGCTTTAGCTTTTCCTATGAAGCTGTTAGGTTGGGCCATTAGAGCCGAGTTGAAGCCAAAATGTGTGGCAGTACAAACTGTGTGGCAGTACAGGCTTACGGAATGGGTGACTTTTTTTTGTCATGCATGTCAACATTTTATATTTTTTTCTCCATCCAAGGTACCTGTTAATGTCTTTAATGAGAATTCAAAATCTGCAAATTTGACATTTTTGGACTAATGTATATGTTACTCCTCTTTTTTTCTGTTAGGGACATACATTGCCAGTTGACATTTCTGAATGCTGCAGCCACCGTAATAAAAAAAACCTCCAGATATTTCACATATTTTTATGGCACAGTAAGCTGCAAAAAGCAGGTTACTGTAACTTTATTCTAGGGATCATTTACTGAATATGGCATTTTAGTAGTTTTAGTGATTTTGCGCTACTGCTGCTTTATAGGAAAAAAAAGGCATTAAAAATGGCTAACATATTATATGGCAGCTACTAGTTTTCAGGCTCCTGTCCCTTATGGCAATAATCCAGTGGCCATGTTCGCCCCACCTGGTATTAACGGTAATACTTGTTTAAAGCTAAATACCATCCTAGTTTTCGATTTTACACTTGGATGGAAATCATTCTTTTTTTAGAGATTAATGTCTACAGTGGTAAAAAAAAAATCTGTTCTTTCAGTAGTTTTCCTTCTGACAGAACAGAGCCATTTACAATTTTAATGTGTATATTTTTATATTTATTCTCAGTCCGTTTTTGAAAGTTCTTCGGTGTTTGTATTGCTTTCAAAGCATGTAGTACGGGGCCCATTTTGGTTTTGGATTTTAATTTTTTCCTACCAACTTTCCAATAGCAATAACTTTTTTTTAATTTTCCTTCATATAGCCATATGAGGCCTTATGTTTGGAGGGATAAGTTGTATTATTTTAGGGCACCATTCAATTTACCATATCTATTATTGGAAACACTAAGATAATATGGCGGTGTACGTTCCAATTATAGAATAATTTACTAGCCTGATCGGAAAGCTAAAAAATTAAATAAAGAAATTCTATTGGTCATAAACAGGGCCGGTGCAAGGATTTTTGCCGCCCTAGGCAAAAGAAAAGTTTGTCGCCCCCATGTGACATCACAATGCCCCACCCATATGATCTGCCATATTAAAGGGGTTCTGCAGTTTATTTCAACTGATCGGCAGGGTACGACACCCGGGACCCCGCCAATCAGCTGTTTGAGAAGCAGCGGCGCTGGCAGTAGCGCCTCAGCCTTCTCGCAGTGACATCACGATTAGTATCATTGGCCTGGGTGGGGCTAAGCTTCATTCAAGTGAACTGTCACGACCGCTATCCCAGCAGCGGTCGTGTCGCACCAGACGGAGGGGAAGGGGGACCCTTATCTACGGATGGGAAATAGAACGGCCACCCCTTACAAACCCTAAGCTGGCACCTGTCTGCCCTGATACCCTAGACGGGGTGTGAACCCGTGCGGCGAGCAGGATGCCTAAACCCTGAGTCACCCTTAGAAGACTAGACTGGGGAAAGGCAGATGGGAGCACTAGTCACCATCACTCATGTCTAGTAGTGTTGAGCGCGAATATTCGAAAAGCGAATTTTTTTAGCGAATATCGGCACTTCGCTAATTCGCGAATATTTCGAATATAGCGCTATAAATTCGCTATTTCGAATATTCGTTTTTTTTTTTTTTTTTTTTAGTTATATTTTTTTCTTTCCCACTTCCCAAAAGTAGTTCTTACCTGTCATGAGGATTCCTGGCTTCCTGGCTGCTCCAGTCAGTGCCCGTTGCCGCTTCTGCCGACTTCCGTGCTCATGGAGCGTCCCCTTCCATGGGAAAATCTCTATATACTAAAATGTACTGTCGGATTTGAGGAATTACGTTGAAATCGCAATGCGATTAATTCAAGTTATATTAATCGCATTGCGATTACAACTTAGCACTGCTATCTTACATAGGCTAGAATTAACGAATATGGAATATATAGTATAGCTATGCACTAGCAGTGCTAAGTTGAAATCGCAATGCGAATACTTTAAGTTAAATTAATCGCATTGCGATTTCAACTTAGCACTGCTGCTATATTCCATATTCGTTAACTTCGTTAATTCTAGCAAGCTGACCCATTATAAACCCAGCTCTAAGTTGAAATCGCAATGCGATTAATATAACTTGAATTAATCGCATTGCGATTTCAACGTAATTCCTCAAATCCGACAGTACATTTTAGTATATGGAGACGTTCCCATGGTGATGGGGACGCTCCATGAGCACAGAAGTTATGGTTGGCTTGGTAGATTAGCGAGGATGACGATATGACTAATGTATCTGTCATATTCCTCAAAACGAAGATAACTGAGTATTCTACATCTGCTTTAGCAACCTATTCGTCAACCTCGCTAATTCTAGCAATCAAATAGGAAGGTTGACTTACCAGACAGCTGTGTTAAATTCGCTATACGTTTTTTTTTTTTTAATAAATAGAATACTTATAATAATATTATCATATCAAGTAATATAATTATTGTATTAAAAAAAAATCGCATAGCGAATTTAACACAGCTGTCTCTATAGTCAACCTTCCTATTTGATTGCTAGAATTAGCGAGGTTGACGAATAGGTTGCTAAAACGAAGATGTAGAATACTGCTATCTTCGTTTTGAGGAATATGACGAATACATTCGCCATATTCGCCATCCTCGCTAATTCTAGATATGAAACCAATAGGAAAGTAGCCTTAAGTACAAATCGCAATATGCGATTATTTAAATCGCATTTTAATCGCGATAACTAGAAAAAATGACGAATATTCGATTTCGACGAATACGAAACGAATATTCATTCGAATATTCGCGAATTTCGTCGAAATCGAATATGGCACCTGCCGCTCATCACTAATGTCTAGGAGAACAACAGGGGAAGACAGCAACAAACAAACAATCTCCAGCAGAGATAGACTTATCCAGTCACGAGCAGAGAAGATGATCCCAATAACGACAGTCCACGCCAGACAAGAGCTCCACAGCAATACCGTCAAACGTTCTCCTTCAAAGGTCAGAATAGCACTGGAAGTAAGGACTATATCTGGCAATGACTGCAAGTGAAACTGAAACTAATATAGTAGCTGGGAGTGGCAGACAGCACTCACCTGAGAAGAATGCCTACAAACTCCCAGTCAGGACAAAAAGGTTCACAAGGCAAAACCTGGATGACATACCCTGAACCACGGAGAAAACTCACAAGCTATCGCGAGTAGCAAGTCGCTGCGACCTTCTCTTCCCAGACCTATCTGGATCAGTCACAGTCGTGACATGAACAGAGCTTAACCCCGCAAAGGCCAGTGATATTAGTCGTGACGTCACTGCGCCTGCGGTAAACAGAGAGAAGGCCGAGGCGCTCCTGCCAGCACCGCTGCCTTCTCAAACAGCTGATCGGCGAGGGTCCGGGGTGTCAGACCCCGGCCGATCAGATGCTGATGATCTATCCAGAGGATAGATTATCAGTTGTAACAAACTGCAGAACCCCTTTAACTAACGCCAGTTCTCTCCCCCCTTTTGTCATTCTTCACACTCCCCCCCCCCTTGTCATTCTCTCCCCCTCTTGTCATTCTTCACTCCCCCTTGTCATTCTCTGCCGCCCCCTCTTGTCATCTCTCTTCACACTCCCCCCTTGTCATTCCCTTTCCCCTTGTCAGTCTCTTTCTTCCCTTGTCATTCTCTCTCCCCCCCTCCTTTGTCATTCTCTTTCTCCCCTTGTCATCCCCCTCCTTTGTCATTCTCTTTCTCCTCTTGTCATTCCCCCTCTCCTTTGTCATTCTCTTTCCCCTCTTTTCATACCCCCCTCCCCTTGTCAGTCTCTTTTTCCCCTCCGCTACCTTCTAGTGTAGCGTGGCCGAGCTCTTATGCTCCACGGGTACAGGAGCTTTCGTTCTTGTACCCGGGCGGACTGACAGGAAGCGCACACGTGTGCGCACTTCATGTCAGTCCGGCCGGGTACAGGAGACAGATCCTCCTGTACCCACGGACCTTAAAGAGCTCGGCCACGCTACAATGGAGTGACAGGAGGGATCGCTCAGCGCTTCCCCTGTCAGCTCCTCTCTCTTGCTGCGCCTCAGGCGGTGCGCCCTCATGGACGCACCAGCCTGGGAGTGCTGCAGCCGCCTGAGGCTCAATTCAGAGCGCTCGGGCGGCTGCAGCATGAGGCAGGGCCGGGCGCTCCTAGCAGCCCCTTCCCAAGGGGCACTTACGCGGCGGCCTATTCCGCGTATAGGACGCGCCGGCCCTGGTCATAAATGATTAAAAACATTGGGTGTAAAACCCCACTACTATGTACAAACAGGCTATAAGAGGTGTATCTCCTGTATGGCTGATGCATTCACATCTAATACCATGCAGCCAAAACAATGCATCAAGTGGTGTGCTAGAAAGCAATGTGCCACATCACTCTAGCATTCATCCATTGATCCACCTCCACTAGACAGGTTAGGAAAGTCTGATGGCTGGCTCAACGGACATCATTGGATTCGGTTAGCAAAAGGGCTACCTATGATGTGCAGTAACTAGCGTGCCTCTGATACTCTGAGGCAATTGATGCACAAAGCTCGACGCGTTTTCGTGCCTACAAGCGGCCTTCCCAGCGCCGATACTCATACCAGAGTGTCACTATACTAGGCAGTGACTGTTTCACAATGTATTATTAGTGCATCTCACAATATTAGGCTCCTGATGAAGTGCAGATCGCACACAGGCATGGAAACGCGCCAAGATTTGTGCATCAAATGCCTCAGAGTATCAGAGGCACGCTGTTAGCGGCAATAGCCGCATGTGAGAGCAGTGAACATAATCAATCTAGTTACTGCACATCAATTGTGACCAATAAAATGTCTTTATTTTGTTTTTTAGCATTCCCATCAGGTTAGTAAATTATTAAATTGAAAAAAAAAAACTACAATTATAACAAGGTTTTCTGGGTTTTGAAATCACAGTGTTCACTGTGTGCTGAAAATGTCATAATGTCCTTATTCTGTGGCTCAATGCGAATATGGCGATACCAAACTTGAATTTTTTTATCTGCCATTTTTTAAAAATAAAATAAAAACCCTTTGAAAAAAATCTAAATTATCTTTCCATCACCATTTTCTGACAGCCACAACTTTTTTATGTTTCGGTCTATAGAGCTGTAGGAGGACAAAAAAGTGACAAAAAAGTTGAATCGTGTGATTTTAATTTGTTTTCCATTATGGTGATCAATGTACATTAAATTTTTATTCATTAATATTTTAATAGTTCAGACGTTTTAGAACGAGGGGATACCTAATGTTTTTTTTTTGTTTATATGTTTTTTATATGCAAAATTGGGAAAGGGGGGTTATTTAAACCCTACCCTATTTTTTTATTTTTACAGTGACAACTTTTAACCCACTTAGTGGCTAGAACCTGGGAATCTTTTGATCCCTTGTTCTATTCACCCTAATCGGCATTCATCGTCATTGCGACAGGGCGTCTGCTGTATGATACAGCCGGTACCGGTCATGTATAGATCAAGCTCAATGCAGCATACATTCCCTCAGCCAGTGTCATGTACAGGTATACCAGATTTTTAGCTATTCATAAAAAATTAATTTGTAGCAAATAGAATTTCTTGTAGAAGTTCGGGGAATCGATCAAAACAAATTTTTCGTTCATCACTAGAACAAGGAACCAACATAGATGCCTTCAGCTGCCAAGCTCTCATGCAACAGATCAGCTAGTTTCATAGGTACTAATCTGCTGACAGATGCTATTTAAGCTGGTTTTTAGAAAAAAAAAATTCAATTGCTCAGCATTTGCAGTAGAATGCAGTTGGGGTGCTGGCAATAAGCCTATGAACTGTAGAAACCTGAGATTAAAAAAAATCTGGATGACTGTTCATATACAGCAAAAAATAATTTCTTCTTGCAGAATCATTTTCTTGGTGATAGGTTCCCTTTAATGTATATTCACATAGGTGCAGCCCAACATAAAAGCTTGGGCATAAATGTATCAAAGTGGAAGACAGATTGCAATAGAAAAGGAGATATCACAATAGAAAATGCAATGATTGAGGCTCCATGTGATCCAGCAGTTCATGTAAATCCTATGTGAAACCTGGGGAAGTCACACTGAGTGTTCTGAATAAACCAGAAAGTCAAAGCATTAGACTTGTTACTATTAGAACTCGTGATTCAAGTAACCGTAATTTCTCCTCTGGTTGTGTCCGCTAAAGGATGTTCTTTGCAGAGCTCTGGCCTCCAGTCAATAAAGGGGGAGTCCTGAGCAGGGGACTCCCTCTAGGATGTTAATGCGCTTTACTAAAGTATACAGAAAGGGCTTTTCTTTATGAGAAAAGACATGTCTTCTTAGTTTGAATGCTAATGTACCTGTTCTTGAGTACAAATTCTGGACACTTTTCTTGCACAGGTTTTGTAAATGTCTACAATTCATGCCTCAAAGAAAGCCATCCAAATCCTCTTTACGACTAACAATTTCTTGTCTGCTGGTTTGCTAGACAGAGATGCTGGAAAACACTCACCAATGAAAAGCAATTTACCTAGACGTTGGTGGCGGCATTGTAAAACACGTTACCTCCACTTCATTTCAGTGGAATACAGCTAGCTTGAGATAAGAGATGTGCTTCAGGCTTGGACATTGGCTCCATTTCTGACACAGCAGTGCTGCACTTAATATGCTGTCAAGTCTGACCCGAGCTATGTCGAAAAACAATATTTTGCAGAAAGCCGTTATATCCAGCTTAGAATGCAGACAGTGTAATTATACAGAAGACTGCACGTGAATCTTTCCTTCTCCAGAAACAGCAGGGCTTGTAACTAATGGAATAGCCTAGGCTGCTCTCATTCCCAATGTGATCTGCTTGATGCTTTCTGCTGAGAATTTCCAATAAGGCAAAAATCACTTCTAGACATATTTGCTTCCTTTTTTTTTAATGTGCCGCCAAATAAACAAACTATTTTAGCCATGTTCATCAGCCAAACCCATTGATTTGGGCATAACCATTTGAGCAAACCATCTAATGTGTGTAGTGCCCTCCCAACTGTCAACAAAAGGGCCCTCAAGGGGAGAGTGTGAGTATCTAAAACATAACTTTTAATATGATCTAAAATAAAACAAACCACTGTGATACAAAAACACACAACAGGGGTCCAAGCCTGGTACCCTAGTAATGGTAGAGCAAATATAGACCTGCTCCACCTAGTGAAAGGCGTGAGCAGTCCTACCAGACCAATAAAGGCAGTGGGATCAGCGAGGGTATCCAGGGGAGAACATCCAAAGGACATCAGGTGTGAACCCGGATGGAAAGTCACAGTCTTGGTTGGCCTCTGTATAGTAATGCAGATCTGAGCCCTAGAAAACCCTATGAATGGGGAAGGGGGCTAGTTTCATTCTGCCTCTCTACACAGAGAACCCGCCCGACAGGGGCGACCCGGTCCGGAGACCTGTCCCTACTTCGGGCCTGATGCCTCAGTCTAATAATGATGAACGTGGCGAGTTAGTACACTTCCGACGACCATCGGAAGTGACCATCGGAAGTGTACTAACTGGCCATGTTGTCATTAAAAGTGTCATTAAAATCTGGATGCCCCTTTAAGCTCCCATCCTGAGTCTACGTCGTGATCCTGACACATGGACATTAAATGAGTGACCATTGCCATGGCCAATACTTTTGTTCTCAGGAAAATGGTGACCAGTAGCGGTTTACTCCACTTTCCCTATTAAGAACATATCGTATGCATTCTTGGTTGAGATTATATGTGTATGCGGAATGGGATAGATAGACAGGTGTCTACTGTGTATTGCCAGACTTAAAGGTGCATTAAACACACCCATGCTGCAAGTGATTGTCGGGAGGGAAGCATTCCCTCCCAGCAGTCATCAGATAGCTAGCAGAGGACACCACTGCTATTACATGCAGCAATGTCCTCCGCAGTATGGGGAGGAGTGATCACTATGCCATCACTCGGCCCCATGCAGGACAGCGGTGTGCGGGGGTAGATTGTGATTACACAGCACAATCTGCCACCGGCAAATCCAAATCTTTCAATTTTCTGAATTACCTGATGAACGAAGGTCTGCTCGTTCATCAGGCAATAGGAGGCAGTAGATGATTGCTAACAAGCATTCATAGGAATACTCGTTAGCGATTATCAGGCAGAAAATCTGCCCATCTAATATACCCTTACCCTGGGTTCACACCTGAGCGCTTTACAGCGCGCTCAAACGTGCTGTAAAACGCTCAACACATGAAAACCAATGCATCCCTATGGGAGTGGTTCACACTTGCTGTTTACAGCGCGTAAAAACGCTGTAAAACGCCCGATGCATAAGCTCGTTCAGGAGCGTTTTTGGGCATTTGTCGCGCTTTCCTCCCATAGACTTCAATGGGAACGTTGCTGCGCACGCGCTTAACGCGCGTTAAGTGTCGAGATGCCCTTTTTAATTGGTCTCCAGACCAATTAAAAAAGTCTCCAGAGTCACTGAACGCGTAGAAACGCGCTTACTTATTGCCAAAACGCTCATAAAAACGCGCGACTAAAACGCGCGTAAAACGCGCGTCTTAGAAACGCTCAGGTCTGAACCCAGTGTTAAGGGCTCATGACTCTATGCATTTTGTGGTCCGCAAAACTCGTATCCGCTAAAAATTCGGATGATGTACGTGTGCATTCCTTTTTTTTGCAGAACGAAACAGATGGCCCCTAATAGAACAGTCCTATCTTTGTCTGTTATGCGGGCAATAATAGGACATGTTCTATTTTTTTGCAGAACAGACATGCGGACACCTGGAAATGGAATGCACACGGAGTAACTTCCATTTTTTTTGCGGGCCCATTAAAAGAAAAAAAAAAAGAAAGAATCTACAGAAAGAAAATACGTTCGTGTGCATAAACCCTTAGAAGAATATTGGACCCAGTATGATGCTGGAAGAGGACAATCAGAGAGTTAACTCTGCTAACCTAAACTCAATTACATATTGCTATACATCACCACTTATTTGGATGCCTGGATAGCCAAGATAGATAGATAGATAGATAGATAGATAGATAGATAGATAGGAGATATACAGTAGATTATCTACACATCATGTGTAGTGGGACCACTTGTTCAATAAAAGCAAAGCAAGAACCTTTGTATTATCGTTAGTCCAGCAGGGACAGTGGTGCACCTAGCCTTTCTGCTACCTGAGGCAAAAAGTAAAATGGCACATTCCCCCCCTCAAAAAATAAATAAAATCTTGCCTTAGATTTTAGGCTGGCTTCACACGTCCATTAAACCCGGACGTGAGCAGTCCGTTTTAGTGCGGGCTGGATTTCTTCTTTACAGCCAGAGCGCATGGCGCCATTGGTTGCTATGACGCCGTGCACTCCCTGCCCTCGCTGCAGGATAGTAATACACTGGTAGATCATACCAGTGTATTACTATCCTGCAGCGCGGGCAGGGAGCGCATGGAGTCATAGCAACCAATGACGATGTGCGCTCCAGCTGTAAAGAACAAATCCAGCCCACACTACCACTGACTGCTCACGTCCGGGTTTAACGGACGTGTGAAGCCAGCCTTAGACTTTGAAAAGGTAAAATCTATGATTAAACTTGGGGACACGCCATAACAAAACTCGTTGTAAAACATTTGGATTTTGCTGCAAATTTGGGGGAAGGGGCTCATGTCCTCATTTAAAAAAATTCCACTATACTATATGTATCATTATCTTTTGTTGTTATTAGTAAAGGGGAATGAGTCTATGGAAGGGATTGAGTCAAGTACCTGGTGTCCAGTGGTTGCTCAGTCACCTCCTCAGACTTCTGCTACAATCTTTAAAACTGCAGAGACCCAGCGACTATGCTGCATGTTTAAAACCCCGGACTTCTGCAGTACATGTATGGCGTTCATCATTAAGGGGTTAATGGTGGCACAACCTGTTTAAGAGAAACTTTCTGAACTGCAATATCAGACACAGCTCAAGGATCAGTGTAGTGATGTTTCTAGGAAAAAAAAAAAAAACCTTCAAAGGAAACCCTTTAATACATTTCCTTCCCTTCACCACTCACAGAAGTTGGTCCTCACTGTCAATCCCATATAACAATGAACAACATTTCTGTAAATACATAATAAATTGTCCCCATGCTGTACATAAATAACCGGGGCAAAGATTCAACTTCCAACAAGACAATAGCCCGAAGCACACAGCCAAGACAATACAGGAGAGGCTTAGGCACACCTCTGTGAATGTCCTTGATTGGCCCAGCCAGAGCCTTGACTTGAACCTAATCATACATCTCTGGAGAGACCTGAAAATGGCTTTTTACTGACGGTCCCCATCCAACCCGATAGAGCCTGAAAGCATCTGCAGGGAAAAACGGCTAAAAAATCCCAAATCAAGGTCAGCAATCTTTGTGGCTTCATATCCAAAATGACTGGATGCTGTAATTGCTGCCAAAGGTGCGTCAACTACACGTCCTGGGTAAAGGGTCTGAAATGATGTCAATGCAATATTTTAGTTTTTTCTTTTAAAAAAATTAGCAAAGATTTTAAACATTCTGTTTTCACTTTCTCATTATGGGGGGTTGAGTGCAGAATTATGGGGAAAAACTTGAATGTATTTAAGCACAAGTTCGCAACATAACAAAATGTGAAAAGTGACTTTTCCAATGCATTGTAGTTTTATAAGAAAATAAATAGTAAAATCTGTATTTTATTAATTAAAATGTCTGATTATTTGTGGCTTAGTAGTCATGTGGGCAGTCTTTCTCATTGATTGACAGGTGTCTTTGTGTGCAAAGTCAAAGCAGAAAGGCTGTCAATTACTGATAAATTAGGAGTTAGGCTAAGTTCACACTTCAGTTATTTGGCCAGTTTTTCCATCAGTTATTGTGAGCCAATACCAGTATTGAAGCCCACATAGAGATCAGGTGTATTGACTTGATTTGCACCTATTATGTGTTTTGACCCACACCTAGTTTTGGCTCACAATAATTGATCAAAATAACTGACCAAATAACTGAAGTGTGAAATCAGCTTTAGGGCTCATGCACACGAATGTGTGCCCGCCGTTCCGTGCATCGGGGACCGTAATTGCGGTCCCCAATGCACGGGCAACATCCCGTGCGGCTGCCGCAGACAGATCCAGCCCCATTCAACTTGAACGGATCCGTGATCCGTCCGTTCTGCAAAAAGTAGTGCATGCAGTACTTTTTGTGGTGTGGACGCACAGCCAGAAACACTACAGAAGCACCCTGTAGTGCTTCTGTGGGGTTCCGCTCCGTCCTTCCACACCACATCTCCCAGATCGCGGAACCATTCAAGTGAATTGGTCCCTGATCAGTGATGCACACGGCCGGTGTCTGTGTTTTGTGGACCCGCTGTATGCGGACCGCAATACGACCACGGCCGGCACGCGTTTGTGTGCATGAACCCTTATTTATACAGATTCTTTCCTGATAAAACTACAGTGTATATCAATCTGTTCAGGTCCTTCTGCCCTATAACATGCTGCCTGCAGATTACACTGCAGGCAGCAAAAATTTCCTTTTATGATAAATCTTCACCATTTGGTTTAGTATGTTACTGCAATTGGTAGATTTTAATAGTGTTTTTCCATCTTAAACTTTATGGAATATATTCATAACCTCAGCGGAGAATGAAATGGAAGGAGTGGATCCTAGATGGGGCTATATGCTTCAACTAAACAGCAATTTGTGCCATATGATTCTGTGCTTTAAAGCTATATACACCTTTGGGGACATTTCTCTTTATTATTGCATTGTAGTTATTTTGAGCTAAAAATAATTTTTTCAATTGGTCTTTATTAAAATTATGAACCATTGTCTTTGTGCAGCCTTGAGTTTATCTCATAGCAGTATTGGACATTTCCCTCTGTTCTGTCGGCAGATCACCTTACGGGCTCCTTTTCTCTGATCTCTGACCTTATTAACACTCAGTATACCTTTTAGTGATTAAAGGGTATTCCCATTTTAATGATCACTGTTAAATCTGTTAATGATTTAACAGTGATCATTTTCTAATTATAATTAATTAACTAATTCCCACCCCTTAGAAGATAATTAACATATACTTACCTGATTGTTGTCTTCCGTCTCCCTGGTTACGGCCACCGCTCTTCTCCGGAATCGCGGTGGCGCGCTTGCTGCAGACGACTTCTTTTCTCCTGGCCGGGCGCGTACTCCCGAAAGCGCACGCCGGCGCTGCGCATGCGCTATGATGACTTCTTCCTGGCCAGTATAGTATACTTGCCAGGAAGAAGTCACCAGCGTGCGACCCGGCAGGAGAGTACTTCAATCAAAGGATCCCGCCCCTGCCGAAACCAGGAAGTGGACGGAGCGCCGGGAGCAGGTAAGTATGAAAGACGCTAAATGGGAATAACCCTTTAAGAGATAAGGTTTATTAGATGACTGATTCAAAGTGAGAGTGAAAGTACCATTAACACAGCTAGACAAACAGTTAACTCTTTGTGAGAGAATAACTTAATTGTTTTAATAAAGACTAGTGTTAAACAAGCATCCAAGTGTTCGAGAGCTCAAGTGCTCGGGCCGAACACATCGGGATGCTCAGGAGCACTACAGAGCACCCGAGTATAATTGAAGTCGATGGGAGAATCCAAGCATTAAACCAGGCACCCCCTGCTCTGAAGAGGGGAGGGTGCCTAGTTCATAGGAAAAGGTGAGAAATTGATGGAAACACCAATAAAATGGTTCGGGAACAGCATGGGGAGGATGTCTGGATGCATCTTGGAATCCCAGGTCGCTGCTGGGAACGATGTTGTCCGAGTAGTACGACACTTTTACAGAATGACAATAATATCCACAAAACCAAAGATAAAATCGATCTTAGAGGAGAAATTTTTAGAAAACATTCTTTTCTGTATATTTACTTGTATATGAAGTGCAAGTGCTGCCAAAAATTACAAGCAAGAGGCACTCCGATACAACCTGTATATCACATAAAGTAGGGCCTCATTCACATTGTGGTACAATTGTTCATGTAGTGGGACTTCTACACTCATAAAGCCTGAAAGGGTTGGCAAAAATGACAAGGAACCGGTAGTCCAATACACCCATTCTTACACATCAAGGAGGGCCTGACCATCTAAAACATTAGGGGTGAGGGCCTGCTGCTGAGCTGACCCTATAAAACATTATGGTTGAGGGCCTGCTGTTGAGCTGACCCTCTAAAACATTATGGTTGAGGGCCTGCTGTTGAGCTGACCCTCTAAAAGGTTGTAGGTGAGGGCCTGCAGGTTACCTGACTTTGTAAAACGTTATATGCGAGGGGCTGCAGGCAAACTGACCTTGTAAAAGATTGTAAAAGTCTTGTAAAAGGACTTTTGGGTCTCTGAAAAGTTTTTCTAATAAAAATTTTCCAATAGCACTCCCTACTATGCTCAGCTCTCCCTGTCCCTGACTAATACTGAACCAAACACGTGTCATTAGGTGCTATATACAGCCAGGGAGAAGAAATTCCCAGGGATGAAGCTGATGTCTCCTCCCTGTTGCGAAGTCAGTAGCAATTAGCATACAGCACGGGAGAAGATAACGGGGCCACAGCAGGTGAATGGAGCGCGCCCAGGGATAACAGTAAGTGCAGTGAGATCCCTGAGCGCCACTCTGCATGTCCAGATAGTTATCTTACAATATTCGGACTCCATGATAGGTCCTCTTTAAGGACCAGGCTATTTTTTGCATATCTGATATGTTTCACTTTCTATGGTGCTAATTTTAAAACGCCTTTACTTATCCAAGCCATTCTGAGTCTATTTTGTTTTGACATATTGTACTTCATGACAGTGGTAAATTTGAGTCAAAATATTTCATTTTATTTATAAAAAAGTTTGAACAATTTGCAATTTTCTAAATTTCTACTTCTCTCCTTTTAAAACAGATAGTGATACCTCCTAAAATAGTTATCACTTTACATTTACCATATGTCTACTTTATGTTTGGATTATTTTGTAAGTGACATTAGAAGGCTTAGAAGTTTAGAAGCAAATCTTAAAATGTTTAAGAAAATTTCCAAAATCCAATTTTTAAGGACTAGTTCAGGTCTGAAGTCACTTTGGGGGCTTACATAATAGAAAAACACCCATAAAGGTATTTAAAACTGATTTTACAAACTTTGTCAACCCTCTAGGCGTTCCACAAGAATTAAAGGAAAATGGAGATTACATTTCAGAGTTTCACTTTTTTGGCAGATTTTCCATCTTAATCCATTTTTTCCAGTAACAAAGCAAGGGTATTTATTACCCTGATTTTTAGTTTACAGAAACACCCCATATGTGGTCGTAAACTGTTGTACGGGAACACGGCAGGGCGCAGAAGGAAAGGAATGCCATATGGTTTCTGGAGGGCAGATTTCACTGGGATAATTTTAAGTTGCCATGTCAAATTTGAAGACCCCTGATGTACCCCTAGAGTAGAAACTCCAAAAAAGTGACACCATTTGAAAACTATGGGATAAGGTGCCAGTTTTGTTGGTACTATTTTAGGGCATACATGATTTTTGGTTATTCTATATTTATACCTTGGGAGCTAAGGTAACAAAAATAACTGTTTTGGCACCATCTTTAATTTTTGTTTTTACAATGTTCATCTGACAGGTTAGATCATGTGCTATTTTTATAGAGCAAGTTGTTACGGACCCGATGATACCAAACTTTTTCTCAAATGTTTTGTCTAGTCCTACTTTGTGGCTTCTTACACATATTTTGGTGCACCTTGCAGTCGAAAGCTATACCAGCTCCATGGTGGTTTACAAAGTGGTTTAAAATTCTAATAGGAAAATGTCCTATGGAGCATTGTGTGACACATAGGCATCTTGTGGCGCATTGTGGCGCATCTTCACTTTGGATTGCCTCACACACACAAAAAAAAAATCACCACTTTTTTTTTACAGAAAAATCACAGCTTTAACCACATCAGCCCCCCTAGCTTAAACACCCTTAATGACCAGGCCACTTTTTACAATTCTGCACTACACTACTTTCACCGTTTATTGCTCCGTCATGCAACTTACCACCCAAATGAATTTTACCTCCTTTTCTTCTCACTAATAGAGCTTTCATTTGGTGGTATTTCATTGTTGCTGACATTTTAATTTTTTTGCTATTAATAAAAATTTAACGACATTTTTGCAAAAATGATATTTTTCACTTCTGTTGTAAAATTTAAAAAAACTATTAATCGCCGTACTCAGGAGAAGTAGGGCAATGTGTTTTAGGGTGTATTTTTATATATACCCATACTGTGTGAGAAATATCGCTGTAAACGACAACTTTTTAAATTTTTTTATACAAAGTTGTCAGTTTACAGAGATATTTCTCACCCAACATAGGTATATGTAAAATACACCCTAAAACACATTGCCCTACTTCTCCCGAGTGCTGGCAATACCACATGAGTGGCACTTTTGCAGCCAAGATGCGCAAAGGGCCCCAAATTCCCATGAGTACCTTTTAGGAGGGCATTTTACGCATTTTTCTTCTCATGCTTTAGGGCCCCTAAAATGCCAGGGCAGTATAAATACCCCACATGTGACCCCATTTTGGAAAGAAGACAGCCCAAGGTATTTATATCGCATCTACAGCCTGCCAGCGATTGATCATCGCTGGCAGGCTGCTAGTCCAACCCTTGAGACGCGCTGACGCTGTGAACACGCGCGCTTCACAGGAAGTCTCGCCTCGCGAGATGACGCGCCGACGCTGCCCGATCAGAAGAACAGGACCGCCCGCGGGATGTAATCCTGCGTACGGCGGTCCTGAAGCAGTTAAACACATAAAAAAATCTAAATAATAGATAATAGGTAAATTATAAATTTGACATTAAATAAAGATTGCACAGACACAATATTGTGGTGCCAAATACATCATAAAGAGTTTGTGCAGGGGACTGCGCTGCCTCTACAAGAGCAGGTAGTCTTGAAGCAGATGCAGTGTTCACATTAAGCTGCCACTATCTCTTCAAAAAGCTGATCAGAGGGGTGCCAGGAGTCGGGACCTCTGCTGATCTGATATTGATGACCTATCCTGATCAGATATTGATGACCTATCCTGATCTGATATTGATGACCCATCCTGATAGGATAGGTCATCAATATCAGCACTGCACAAAACCTGTACTATATCTGCCCCATTGCATAGCTGTCTAGGAAGGTTTTAAGGATTACCTGTTGTTAAATAACTTTTACAAATTATACATCTATGGTGTCTGTGAATATTTGAATCTTTGTAAGTAGCTTATTTTGTAGAAAGTGGTATTTTCCTCATCGTCCAGCAGCTGCTAACACGTCACACACCATTATTTTCATGCAGACTCTCTGTAAATGTTCAATGTGTTTAAAAAAATAAAACTACAGTCAGGGCGCAGCTTAACGGCTCATGGGCCCTGTTGCAAGAGTTCAGCCAGGCCCCCTTCCTCAGTGCTTTGTGCTGTCTTCTTATGCGGCACAAGGGTCTTTGGGCCCCCTCAGGCTCCTGGGCCTGTAGCGACTGCTACCTCTGCACCCCCTATAGCTACGCCCATGACTACAGTAGAAAGGGAAAGAGGGAAGGAGGGGATGCAGCTGTAGCTTCTCATTTGATCAGCTCATAGGAAGAACCTGTCCACAGATCATGCATGTGAGAAGAACAGTGCAGAGGAGAGAAAAATAAAGACTTCCTATAATATCCAGTTCGACATACATTTTGCTGCAACTAATATATTGTACAATAATAACAGGAAATAGAATTTTTTTTTTTTTTTTAATGATCGGTAAAGAGAAGAGTGTTAGTGTGACAAATTGTGATATCAAGTAAAAGAAATTAAAAGGGATTGTGTAAAAATGAGAGGATTGGCAAACCCCCACTTGGACTGACCTGTAAAGGGAATCTTATTTACCTGGTTCTCGGTGCTGGCTCCTGATCCTTCACATCCAGGCTAATAATGCTCCACTGAGTTATATCACTGTAAACATCTGGTTTGACACAGCCAATTACTGGCAGCTGCAGTGACCAGCTCCCTTTACGTCATGACAAATGGTCACATGATATAAGGGGATATGGTCTCTGCTGCAGCCAGTGTTCAGCTGCGGCAAAGTCAAACCAAATGTTTACAGTGGAACATCGTAGGCCTGGATGAGAATGGAGCCAGCATCAGGAAGCAGATAGGTAAGCTTCTCTTTACAGATCCAGTGATATGGAAAGGGAAGGAGTTGCAAGCCCCCTTCATTCTTGCACAACTTCTTTAAGGATTATTAAAAAAGTCTCCTTGTCCATTGCTGAACATAGTGGTCTGCAAATAAATTTTGGCAAGGATTAAAAGAGCCAAGAGTAAGTAGTTTATTTAGTGACACGAACAGGACTGAAGATCTTGAGGTGATGAAAAGTACCCCTGAGACATTTTCTCAAACTTACTTTCCACTTCAACAAATGTAAAGGATGGCAAATCATATGCTGTACATGTATCCAAATGAATCTGCTCCTCTGAGGATGGCTCAACAAACCATACATCAGACAATGAACAGCCCAAATTTG